>JAEOAD010000026.1:20427500-21027500 GCA_036365145.1 Orientallactaga sibirica | reverse complement strand
CATAGAGGGCCATGCCACGGGCCGACCCGGTGGTCCCTGCACGCTTCATCTATGGGAGGAGACAGAAAGAAAGGTAATATTGTCAGCATATCTTTCTGCCCAAAGAGGGACCAACATTAGCATGCAGAACTGTGAGGGTGGGTTCTCGAGCCTCAGTGGCACCTTCCTTCTGCACTCGCCCTTTCATGACAGTTCATATGATGATGACCATGGAGACAGACTGATACACAGAAACCAGGGATGGGAGTTCTCATACAAATCCTCAGCTCTCAGAAGAAGACAGCAGGGGTCAGAGTGGACAAGTGGACTGCCCGAGTGTCAGAGAGTGTCCACACATAAACTGTGAGCTTTCATGTGCTTTGGTTGAGAAGATCAGGGGTCTTGGAGTTGGGCCTTAGCAGGTGCTTCTTTCTGTGTGGTTCTGAGATCCTTTTATTATTATTATTATTATTATTATTATTTATTATTATTATTAAGAGAGGCAGAGAGAGGAAGAGGCAGAGAGAGAGAGAGAGAGAGAGAGAGAGAGAGAGAGAGGGCCCGCCAGCAGCCTCTCAGCTGCTGTGAACAAACTCCAGATGCATGTGCCCCCTTGTGGGCAAGTGCAGCATTGCACCCTTGCATCACTTTGTGTCTGGCTAAACATGGGACCTGTAGATCCACCAGGCATTCTTAGGCTTGGCAGGCAGGCACCTTAAACGCTAAGCCATCTCTCCAGCCCCTCTGAGGTCCTTTTTACTGGACCCAAAGGCTCTGAAAAAGACGGTTGGCAAACCATTGGTTAAACCACACCTCTCCACTTCAGAGATGGGACAGCTGGACAGAGATGGGGCATTGGTGAGGTCTCTGTCCCACTCCCAGCAACCTCCTGTGTCTCCTGCCACTGCCATGTCTCAGGATAGCTGTGTCCACCCTAGGAAGGCAGGCCCAGGAACTGGCAATGCAGACAAGAGCCTGACTAGCCGGGCTTGTTGAATGAGGGGGAGGAAGCAAGTCTGGAAGACCAGCTGCCAGCAGGCAAGAACCTGAGGGGACACTTCATACCCAGTGACCTCCTTGTCCACTCTTCCTGTTGTATGTCATTCTGGTGCTTTCCTGTAGAAGCGTGCTATAGTGCCCAGTTCTGGGACCGGGGCTGGCCATCTGGCACGAAGAGGCTGTGGGGTGTCCCTCCCTTCCCTGTGGCTTCCCTGTGGGGACCTGGCTGCTGCCCAGAGAACCAGCTGGTGGCTGCATAGGAGCTGGGCTCTCCTCATGGCTAGAGATCACAGCCTCTACCTTGGGGTTAACTCTGGCCACTCGCTCCCCACCTCAAGTTGCCCCACATGCCAAACAAGTCTCATATTTACCTGGAATTCTGACAGAGTATGTATGTATGCATGTATGTATGTATATAATTTATTTATTTAGAGACAGAGTCTCATGACCTGAAACTCACTATGTAGCCAAGGATGACATTGAACTCCTGATCTTCTCACCTCCACCTCCTGAGTGCTGGGACTACAGGTATGCACCACCATGACCCAGAACTTCATGCATGCTCGGCAAGTACCCTACTAACTGAGCCACATCCTTAGCCCCTAGCCTGGTGTTCTGAGCCACAGTGTACTGCTCGGGTGCCTGTGGATACCCTCACGGGTTCAGGTGCCCATGGATTCCCCCCTTCAGTGCTGACCACAGGAAGATAGCCACCCGCCCGCCCGCCTGCCAGTGCATGCGCTCACCGGGATCACCCGCTCCAGGCAGATGTTGAAGTTCTTCCTCTGGTTGGTCTTGAGCTTTTTGAGTGAGAACCTGGTCTCACCAATGAACTCGTTGTGACCGAACTTGTCCTCGTCACACACGGAGATCCTGCCATGGGGCATGGATAGAAAACAGCCTCTGAGCTTCTTTTATGTGCCCTGGGCTATTTGGGCTGGAGTGCATGCTGTGTGGGGACAAGGTGACATCCTAGGTGTGGGCCTCCTGGCCCCGCACTGAGCTTTCCTTTCTTCTCTAAAGCCGTGGAACTTCCCTGTGCCAGATGTTCCCTGAGCCTGAGTTCCCAGCCTAAGGAATCATCACGTGGAACATTCTAGTACTTGGAAACCCTCGCTCGGGGTTCTTCCTGCTCTGAGACAACCACTCTTGACTTCTGCCTCAGTGGAGTCACTTGTCCTGTGCTTCACCTTGAATCATGCAGTATAAACTATTTTATTTTTCTTGAGATATAGCATCTTGCTCCATAGCCGAGGCTGGCTTCGAACTCATGATCCTCCTGCCTCGGTTTCCTGAGTGCGGGGATCACAGGTGTGCATCACCACACCTGACTGTCTCTTCTCCTCTGTGCTGGCTTCTATGCACTGCACTCTGTCTGCGGGACTTCTAGCACATGCAGCTCCTGCAGTGTGAGCATTGTATTTGGGGAATTTGGTCACCCTTGGTGGGAGGGGGACATAGACTCTTCCTTGTCATTAGTCCCTCCCAGGGATGCCCAACCTTCAGGCCTTGTGACACGATGCTGTCATCAACAAAGCTCATGCTCTAGAACCCCTCAATCAAGTTACAAAAGAGAAAAGAACAAAAACCCACAAAACAATTTCATAATATGGGGCTGGAGAGATGGCTGAAGTGTTGGCTACACAAGTATGAGGACCTGAGTTTGAACCCCAGAACCCACATAAAAAGCCAGATATGGTCACGCATGCCTGTAACCTCAGTGCTGGGGCAGGGGTGGAGGCAGCAGAATCACTGGGGTTCCTTGGTCAGCCCATCTAACTGAAAAAATGGTGTAAGATCAAGAGTCAATGAGAGACTCTGTCTCAAGGAAATAAGATGGAAGAACAGTTGAGGAAACTCGACATCCTCCTCTGTCTCCACATGCATGTACACAGGGCACATGTACCTGCATACACATGTGCATGCACCACACATGCACGCACAAGCACACACAGTCTCATAAATTTTTGTTGTTGTTTTTCTGAGGTAGGGTCTCACTCTATCCCAGGCTGACCTGGAATTCACTATGTAGTCTCAGGATGGCCTTGAACTTTCAGCCATCCTCCTACCTCTGCCTCCCAAGTGCTGGGACTAAAGGCGTGCGCCACCACGCCTGGCTCATAATGTTTTAAGTAAATTTAGGGTTCTGTGTTCAGCTGCATTCATAGCCATCCTGGCTACGAGCTAGATGAGGCAGTCTACCAGCTATGCCCCCAGAACTCACATTAGGTGTTGTAAGTCATCTAGCGATGGCTTCGAACACACAGGACTTGTGCAGTGTCTCTGCCGACACCCTGTTGTGTCATGTAGGGAAAGAAGCACCTGGGGATTGGTCATTCATTGGGGGAAGGGCCTGAGATTGAGCCCCTAGGCACTGAGAGTTGATTATATTGTCAGAAGTTTCCACTAGAAATTATATATACATATATACATACTGTGTGTGTTGCACATGTGTGTGCATGTGGTATGGGGTTTGGATCAGATGTCTCCGTAAACTCATGTGGTATTTATTTATTTATTTATTTAATTTTTTGCTTTTTGAGGTAGGGTCTCACTCTAGCTCAGGCTGACCTGGAATTCACTATGTAGTCTCAGGGTGGCCTCGAACTCACAGCAATCCTCCTACCTCTGCCTCCCAAGTGCTGGGATTAAAGGCGTGTGCCACCACGCCTGGCTCAACTCCTGTGTTTTGAATGCTTGCTCCCCAGCTGGTAGCAATTTGGGAGGTGGAGCCTTGCTAGAGCATTGTGTCACTGGGGGTGGAGCTTGAGGCTTATTACCCCTAGCTTTCCCCTGTTAGTTCAGCTCACTCCCCTGCTGCTGTTGTCCACCTGCTGTGGCAGAGGCGATGCCCAGTCTCTGCTCATGCCATGCTTTCTCCTGCCATCATGGAGCAAAAATAAACCCTTTCCTCCCATTCACTGCTTCTGTCGGGTGCTTTATTCCAGCAATGAGAAGGGAACTACAACTGTGTGTGTGTGTGTGTGTGTGTGTGTGTGTGTGTGTGTGTGTGTGCATGCATGTCAGGAGTCCCTGGCGATGGTGACTGGCCTTCCCTACATTGTAGGTTGTAATGAACTGTCATCGCCCAGAGTGGGCAGAACTGGCGAGGCCCTCCCCAGACCCCAAAAGACCCTGACCATTCCATAAGTCAGACTTTGCCCCCCACAGTTCCTGACCTTGTGGCTAGCTGCCCAAGAGACCCTCATGTGGCTGAAGTCACGTAGCCTCTCACCCCCCACAGTAACAGAAGTCAGAGCCTTTGTTATCTCCTCTTCCACCCTTCCCTTTCCCCCATAGCTTTGAAGTTACTAGTCCTTCCGCCACCTAGATAACAGCCCATAAACTATGCATCTGATCACCATATAGTCTGTACGTGCCATTTCAACCTTCCCCAAGAGTTTATAAACCCACGCCCCTTTTGAATAAACAAGTGCTGTCCATCAGACAGTCTCCCGGGTGCTCATTGCCCCGTCATGTTCGCGTCGCACTCACCCACTGCTCCAGAAAGAACCCTGCTGCTTCCCTCCCAACTCCTCTCTCCCTCGACTGGGACGTTGGTGGCCATCAACCCCGGGAAACGGGAACAGAACGAGACCAACATGCAGACAGGCTACCATGCCGACCCTGCATTTATGTGGGTTCTGGGGACTTGAACTCTGGTCTTTATGCTTGTGTGGCAAACACACTGAGCTTTCTCCTCAGGCCAGATATATATTATTGTTTTTTGAGGTAGGGTCTCACTCTAGCCCAGGCTGACCTGGAATTCACTCTGTAGTCTCAGGCTGGCCTTGAACTCACGGTGATCCCCCTACCTCTGCCTCCCGGGTGCTGGGATGAAAGGCGTGCACCACCACATCTGGCTTTAAGATATTGTTTTTGTGAAACGACAGAAGGGAAATAGAACCATGCAGAGTTGTTGACGGGGAAGCAGAACTCATGCCTCAGCTCCGCAGAGCCTGTCCCCGCTCCCCCAGCCGCTGCGCGGGCACCTGAGGGTCTTCCGTTGCATGTCCTCCTCGGTAATGCCGTGGTACACCAGGGTCTCATTCCACACCGGGTTCCGGGTGTTGCGCAGAGTCTTCGTACGAAGCTTGTTGGACTAGAGCCCCAGAGAAGCAGACAGACAGACTCCCTGTCAGGACGGCTGGCCCTGGAGCTCCTTCCTTTGAGCTGATTTGGACGGGGCAGGGATTTCCCCACAGGGGTGACTAGGGCCTCAGTTGTTCCCAAGTGCATCTTCTCAGAAATGGGGCTCCAGACCAATGGCACAACGCCCTACACTGTGCCCCACCTTGACCTGCCCTTAGGTACGAAAGAGGGACATCTTCATTGCCCTTTGAGAATGTGGAAGATCACATATAGGTAGAATAGGTGGCCTACTCAAGGGCTAGAGACATTGGGATGGCTGCCTATTTCACAAATAATATCTTGAATGCCTGTAATTCCTCAGAGGACACGAAGTCAATCAGTCTCCCTCCCTCCCTCCCTCCCTCCTTCCCTTTCTTTTGCAATTCTGGGCATTGAACCCAGAGCCTTCTGCATGCTAGGCAATTGCTCTACCACTAAGCTATATATTTGGTCCCTGCTCTTTTTTTTTTTTTAAATTTTTATTTATTTATTTGCAAACAGAGAGAGATAGAAGAGAGGCAGAGAGAAAAGGGGCGCGCCAGGGCCTCCAGCCACTGCAAATGAACTCCAGATGCATGTGCCCCTTGTGCATCTGGCTTACATGGGTCCTGGAGAATTGAACCAGAATCCTTTGGCTTTGCAGGCAAACGCCTTAACTGCTAAGCCATCTCTCCAGCCCCCCTCTTGTTTTTAACTTTTCAAAATATTTGAGACAAGATCTCACAAAGTTGCCCAGGCTGTCTTTGAACTTGAGATCCTCCTGCCTCAGCCTCCCAAGTACCTGGGATTGTAAGCCTGGCCTCTTGTAAGTTATCACAAAAATTTTTCATCTTACTCTGCAGGACTGAGCCTCAGCTGCTGGGATGAACTTCCAAACCAGGGACAGTTGTAGAGGGAGGAAGGGATGTATTGAAGAAAGAAGGGAAGTTCCATCTTATTCCAAGAAAGAAGACTAAAAGCATGCAATTATAGATACAAAAAGTGGACAGGTGATAAAATCTTCATGTAAATGAGTGATTAGAGTCTTTGCCCAGGAAGACTGGGACTTAACAGTGGACAAAGAAGTGCGTCTCAATGTCAATGTCACTGGGCACTGGAGAAGGAGATATACCACGTGTTACACCCTGGCCATGGCTAGGGGCACACTGAGTTTCCTTGAATCAAAGAAAATAAGAGCAATCTGTGCGTGTGTGTGTGTGTGTGTGTGTGTGTGTGTGTGTGTGTGTGAGAGTGCGGGTGAGAGAGTGAGCGAGCGAGCACATTCTCTTATGATATTGGACATTTTGAACCTGCAGTGGTGTTTAGCAGGCATTATCCCAGGAACATGTAGCCGAGTGCTCATCCCCCTGTCCCCAGGAGTCCCATGCCAAATGGTCACAACAGAGCACAGCATGGATGCCAGGAGGCTGACTCTTGTCTCCAGTCACCCTCTGGGCAGGGCTGTGTGGAGAGAGAATCAGTCCTGGAACAGAGAAGTGCTCAGAGAGGAGCTGGGAAGAACACATGCCCCCTCAGTATCTGCCAGCATCGGTAGGGATTGCTCCTAGAATCAGAAAGAGCTGCTTGTCCTATGGAGAGCTGAGGAGTGTCTGGCTGGGTCTAGGACAGCGTTGGAGGCAGACAGCCGTCAGCACTGGGAAGCCATGGAAGGTATCTGAACAGGCAAAGGGCTTCCATCCTGGCCCTGGTGTCTGGGCTCCAGGTTTCTGTGTTGGGGGTTGTGGTGGTTTGAAGGTAAAATGTGGCCCATAGCCTCACTTGTTTGTGATTAAGCCGTATACTTAATCTTCAGTTGGTGAGGCCTTTGGGAAGTGGAGCCTTGCTGGAGAAGGTGTAATGCTGGGAACAGGCCTTTATAGGTGGTATAGTCCAGACTCACTTGCCACACTCAGTTCACTCTGTTTCCTCTCTACTGATGTGACAATGTGACCCCAGGTGTCTGCTCTCACCATGCTTTCCCTGCCACAATGAAACTTCCTCTCAAAACTGTAAGCCACCAGGCGTGGTGGCACATGCCTTTAATCCCAGCACTCAGGAGGCAGAGGTAGGAGGATCACTGTGAGTTCAAGGCCACTCTGAGACTACAGAGTGAATTCCAGGTCAGCCTGGACTAGAGTGAGACCCTACCTTGAAAAGCAAAGCAAAGCAAAGCAAAGCAAAGCAAAGCAAAGCAAAAAAGCAAAACAAAACCAAAAACCCTGTAAAGTCAGAAATGAGCCTTTTCCTTCCATAAGCTGCTTTTGGTCAGGTGTTTTGTCCCAGCAACAAAAGGGTAACTGCCACAGGGAGACTGCCTCTTCCACCCTTCCCCTCAGGCTTAGACAGTCACAGGACAGGGGTGATGGGCAGTTGCAGGCTGTGAGCTGAGAGCCCAAAGAGTCCCCTGCTGGTCTGCCAACATGCTGGGTCCCAGGGTACCTTGCTGGCTCCTGGCAGCAGGTGCAATTTGACATAGGGATCTGCCAGGCCATTGGAGTCCATGGGTTTCAGTCCCTACAAGAGGAAAAGATGGTGTTATGAAGACCTTGGGCAGATCATGTGCTCAGCTGTCACAATCAATGGCATGTTTCCCTCTCAGCAGCCCACCCTGGATGCCAATTCTTCCAAAGAGAGAGAGAAACAGATTATCAGCGAGAGCGTGGATTCAGGCACAGGCTTTAAAGATATGCCACTCCTTGCTGTGTGACCTTTGGCAAGTTTCCTAACCTCTCTGAGCCTCATATTCTTTCAAACTGCTCCAGCCAGGGTCCCCGGGAGTCTGGAATGGAGTCAGCCCACTCCTGTCCAGGCTCATGTACTGCCCCACCCCACCCTCAAAGTCCACCTACCCTCCTCAAGCTCCCAGGATACAGCCACAGAAAAATGCCCACCCTAGAAGACTTCTCCTCCCCTAAGGAAGTTCACTGTAGCCAACGTCTACTCTGTTCTCATCTTTGTCACTGTCATGGAGTGGCAACGGTGGGAGGCGGGCTTGGTACCCATCCCCACCTGAGTGTTCTAGAAAAAGCCAGAGTGGGCTGGAGAGATGGCTTAGTGGATAAGGCATTTGCCTGCAAAGCCAAAGGACCCAGGTTTGATTCCCCAGGACCCATGTAAGCCAGATGCACAAGGTGGCACATGCATCTGGAGTTCGTTTGCAGTGGCTGATGGCCTTGGCACACCCATTCTCTCTATCTGCCTCTCTCTCTCAAATAAATAAAAAATAAAATATTTTTTGAAAAAGATCTTTTAAAACAAAGAGAAAAAGCCAGAGCATCCTTAGGGGTCCCCAGCCGGGCCCCCAACACACCTTCGCCTTAATGATGGTGCACTGTAGAGAACTGTTGTCCTGGTCATAGAGAAGGCTGAATTCCAGGGCACCCAGGGTGGCTGCAGGGGAGCAGAGATGGGAGCCAAAAGAACATTCGTTTAGTCGATCAACAATCTTGTCCTGAGCACTTACTAATGTGCAGTTTAGGGCACACAGTAGGTGCTTCCCATGTGTGCTAAAGGAATTAATGGATTTTAGTGTTTGCTCTCCTTTCTTTCTTTCTTTCTTTCTTTTTCTTTCTTTCTTTCTTTCTTTCTTTCTTTCTTTCTTTCTTTTATTATTATTATTATTATTATTATTATTATTAATCTCACTCTAGCCCATTCTCACTCTGTAGTCTCAGGCTGGCCTCCATCTCACAGAAATCCTCCTACCTCTGCCTCCTGAGTGCTGGGATTCAAGCTATGCACCAGCACGCCCAGCTTGCTTGGAATGCTCACCCTATATATATGCTCACAGGGCTCACGTCTTCCTGGTTTAAATGTCACCTTCTAGAGAAGCCCCCCTGGGAAGCATCCATCTGCATTGTCACTCAATAAGTATGCTTCTTCCATGGGGCTCTTGTCGATTTGAAATAAACTCATTGATGTTAGCACACTTTCCCCAGTACATAGTTCCAGTAGGTTAGCTTAGTTATCACTTTTAATTTTCAATTAAAAAGGTCCCTGCTCTTTTTTTTTTTTTTTTTTTTTTTTTGCAAGCAGAGAGAGATAGAAGAGAGGTGCCTGGTACCCCAGTTCTGCAAAGGGGAGTAGAAACCAGGGAATCTCTTGGACTCACAAAAAAACAACGAGCTCTGGTATCAGTAAGAGACTCTGACTCAATATAAGAACGGGTGGAGGGGTGATGGAGCGGGACACAGACTCTGTCCCCTGTAGGTGAGAGCATGGGATGCTGCAAGGGTACATGAATATACACACCACACACACAACACACACACACACCCATACACCTACACCCACATTACATACCCACAAGCAAAAAAAAAATTCTAGTACTAACCACATGGTGGTGCTCACCTTCCATCCCAGCCCTTGGAGGCAGGAGGAGTGTGGGTTCAAGGCCAGTCTGGGCTACAAGACCCATAAACTAAGGGCTGGGGTGCAGCTCAGTGGTAGAACATCCAGTACTGCAAACCCAACATAAATATAATTAATAAAAAATATATGTTGCTTAATCTTTGAAATGTTGATGTTTTATGAATTCAAGACACACAATGTTCATGTTTCTATTTTCAAAATTATTTGGATCATTATATTAGGGGCCGGGGCATGTCTGCTGACTCTAGAGCTCTGCCCTGCCTTCCTGGGGTTAGCTCCAGGCATCTCTCCCTTGGGCACCACCTACTTGCTTCATCGGAGTCATAGCTGTTGGCTTCCTCTTCCTCCTCCTCCTGGGGTGGTGGCTGGCGAGTAGGGGCCACGGCAGGCTTGGGGGCAGCTGCTGATACTTGGGAATAGGGGCCTGATGGGTGGGGCGTTCGGTCCTCCCTGGCTCCAACTGCTGAGAAGCCCCCAGCTCCCCCTGTCCTCTCCTCCTGGGCTGAGGCGGTGACCCCCGGATAGGTAGGATCACTCGGAGCCACCTCTGTAGGGACATGAAGAAGGATAGGAAAGAGGTACTTGAATTTGTTTCATAGCAATACAGCCTCAAGCAGCTCCCCAAAATGAAAGTTCCCAGGCCATCCAGAATCAATAGGCCTTGTCATGGGGCCCTGGAATCTGCTTTTGTCAGCTGAGCAGCCCTGGAGCCAATTTGGATACAGACAGAGCAGACCTCACAGGGCTGTAATCAGTGATGTAGATGTGGATTTGAGCCAGACAGCAATATGCTTTCTTCTCAGCTGTGTGCCCCAGAACAAGTTTCTTCGTGTCTCTGAACCTTGGTTTCTTTGTAGAAGGAGTTACTATGTCTGAAGGTAATCCCGTAGCAGAAGGCATTTTTTTTTTTTTTTTTTTTGGTTTTGCGAGGTAGGGTCTCACTGTGGTCCAGGCTGACCTGGAATTAACTATGTAGTCTCAGGGTGGCCTCGAACTCTCGGCGATCCTCCTACCTCTGCCTCCCGAGTGCTGAGATTAAAGGCGTGCGCCACCACGCCCGGCTTCAGAAGGCATTATTTTAAACACTAATATTTTTATAGCATTGAAACAGCACCTGATCCACTGGAAGACAATGGCCATGTCACAACTATGGCATCTGAGGATGGACATGAAGCAGAGGACCATAAGGGAGTTAGTACCGCTATCATTCAGAGTGGGCCTGACATCTACAAACAGGCTCCATGTAAAGTTGCCTTAAAAAAATTATTATTATTATTTCTTTTTAATTTGAGAGAGACACAGGGGAGAGAGAGAGAGAGAGAGAGAGAGAGAGAGACGGAGAGGGAGAGGGAGAGGGAGAGAATGGAGGGCCAGTGGCCTCTCAACCACTGTGAACGAACTCCAGATGCATGCACCCCCTTGTGCACATGTGCAACATTGCACGCTTGCATCATTTTTGCGTCTGGCTAAATGTGGGACCTGGAGATTCTAATGGGCGTTCTTAGGCTTCGAGGGCAGGCACCTTCACTGCTAAGCCATCTCTCCAGCCCTTTTTACTTTTCTTATTTTTCTTATTTTTTTTTAATTTTATTTTTATTTATTTATGTGTGTGTGTGTGAGAGAGAGAGAGAGAGAGAGAGAGAGAGAGAGAATGAGAGGGAATGGGCGTGCCAGGGCCTCCAGCCACTGCAAACAAACTCCAGATGTATGCGCCACCATGTGCATCTGGTTTACATGGGACCTGGAGAATTGAACCTGGGTCCTTAGGCTTCGTAGGCATGCGCCTTAACCACTAAACCATCTCTCCAGCCCACTTTTCTTATTTTTCAAGATAGGGTCTCACTCTAGCCCAGGCTGATCTCGAACTCACGGTGATCCTCCTACCTCTGTCTCCTGAGTGCTGGGATTCAAAGTGTGTGCCAGCATGCCTGGCTTACCTTTTATTTGTTAATGTTTCAGTTTGCTTAATCTTCCCCACAAGCCTGTGATCCCCCACTTTGTAGGTGACGCTAAGGCCCAGGGTAGTGCAGTCACTTGGCCAGGGTCACACAACAGGAACTAAAGGAGCATAGATAGAGATGCCAGGCAGCCTGAGCTCTAAGCCACCCCGAGTTGGCTTTTTCTGTGACTTAGTGTGGACAGTCCAGGGTTTGGGGAGGAGGGGCTTTTTAGACCTCATTAGACAGATTCTCCCAGGGTGCATGTTGAGCAGCCCTGCTCTCTCGGGGAATTTTGGGGGGTACTTTGGAGGTGGGGGACTTGTGCTGTAGGGGAGGAAACCATGCTTACCTGCACTCTGCTCTGGGAAACGTCCTGCTGGTCCAGGAGCCGGCCTGCTGCCCCCATGGGGCCCTGCGGGGAAGAGAGAGACAGGTGGTAGTGAGGGTACACCTTGGGGCGCTCACTTCTCCCCTTGCTTCACAGTGTGGACATGGGGGCAGCTGGTGGCATGTGGAGGTTCCCAAGGCTGCCCAACTGGGGGACTACCAGTCAGAAAGCTCTGGGGCTAACCTTGACACAGGGACCTTCCTGGTCTTCCACTTCCCCTGAGCTCACACTGGGGTCCCTTCTCCATGGTGGGCAAGATGCCCTCAACCCCTGACCCCCAGCTCCAAGTGCAAAGCACCTTCACTGCAGGGTCTGAGGAATCCTTGGGACATTGGGGGGACTGGAATCACTGCTGGGGGACACCAGGGCGGGTACCTGGCTGCACAGGCTGAGATGGCATCTGGCTGGGCACAGAGGCTGGGACGGGGCGGGAGGCCTGGACTGAGTTGGCCCGTCTCAAACCTGTGGGGCAAGGAAAAGGGAGCCAGTGTGATTCACACACCTTCACAAATGCCCCTCCCCCCACAAATGTACCCAAAGGAGCTTGGGGCTCCATTGGAGGCCAAGGTGTTCCCTGGCCTCCGCTAGCCCCTCCATGCTCTCCCTCTCCAGTATTTTCACACTCTCCCGCAAGTCCCAGCCACTTGTTGAAAAGCACAGGTTAGCTAGGCATGGTGGCTCAGGCCTGTCCACTAGCTACTCAGGACGCTGAATAGCAAGTCCGAGGCTGGCCTAAGCAGCTTGGTGAGATTTGGTCTCAAAATAAAAAGTAAAAAGGAAGGCTGGGGGTGGAGCTCAGGGGTAGAGTGCTTGCCTGGATGTGGGAAGCCCTGGGTTCCATCACCAGAACCACAAAGAAGGAAGGAAGGAAGGAAAGAAAGGAGGGAGGAAGTAAAGAGGAAGGGAACACAGGCTGTGATCGCCCCCTCTCATGTGATTTGCACACACGCCCTGACTTCTCTGGGCCTCAGCTCTAGAGCTGTTAAATGGAGTGATAGGGCCATATGCTGACACGACGCCCCATGACAGTGCTGGTCACACAGTGTGCATAGAACACACGTCAGGTGCTGTCATTTCATTTTCATGGGAAGATTCCATCTGTCATCACACGGCTGCATGCCCAGCCTTTTCCCGTAGAAGCTGCATGACCTTGGACTGTTCTCTCACCCTCTCTGGACCTCAGATGCCTCATCGAGGCAACAGCTCTATCCAGCTTGTAGTCATAATGAGCTGACATTTGTCTGGGCTTGCCATGTGCTGGGGACTTCATTTATGAGAGTTTATTTAATCCATACTAAAAACTCTACAAGGTGGATGAACTGAGTCACAGGGGGGCGGTGTTTAAGGAATTAACCAATGCCTCGTGGCTGGTTAGTGGCAGGGTTTGAACTCTACAGTGTGTGTCTGAGGTTCTTGGGACACTGCACTTCCCAGGTGTCACGCTCCAGGGAGAAGTTCTCACTGGCTCGATCATACCTCTCCTGAGTTCTGAGCGAATGGTCAGGGCAGAGAACACTTTACTCTCTCTACCTGGGGCTCCATACATCCCCAGGTGGTTCCCCAGGGCCCTGCAGCAGCACTGCCTTTGTCCCTCTGTGTTCTTCACTCACTCACTCACTCACTCACTCACTCACTCACTCATTATATGATTCATTCATTCAGTACTCCATTCAACACATATTCATTGAATGTCTACCCCGTGCCAAGACCTGTGCAGAGGGACACATAAAACCTTTATTTCTGGGCTGGAGGGATGGCTTAGCAGTTAAGGTGCTTGCCTACAAAGTCAAAGGACACAGGTTCGATTCCCAGGACCCACGTAAGCCAGATGCACAAGGTGGCACATGCATATGGAGTCCTTTACAGTGGTTGAAGGCCTGAGTGTGCCCATTCTCTCTTTCTCTCTTTCTGTTTGCCTCTTTCTCTCTCAAATAAATAAATAAATAAAATATAAATAAACCTTTAACCAGGTGTGGTGGCATATGCCTTTAATCCCAGCACTCGAGAGGCAGAGGTAGGAAGATTGCCAAGAGTTTGAGGCCACCCTGAGACTACATAGTGAATTCCAGGTCAGCCTGAGCTAGAGTGAGACCCTACTTCAGAAAACCAAACCAAACCCAAACCAAACCAAAACAAACAACAACAACAACAACAACAACAACAAACCCCCTTTATTTCCACAGGAGCGCATGGTTGGCTTGGTCGGAGAATGGCAACGAAGACAGAAGCTACAAGAATCCCAGCCATCGCTCACTGGGGGCTTAGAATGACCACATCCTGAGCCTCATCACAAGTTCTCCCCCAGCTCAGGGCTCTTAGCAGTGGAGGAAGTGGAGGTTAAGTCTGGAGTTATTGGATGTGTCAAGCCCCTCTGTGTGCCAAGCACTGGCTCTGCAGCTTGCATGCTCCGATTTTTTTTTTTCAGGTCTTCTGAGTTAACCCTGTGTGGTAGTTTGAATTAGGCGTCTTCCATAAATTCCTGACTGCTTGATCCCCAGCCTACGGCAATGTGGGAATTGGATCCTTACTGGAGGACGTGTGTTGTTGGGGACGGGCTTATGGGTGTTCTAGCCAGCTTCCTCTTGCCAGTGTTTGGCACACTCTCCTGCTGCTGTTGTCTCCCTGATGTTGGCCAGGAGGTGACATCCAGCCCAGGCTACATTTTCCCCTGCCACCATGAGCTTCCCCTCGAGTCTGTAAGCCAAAATAAACCTTTCCTTCCATCAGCTGCTTTTGGCCGGGTGCTTTGTGACAGCAACGGGAAGGTGATTGCAACACCCTGTGAGGTGAGAATGGCCCTGCTCATTTCGATTTCCCAGGCACAGGTCTTCATGCATAGAATGGGAGCACGGAACTGGTGAGGTGCAGGGCTGGTGAGATGTGGGGTGTGCGTACTTGACACTGAACTTCAGTGACATAGGTTGTGCACTATCCAATTTTTTAGCGGGGGGACACCTTTATCACTACTCACCCTCTCCACTCATGCTCTGGGCCACACAGAACATGTTTGGTCAGCCCTGTGGTGCCACATTGCTGGGCCTTTGCACACACTACATGTCCGCTTGGACCACTGTTACTACCGCCTTCCCCCATGCACACACTGAATTTGCTGTTCTTTTTTTTTTTTCCTGATGTAATTCTCTTTTAGAAATTCCCTCCTTTGGGGAGCTCTCCCGAGACTCCTCTGGGTTCCAACAGTTCGATTCCTCAGAACCCATGTAAGCCAGATGAACAAAGTGGCGCGTGCATCTGGAGTTCGTTTGCAGTGGCTGGAGTCTCTGGCGTGCCCATTCTCTATTCTCTCTCTGTCTGTGCCTGTGTGTCAAATAAATAACAATAAAAAAATAAAATATTGCCGGGCGTGGTGGCGCACGCCTTTAATCCCAGCACTTGGGAGGCAGAGGTAGAAGGATCGCTGAGAGTTCGAGGCCACCCTGAGACTACATAGTGAATTCCAGGTCAGCCTGAGCCAGAGTGAGACCCTACCTCTAAAAACCAAAAACAAAAAAAAAAAAAATTAAAGAAGAAGTTCTGGGTTCCAGGTAGCTTGAAGTGTTGTTCTGATGGTTTCGTGAACTGATGCACTTAACATGTTTAGCACAGCACCTGGTGCACAGTAAGCACTCAGTAAACTCAAGTGATTAGGGCTGGAGAGATGGCTTAGCGGTTAAGGTGCATACCTGCAAAGCTTAAGGACCCAGGTTCGATTCTCCAGGTCCTATGTAAGCCAGATGCACATGGTGGTGCATGCATCTGGAGTTTGTTTGCAGTGGCTAGAGGCCCTGGTGCACCCATTCTGTCTCTCTCTCTCTCTCTAACTAATAAATAAATAAAAAATAAAATCTTAAAAAAAACTTAAACTCAAGTGATTATTCTCAGTCCTTCTTGTTGGTATCCCTGCAGACAAGAGGTTCTACTTCCCTCTTGTCATTTGCAGGCTAAGTAGATTTCTCTTGTACTGTGCTGTGGCTCTTGTGGGTCAAGGCCATGGCTTTATCTCTAGCACTTTGTACCAGGCTTGAGGTATAGCTTGTGCTGGGTGAATACTTAGTGAAGGAGCCAGGTATGTGCTAATAACATTAGAAGCCCAACCAACAAAACCAGCTGCTCTATGGGGTAGAGAGATCCCCGTTCAAGAGAATGCGTAAGCAGTGGGCAATCACGTCCATCCCAGAGGACCTCCGAAAGGGTTGCCACACTGTATGGGAGGGTGGGTCCTGAGGTTCCAGGGTGGAGCCCCTGGGAATTTCTTCCACTGTACTGCTTTGGCCCCACTGCAGGGGAGTCATGGCAGGCCAGTGAGAGGGGCAAGCTCCTCAGGGGAAACTGCCAGCTGGTCTTGGGCTTTATGTGACCTTGTACATGCTGCGTTGCCTCACTCTCTCTGTTTTATCTATGAAGGAAAGAGGATTATAAAAGGGCCTGCCCCCAGAAGAGTTGTCAATGGGATTAAATGAGATAATAAGAGCTAAAGGTTTAATAACATGCCCAGTGGAAAACAGGTGCTCAGTCCACATGAGTTGGCGTCACTAGCTAGACATTCACGTCAGCAAGCCTCGGAGAGCCTGCACGCGGCCATGAGTCAGTGTGGCTGGGAGTGAGGTGGGAGAGCTCAGTTATAGTGGGTGCTCAATAAGTAGTTGGAAGCAAATGAGTTAATGGACATGTGCATGCATGTGCATGATGTTGGTTAGACCAAGGAGTGAGCCTCAGGTGCTAATATGTTTTAGGTGGTGCTAAGCAGTGCCTTAGCGTGAGCCCACCATCCAGGAACTAGGAGGAGGTAGCAATGGTATCAGCTACACAGTGAGTCCCAAGACAACCTAGGTTACAGAGGGACACACTGTCTCTAAAAACAAATGAGGGCTGGAGAGATGGCTTAGCGGTTAAGGCGCTTGCCTGCAAAGCCAATGGACCTCGGTTTGATTCCCCAGGATCCACGTAAGCCAGATGCACAAGGTGGTGCATGCATCTGGAGTTCATTTGCAGTGGCTGGAAGCCCTGGTGTACCCATTCTCTCTCTCACTCTGTCTCTTTCCTTCTCTCAAATAAATAAATAAAAATATTAAAAAACAACAAAACAATAACAACAACAAAAAACACAAACAAAAAAGTGGAACCTTATGTCTTGTTGGTAGGAATGTAAAATTAGTATAGACAACATAGAAAAGGGTTATGATGGTTCCTTTAAAAATCGCAGAATTAGGGGCTGGAGAGATGGCTTAGCCATTAAGGCATTTGCCTGCAAAGCCAAAGGACCAAAGGACCCATGCCAAAAGGACATCTGGAGTTGGTTTGCTGGCTGGATTCCCCAGGACCCATGCCTCTTTCTCTCTTTCTCTCTTAAATAAAAAAAAAAAAATTTTTACAAGGTGATGGTGCAGCACTAATCCCAGAGGCAGGAGGCAGAGGTAGGAGAATTGCTGTGAGTTCGAGGCCACCCTGAGACTACAAAGTTAATTCCAGGTCAGCCTGGGCCAGAGTGATGAGATGCTACCTCAAAAAACAAAAACAAAAACAAAACAAAAAAAAATTTTAAAAATTACAGAATTAGAGCCGGGCATGGTGGTGCATACCTTTAATCCTAGCACTTGGGAAGCAGAGGTAGGAGGATTGCTGTGAGTTCGAGGCCACCTTGGGAATACAGAGTGAATTCCAGGCCAGCCTGTGCTAAGGTGAGACCCTATCTCAAAAAACAAAACAAATCAAACAAATTGCAGAATTAGGCTGGGTGTGGTGGCACATGCCTTTAATTCCAGCACTCTGGAGGCAGAGGTAGGAAGATCACTGTGAGTTCGAGGCCACCATGATAATTCATAGTGAATTCCAGGTTAGCCTGGAGTAGAGCAAGACCCTATCTCGAAAAACAAAAACAAAAACAAAAAACAAAAAAAATCACAGACTTGCCAATTGAGGTAGCCATCCCACCTGTAGGTATTAAGTCAGAAAATGTGAATAGGTATTTGTATGTGATGTTCATAGCAGCACTGTATACCAATGCTCCTTGATTGACTGGATAAATAAAATATGGTATGTCTATATGATGGAATATTATGTAACCTTCAAAAGGGAAGAGAATCCCAACACATGCAACAACACAGATGAACCTTGCAGACTTTCTGGTGATTGAAATAAGCCAGATACAATGAGACAAACACTGTGTGAGTTGACTTAAACATGTTGAATTCATAGAGACCAGAGGAATAGCAGTGGGTAGTGGGAGGTAGAGAAGAGGGCGATGGGGAGTTTGTTTCATGGACACAAGAATCTCAGTTTTAGGGCTGGAGAGATGGCTTAGTGGTTTAGCCACTTGCCTGTGAAGCCTAAGGACCCAGGTTCAATTCCCCAGTACCCACATAAGCCAGATGCACATGGTGGCACATGTGTCTGGAGTTCGTTTGCAGTGGTTGGAGGCCTTGACATGCTCAGTCTCTCTCTCTTATAGATAAATAAAAATTTAAAAAATATCAGTTTGAAGCCAGGCGTGGTGGTGCACACCTTTAATCCTAGCACTGGGGAGGCAGAGGTAGGAGGATCGCCATGAGTTCAAGGCCACCCTGAGATGACATAGTGCATTCCAGGTCAGCCTGGGTTACAGTGAAATGCTACCTTGAAAAACATAAAAAACAAAACAAAACAAAAACATCTCAGTTTGAGATGAAGAAGTCCCAGAGATGGCGATGGCAATGATTGCATCATACTGCATACACTGTGTGCCACAGAACTGTTTATGAAAGTGGATAAAATAGTAAATTCCATATATCATGTGTGCATGTGTTTTATAAGAATATTTTAAATATTGCCAAAAAAACTGCCTCTGAAAGAGAAAAATGAAAGATTCTGACTTTGGTATTGGGTAAATTTGAGTTCACTTTCATTTTAACCCATTATCAGCTGTGTAACCAAAGGCACATCCTGGCTTCACCTCAGTGAGCCTTGCCTTTCCCACCTGCCCAGTGGGAATGATAAGTTTCCTGCATGGATGTTGGGGCTGTGGCAAGGGCTGATGGAGATGATGTAAGGGAAGAGCTGGGGATAGTATCTGATACATAAAAGTACTCCACTGGTGGAGGTTGAGACATTTGTCCTTCGCTGTCCATCTGAGCCCTGAATTGATATGGGAGTTGGGCAGCAGCTCTTAGAAACCCAGATCTGTTGCCAAAAAGAATGGGATAGAGGTGTGAGAGCCCCTGTCATCGTGTGACTCTGAAATACTCTCTACAGATTTGTTTGTTGAACACTCTGTCCTCAGCTGGTGGTGCTATTTTTATTTTATTTTTATTTATTTATGAGAGAGGGAGAGAGACAGAATGGGTGTGCCAGGGCCTCCAGCCACTGAAACGAACTCCAGATACATGCACCACCATGTGCATCTGGCTTATGTGGGTACTGGGGAATTGAACCTGGGTCCTTAGGCTTCATAGGCCAGCAACTTAACCACTAAGCCATCTCTCCAGCCCTAGTGGTGCTATTTTTTTTTTTGTTTATTTTTTTATTTATCTATTTGAGAGTGACAGAGAGGGAAAGAGGCAGATAGATAGAGAATGGGCGCGCCAGGGCCTCCAGCCACTATGAATGAACTCCAGATGCATGTGCCACTTTGTGCATCTGGCTTACGTGAGTCCTGGGGAGTTGAGCCTCTAACAGGGTCCTTAGATGTCACAGGCAAGTGCTTAACCGCCATCTCTCCAGCCCTCTAGTGGTGCTATTTTGAGAGGTGGTGGGAACTCTAAGAGGTGAGGCCTGGCAAGAGGAGCTCACTGAGGTTGGGCCTCTGAAGTTTCCTGTCTCACTCCCTCTGCTTCCTGTCCACCATGATGAGAACCACTCTACTGATGTCCTCCCCACCATGATGTCCTGAGACCTCTGAAACCGCAAGCTAAACCTCTCCTCCTGTTCGGTTGGTCAGGCATGCTGTCACAGAGAAAGCTGACTCACATGGCCATGAACTACTGCTTAGAAGAGAAGACCAAGTTGGTTCTGGTGGCACCTACCTGTAAATCAGAGCACACGGGAGGCTGAGATGGGAGGATCACAAGTTCAAGACCTGCCTGGACTATAGAGTGAGACCATGTCTCACGAAATGAAAAATATAAAAAAGTGGGTAGGAGCAAAGACCAGAGGTTAGCGTGGGACCTGAACGCTCAGTGCCTCGGACTCACACAGACTCAGCCCCTGGCTATGAAGCTGTCCCGAGACCTGGGTGTGAGCTCAATAAACACAGGCGTTCCTATCAACAGACATTCCCTTCAAAGTCAAGGAGGCAAGGACTCCCAGCATCAGCAATCAGGCCATACAAACCCACTGTTGGTGGTCCCCAAGGAACTGGGCCCCGATAATTGCACCTGCCAGTGATGTCCTGGCCATTTAGCCTCCCATCTTCATTGACTATAGACCCATTTTTTGTTGTTGTTGTTGAGGCCATTTTGCCACAGGGGAAAGAACATGGATGGATCTTTAGTTGTTTTTTGTGTGTACCTGTGCGCACATGGTATAAGCAGATGTGTGCGCCTTGTTTTTCGAGGTGGTGAGGTAGGGTCTCACTCTAGCTCAGGCTGACCTGGAATTCACTATGTAGTCTCAGGGTGGCCTCAAACTCACTGTGATCCTCCTACCTCTGCCTCCCGAGTGCTGGGATTAAAGGCGTGTGCCACACCTAGCTTTTCATGTGGGTATCGGGGATCTAACTCAAGTCCTCTTGCTTGCACAGCAAGTGCTCTTCTTATCTGCTGAGCCATCTCCCCAGCCCCGGAATAGATGTTTGAGTACAAAAAATAGTTGCTTATAGTTCTTTTGCTCAAAGCTAAAGGACCTTCTCCCTCATTTTTGAGGGAGGAACAAGGCAAATGTCATGTACTTCTTATATATGTTAGAGAAAGAAGAGACCATAATTACAATTGCAGATGTATGCAGCCAGAATTGGCATGACTTCTTTTCTTTCCTCCACCACAACCTAAGATGGACATGGTATGCAGTAGGAGCTCAATAAAAACCGAGTGAAAAATCAACGCTCCTCACTCAAGCTTCCTAACTCTGATGGAGGCATCACGACGCATCCTTGTCTCTCACCTGCTGGGCTCCGGCTGGCATCCCCAGCACTCCCACCATGGCCATGGTCCCAGCCCTCTGAATCCCGGGCCGATGTACTCATTCTGGCCTCAGAGGCCCTGCGGACCGGAGGCCCATAGCTTCCTCGTCCAGGAGCAGAAGAAAGGTCGGGGCCTGTAAGGAAAAGCATGGATTGAATAGAGAAAAGGATGATGGAGGCCTGGTATGAAAGGAATCTTGTCCCACAGTGGGATGTGCTCAGCAGAACCCACCTGGCTTCTGACTTGGACCCCTCCTGTCCTCTGTGTCACCTGGAGAGAGAAATAATGGGGAGCACCTGTTTGTTGATGTTGGGAAGTTCTTATTTTAGAAGCCCACAGGGAGCTTATCTGCCCTCCCAAGTATATCTTTTTCAAAGAATTGTTTCCCTCCCACCTCCCCTCTCAGCTAGCTTATTTACAATTTCATATTATTTCCTTTGCAGGCACAAAGGCATGTTGAGCACACTTGGGCTTAACAAGAGCTGTCTTTCAGCCTAGAGGGAGCAAAAGCTGGTCAGGAGGAAGGATGCTGCGGGTGGTGGACAATGAGCCTCAAAGATGAAGAGTCTAGCGCACAACTTGGTACTCTGCAAGGATTAGAAACTGCTGACACCGCGTCAGGAGGAATGCATCTGGTGAAGACTCGGTGGTGCCAGACACCGTGCTAGGTACATTGAGAAGTCAGCGTATGGGTGATACTCTTTGTTGGATGCCTCAAATTTTAAAATTATTATTTATTTATTTGAGGGACAGAGAAAGAAGCAGGGAAGAGAAAGAGAGAGAGAGAGAGAGAATATGGGCTCACTAAAGCCCCCAGCTGCTGCAAACAAACTCCAGACTCCAGATGCATGTGCCACCTTGTGCGTCTGGCTTATGTGGGTCCTGGGGAATTGAACCTGGGTCCTTTGGCCTTAACTACTAAGCCATCTCTCCAGCCTGGATGCCCCAATCTTTGAGCCCTCCAACTATGGGCCTCCTTTTTTGAAGCAATGATTGAGTTCAGCTACAGACTTGTCATTTGAGTCAGATTTCACCATCTAGGGTCAGGTGAAATTATCAAAAGGGCTTCATTTGGCCAGTTCAATGGTTGGTTTCATCCAATTAAAATGTGATTTTACTGTGCTAGTTTTTTTTTTTCTGTTTTCTCCCTCTCTTTTAATCACCATTGAATAATTAATAATAACACAGGGATAATAGTACTGCTATCAATGGTAGTGATACTTTTCTTTTGCTAATCTCATTTGTACTTAACTTTTAATTAATCTAATTTCAGATGTGCTTCCAGCTGTTAGAGAAAACACAAGGGGCCAGGAAGGCCTTATCACCAACCCCCGACATCCTCACAAATTTTAATTTCCCCGGCTTTTGCACTTTTCAATATCAATACAGGTCCAGGCATGGTAGTACAGTCCTTTAATCCCTACACTTGGGAGGCCAAGGTAGGAGAATCACTCTGAGTTTGAAGCCAGCCTGAGACTACATATTGAATTCTAGGTCATCCTGGACTAGAGCTAGACCCCACCTCAAAAACCAAAAATATAGGGCTGGAGAAATGGCTTAGTGGCTAAGGCACTTGCCTGCAAAGTTTAATGACTCAGGTTCAATTCTCAGCACACACATAAGCCAGATGCACAAGGTGGTGCGTGTGTCTGGAATTCACTTGCAGTGACAAGAGGTCCTGGTACACCTGTTCTCTCTCTCTCTTTCTTTCTCTCTCTCAAATAAATAAATAGACTATTTTTTAATAATGCCAAACACACACACCCATATATATATCTCAACACAGGGATGACAGATCTTACAAGCTGACTTTTTTATTTTATTTTATTTTTGGAGAAAGACACAAAGAGAGAGACAGACAGACAGAGAGGGAGAGGGAGACAGATAGAGAATGGGCGTGCCAGCAGTCTCTCAGCTGCTGTGAATGAAATCCAGATGTGTGCGGCCCCTTGTGGTCAAGTGCGATATTGCGCCCTTGCATCACTTTGCATCTGGCTAAACGTGGGACCTGGAGATTGGAACCAGGTTCTTGGGCTTAGCAGGCAGGCACCTTAACCGCTAAGCCATCTCTCTAGCCCACAAGCTGACTTTTTAAGAGTTCCCTGTGTTACCATCCTGGTAAAGATTTATGGTGAGCTGTGAAAGGGTAAAGGAATCTTAGATGCAAGACCAGAAAATTACTGGGCAGTAACAAACCAACTGTCAGGCCGCCTCCAGGTAGACCAGTTGGCCTTGGTGTTGAAAGACGAAGCTGCATTGTCCTACCTCGAGCTGGGGCCCGAGCTGTGTGCTTGGGCTCAGGCATGGGCTGCTCCAGGGTGGCAGGCTCGCTGGCAGGCTGTGGGGGCTTGGTCTTCTTTATAGGCATAGGCTGTGGGAGGACCTGCTTGGGGAAGCCCTTAAAGAACCAGGCTCCTGATCGCTTCCAGACCTGGGGAGAGAGGCAGGTGTGGGAGACTGGCAGACAAGGGTAACAGGCCTTGCTTTTATGAGCCAGTTTCTATCTCTGCTCCATGCCTATAGCATATGGACACAATAGCTGCCGCGTCCATTTATTCACCACAACAGCCCTGCAAACTCAATACGAATGGCCCGAGGAGGCCCGCCCTGTTGATGGAGAAAGGTGAACAGTGATAATGTAAAGGAGTGGTCCAATAGCACATAGCTGGTGAGTGGACAGCCCAGGCCTCCTATCTCATAACTGTGACCATGCACTAGTTGCTGTACAGAAGGTGCTCTAAGCTGGGTGAGGTGGTGCGTACTTCTGATCTCAACACTTGGGAAGTAGAGGCAGGAGGATTAGCAATTCAAGGCCAGCCTGTGCTACATGAGACCCTGTCTCAAAAACAAGAAGCAGCTGATGGGGAGGCTGGGAGATGGCTCACTGGGCAAAGCACTTGTGGTGCAAGAATGATGACCTGAGTTTGGATTCTGAGAGCCCACATCAAGCCAGCCATGGTAGCATGATCATTTGCAATCCCAGCTCCACTATAGTGAGAAGGGAGGTGGAGGCAGACGAATCCTCCCGAAGCTCATGTGAAAATTAGCCTGCCTAATATGAACAACTAGGTACCCTGCCTCAAGCAAGGTGTAAGGCAAGGACCAAAACCTGGGGTTGCCCTCTTACTTCCACACACATGTCATGGCATGCCTACACCTGCACTCCCACATGAACATGCACATCTCATACACTGTGGTAGTTTGAGTGAAATGCCCCACGGCTCACATGCTTTGAATATTTGGTTCCCAGCTGGTGGCAGTTTGGGAGCTGTAACCTTGCTGGAGGAGGCGAGTTACTGAAGGCAGACCTTGAGGTTTGTTAGTCCAGCTGACTTGCTGCTACCTCCCAGCTAATGTGAGAAGATGTGATGCCCAGCCTCTGCTCTGCCATGCCTTTCCTGCTTTGATGAAACCTCCCCTTAAGAGTATAAGCTGGGCTGGAAAGATGGGTTAACAGTTAAGGCGCCTGCCTCCTAAGCCTAAGAACGCTGGTTCCAATCTCCAGTGGTTCCAATCTCCAGGTCCCAAGGTTAGCCAGATGCAAAGTGACGCAAGGGTGCAATGCTGCACTTGCCCACAAGGGGGCGCATGAATCTGGATTTCGTTCACAGCAGCTGAGAGGCTGCTGGCATGCCCATCTCTATCTGTGTTTCTCTCTGTCTCTGTCTCGCTCCAAAAAAAAAAAAAAGACTATAAGCTGAAACAAATTCTTTTCTCTCATCAGCTGTTTTTGGCTGGGTGTTTTATCCCAGTAATGACAAAGTAACTTCAGTACACACACACACACACACACACACACACACACACACACACACACACAGAAAGGCTTAAATCAAAACAAAAAGATCACCTACTTCCTACAATTTCCTGCAGGTATCAAACACAGCCTACCTAGGGTATTATGTGGACATCTTCTGCCTACCTTCTTTAAACTCACACTGGCTCCCACCTTGCTGTGTGACCTGGTGAGGGGGTTGTCTGTAACTGAGCTTCAGGCCCATGCAGTGAAGGAGAGTGCCAGAGGATCTTGTAGACATGAAGGAGAGAGTGCAAAATGTCTGTGCCCTCTTCCCTATATCCATTCAGTCTTTGGGAGTGATAACAGAGCCTCTGTTGTTGCTGGTCCTGGTGGGGGCAGGGGATGTTCCCATTCATGGCTAATGTCTCACTACCTGGCCCTGATCTTGGAGATAGCACCTTCATCAAACACTCCTCAAATGCTTTAAAATATATATATATAAATAAAATTTATATATGAATATATATTTAAATATATATAAATTATATATTTTAAAAATATATAATATATAATATATTACATATAAATAAATATATATATATAATATTTTATTTATTTTTAAAAATTATTTTATTTATTTTTGGAGAGAGACACAGAGACAGACAGACAGAGAGGGAGAAGGAGACAGAGAATGGGTGCACCAGCAGTGTCAGCTGCTGAGAACGAAGTCCAGATATGTGCCCCCTTGTGGGCAAGTGTGGCATTGTGCCCTTGCATCACTTTGCATCTGGCTAAATGTGGGACCTGGAGATTGGAACTGGGTTCTTAGGCTTAGCAGGCAGGCACCTTAACTGCTAAGCAATCTCTCCAGACCATAATATTTTATTTTTATTTGTTTATTTACTTGAGAGAGAGAGGCAGAGAGATACAGAGGTGGGGGGATGGGCGCACCAAGGCTGCAAATGAACTCCAGACACATGTGCCACCTTGTGCATCTGGCTTATGTGGGTCCTGGGGAATCAAACCAAAGTCCTTTGGCTTTGCAGGCAAGTGCCTTAACCACTAAGCCATCTCTCAAGCCCTTAAAAATATTTTTATTTATTTATTTGAGAGAGAGAGAGAGAGAGAGATGGGCATGCCAGGGCCTCCAGCCACTGCAAACGAACTCCAGATGCATGTGCCCCCTTGTGCATCTGGCTTACGTGGGTCCTGGGGAGTTGAACCAGGGTCCTTTGGCTTTGCAGGCAAATGCCTTAACTGCTAAGCCATCTCTCCAGCCCTCAAATGCCTTTTTGTCCTGAGGCTGTGAAAAACCTGGAGGAAAGCCTAAACCAGAGGCAAGAATCTGCAGCATGGAATGAGAGATGAAGAAACTGGGAGGAGAAAGGTCTTGGGTAAATTGGGTAACAGAAGACAAGTCTGAGGTAAGAAGACATCAGGAGAGAAAGAGAAAGAGACAAAAGTACAGAAAAAAAAAAAGAAAGTGTGGAGTGATGATGGATACAGAGAAGGAGGAAGAGCGAAACGAAGGCAACAAGGATGAGGGAGAGGAAACCCTTCAAAGGAGGTAGTGGACGGGAGGAACATATGTAGATGAGAGGTAGAGCAGGGGAAAGAGAAAGAAAAGATGTTGGGACAAGAAGATCCAAAAAGGGAGAAGTGGGGTTAGGAGAATGTAAGCCAGAGAGAGAACTAAGAGAGAAGAAGGGAAGAGAGGAGGAAGGGAAAAGCCACAGGTACAGAGGTGAGAGGCCCATGTGAGGCAGGGTCTCACATAGCCGGGGCTGGCTGCAAAGTCGCTATGTAGCCAAGGATGATCTTGAACTTTTTTTTTTTTTTTTTTTCCGAGGTAGGGTCTCACTCTAACTCAGGCTGACCTGGAATTAACTATGGAGTCTCAGGGAGGCCTTGAACTCTCGGCGATCCTCCTACCTCTGCCTCCCGAGTGCTGGGATTAAAGGTGTGCGCCACCACGCCTGACGATCTTGAACTTTTGATCTTCCTGCCTTCACTTCCCCAGTGCACCACCACACCAGGTCTGAGGTGATGTCTTGGATGCTGTGGTGTTGAGGATGGAACCCAGGGCTTGGTGCATGCCAGGCAAGCATTCTACTCACCAAGTCTCATGCTCAGCTCTAACTAAGCTGGTTCCTTACACATGGAACCTTGAGATGCCAGACTCCACCAGGGCTGCCAGCTTCCAAGTGCTGTTCTGTCCCCAGAAAGGAGGAAGGACCAGGCCACTCACCTCTCTCTGCTCAATGCAGATTTTGCAGAGCCACACTGGATGTAGGCGGTTGTTGGAGGTCTCCACCCCACACTTAGTGCACACATTCTGCGGGACAAAACAAGCAAGCCGTGTTCTGAGCTGCGGACATTGGAGAATGACCCAAGAAGAGTGGTAGTGGAGGGCTGGAGAGATGGCTTAGGGGTTAAGGCGCCTGCCTCCTAAGCCTAAGAACGCTGGTTCCAATCTCCAGGTCCCACGTTTAGCCAGATGCAAAGTGACACAAGGGCGCAATGCCGCACTTGACCACAAGGGGCGCACTCATCTCGATTTCGTTCGCAGTAGCTGAGACACTGCTGGTGCGCCCATTTTTGTCTTCCTCTCCCTCTCCCTCTCTCTCTCTCCAAAAAAAAAAAAAAAAAAAAAAAAAAAAAAAAAAAAAAAAAAAAGAGCCCAGGATCTCTTGGTGGATGGAAAGAACTAGAACTCTCTTTATTTCCTCACTCTTCCTTGCATTAGCAAGGTCAGTTAGAATAACTGTGTTAACTGTGTAGTTGGAGTGGTAAGAACTTGATCCTTTTTCCAAGAGAACCTAATGGTCCTAAAGGCACACAGAGACCCATGGGCACAATGTGTGAAAAAACGAAAGGCCAGTATGTCCATCCTGTTCGTTAATTCTTTCTTCTTCCAGAGGACTTGAGGGCACCTTGACCCTGGCTAGAAGTCCAGCTTCCCAAGGAGAAGATATCTGGGGTAATTGCTGGGACTGCGTGATGAGACATTGCCCTTTAGGCTATTTCCTTGCAGCCAGAACAAATAGGAAAACCTACAAGGGCGTGAAATATCCTGTCAAGTTGGCAGTGTCTTTTCCAGGATAGATCCGCTTTCCCCAGTGTTCCGCCCTATAGGCTAAACGGAGCACAGAGTGGGAGATGCCCAGTGACAGCATGGGCTCCTCCAGCTGGGTGGGTCACTGAATTCCCTTGTGTGGTCAGGAAGACCTGGGAGTGGCAGTTGCATAGTTGGGTGGGGGCAGGGGGGAAGGGTGACAAGAGCTTAAGGAGGCTTCCTTTTGGGAATGAATGCTCTTGAAGGCCAAGGAGTGTAACCTGGCCTCTTGTTCCATAACCCAAGATAAGAGATTGCTTAAAGCGTTCACACACCCTGTGTGTACATGCGTGCCCCACATCGTCTTCAGACCACACTTAACTTGTAACCAAGATTCTCGTAGGCTCTGCCATAGCTCATGCCCTGCCCAGCATGGAACTCAGCTCTGAGTGTACATGAGGACCGGAGTGGCTTCCAGGGGAGGAACCAAGATCAGGAAAAATTTGGAAGATGGCTTTGGGAGCACCCTGAAATTTCATATCCTACCAACGGCCCTTTGGACCCACCCCTTATCTTTCAGAACCACCTCCCCTCCCCCAACCTGTGTAGCTGTCAAGCAGAAAGGAGGCCCATGGGGCCAGTACCTTCTTACAGTCCTCACACACGACGCAGGCAGAGCCCAGCATGCCCAGTTGCTCTCCGCACAGGATGCAGCGGCTCACACCGTCCCCGGCCACATTCTTCCTCATGTTCTCTAGACGGTCCACCAGGCGCCTGGAGGCAGAGAAAGGGTGGTGAGGACCTGCATGACCGGGTCCCACCAGTGTCCCCTGGTGTCAGAGTGACAGTCATCACCTCTCTGAGTAGCATCTGATGGTGGCTGTGGCGCCTTCCCTCCATAAACCTTTACTATGCTTCAGGACTCACCCAAAGCCATGGTCCTCAGTGGTCCTCCATGCTGTGACTTAGCTTAAGGTTCTTTCTGTCTCACATGACCTCCTCGAGAGGAGCAGCCTTCACAGTTCTGCGCCTGTTTCTAACAGTGACCCAATGCCCACGCTGGGACAGCCCGACAGGCATCTTGCACTGATGCTTTCATACTAAGCTCCTCATGCGTGCCTGTTGAAATGCAAATTCTCAAATGCCAGGTCTGGGCTAGAGAGGCGGCTCAGCGGTTAAGGCGCTTGCCTGCAAAGCCTTACAACCTGGGTTTGATTCCCAGTGCCCATGTAAATCCAGAGCGCAAAATGGTGCATGCATCTGGAGTTCATTTTCAGTGGCTGAAGGCCCTGACGTGCTCCATTCTCTGTGCACCCTCTACCTCCCCGCTGACCACCACTTGTGAATAAATAAATAATTAAAAAAATAAATAAAATGCCAGGTCTGAGGCTGGGCCTCTAGTGCTACATTTCTAGAAAGTTCTGGAGAGTTCCTGCTGATGTTGTGGGTCCAGGCCACATGCTGGATAATGAAGCTGAGAGGAGTAAGCATTCCTTTCATGAGCTCTACCATTCGACTTCAGGTGTTTTGTTTATTAAACACTTCTGGGGCTGGAGAGGTGGCTTAGCGGTTAAGGCATTTGCCTGCAAAGCCAAAGGACCTCAGTTCGATTCTCCAGTACCCACATAAGCCAGATGCACAAGGTGGTGCATACATCTGGAGTTCGTTTGCAGTGGCTGGAGGCCCTGAGGCACCCATTCTCTCTCTATATATATCTCTGCCTCTTTCTCTCTTGCTGTCTCAAATAAAAATTAAACAAACAACAACACTTCTACCCCGTTGATATCCTCTCCTTGCCCTTCCCTCAAACAAAGACTTACTGTCCCAGTGGGTGTGGTGGCTCACCCACCTTGGGAGGCTGAGGCAGGAGGATTGCTGTGAGTCCCAGGCTAGATAGGCTGCATGTTGAGTACTGGGTTTATAGAGTGAGATCTTGTCCCACCCATCCAAGAAAAAAACCAGGGGAGATGGCTCAGTGGGTAGAGTGCTTGGCACGCAGCATGAAGACCTGAGTTTAGATCCCCAGCCGCCATGGAAATGTCAGGTGGGCATGGCGGCCCAGCCATCTGTAATCCCAGCACTCTGGAGTGGAGGCTAGGGATCCTTGCGGTTTGCTAGCTAGCTTGTTTAGCCAAATAGGTTTCATAAGCTCCAGATTCAGTGTCAAACTCTAGCTCAACAATAAATAAATAAATAAAAAATAAAAAAAGGTAGAGGGCTGGGGAGATGGCTCAGCTGTTGAAAGTGCTTGCCTGCAAAACTTGATGGCCGGGATCCAATTCCCCAGAACCCACATAAAGCCAGATATACAAAGTGGTATGTGTTTGGTATTCCTTTGCAACAGCAAGAGGCCCTGGTGCACTATACCCTCTGTCTTTCCTCTCTTTCTGTCTCTCTGTTTACAAATAAATTAGTTAAAATATTTTATAAAAAATTTAGAAAATAAGGTGGAAAGCAACAGAGGAAGACACCTGATATTGATGCTCTAGTCTCTGCACAAATGTACACACACAAACGTGTATACACCACACACATGGACACATCCATACATACACAGCAAAACCAAACCACTGCCCACCCCCCGACAAAATCAAATAAAACTCAAAAGACTTAATTGTCCCATTCTAGACCAAGCCAATGGAACCCTCTGGAGCTAGAGTCAGCCACCCTACTATGGTGTAGGCCTGAGAACCAGTGGGAGGGGCCAGGGCAAGGAACCTCCAATGACACCTGCCCCAGTCATCCAAGCTTCTGTCCCCTCCAGTGCTATGACTCGCAACGTTATAAACAGTAGTCTCTCCCTTTAGTTTCCTCCCGAGAGGAACAAAAAGCAGCTTGTGGGCTGTAGAGCCTCCTCTGTGACCCAGATTGTATTGAAACCCAGGGGAGGTGACGGTGTGCAGCAGCCACAGCACTCACGCTGTCATGACCATCTCCACACTTCCCAACCAACCTCCCTCGAGAAACTTTCTCTCTCTCTTGTGTAGTGTGCACGTGTGCAGCATGCGGTGTGTGTGTAGTGTACATGTGTACAGTATGTGGTGTGTGTGTGTAGTGTGCATGTGTGCAGCATGTGGTGTGTGGGTGTGTATGTGTATACTCATAGGTGTTCAGATGTGTGGCACCCCATGAGGCACAGAGAAACCAGAGGAGAATATCAGGAGTCTCCCCCTTCATTGCTCATCTGTGCGTTCGTTCATCATTTCCATGAGACAAAGTCTCTCTCTCATTCCAGAGCTTACCGCTGTTGTGAGCCCTTGTGATCCTCCTGTCTCTGCGCCTCACCGGCCTGGGGTTACATGCACATGTAGCCATGCCTAGCTGATTATGTGGGTGCTAGAGAAGCAAAATGGGGCAGTCTCAGGCCCTCCCAGGTTGTGTGAGAAGCACTCTTACCTACTGAACCAGCTTGGCAGCCCAGACTCCCCTGGAAACTTTCTATGGGCTCACGGGGAGGCGGTAATTGGGTAGGCTACCATCTGTGATCTCAGAACTCCTTGGAAGGCAGTAGCTTTGGGCGGAAGAACACTTACTAATGAAGGAGGATAAGAGAAAGCTAGCTTTGTAAAAGGCAGTTTCAGATAAGGATTGAAGCTCAAAGTGAACCATGAGATGCCACTCCACATGCCACCACAGAAATGGAACTCGTGTCTGATTGAGACTGAGCTACACCCCCCACCCCCACTACCCAATCTAGCATGCTACCTAGACAGACGGCCCTGGCTCAGAGATCCACTCTCAATATACCAACCAATCGGATCTTCCTTTTGCCTCTAAAGGTTCCTATCTTCTTGACCCGAACTCTACCCCACTCATCTCAGCTCAGCTTCTCTGCTCAGCCTGCCCACCCCTCTTCATCTGGGCCACAAGGATATAGTCAAGTCAGGCTTCCCCCACCCAGCCTGGCTGGAAGAGCATAAAACTGTTTTTGGTTTGGATGGCTTTTCTGCTTGCCTCTGCTTTATAGTTTGGGGTAACTTCTCTCTTTGATTACATGCATAAGTTTCCTCTGGTCTCTAATCTACCATGTGTATTTTTCTTACACCCCAGATCTACCATGTGAGTGCTCTCACCAACCCTTGGCTTGCTACCTGTGCAGTTTCTTTAAACTTGGACTAGCCATGAGTGTGACTCTCTTCATTTCTCATTTCTCCTCTGAATCTCTTGGTCTCTGCTTTGGTATCTGCTCCCTCATTTTTCCTTGAGCCTCACCATTAGTCCTCTTAACTTCTCTAAAAACACATGGCAGAAGCCATGCCAGTTTTTCCTAAGTTTCCCTACACAAGCTCCTAGATTCCTACTTCCCACCTGTTCATGACTCTGTTCTAGCTTTCCTTCCTCAATCCCATTCTCCCTGAAATAAACCCCACAATTTGTGAATTTCTCCTCAATAAACTTAATAATTCATAATTTATTCTTCTTGAGTCCATTTTTTTTTTTTTTCAAGGTAGGGTCTCGCTCTAGCCCAGGCTGACCTGGAATTCACTTTGTAGTCTCAGGGTGGCCTTGAACTCATGGCGATCCTCCTACCTCTGCCTCCCCGAGTGCTGGGATTAAAGGTGTGTGCCACCATGGCCAGCTAAGTCCTTCTTTATTAAAGGTAGGACAGAACACAAAACTTGGGATTTATAAATTCTGGGAGATCCTTCCTAAACCTCAAAATCCTGCATCACTATGGGGCAGATAGAAAGCCAGCACCCCAAATGTCTGAGCAAATCCTTCCAGCCCGGGGCAGAGCGCAGGACTCCATACTGCCTCAGGTGTGAAAGATACTCATTTGATGAATACCACTGTGGCTGAGGATGTGGCAAAAGCCTTGGGTTTGGGTCCCTAGCATCACATACCTGTCATCCAAGCTCTCAGGGGATGGAGGTAGGAGGACCAGGAATTCAAGGTCATCCTCAGCTACATAAGGAATTTGAGGTCAGCCTGGGATATATAGATAACAAAACTAACCAGTCAACCTGCCAAACCAAACGCCTCAATCCAGACACCTAGATTTTAGCCCTGGCTTTGGTCTCTGTGCCTCCGTTTCATCTGGAGACTGGTAGGCGGTGAGCTACATTAGCAGTTGTCATGCTATACTGCTTGGCACCCAGGGGTTTCACAGAGCCAGGCTGGGGAGGGGCACTGGGGAGGGATGGCAGGAGAGCCTGAGGGCCCCATGCTTATCTTATCTGAGCATGCCTGTGTTATCTCTTTTGTTGGCTTGGGATTTTGGATTCAATTTCCTTTGCAAAGGGTTTAGAAAATGAACTTGGCTAGAGAAGATAAACTTCAACAGTGCTGAGGAACCATACGATGGATATGGGATAATGAGGGCAAGACGGGGAGGAAAGGGACGGTGACTGTTGCCTCCTTGCCAGTCTTGTTCCCGCCTTTTCTCTTCCCCATCCACTGCCCAGCCAGAAAAAAGTCTATTCTCCTCACTTGTATCAGTTAATTTCACTTCTTCGTGACAGAATATCTGACAGAAGTAATGTAAGGGTGGAAAGAATTATTCTGGTTCTGGCTTCAGGGGATTTCAGTCTGTCGTGCTTAGTCGGTGGTGGGAATGTGTGACAATGGCTATTGACATCACAATGCACCAAGAAGCAGAGAGCCAACAGGAGCCCAGGGGTGGAGCAAGAAACTTCAAAGGCCCACCCCTTGCACCCTATTTCCTCCAGCCAGACTCTCTTCCAAAAGATTGTTGCCTCACACAACGGTGCCCCCAATGGGGACAAGCATTCAAAGCATGAGCCTGTGGGGGACATTTCAGACTCAAACCAAAATGTCACTCTATCACCAGGGTTCCAAAGCACAGAGAAGGTGAGAGACTCGCGGAGGCCACACAGCTGGAACTGGCATCTAGTTCTCTGAGCTTTGTTCAGGAAGAGAATCTGTGACAAAAGTCTAAACAGCAGCGCGCTCTGCTAAGGAAACAAAAGGTCTTTCTTTCTGCCTCTTCTTGGACGACAGGGTGTCGATGTGCCCGATACTTGAAAAGCCACATTCTAATCCCCTGTCAGAATGCCAGGCCTTACTCAGCTCAGTCCTGCAGACTTCATTCACACACTTGTACTGGGCCAGCCTCATGAGTGGCTCTGAGATGTAGAGAGCCGCACACAGGCCCGAGATCTCAGCCCAGAGCAGAAAGGAAGATGGTGTGAGGCAGGGTGAGCGGGTCTAGAGCTCTGTGCCTGGAGCTCTCGAGTGAGCACAGGTCTCATGGACGCCCTCCCTTGCTGCCCCAAATGCTGGCTCCACAATGTGAAAGGCCTCCCGCAGTCAAAGATTTCAAACTCAGAAAGAAAACGGTAAGAGGTTAAATCAGACCTGTGTCATGGAAGACCATAAGTTACCAATGGGTTTGTTTCCTGATAATAAAACAGTCCTCCTCTTTCACTCCAGAAGAAATATGTACTCTTCTCTGTCTCGGCAGGAGAGCGCTCTGAGCCGCTGGGAGATTTCTCATCCCTCACTGCTTGTCAATCATGTGGCATAGAATCAAGCACAAGTGTTGAGGCCCCGACTCAACCCTTGAGATGGGTCCGGGTTGAGCTAGGCTATACATAAGCCTGGATGCTGGGACTCAAGCATGGAGGGCTGTTAAGCTCAAAATGCTGATGTAGAATTGTGATCGAATGTGAATTTGAGGTTGGCAGTTTAGCTGGATATCTCTGTTGCATGCCCACAGAAGAGGGAAGAAAAAGGCAATACATCAAAACATTGTCAGTGATTATTGCTAAGTGGTGGGATATTGGTAACCATCCCTGCCTTTCTTTAACGTGTCTGTCTTTACCCCCACCTACAAAGTAAGAGTCCAGTTATGACAATTCCCCTCTGCTTTTTAAACTGTCTTACTATGAACATGCCATTGCCTTTATTAGGGATAAAGGTGCTTTAACGTTTAAGCTTTGCAGACAGTCGTGAAAAGGTTTGGATCATTCTTCTTAGCTTGGCAATGGCTTTGAACGTCCATGATTCTCTGGGTCTCTTCTGGCCAGCTTATACTATATGGGGCTACACAAGTTTCCCTGAGTGGGCAGTACCTAGGGACCTTGGGCCTTAGGGCTAAAACAATCAGATGTTCCCTTTTGCCCTTGGTGCAAAAATAAGTCTCCACTCTGCACCAGCAGCCTGGTTTATGGTCTGTAAAAGCTCCACCCCTGAGTGCCCAATTAGCTGAGTGCTGTAAGTAGCTGCCGCTCTAGTTATGTCTTTACATACCCGATTAACTTTATGACGACTGCTCATGCCCAAGACACATCCATCAGCAGGCTGGTGCTACAGGGAACTGTTGGCCACTCTGAAGTTGGGTGAGCACCCCCCATTCCTCAGCATGTCCCCAGGAGCACCAGGGAGACTCTACCTCTTCATTTTCTCCCCCTGAGCATCAGTCCTTGGCCCCTGGAGGTGGGGGGAAGTGGGTTCCATTGCTCTGACATTGACATCCACATGCAGGCATGTTCCTCGTGTGGCAAATGCTTAGGGGACACCTGCTGTGCATGAGGCAGACCTGTGAGGAGCCACACAGAGCTCACAGAGCTGGCTTACTTGTGAGGGACATGGACACTGCTTAACTAAGCACGCAGGGGCTGGGCAGATGGCTCAGTGGATAAGTGCTTACGACTCAAGCATGAGAACCCAAATTCAGATCCTCAGAACACACACAAAAATGCTAGGCGTGGGGCTGGAGAGATGGCTTAGTGGTTAAGTGACTGCCTGTGAAGCCTAAGAACCCTGGTTTGAGGCTCAATTCCCTAGTACCCACGTGAGCCAGATGCACAAAGGGGTGCATGCCTCTGGAGTTTGTTTGCACAGCTGGAGGCCCCGGTGTGCCCATTCTCTTTCTGTGCCTCTTTTTTTTCTGTCTCTCTCTCAAATAAATAAATATTAAAAAAAAAAAAAGAATTGGGCTGGAGAGATGGCTTAGCGGCTAAGGCGCCTGCCTGCTAAGCCTAAGAACACTGGTTCCAATGTCCAGCTGTTCCAATCTCCAGGTCCCACGTTTAGCCAGATGCAAACTGAGGCAAGGGCACAATGCCGCACTTGCCCACAAAGGGGGCAGGCATCTGGATTTTGTTCACAGCAGCTGAGAGACTGCTGGTGCGCCCATCTCTGTCTCCCTCTCCCTCTCTGTCTATCTCTCTCTGTCTCTCTCCAAAAATAAATAAAAAAAATAATAAAAAAAAAAAATTAAAGCCCAGTGTGGTGGTGCACACCTTTAACCCCAGCACCTGGGAGGCAGAGGTAGGAGGATCACTGTGAGTTTGAGGCTACCCTGAGACTACATAGTGAATTCCAGGTCAGCCTGGGCTAGAATGAGACCCTATCTCAAAAAAAAAAAAAAAAAAAAAAAGATAACAAAAAGATTGAAAAAAAAATGCTAGGTGTGCACCTGTAATCTCACTGCCAGGAAGTGGGAGATGGAAGGATCCCAGGACTTCCTGGCCAGCTAGTCTAGGCACATCAGTGAGCTCTAGGTTCAGTTTAAGACTATTAAAAAAAACAACAACCAAAAAGTCAGGTGGAGAGAGACTGAGGCAGATACTCGACATCAACCTACGGCTTCTACATGCACACCATACATGCGTCCATACCAAAAATAAAAGCACAAGGATCTTCATGATTGCATGCATAATATAGCTCTGAAGACTAGAATGGGCAGCTGGGAGGACTCACTGCAAGGATGGGAGCAGTCAGAGGGGTCCGTGAGAGACCGCTATATGCAAAGGACCTGAGGCGTAGATGCCTAGCATAGCTAGTGGGCTGGCTGGGCAGGGTCTGGCAGGTAGGAAGATGGGCTATTCATTACAAACATTTATGGAGAGGATATTCCCCTTCTCCCTTTTGGAGACAAGACACAGGTATCTGAACGGAGGCTCAGGGGACTAAGAGCAGGGGAATTCCAGGGAGACTGAGGCAGGTCTCAGGATCAGTCCCTTGAAATGATGAGATGGGCCCAAATGGTGGCAAAAGAGCCCACTGGGAGGGTCAGGAAATCCTACTTCCTGCAGCTCTGGAGGGCTCAGGGGTCAGCCCACCCTCACTCCACTGCTGCAGCACATGGCTGCAGACTTAGTGAGTGGAGTCCACTTGAGTTTATGATCTTAATGGTTCTGAACGTATTTCACTGGAACAAATCCAAGATGTCACCAGGCTTCATTCTTCCCAGAGGCTGCAGAGGGGGCATGCTTTTCTATGTCTTCTCCAGCCCCAAGAAGCCGCAGCATTCCTTGGCTCATGTGCACACACCTGCACACAGACACCTGCACACACTGACACCCACCCATCCCACACAAATACAACCACCCACCTATGCATATGCCTGCACGCTGTATCTGACCTTTGTCCCTTCCCAGCTCTGTGACATCAGGAGAGTTACTGCCTTTTGGAACTTCAGTTTCTTCATCTTTAAGATGGGTAAAATCACGTCCTTCCCTCCTGTGACTGTTGCCGAGATAATCTGTGGGGTTTTTATTTTTTATTTATTTATTTGAGAGCAACAGACAGAGACAGAGACAGAGACAGAAAGGAAGAGGCAGATAGAGAGAGAATGGGCACGCTAGGACCTCCAGCCACTGCAAACGAACTCCAGATGCATGCACCACCTTGTGCATCTGGCTTACATGGGTCCTGGAGAATCGAGCCTCAAACTGGGGTCCTTAGGCTTCACAGGCATGCGCTTAACTGCTAAGCCATCTCTCCAGGCCCCAAACTGTGTTTATAAAATACTGGAACATGGTGGCTGCTAATTAGTCCCTCTGGGAAATCTGTAGCTCTGACAAATCCCTGCGCTCATAGGTTTCTGTGTAAGCAGGATGCTGTTATCTCCCAGTGAAACCTGTCCCCCACGCTCTGCAAGCAGCCACAGTCACTAGACATTTATAAGACTCAAGTGTCCACTCCTAAACACACACTGGATAGTGCATGTGCTCATGCATGAAAACACTTGCCCAGGCATATAAGATTATATAAGATCAGAATCTATGTGCAAGAACATGCTTTTACACATATGGCCAGTCCATGCATACTGGGTTCTGGCCAGGAGCCCAGCCCCAGTCTGCTTCCTCCTGCAAATGGAGTCTGGAGGTCAGCAGAGAAGGCTGTTTGTAAAGCTCAGACTCCCTTAAGAAGCCCGGGCTGTCCTGTCAATCATTCTAGTCTCCAGTCACCATTTGAGCTACTAGCCAGCGCTGTCTCAGTGTCCTGTGATGTCTGGGAGATGAATGGGTTACTGCTTCGCCAGGAAGTGGGCATAATGCGGCCAGCTGCAGAGCTCAAAAGATACCCTACTCGCCTAGGTGCGGTGGGTCTACATGCTGGTCCCCAGATCAGTGGGGACAATGTTTAAAAAACATGATTCTACCAACAATTAGGTGCTATCAAATAAGCTGCCTGTCAAAGCAGGAGGTCTCCATGACTCTACAATGACTTACAATGCAGCAGAACGGACGACCTGATGGTATTGTCTTTGTCTGTCTCTGTTTTTTCTCTCTCTCTCTCTCTCTCTCCCTTCTCCACCCCATCAATTCCCAAAAGCTGCCTCTCACTCTTCACCTCATCCTGATTGGATATTAGCGTTGGGTTTATTATGCTTGGTGCTGTCAGAAGCCAGGGTGGACCATCTGCTGTGAGCGAGAGATGGCTGCTCTGACGAGGCTGGCCCCAGGCTCCGACGCTGTCTCCCAGGAGCCTGTCCTTAAGTGACTGAATGCTCCAATGTTCAGCCAAGCAGCACGTGGAGTGTGTGTGTGGCAGGCACACTCGTCAATTCTCCCTGCGCTCTGTCATTGTCCTGCCTGAGGGGCCACAGTTTCCATCTCTTCCCAGGGCAGATTAGGGAAGGGGCTCCTGCCTGGGGAGATGAGGGAGCCAAGAGAGAAGACAGATCAATGCCAAATGAAGTACTGGTTATTTGAAGTCCAGTAAAATCATAGCCTTTGCTATAGTTGGCGAATGCTTACTGGGCTAAGTGCTCCGTGCACGTTCTCTTTGAACAAGTAACAAGCCGTGAGATCAGGTCTGCTTTTCACCTCTGCTTTAGAGATTGGGACATTGAGGTGTCCAGAGGCAATCACTTGTCCAGGGGCACCCAGCCTGAAAGTGGCACTGATAGCCCATACAGAGCAGGAAGAAGTCCTTGTCTCATTCAATGCTTAGGGCAGTGGCTCCTTCGAGTCCCCTTGTCTGTCCTGAATGTCCTGATGACAGAGCCGAGAGTTTGATGACGAGGCCTGTAGGCAAGGCTCAATCAATTAACCTGATGAATATCTGAGACACCTGTAAATGACGGACTGCGCCAAGTCCCTGCCACCACCATCTGCTGATTGCCTGTCCTGCCTGCGCTCCCTAGAGACATCAGAATAATGTGAAAGACGTTCAAGTTCAAATTCTGGTGTGGCCATATAAAGGCTGTGTTCACCTGGGAGATTGGCTGGACCTCACTGAGCTCCAGTGAAGAAATTTTTCTCAGTGAGGACATCTTGAGGATGAAAGGAAACAGAATGCATCTGAAAGTCCCCAGCACAGTCCTGGGAGATAGTGTCTCTCTGTGGAATAGCAGAATAGGGCTCAGCGTGGGCTTCTAATCCTAGTCCCATCACTGATTCAGTATGTGATCCTGGGTATGTTTCTTAGTCTCTCTGTGCCTCAGTTTCCCATCTGTAAGATGGGAATGGTGATAATGTGTTCTGCTGCGTGGAGTTGTGGTGAGGACATTTCTGCCTCTACGTGGACTGCTGAACACAGTGCTAGCATAGAATGACATATGAGGTCAGTCTGGTGTGATAATTCCTCTATGTGTCACAGGAACATTCCTGGCTCTTTTCTCTTTACAAAGCATCAGCAAAAGGACATAGGAGGACTGGAGAGATTGCTCAGTGGTTAAAGTGCTTGCCTGCAAAGCCTAATGACCTGGGTTCGATTCCTCAGTACCCACATAAATACAGATGCACAGTGACACATGTATCTGGAGTTCATTTGCAGTGGCTAGAGGCTCTGGCATGCCCGTTCTCCCTGTTTATCTCTCTTCTCTTTCTCTCTCTGCTTGCAAATAAATACATTAATTTTTTTAAAGGGCTGGAGAGATGGCTTAGTGGTTAAGGAGCATGCCTGTGAAGCCTAAGGACACAGGTTCGATTCTCCAGGTCTCACGTAAGCCAGATGGAAATGGTGGCACATGCATCTGGAGTTCATTCGCAGTGGCTAGAGGCCCTGGTGTGCCCATTCTCACTCACTCACTCTCTCCCTCTCTCTGTCTCTGATAAATAAAATGAAATAAAATCTTTTTTAAAAGTTAAAAAAATTTTTTTTCTGTTTTTCAAGGTAGGGTCTCACTCTGGAGGAGACTGGCCTGAAACTTACTATGTAGGCTCAGGATGGCCTGGAACTCACGGTGATCCTCCTACCTCTGCCTCCCGAGTGAAAAAAATTAAAAAAATTTTTTTTTAAAAGAAACTATAAGCTGGCCTGAAATCCCACACTCGGGAGGCAGAGGTAGGAGGATCTCAGGAAGGCCACCTGAGACTACAAAAATTCCAGGTCAGCCTGGACAAAACAAAACAAAACAAAACAAAACAAAACAAAAAAAAGAAACTATAGAAATAATTTTTTTTTTTTTTTAAAAAGGACATAGTAAATAGTTCTCAGCTTCACAGGGCACATGCAGAGTCCTTGAACCTCAAACCCTGAGTTTGTGTTTGTATTTAACCAAAGGATTGGGCAGACCAAACTGAGAAGGATAATTATTAAATTATTGTATTTATTGAGGGAAGTACAGAACCAAGGGAAGGAAAATGAATACACCCATGTGGTCTGAGAGCCCACATGGTGGACTTGGAAGAAACGTGAAAAGGCAGTTAGAGAGAAAAGAAAAGAAAGTACAATGAACTCCTGGCCATGTAGGAGTGGGGGTCAGGGGCTTCTCCCTTTCTTTGTCTTAGCCCAGCTGGGCTGAGACAAAGGGAGACTCACCAGAACCTGGAGGTTTAGGAGTGATGGTCATGCAGCCCAGAGAACTTGCCCTCCTCTGCTAAATATGTTTATAACCTTATTGTGGTGGGCACTATCTTTGGGCTCAGGTGAGCCAGAGAGACAGCTGAATGGTCTGGGCTTACAGGCTGGCTCAGGAAGAGGCCAGCCTTGACACCAAGTTCTGGGGTCTAAGCCTGACCTACCACAATGTCAGGATTAGGTTTGAATTCTAGGAAAGGAGAACTCCCTCCCAAGGAAAGTCAGATGTGAAAAATAGGTGTAAGGAACTCTTTTAGGCAAGACATAAGGAGCAGCCAGCTTCCTCTCTGATCTCCAGCAAAGTGCAGACTGTACTTTCAGGGGCCCAGTCACTAAACTACCTAACAAAGCTACCTGACTCCCTCTTAAGCTGAGAATGACTTTGTCCCACAGGGGGACACTGGGAAGGGTCTGGAAACATTTTTTCTTGGTTGTCACAGCTGGTAAGGAATTGACTACAAGCATGTGGTAGGTGGAGCCTAGGGACACTGCTGAACATTTGTATTGCACAGCACAGCCCTTGCCTAAGCATCATATGACCCCCAAATGCAGAAAGTATTGGGATTAACAAGCCCTGGCCTAGTGAGACTTGGCAACCACCTGCCTGGACTTCCTACTTTACAGATGGGGCCAAGAACACCTCAAGGATGAAAAGACTTAATGAAAGGCTTAGTCAGTCAGATGTGTGGTCCACCATGTTCCATTCATTCTGTGAACACTTTGCGCTCCTCTTGGTGGCAGGCACTGGGGTTAATTAAGGATTTCAGAAAACTTGCATTTTGCGTTTTGTGCAAACAGATTCCCTTTTTTTTTTTTTTTTTTTTTTTTTTGAGGCATGTTCTAACTATGTAGCCCAGGGTGGCCTTGAACTTGAGATCTTTCTTCCTCAGCCTCCCAAGTGCTGGGATTACAGGATGCACCACCATGCTCCGCTAAAGCTGGATGCATACTGGAAAGCATTGGACCAATCCCTGGGGGAAACAGAGGCATGACTCAGGACTTCTTAGTATTGGGGTGCAGAGGCCTACCAAGCCTGATGAAATCTGTGAACGACTTCTTAAAAGTGAGCATAGATGCATAAAGATGCCTACCGTGGAGCTGGGAGATGGCTCAGTTGGTAGGAGGGTTTGCTGTACAAACATGAAGACCTAAGAGAGCATGGGTTCAAGCCCCAGCACCCAAGTAAGGATCTGGACATGGCTATGCATGCCTGTAATTCTAGGCCTGCTGGAAGCACAGACAGGAGAATCACTCACGGTCACGGTCAGGCAGTCTGACTGGAAAACAAAACAAGACAACTATAAAATGCATCTCTCCATCTCAAGGAAGCAAGTGGAAGAGTGGTGGAGGAGGACATCTGATATTCTTCTCCTCAGCCTCTGCATGTGTGCACAGGGGCCACATGCATCTGCACTCACCACACCACACACAAAAGTTAAAAAAAAAATGGTTCTCTGTACCTCATCCAGAAAATGCCAGAACTCAAGGTCAAAGGGGGAAGGGTTCACTTAGAAAGGATGAGTATGGCTTGGCTCTCTTTGTCCTTGTCCAGTCACAGAAAAGATGTCTGCCTACCTGACCACCCATTTCTTCCTCTGTCCATATTTTGGGAAAATTCTGTGACAACTAAATGGGGTTTAATGGAGCCCAGGTGGGGAGATGATGTGTGCAACCAATTCTGCACCACAGGTCTCCCACCTCTCTCGGCTCTCTGCCTCCCTCCTCCATCACTGCGTCTGGACGCCACTGTTAATGACAGATCCTAATGACTTTTCAGAGCCCATCTGTTCAGGGAAGCTGACCTCAAATAGAATACCCAGCTGTCAGCTCCTTGAGGAAGGATGTGTATACAAATTCCACGAGAGGCTCCAGATAGGAAGAAATACAATATGGACACAGAGGGGCTGACTAACAGACCAGAGATACTCTCAAATGGTGGAAGTGGGGATGCAAGCTAATTTTGTACACAAATGTTTAATTCCAGACAATGCACTCTGAAAGGTTCATGCATAATTCATGTGTCTCGATAGCCATGTTTCTATGACATAGCCCCTCTGGTCAAGCTGATTGGACAAGGAGGAGAAGCCCAGGGCAAACTGGACCAGTCAGGGTTCCCTTCCTGCTCTTCTGTTTCCAGTCCCTCATTATAGCCCTTCTCTATTCATCATGGAGATGGAGAGATGATAACTAGAGAGAAACTCACTCAACTACTTCCTTGGATCACACACCCTCTTCATGCAGAGAGGGGGCTCTGAGTTTGTTTCCATGCCTGGATGTGTCTGGTTTTCTCTACTAGAATTCTTGCATTGTTTGCAAGAATGTGGAACCTGACTCCAGCCAGGTGGTCTTGGTTATCTGTGGCTATGCAACCTCAAATGCAGTGACTTTCAGCAACAGTGTGATATACAGCCCTGGTTCTAGAGGATAAGAATTCAGGCACAGCTCTGCTGGGCAGGTTTTCTGCTTCCTGGGGTGTTGTCTGGGCTGCTCACTTAGCGGTGGTGTAGCAGGTGGAGGGACTATGCTAGACCAGAGGGTTCAGGATCTGTGCCTGTCCTTTCTCCCCCTTTCTCCCAGCATTCAGTATTATTATTCAGTAGACCAACTCTGGCTTCTTTATGGCTGGATCTCAAGAGTGTGATGGTGATAGCTGCTGTGTGTTTTCATAACCAGGTCTGGCAGGCAAGGGCAGCCTTTCTACCCAGCTCTATTGTGGAGGAGGGAAGGTTCTATCTCTTCAAGAAAAGAACAGTGGTGTGTGTAGGGAAGGAAGTCATTGCTAGCTATCATCTTTGGAGACCCCTGCATTGTGCACACAGAGGAACTTAATGTGAATATTTAGAGGCATCCTGTGGGATCCAAGGATAGGAAACAGCCTCCCCTCAGGAAAAGTCTGGGTCTCATTCCATATGTCAGGTAACACAGCTATGGGTCTGGGGAGATAGATTAGTGGATAAACTGCTTGCCCCATAAGTGTGGGTACCTGAGTTCAGTTCCCTAGACTCTAAGTAAAGCTGATGCTGTAGTGAATGTCTGTAATCGCTGGCTGCCTAACTGAGGAAGGAGGCAGAGAATCCCTCAGAAGTTCACAGGGCAGTTAGCCTGACAAAGGCAGGAGTGAACAATAAGAGATTCTGCCTCAGAACAAGGTGGAAGGCCAGGACTAACACACTGTGGTGCACACACACACACACACACACACACACACACAAAATATAACCATACTTCACATCCTCTGTATTTATAGCTCTTCTTAGTCCTAGTCACAAATTCCATCCTCCTGACATTGTGACACAATGTTGTCATCTGCAAGGTTTATGTCAAGAACCACACAACTGAGTTTCTTTAAAAAGTCACATAGGGGGCTAGAGAGATGGCTTTGTGGTTAAGACATTTGCTTGCAAAGCCAAAGGACCCAGGTTCAATTCCCCAGGGCCCATGTAAAACCAGATGCACTAGGTGGCCCATGCATCTGGAGTTCGTTTTGCAGTGGCTAGAGGTCCTGACCTGCCCATTCTCTCCCCCCTTCTCTCTCAACTAAATACATAAAATTATATATATGTATGTGTGTGTGTGTGTGTGTGTGTGTGTGTGTGTATATATTTTATATATGTTCACATACTATTTTAAGTAAGTTTATGATTTTGTGGCAGGCCACATTCATAGCTATTCTCAGTTGTATGTGGTCCACAGGCCATAGGTTGGACCCGCCTGATGACTCTCACCTGAGGGCAGCAGAGTGGATGCAGGAAAAGGGAACACTGGCTTTGGCATGGTCTGGCCCTCCCTGGGGCACTAAGTCTAGCAAAACTTCCCAGGGGGATGGGGCTTCCAGGAGGTCTGAGTTCTTTGCCCTCAGCAGTACAGGGACTGTGGTAGTTTGAATGGATGCTTCCCCAATTGATTCAGGAGTTTTATTCAAGCTTGTAAATTGATGTCACTGGGTGGATCCTAGGGGTCCAGGCCTAAGGTGTGGAAGTGGACTTGGAATTCCAGTCTAAAGATATGCAAAGTGCTTGAGCTTTGCCTAGAATTCCTGATGTGTGCTTGCCTGTGCTGGTGGTGGTTGCTTTTGGCTTTTTTCTCAGCTTGGATCTGTGAAAGGGAGGTCACCTTCTTCTGCCATTATGGAACTTCCCCTTGATCTGTAAGCTTCAATAAATTCACTTCCTTCCATAACTGTGCCTGGTTTGGAAGTTCATCCCAACAACCTGAAGCTGCCTACATAGGGATCAACTCCAGCAGCTCTTGAAGGGATAGGCTAACCGGAAGAGTCCAACCACAGTTCCCAAACTATGTCCTTTGTCTCTTAATGACTTCAGGCCTGGGAGCTGGAGAGATGGTTTGGTCAGTAAAGTGCTGCAAAGCACCCACTTAAAATGCTGGGCATGGCAGCTGAAGCCTGTAATTCCAGTGCTAGGAGGTGGGGACAGGAGGATCCCCAGGGCTTGCTGGCTAGCTAAGTCATATGGATTAGAAGCAAGGTGGCTTTTACCTGATCAATAGTTAGCTAGGGAATGGAATTACAGAAACATGGGTGTCACCTTGCCGGCCCTGGCAGGACTAGAATTAGTGTCTGATTAAGTCTCATCCAAGATGGCTGAAGGCAACAACGTCTCAGCAACAACAACTTCCTGTTTCTTCTCCTATTCCATGGGCTTAGCCCCAGTGGAGGGACCCACCAGCCAATCAGGCCCCTCCATACACACCTGCACCTGGTGCTGAGGCTCATTCTAATTGGTTCATAGCAATGGGCTTGAGGTGTGTGTGTGTGTGTGTGTGTGTGTGTGTCCCTTCTCTTCCTTTCCCCAGAGGCTTCTTGTCTGGAGACAGACATTTCCCTATGTGGGAAGAACTTCTTTTGGACACTTTCCTGTGTTGCTTATCTTAACTCTCCCTAAAAGAAATCTTATAATTTATCGTTTGTGTCTACAATTTTTTTCCTGGTTTTTGAGGTAGGGTCTCACTCTAGCCCAGGCTGACCTGGAATTCAATAGGTAGTCTCAGGGTGGCCTTGAACTCACAGAGATCCTCCCACCTCTGCCTCCCGAGTACTGGGATTAAAGGTATGTGCCACCATGCCTGGCTGTGTCCACCATTTTCAATTCCTTGCTAAACATGGATAAGTATTTGGGTTGGAGTTTTTTTTTAATTTATTTTTATTTTTTTTATTTTTGGAGAGAGAGACAGAGAGAGATAGAGAGGGAGAGGGAGACAGAGATGGGTGCGCCAGCAGTCTCTCAGCTGCTGTGAACGAAATCCAGATGCGTGTGCCCCCTTGTGGGCAAGTGTGGCATTGCACCTTTGCATCACTGCAGCTGGCTAAGCATGGGACCTGGAGATTGGAACTGCTGGACATTGGAACCAGCGTTCTTAGGCTTAGCAGGCAGGCACCTTAGCCACTAAGCCATCTCTCCAGCCCTGGGTTGGAGTTTTAATTCTCACCAAGAGCTCAGTCCTGTATCACTAGTCTAACAGGATCAGTGAACTCTGAGAGACCCTCACACACACACACACACACACACACACACACACACACACACACACAGATGGAGAGCAACTGAGGAAGCTACTTGACACTGACTATAGTCTCTACATGCATACAAGCCCATGAACACCATACACACATACACAAGGGAAAACAAATCAGGTCTGTAGGATCGGGGAATTTAGAGGCTGGCCTTTAGGGAAGACACCTCATAGTGTTAAAAGAGAGTCCACCAGAGGGGAATGCAAACCTAGGCTGCCTGTAACCTTTGCTCCCTAAGCCTCAGTTTCCTCATCTACAGAAAGGAGATGGACTAGCACCTACATGAAAGGGTCAGAGGGTCAGAGGATCAGAGGAGCAGTTGATTCAAGTGAAGTTTTAAAGTGCAGGGCTAAGGGCTGGAGAGATGGCCTAGTGGCTAAGGCTCTTGCCTGCGAAGCCTAAGGACCCATGTTCAACTCTCCAGATCCCACGTAAGGCAGATGCACAAAGGTGAGGCAAGCACAAGGTAACACACGCCCACTGGTGGTGCAAGCATTTGGAGTTTGATTACAGTGGCTGGGGCCCTGGCGTGCCAGTTCTCACGCTCTCTCCCTGTCTCTCTCGCTTCCTTTAAAAATAAAATAAAATAAAAATTTTTAAATGCAGGACTTGGAGTTGGGAATGCAGCTCCTTTGATAGAGTGTTTGCTTAGCATGCAAAAAAGCCCAGCATTTGATTCCCAGCACTGCATAAACCAGGTGTGGTGGTGGATATCTATAGTCCCAGCACTTAGGAAGTGGAGGCATTCAGAGTCATTCTTGGTTACAAAGTGAGGTTGAGGCCAGTCTGGAGTACATGAAACTCTGTTAAAAAAAAAATAATAAAATGAAGTAAAATCAAATCAAATCAGGTCTTCACACTTTGACACACAGTGGAACCCATCATGGTGGTTATTTTTCTTGTTTATTAACAATGATTGTCTCCCAGGTAGCAGAACTGCTGTCAGGACCCAGAAGGAAACAGATACACCCACAGGTTTAACACACTTCAAAGGATCCCATTTAGAGGCTGGGGAGATGGCTTGGCAGTTATAAAGGTGCTTGCTTGCAAAGCCTGCCAGTCCAGGTTCGATTCCCCAGCCACCATGTAAAGACTGATACAAAAAGTGGCAAAGTGTCTAGCATTTCGTTTGCAGTGGCAAGAGACCCTGGTGTGTGTGTGCACACACACACACACACACACACACACACACTAATAAAATGAAATTTAAAAAATGGGTCCCATTTTCTCATTAGCACAGTTAACCACGCAGTGTGGTCCTTCACCAGACACCGCTGAGCAAGAAGGTTCCTGAAAGTCAAGTCCAATCAGGTGAGCAGGGAAATGGAGGTCTGAATCTTTGCTCACGGAGAGCCTCAGATTCTGTAGTAGGTGCCAACATGGCAGCCAAATTTATCATCTTCCCCTTGCCTGATATTCTACCTGGCTTTCATTTGACTTCACTCTGATCCCTGTTGGGCTAAAAATGGGCCGGGACTGAGAGGAGGCTGGCCTGAACTGTTGGACATGGCCGGGGACCCTGGGCTGTGGGGTTGCAGCTGGCCCTATGGTCAGGAGTCCCTGGAGATGGTGACTGGCCTTCCCTGCGTTGTAGGTTGTAGCATGCCCTGTCATTGCCCAGAGTGGGCAGAACTGGCGAGGCCCTCCCCCTGGACCACAAAAGGTTCTGACCATTTCAGAAGTCAGACTTTGTCCCCCACAGTTCCTGACCTTGTGGCTAGCTGCCCAAGAGACCCTTATGTGACTGGCAGCTTTGAAGTCACAGCCTTCTGCCATTTCCTTTATCTCTCTCACAATTCCTCCCCCCACCACTTAGATAACAGCCCATAAACTATGCATCCGATCACCATATAGTCTGTATGTGCCATCTCAACCTTCCCCAAGTGTTTATAAACCCACGCCTCTTTTGAATAAAGGAGTGCTATCCATCAGACAGTCTCCCGGGTGTTCATTGCCCGTCATCTTTGTCGTCACACTCACCCGCTGCTCCAGGATGGACCCTGCTCTCCCCCATCTTCTCCCTCCCTCACCCGGGAGGACAACCTCAGGAAACGGTAAAGACCCACAGATCCCCTCCCAGGGAGATGTAGATGGAACAGGAGTGAGGGCCAACTGGGGCTGATAAGACATGAATAGCACTGGGCTTGCCTCTGGCAATGCTGCCCGCCAGGGCTGGCTGCCTGCCGCACAGGTGGAGAAAAAAAAAAAAAAACCATCTAGACTCTTCCGGGGCTGCCCTCCCTATTCTGGGAAGCCAGGCAGAAAACATGCCGTCTCAGCAAAGGTGCATTCTGTCAGGATGGAATTGGCCCAGTTTCCCTGGAAGCCTCTCAAATCTCTTTCTGGGGGAGCCAGGGGATGCTGGGGATTCCAAGGCCTGCCAAACTGGAGTCTGGGGCACAGGTGTCAACTGGAGGCTTTAGCTTGTGTGGAAAATGAGCCTCCTCTTTTAAAATAGTCGTCATTATGCACTGAACACGTACTCTGCGCAAGTCCTCTGCAGACTAGTACTCACCAAGAAATATGCACCAATGTTACCCCTGGTTTTCAGGTGAGGAAATTGAGGCAGGACATAAAGTGTCTCCTGTGAGATCACATAGGAAAGAAATGATAGCTGGACCTTGACTTTGGGATCCCAGTTCTCACTACTCCACTCTGCACTTGCCCCCACCGCCACTAAGTTGGTGACAGAATGTGTTTGCCCATGGAGAAGGCAAGCCACCCCGATCTAGGATGCTAGAGTCGAGATCTGCTGAGTCCACAGGGACCTCCTTGACCCGACTTACAGAGGCAGCTCAGCAACCTCTGAGTAAAGACAAACCTTTCCTTTCTTTCTTTTTTTTTTTTTGGTTTTGCAAGGTAGGGTCTCACTCTGGCCCAGGCTGACCTGGAATTCACTATGTAGTCTCAGGGTGGCCTCGAACTCACAGTAATCCTCCTATCTCTGCCTCCCGAGTGCTGGGATTAAAGGCGTGTGCCACCATGCCTGGCCCCAAACCTTTCCTTTCTTAAATTATTTTTTTGTGAGTGTGTGTGGTGTACATGCATGTATATATGCATGTTTGTATGTGTGTAGGCACATGTGTGTGCATGCAGGTACATGTTCATATGTGTGTGTATGTACATATGGACTCCAGAGGTTGATGTCGGGTAGCTTCCTCAATCGTGCTCCCTTATTATTTTTTAAAAAATTTTATTATTATTTTATTTATTTTTGGAGAAAGACAGAGAGAGACAGACAGAGAGGGAGAGGGAGACAGATAGAGAATGGGTGCGCCAGCAGTCTCTCAGCTGCTGTGAAGGAAATCCAGATGCGTGCACCCCCTTGTGGGCAAGTGTGGCATTGCGCCCTTGCGTCACTTTGCATCTGGCTAAATGTGGGACCTGGAGATTGGAACCAGGTTCTTAGGCTTAGCAGGCAGGTGCCTTAACTGCTAAGTCATCTCTCCAGCCCACTCCCTTATTTTTTGAAACAGGATATCTTGCTGAGCCTGGCACTCTCTGATTTGTCTAGACAAGCTAATTAGCAAACCCTAGGGATCTCTTGTCTCCTTTGCAGCTCTGGGTTTATAGGCACATGCCACCACACCCAGCTTTTTACATGCCACCACACCCAGCTTTTTACATGCCACCACACCCAGCTTTTGATATCTGGTCTGGGGATCTGAACTCATGTCCTCATGCTTTCGAGCACATTACCCACTGAGCCATCTCCCCAATCCCTTTAATTTGCTTTCATTGGGGCTGGAGAGATGGCTTAGCAGTTAATGTGTTTGCCAGCAAAGCCAAAGAATGTAGGTTCAATTCCCCAGTACCTATGTAAAGCCAGATGCACAGGGTGGCACATACATCTGGAGTTCATTTGTAGTGGCTAGAGGCCCTGGTGCCCCATTCTCTCTATCTCTCTCTTTCACATAAATAAATTAATTAAACATTAATTTGCTTTTACTGGATATTTTATCACAGCAAGGAGAAAAGTAACCAATACAGAAAATTGGTATCAAGGAGTGGGGTTGTTGCTGTGATAAACCTAGCTGTGTGGTTTATAAGCCTTCGGAACTGGTTTATAGGAGGAATGTGGAAGAATTTGCAGGTGTGGGCTGTATAAGTCCTATAATGCTGAAGGCTGAGGCTAATGGGGCATTAAGTGACAACTCAAAGGCTCAGAATGCTAATAGAAATTCAGACAGTAAAGAATGCTTGTGAGGTTTCAGAGGGGAACAAGGCTCTTATCCGGAACCTGGATAGAAGCCATTCAGGTATGTCCTGGCATGGAATCCAGATGCATTCTGCCAATGTCTGAACACTTAAGTAAGGCTTAATTAAAAAGGAATAGTCTCATTTATTTGATAGAGATAATTTCAAGACAGCATAGCATGCAGGATGTGTCCTGCTCACTACTCACTGATCTTATCCAGGTTTTCAGGGAGAGGCAGCAGTAAGTGGAGCAGAAAGACAGAGAAGACTCTCAGTTTGATAAGGAAAAAGCATGAATGAACTTAAAGTGGTTTGACCAAGAGGCTGTGGAGAAAGCATCTGTTACTGTTAACATCAATTAGCGTCATTAAGGAGAACTCTCTCACTTTGCATTGAGACAAGATGAGAAAGATGCCCCAAGGTCAAGACCCCACCCACTGAAGGCTCCAGTTAATAAAATGTAAATTTATTTGAAATGAATGAAGCTGAAGAAATTCTCAATACCACCACGGGGAAGTGTTTCCCCAGGTTCAGCCACCAAGGCACACAGAGGCCACTAGAGTTGTGGTAGAAGGGGCCAGAGGACAGCTCAAGTTGACAACAGAACCTGGCAGCTGTTTTTTTGCAGGCATGCAAAATGCAAGAGGGACGGATGTCATGGAGAGGTTCACCATGGTTCCAGAAAGCTGCTGAGGCTGGGCCATGTGTGTTAGGATCAGAGTCCCTGGAGGGAGGCCCTGAGAGCCCATTTATGAAGTGATGAAGGTGGAACCCAGGTTTTCATGGAAACCCCAGGATATTGGAGATGCCAGGACATATGTCAAGGAGAGCTGTGGGTACAGAGTGGAGCCAGTCCAAGAGAAAGGCTACATGTGCTGTAGGCAGCAGAGTGAGAGGAGCAGGGCCACCCATGCCCCTTGGAGCCCAGAAGATGCTGCCACCAGCCCCAGATGCCGGACAGGCAGCTATGAGATTTGGTGTTTGAATTGCTGGTTTTTGGTCTTGCTTTGGTCTCGTCATTCCTTGCTTTCTTCCCATTCTTTCCTTTTGGAGTGATAATATTTTCCTCTGTGTCATTTAGATGGAAAGTTAGGGTTTTTTTTTTCTTTTTTCTTTTCTTTTCTTTTTTTTTAGGTAGGGTTTCACTCTAGTCCAGACTGACCTGGAATTCACTATGTACTCTCAGGGTGGCTTTGAATTCATGGAGATCCTCCTACCTCTGCCTCCCGAGTGCTGGGATTAAAGATGTGCACCACCATGCCCGGCTTTAAAAAAAAAATTATTTTTCTTTATTTATTTGAGAGAAAGAAATAGGTAGGGGGAAGAGAGAGAGAGAGAGAGAGAGAGAGAGAGAGAGGGGAGGGAGAGAATGGGCACACCAGGCCAGCCACTGCAAACGAACTCCAGATGCATGGGCCCCTTTGTGCATCTGGCTTACTTGGGTCCTGGGGAATCAAACCTAGGTCCTTTGGCTTCACAGGCAAGTGCTTTAAACACTAAGCCATTTCTCCAGCTCCCCCTTTTTTTTTTTTTTGAGGTGGGGTCTCACTCTAGCTCAGGCTGACCTGGAATTCACTATGTTGTCTCAGGGTGGCCTTGAACTCTTGGCAATCCTCCTACCTCTGCCTCCTGAGTGCTGGGATTAAAGGTGTGTGCCACCACGGCCGGCTGTGGTTTATTTATTTATTTATTTATTTATTTATTTTATTTATTTATTATTTAATAAGGGCTCAAGGTGAAGAGATTGCCTTGTGTCTTAGAAGAAACTTTGGACTTTTTTGGACAATGTTGGCACTGTTAAGATTTTGGGAATTCTTACAGATGAGCTAAATGCATTTTGCATTACCAGATGGACAAAGCAATTTGATAACCAGGGGCAGAATGTTATGATTTAAAAGTGCTGGAGGGATGGCTCAGTGTGTAAGATCATTTGCTACACAAGTAGGAGGGCCTGATTCACCCTGTGTTTGATTCCCCAACACCCATGTAAACAGCTGGGTATGGCTATATACCTCTGTAACCCCAGCTCCATGGGAGGCAGAGACAAGAGGCTTATAGGTCAGGCGGTCTCACCCAAAATAGCAACTCCAAGTTCAGTGAGAGACTCCATCTCAAGGAAACACTCAGACAAGAGACAGACAGAGGAGGACACCCGACTCTCTCCTCTGGCCTCCACTTGTGTGTTCACAGGTGCGTGCATTTGCACACACATGCATGCATACACCATCAACACATATTCCATACACACACTCAAAACAAAATGATACATTTGTGTCACGTTGACAAGGGTGGACTTGTGATGGTTCCTTTTCACTGTCAACGTGAGTGTGGACTTAGAATCACCTGGGAGACACACCTCTGGTCATGTCTGTGAGGTCGTCTTCCGGAGAGCTTTGACTGAGGTGGAGGACCCACCTTACCCATGGACAACATCCCATGGGCTGGGGATCCAGATTGAATAAAAAGGAGGCAGTGGTTGGGAGGGGTAGTGAATACCTCTAATCCCAGCACTTGGGACGCAGAGGTAGGAGGATCGTTGTGAGTTCGAGGACAGCCTGAGACTACATAGTGAGTTCTAGGTCACCCTGGGCTAGAGCGAGACCCTACCTCGAAACACCACCAACAACAATAACAACAACAACAACAAAGGAGACAGTGAGGGAGCACCAGTCTTCACCTCTCTGTTTCCTGACTGTGGACTCATTGTGACCAGCTGCCTCACACTCTTACTGCCTTAGCTAAAGCTGCTCTCACCATCATGCTTTCCCTGACTCAATGGACTGCGCCCTTGAACTGTAAACCAAATAAACCCTTTCTTCCCTAACTTTCTTTTGTCAGACATGTTATTATAGCAATAAGAAAAATAACACACACACACACACACACACACACACACACACACACAGACACCTCCAGTCTGGAGGGCTCCTCACTCTTAAAATAACTGTTAAAAAAACACAAACAAGGGCTGGAGAGATGGCTTAGCAGCTAAGGCGCCTGCCTGCTAAGCCTAAGAATGCTGGTTCCAATGTCCAGTGGTTCCAATCTCCAGATCCCACGTTTAGCCAGATGCAAAGTGAGGCAAGGGCGCAATGCCCCACTTGACCACAAGGGGCCGCATGCATTTGGATTTCATTCACAGCAGATAAGAGACTGATGGTGCGCCCATTTCTGTCTCCCTTTCCCTCTCTGTCTATCTCTCTCTGTCTCTCTCTCTAAAAGTAAAATAAAAAACAACAAAAAATATTAAAAAAAAAACACAAACAAAAAGCTAAGCTTCTAGCAAGCCCCTCAGAGACATCCATTCAGTAAACAAGTTTGTCCTGTATGAGTGGTATTCTTGATCTCCCCAGCCAGCCCCACAAGGGCTCCAAGCAAAGGCATCCACTCCCTGTATCTCCACAGCATCAAGAGCCCTGGGATACGTGGCTGCGAGGACAATGGGAGGTCAGCATGTTCAGTGGCCCAATGGGCTCTAAGCAGTTGTGGTTTGGGTGGGAAGGCCTGGGGTGGGTCTGGAGGTGGGCTTCTCCTCAGTTCACACCAGAGACTGGCATCGAGGGAACTATTCTGTGGATCTCTCTGCACCCTAGCCAGTGGCTGCCCCTTTCTCTCAATCACCCCTGTTCCCACGAGCACCCCCACACCATCCTTTCCTCTGCAGTGCTGTCCTGATCTCACGGATTTTGTCCCTCTCTTCCACACATACCACATGTGCTTCTTGTAAGCCCCACTCCCTTCCCTTCCACACTCTGAGCCCCGCTTCCCCTCCTTCCTCCCCTCCTTCCTTTGAGCACAGAGCTCAGACAGGTAATCCTCACAGTCTGCCATGGAGCACGCGGGGCTCAGGGAGGTAGAGCTGTGATCCCAACATGCAGTGCAAACTCCAGCTTCTCCAAGCCCATGCCCACTGGGTCCACCTCAGCTGCCTCACTCCCATGCTGCCTGCTCCTCACAGTTCCTTTCAGGACTTCTCTCTCCTCTCCTCTCCTCTCCTCTCTCCATAATTTCTCTTCTCTCTCCTCTCTCTCTCACTGACATATAACTTCAAATTCATGGGATTTTGAACATTTTATTTACTTATTATTTATTTGAGAGAGTAATATATATATATATATATATATATATATATATATATATATATATATATATATATGAGAGAGAGAGAGAGAGAGGGAGGGAGGGGGAGAGAATGGGTGCACCAGGGCCTCCAGCCACTGCAAACAAAACCCCAGATGCATGCACTCCCTTGTGCATCTGGCTTTACATGAGTCCTGGGGAACTGAACTTGGGTCCTTAGGCTTTACAAGCAAGCAACTTAACCGCTGAGCCATCTCTCCGGCCCCCAGTGTGACATTTTGATAAACATATAGACATGTGCAACGGTCAGAGGCTTGTTCATGTATCTGTCCCCTGAAACATTCACCACTTCTTTGTGTCAGGAGCATTAAAAGTCCTCTCTACCCTATTGTGAAATAGGCAGGTAACTGTTGCCAACCAGAGTTACCTGGCTGTACAGTAACATATTAGAAGTTATTCCTCCTGCCCTGTAGCACCTCTGTTCCCATGGACCCTCTGTAAGCCCTGCTCCACCCTTCCCAGGCTGGTAACAAGGATGTAGTCTGTTCAGAGACCAACTTGAACTTCTGCATGTGATGTTCAGTCTCCTCTAACTCCACCCTCACTGTGTGTCCTGACTGCTGCATGGCCAGTACGTGTAGGACATGTCTCTATGCAGCTATTGTCAATTAAGGTCCCCAATACTCACTGCACCCCACTTCTTATAGCCTCCAATGACAGTCTCCCATATCTCTGTCACAAGACCCCCTTATTGCCCTTCTTCCATGTTTGGTAACGTCCAACCCTAGACCACTCTTTCTTCTTTTTAAAAAAATTTTTAAAAAATATTTTATTTATTTATTTGAGAGAGAGAGAGAGAGGAAGAGGCAGAGAAAAAGAGAATAGGCATGCAAGGGCCTCCAGCCACTGCAAACGAACTCCAGACACATGCACCCCCTTGTGCATCTGGCTTACGTGGGTCCTGGGAATCGAACCAGGATCCTTAGGCTTTGCGGCAAACGCCTTAACCGCTAAGCCATTTCCCCAGCCCCGTAGACCACTCTTTCTTCTATCCAGCTTTCTGTAACTCTGGCTCTGCCCACCTCATGCAGCATGATTTCCAGATGTGCCCAGTCAACTTCTGAATGATAAAGCCCAGAAACAGTCAGGTCGCACCCCAGCGCAGCCCCGCAGCCCCGGCGGCTCTCAGGCCGGCCTCACCCTATACGCTCCTGCTCCATCTCTTCCATCTTTTCAGCGCGGGCGATCACCCTGTTGATGATCTCCTTCTCCTCATCTGTCAGCTCTTCTTGCTTCCTCTGTCTGTCAGCCTGGGCACCTGGGTGGACAGACCAGCCTGCCTGCAGCCTGTGGGGCAAAGAGCAAGGTGTGAGGCACATCCGAGAGCCCAGTGGGCAGCACTGAGAACCCCACCCCGAGTCTGCAAAGCTACAGCTCAAGTTCCTGCTGGCAACCTCACTGGCCGGGAGAGCCTGGGCACGTCCGCTTGCCTGTCTGCACAATGGAGCACACACACTTCCATCAGCTGGTGCTCACAGGCTTATTTTCATACACTTTTCTTTTTCTTTTTTTTTTGTTTTTTTGAGGCAGGGTCTCACTCTGGCCCAGGCTGACCTGGAATTAATTATGTAGTCTCAGGGTGGCCTCGAACTCATGGCGATCCTCCTACCTCTGCCTCCCGAGTGCTGGGATTAAAGGCGTGCGCCACACGCCCGGCTTCATATACTTTTTCATGTGCCCATCACTATGGGTGTGGGGAGGTACTCTGCAAGTGGCTTTTACAGGAAGCCCGGAAGGCTCAGCTGTTCTCAGGAAGATTCCAGAACAGGAGACTACTTAAGCCACGGGGAAAACATTTATACCAAGTTGACCCCAATGCTTGGCCTGGAACAAAGATGATTCTTTTGAAGAACAGATTCTTTGTGCTTTGTGTTTCTGTTGGAAATTAAAACCCACTCTCCCCCTTCTTTCCCTATTCCTTCCTCTTATTCCTTCTCTTCCTCCCTCCTTAGCAGGCTGGGTCTGAGGAGCAGGGAAGAAATGGGAAAGAAAGGAAGCAGATGGATTAGGGCCAGTGTTATGAGACTGGGAAGGGGTATGGCCTGGAGCAGGTGCCCCTGGGGTGGGTGACCCAATGCCAGCCAGGTTCAGATCCTAGAGTGGCATCTCACTGACTTGGAATAAAGGCCAGAACTGGATGGAAGCTATGGCCGCAAACAGTGTGGACATAGTAAATGCTGTTGAATTCAACTCTTAAAATCTTAATGTCGAGCCAGGCGTGGTGGTGCATGCCTTTAATCCCAGCACTCGGGAGGCAGAGGTAGGAGGATCGCCATGAGTTTGAGGCCACCCTGCAATTACATAGTGAATTCCAGGTCAGCCTGAGCTAAAGTGAGACCCTACCTCAAAACAAACAAACAAACAAACAAACAAACAAACAAACAAACAAACAACCCCACACACCACCCCCCCAAAAAATCTTAATGTGGGCTGGAGAGATGGTTTAGAGGTTAAGGCACTTGCTGGCAAAGCCAAAGGATCCAGGTTCAACTCCCCAGTACCCACATAAAGTCAGATGCACAAGGTGGCACATTTGTTTGGAGTTCATTTGTAGTGGCTAAAGGACCTGGCATGCCCATTCTCTCTCTCTGCCTCTTTCTCTCTCTAAAATAAATAAATAAATAAATAAATAAATAAATAAATAAATAAATAAATAAATAAAACATATTTAAAAATCTTGATGTATGTGGATTTCACCTTAAAATAATACAGTTCAGTGTTTTTGCCCATTTTGGAGAGTCCTAGCTGGACTGTCCTCTTCCCATTGCTCTGTAGTCCCCCACTGATTTTCCTGGCCACCGTGATCCAGCCACACTGGACTCTTTGCTCACCCAAATCTTGAATTTTGAACACCTAAACCTTGTTTGTGCCTCGGGCATTTGTGGCTCCTTGTCCTCCTGCCAGGAACCCTTCTGTCTTCCATGTCTCATTGCTCTGGCAATTTTCCATTAGGGCTGCCTCTAGCTAAAACTACCCTTGAAACATGTTCTCAGGGTTGGATAGATGGCACAGTGGTCAAGGCGCTTGCCCGCAAAGCCAAAGAACCAGGTTCGAATCTCCAGGACACATGTAAGCCAGATGCACAAGGTGGCATATGTGTCTGGAGTTCGTTTGTAGCAGCTAGAGGTTCTGGCATGCCCACTCTCGCTCTCTCAAATAAATAAATAAATAAAAATATTTTTTAAAAAACACACCGTGTTCTTAGTACCTGTTCATTACCCCTGCCTCCCACAGCACTGCAGGAACCTTGCCCTGTTCACTATTGTGCCCTGACACTCCTATCAGTAACTGAAGTACTGTCACATGTCTTTGAATAGAACTTGTTCTCTCTTGGCCAGAAAGAGCGGTTAAAGTCTCCAGGTCGCCTCCAGGAAGACTGAAACAATGACCACAATTGAGCTTAGAGGCCACAGGGGCTCCTGTGAGCTTGGTGACACTGGAAGCTTGGGGTCTGCCATTTACACAGGCTCCTCCCCAGAGCCTGGCATGGGCTGGTATTGGTCACATCATTAGGAAAATTGGCAAAAGTGAGAGATTTTTGTCCTCATGATCCTGTGGAAGGATTCCTAAGTTACATAAACCTCAGGTCCCACAAAGCTGTAACTGGCCCTTGCCTAAACCCAAGAGATGAGCTGCAAAAGTAAGAGAAGGGAGAGAAGAGGCTGGGGCCTGCCGGGAAATGATCTTCACAAAGCTCTGGAGTGGGGAGCAGCGGGGGGTGGTGTGCCTGAGCAGGGAGAGAAGAACAGAGTGGCGCCCAGCCCACAGGACAGAGCCCAGCCTCCCTCAACCTGGCATTCATATTTATCCTACAGCATCCCTCCCATGCTGAATATACACTGGAGCCACGGGGCTCATTAAACACCTTAAATGACCATGACTGTGGGGCTTTCATGGTCAGGTCCCAAAGGCCTCCTCCATTTCACTCCTATGAATCCCTGCTCCAGAGGAGGCAGCTGTCAGGTCCCGAGGATGTCCCTCTTAGAGAGGCCACAGGACGAGCAGACAAAACCCCCAGTTACCAGCCAGCATCACCTACTGCTACACGGTGGCTTTCCAGCTCCTGTCAAGACTTCGAGTGATCGCTGCCCAGGGGATGGGCTGTAGCCTGAGCAGCCCAGCCAGGTCCTTGTCAATCTCTCCTCATGGAAACCAGAAAAGGTGCTTTGCAGCTTCAGCACTATATTTGGAGTGTATTTGGAGTGGGTTACTATCCAGCATTAGGGAACAAGAAAGCCACTCCATCTGGAGGGTGGGGACAGGATGCCCTGTCTACAGAATCTGTGTTCATTTTCTGTTGTTCATAATGACTGTTAAACACCACAGGGGTTGGGAGGGGCTGGAGAGATGGCTCAGCCATTGAGGCGCTTGCCTGTAAAGCCTAACGACTAGGGTCAGTTCCCTAGCACCCATGTAGAGCCAAATGCACAAGGTGGTGCATGCGTCTAGAGTTGGTTTGCAGTGGTTAGAGGCCCTGGTGTGCCCATTCTGTTTGTTTTCTCCCTCTGATTGCAAATAAATAAATAAAAATATTTATAAAAAACATACAGGGGTGCTGGAGAGATGGCTCAGCAGTAAAAAGTGCTTGCTTGCAAAGCCTAGTGACCCAAGTTCAATTCCCCAGTACCATATAAAGCCAGATACAAAAGAGTCCCTCTCTCTCTTTGCAAATAAAGATACAAGTATCTAAAAATATATTTTTTAAAAAATATGGGGGTTGAAGAGATGCCCAGCAGTTAAAGGCACTTGCTTACAACCTGATGGTCTGGGTTCGATTCCCTAGTTCTTACATAAAGTTAAATGCATAAAGTGGCATATGTGTCCTGAGTTCATTTGCAGTGGCAGGAGGACCTGCTGCTCCCATACTCTGCCTGTCTCTCCAATAAATAAGTAAATATTTAAAAAACCATATGAATTCATGGTCTCCCTAGTTTTTTTTTTGGGGGGGGTGGGTTTCAAGGTAGGGTCTCACTCTAGCTCAGGCTGGCCTGGAATTCACTATGTATTCTCAGGCTGGCCTCGACCTCTTGGCGATCCTCCTACCTCTGCCTCCCCAGTACTGGGATTAAAGGCGTATGCCACCACGCCCAGCATGGTCTCCCTGTTTTTATGGGTCAGAAGTCAGCCCCACTTAACTGGGTCTTTTGTTCTGACTTCCCCAGGCTGCAGTAGAAGTATGGACCGAGCTGTGTCCTCATCTCGAGACTGGATGGGGAAGCAGTGGCTCCAGAGCAAACCTGGTGTATTAAGTTCCCTTCCTCGTTGCTGGGACAACGTATCTGACAACAACCAGCTTAAGGGAGCTTCGGTAAACCCTTCCTTTGGCTCACAAGGAAGAAGGTCACAGTCCATCATGGTGGGGATGACGTGGTGCAACTGGTCCACAGTGGGGAAGCAGAGAGTGCAGAAGGTCACTGCTCAGCCATGCTCCCCTCTGTATCCAGTCCTGGATCCCAGCCCGGGGCATGGAGCTGCCCACAATTAAGGGGGCTCTTCCAGCCTCAATTTGTCTGACTAGATTGTGAGGCCAACACACATTACTCCTAGGTTGCTGGTAGAATGTGTGGCTTCCTGCTGTAGAGTGCTGCTGGCAGGAGGCCACCCCAGACCCTTGAGGTTGTCTGCTGCCCCTAAGGAAGGGGTCACTTCCTTTATTCAGTCCCCAAGGAGACTCTACTTCCTCACAGCTGGACAGACTCTTATGTGACATGGTGTAGTCATGATGTAGAGTAAAATTCTATCTCCTCTCCTCTTTTTTAAAAAATATATTTTATTTATTTATTTGTTTGAGAGAGAGAAAGAGGGAGAGAGAGACAGAGAGAGAGAATGGGCACACCAGGGCCTCTAGCCACTGCAAATGAACTCCAGATGCATGCGCTCCCCTGTGCATCTGGCTTATGTGGGTCCTGGAGAATTGAACCAGATGCATTTGGCTTTTCAGGCATCGGGCTTATGTAAGGTCCTGGAGAATTGAACCTCCGCTTCTCCTTTGGCTTTTGCTTTGCTTTTTTTTTTTTTTTTGGCAACAGAGAGGGAACTGCTAAATAGAGATCTCTCTAGCCCCTCTCAACTGCTGTGAACGAAATCTTTTGAGTAGTGCTTTGCTCATACTTTAAGGGAAGGGACTGGATGTCATAGGTCTTTGAGGGTCACTTTGAGAGGGAGTAAGCAGTTAGGGTGACTGGACCCCTGAAATTAAAAAGATAAAAAAGTCTGTACTTGCTGGAAATCAAAGATGATCTGACTTCTTTTTTTATTTAAAGATTTTATTTATTTATTTATTTATTTAAGACAGAGAGAGAGGGAGAGAGAGAGAGTGAGAATGGGCACACCAAGGCCTCTAGCCACTGCAAACGAACTCCAGATGCATGTGCCACCATGGGCATCTGGCTTAAGTGGGACCTGGAGAATTGAACCTGGGCCCTTAGGCTTTACAGGCATGGGCATTAACCGCTAAGCCATCTCTCTAGCTCCTGACTTCTTTTTAAAAATGCTTTATTTATTTATTTATTTATTTATTTGATAGAGGGGGGAGAGAGAGAGAGAGAGAGAATGGGCATGCCAGGGCCTCCAGCCACTGTAAACGAACTCCAGATGCATGCGCCCCATTGTGCATCTTGCTAATGCCTTAACGCTAAGCCATCCTTTCAGCCCCCTGATCTGACTTCTTATCTCTTGCCTAGTTCCCTAGGCCTGTTTTTCCACAAACAGCCTGGGCCCCTCTTGGAAGGGAGGTCTTTACACTGTGTTTGGTCAAGCTTAGACCCCAGAACTTGGCTAGCCTCTTCCTGAGACAGCCCCTAACCCTAACCAATCAGCTGTCCCTCTGGTTCACCTGAGCTGGAAGGCAAGGCCCACCACCATAAGGTTATAAATAACTTTGCAAGGAAAGGACACCATCTCTGAGCTGCTTGACCACTTGGGAACTTTCAGCTGTTAGTGAGCAGAGCCGAAGGGAAAATCCCCTGGCCCTTACTCTCCACGTGGGCTCCATATGCATATAATTTATTTATTTATCGAGAGAGGAAGAGGCAGAAAGAAAGAGAGAATGGGCGGGCCAGGGCCTCTAGCCACTGCAAACGGACTCGAGACCCATGTGCCCCCTTGTGCATCTGGCTTATGTGGGTCCTAGGGACTCGAACAGGGGTCCTTAGGCTTCACAGGCAACCGCCTTAACTGCTAAGCCATTTCCCCAGCCCTCCACGTGGGCTCTTTATCCCCTTCTCCTCCCCACAGAGTAGGAGCTCTTTAAACTTTCTTTTTCTTTCCACAGTTTTTTCCAGGCCCTCCATGTAGGATTTCCAGACACATGGGTGTCTTTCCTTGGCTCTGTAATTCCTTCAATAAATATAATAATTTTAATAATTATCCTTCTCAGTCTTTTTTATTCAATTCTTTGATTAAAATTATAAACAAACCTAGGGAGCCGGGCGTGGTGGCGCAAGCCTTTAATCCCAGCACTCGGGAAGCAGAGGTAGGAGGATCGCCATGAGTTCGAGGCCACCCTGAGAATACAGAGCGAACTCCAGGTCAGCCTGAACTAGAGTGAAACCCTATCTCGAAAAACAAAAAACAAAATAAAACAAAACAAAACAACCAAAAAAACAAACAAACAAACCTAGGGTTTGGGGCTCAGACTTTCCTGGATCCCAAGCACCCATTACAATTTTAGTTTGTCGGCTACTGTCTCTCTCCAGGGCAGGCATCACTCCAACTCTGCTTGAATATCCTGTGGATTAGAAGCCTCATTCTCTCCTCTGGAGTCAGTGCCATTCTGTGAAAAGATCTCCCATCCGGCAGACAATGACCTTCCTCCTGAGGTTTCTTCTGCCTACTTTTAAAGGATACAGTGGCTCCTCACTCTTCCCCAAATGCCCACTTGTAAGCCGGCCAGCCATCTCCCCAGCCCCTGTGGTTTCCCATGGGGACAGCTGTTTTATCTGCCCCAGTTCTTCCTTCTTTGGTCTCTGTTCTCATTCTGAATTGCTCTTTGGGTCTCCTCCACTTCCTGCCTTCACAGAGGTGAAGTTCTGTGGTTCACCCTGAACTCAGTGGAGATTCTGGGTCTGGGACTCACTTCCCCCAGGGACATGGTCTACAGCTCTCCATCTGGTCCTAGGCACCTGCGGCCACCCACTACCACACAACTTGCTGCGCGGAGTGCACATATGAGGCTCCAGAGACAGGAGATGTCCCCAAGGCCCCTCCCAGGAAGACATCTCCTTCTGCAGACTACAGGGAGCTGAAGATACTGGAAGCCGCTACCCCACCCTTGGAGCTCCCCCCACCCACCATCTCCCCAAACCAGCAAAGGGGCTCATCCAGTGTTTGGAAGTACACCCAGGGATCTCAGCTGGAGCTGCAAGCCTGCTGCAGATCTCTGGTTTTAACTCCCAAAGCAAACAGGAAAATGAGAAGCAGATCTTCAAACCAAAGCCTTTTACTCTCTGGGAGCAGAAGGGCCTCCTGGGTTCGGGTGTCATGTGAGCATGGGGGCCTTCTGGGGAGGCAGTGGTTCCCTTGCTTGGGGTCTCAGACACAGAATGTGGGCTCCAGGTCCTTATATCGCAGATCAATACTGGGATTGTCTTTTTTTTTTTTTCTGTTGTTTTCTCTCTCTCTAATTTCTTTCTGTCTTTTAAAATTTTTATTGTTGTTTATTTATTTATGAGGGAGGCAGAGAGAGAATGGGCATGCCAGGGCCTCTAGCCACTACAAACGAACTCCAGACGCATGTGCCACCTTGTGCCATCTGACTTACATAGGTTCTGGGGAATTGAACCTGGGTCCTTAGGCTTTATGGGTAAGCACCTTAACTGCTAAGCCATCTCTCCAGCTATTTTATTTTATTTTATTTTATTTTATTTTATTTTATTTTATTTTATTTTATTTTATTTTATTTTATATATATATATAATTTTTTGAGGTAGGGTCTCACTCTAGCCCAGGATGACCTGGAATTCACTATGTAGTCTCAGGCTGGCCTCAAACTCACAGCGATCCTCCTACCTCTGCCTCCCGAGTGCTGGGATTAAAGGCATGCACCACCACGCCTGGCCTTCTTCTTCTTCTTTTTTTTTTTTTTTGACAGCATCTCATGTAGTTCTTGCTGATCTTAAACACCCTCTGTAGCAGATGATGACCTTCAACTTCTGATCCTACTGCCTCCACCTCCTGAATGGTAGGGTTTCAGATGCACACCACAATATGGTTCATGCAATTCGGGGGACTGAACCTAGGGCTTCATGTGTGCTAGACAAGCACTCTACCAAAGATCTTATTAAAAGCCAATGCTAGAGAGCAAGGCTCTGTTTTCTGTGGCCAAGCTACTGACAGGACGATATCCCATCCAGGTGCCCAGATGGGCCCCTGATGCCAGCCTGAGCCTCTGTGAGTTGGTGGAGTTAATGGCAAGAACCTGGGTTTGCCACCCACTGGCAGTGTGTGTGTGTGGGGGGGGCTCTGCACCACTTGCACGTCTGTTTCCTGGTCTGTTCTGTGGGTGAGAGTAGTATATCCATCCTAAGGTCATGGGAAGAGCTCAGTGTGGAAAGGCCCACAATGCCTGAAGCGGGCAGGAAGTGCCCAGGAAGCACCAGTTCTTTCCACTGTGACTGTCCTCGCTACTGACAGCCTCACCTTTGAGAGAGAGAAGGACTCAAAACCATGAACTGGATGAAGGCTTATTGTGTGCTGGGCGCTTAGGGAGCACTCTTGGATGCTAAACCAGAGGGGCATGGGCTGCCTCTGCCTGGACATCTGAGTCCCTTATGTTAACGCTTACCAGCTAGCTGCTGCTGGGTCACCCTTTCACCTGTGCAGCCCCTGGGGGTTCACCACTTTTTTATTTTTCTGTTTTGAAAAAAATATTTTATTTATTTATTTGAGAAGAGAGAAAGAGAGAGAGAGAGAGGGACAGAATGGACGTGCCATGGCCTCCAGCCACTGCAAATGAACTCCAGATGTATGTGCCTCCTTGTGCATCATCTGGCTTATGTGGGTCCTGGGAATCAAACTGGGGTCCTTTGGCTTTGCAGGCAAACGCCTCAACCACTAAGCCATCTTTTCCAGCCCTTACCCCCCCCCTTTTTTTTTTTTTTTTTTTTTTTCAAGGTAGGGTATCACTCTGGCCCAGGCTGACCTGGAATTAACTATGTAGTCTCAGGGTGGCCTCGAACTCATGGTGATCCTCCTACCTCTGCCTCCCAGTGCTGGGATTAAAGGCATGTGCCACCACGCCTGGCATGGCCTCACCATTAAAAAAATATTTTTATTTATTTATTTATTAGCAAATAGACAGAGAGAGAGAGAGAGAGAGAAAGAGAGAGAGAGAGAGACAGAGAGATAGAGAATGGGCATTCCAAGGCCTCCAGTCGCTGCAGACTCCAGATGCATGCACCACTGTACATCTGACTTTACATGGTGTGGTAGTTTGAATAGATGGTCCCAATATATTATGTTTTATTAGTTTATAGTTTGCTTCTGCAGCCACCTGGCTGGAGGCAATGTCACTGGGCAGATCTTAAGGTGTGGTGGTGGGTTTAGGATTTCAATCTAAAGATATGCAAAGTGTGCCTAGCTGGAGTTCCTGAGGTGTGTTGTGAGGTTTTTGGCTGTGGCTTTGCTCTCTGTGTTTGGTCCTGTGAAGAGAAGGCCAGCTTCTTCTGCCATTATGGAACTTCCCCTGAACCTGTAAGCTCCAATAAATATCCCTTCCTCCATAACTGTGCCTGGTCTGGAAGTTCATCTCAGCGAACCTGAAGCTGTCTGCTACACGTGGGTACTGGGGAATTGAACCCCGTTCATTAGGCTTTGCAGGCAGGCAAGTTCCTTAGCCGCTGAGCCATCTCTCTGGCCCCCCGGGGGGGTCACCTTCAGTGACAGCCTGGAAACCCTGTTCCCCTGGTGTCTATGAAGATCGGCTTTGGGGATCACATGGCCTAGATTCCTGTCCTGGCTTGGCGTTGTTGCGATGTGTCACATAGGGCACAAGGGACTTAGCACCTATAAACCTTAGATCTGCTGTGGAAAGGGATGCTATGCTGACATAGTTCATGTGAAGAGCCCAGGCAGAGCCTAGGATATAGTGAATGCCCAGAAAAATCTACCCCATGTCTCCTCCTTCAGCGCTTCGACATAAAAGCGTACCTTGAATCCACAGTGACAGGTTAGTGGGAAATTACTTAATAGGGCTGCATCTGGAATGACACTGGATTTCTGTGCATATAATAACACTCTGATATGGAGGAGTAGGGGACACAGTGAGCCCCTGGCCCTGAGTGGAAATAGAACAAATAGGAAAAACCAAAAAAAATGCATGGGGGTGGGGAGTGTTGACTAATGCTTGACATTAAATACCCTTTGTGTCCTGGTGGTACAAGTCTCCAGAGTTCGGGGCCGGGCGTGGTGGCGCACGCCTTTAATCCCAGCACTTGGGAGACAGAGGTAGGAGGATCGCCATGAGTTTGAGGCCACCCTGAGACAACATAGCTAATTCCAGGTCAGCCTGGACCAGAGTGAGACCCTACCTCGAAAAACCAAAAAAAAAAAAAAAAAAAAAAAAAGTCTCTCCAAAGTCCATTCCCTTCCACTCCACACAAATATGAATCAGAGAAGGGGGGAGTGCTTTCCAGGCAGCCTAGTCTGACTTGAAGAAGCAGGAGTTCAGGAATTTATTTTGTTATAGGATGCTCATTCCATTTCATTGGCTTTATTTTTTTGGTGAATGTTGTGACAAGCTGGAGATAATCCAGGTGCCTATCAATAGGGACCATTGAGTAAATTGTTTTAAGGAAGTTTGTTACACAGCTAAGCTAGCTGATGCACATGACACTAAAAAAGAGGGGAACAGGAAGCTATTTAGATTCCCTCCACTTATTTTATAGACTAGTATTATTCTAAATTACAACTGTGTAAAGTTCACCATGACATTTTTTTAATGCACTCAGCCACGAAAGGTCTTTACCCAGCTCTACTCTTATCTTTCTTAAATATTTAGCTTTTGAATAAAATATTCTAAGAAAAATTTCACTTCTAATGAAAGTGGAACGATCACCCCAGTTGAACTGCTGGTTTTCTGATGTCTGATACTCTGGAGGGAATGGAATTGCGGAGGAATGTAGACTGGAGAGAAGATGGCCAGGGAGCTTCTGCAACAGGTTTCAGCTGTCAGCTGATGCACCTGCCTCCCGCACCTTGAGAAGCCACCATCAGAGGGGCCAAGCCAAAGGAAACTGGTGCCTTTGAGGGAAAACCTCTCCTACCACAGAGGAGACCTCTGCCTCCTGCCAGCCTCACACCTTGATTCATTTCATACACACAATAGTCACGTAATAAACACCTGCCAGTGAGAGGGAGTCAGGTACCTTTGTTAGGCAGTTAGGGTGGCCCCTGAAAGTAAAAAGGCAGGAAGGTCTCCCCTCCCAATCTGCACTTGCTAGAGATCCAAGAATGATCTGACTTCTTATCACCTGCCTAGTTCCCTAGATCTGTTTATCCACACCTGAGTCCTTCCCTGGGAGGAATGACTTTTTCTAGAATTCAAAACGAATCCTGACATTGCAGTTGGTCAAGCTTAGATCCCAGAACTTGGCATCCTGGCTGGCCTCTTCCTGAGCCCAGACCAATCAGCTCACCTGAGCCAGAAGGTGAAACCCAGCATGGTAAGGTTATAAATAGACGTGTGTGAGGGAATAAACCTTTCTCTGGGCTGCCTCACCACTCCTGAACCTCCAGGTTCTGGGGAGTTTCCCCTTGTCTTGGCCCGGCTGGGCTGAGACAAGAAGACCTGACCCTGACTCTTACTCTCTCCCCCCTCCAGCCCTCCACATGGCAGGAGCTCTTTGTACTTTCTCCTCTCTCCTCTCCAACTCCCTTTTCACGTTTCGTCCAGGCCCACCGCACGGGCTCTCAGACCACGTGCATGGATTCATTTTCCTTCCCTTGGTTCTATACTTCTCTCAATAAATATAATAACTTAATAATTATCCTCCTCAGTCTTATTTTATCCATTTCTTTGGTTAGAAGTAAACATGAACCTAGGGGTTGGGGTTCAAGGACTTTCCTGAACCCCTAATACTCCATTTCAACAGGTGTCTCTATTGACAGGTGATAGCTCCCCAAAGGCGTGGGGTGATTGGAGTGCTGTTAGGGCATGGGGGCTCTGCAGCTTTCCCCAGAGCTGCAGTGGGCAGAAAACGAGTCCTTTCTTCTTTTTTTTCCCCCCAGGATACCAACATGGGCAGGTGTCTGCAGAGGCCTTTTTATAGCTCAGCAAGTGAGATGTTAATGAATCTTGAAGGAGGAGGTGAGGAAGGAGGGGCCCCACACCGAGAGATGTTTTGGCCAGTTGCTACAAGGGCCCTTTGTATAGAGTCCACTCTAGCAAAACCCAAAGGGGTATAGGAGGGAAGCTGGGGTCCCCACCACCCTCAGAATGTTCAGGTCACCTGACTGCCCCTTTGGTTCTTCTGAACTTGTTCTCTCTCTCTCTCTCTCTCTCTCTCTCTCTCTCTCTCACACACACACACACACACACACACATGCACGCAGGCCTTACAAACACGTCCCCCTATTGGAGTACCTCTGTCTCTCCCATACAGCGTTCCTCCCTTACAGGGCCTCTACCTATACACCTCTTCCTCCAGGAAGCTTTCCTATGTGGCCATCAACTCTGGGCTAGATGACACTCCTTGAGGGCCCCATAATTACGGCTGCTTGCGTGCTGCGTGTATTTGTTGTTATCTGTAGACCTCACTAGACATTGCTCTTGCCCCAGCTGATTCTGTGTCTCTGGTGTTTAGTATAGCAAGCAGTATACAGTAGGTGCTTGGTAAGTATTCCTTTAACGGCCGAGCCATCGCTCCAGCCTCAGGTAAGTATTCCTCAATAAAGGAAGGGAAGGAGCTAGAGAGATGGCTCAGTGGTTAAGGCGCTTGTCTGCAAAGCCTAACGACCCTGGTTTGATGCACCAGTATCCATGTAAAGCCAGATGCACAAAGTGGCACATGTGTCTAGAGTTCATTTGTAGTGGCTCTTTTCTCCTTATTTATTTATTTTTTAAAAGTTTTATTTATTTGAGAGAGTTAAAGACAGACAGAGAGAGAGAGAGAGAGAGAGAGAGAGAGAGAGAGAGAGACAGAGAGAATGGGCACACCAGGGCCTACAGCCACTGCAAATGAACTCCAGATGTGTGTGCCTCCTTGTGCATCGGGCTAACGTGGGTCCTGGGGAATCAAACCTGGGTCCTTTGGCTTTGCAGGCAAACGCTTTAACTGCTAAGCCATTCCTCCAGCCCTCTTTTTTTTTTTCTTTTTTTGATTGTGCATATGTGATATGCATGTGTGTGCATGCATAAGGAAGCCAGAGGTCCATGTCATGTGACACCCAAATATTTTACAGGGATCCTGGGGATCTGGATTCAGGACCTCATGCGTGCGTAGCAAGCACTCTACCCACTGAGCCCTCTCCCCAAGCCCTCATATTTCGTTTTCTTAAATTTTAAGTTAACATTCAGAGTAGTAGGTTTCATTCTAGCACTTTCATCAATATGTTACTGTGCTTGGTTCTTATTCATCCTCCTCCCCAACCCCCCCCATCCTCCTCTCGCTGGTCCTCCTCCCAATAGAGTCCTCCCTTTGAGTTCATGTCATATGTATTTAGGACCAGCTTATGTTCTGTTCTTCCCCTCTTATACTCACCTTTCTACTTTCATGGCCTACACATACACACATTGAAATGTACAGATTCCACTCGAGAGGAAAACATGGGTTTTTTTGATCTTTCTAAATCTCATTGAATGTTTCTAATCTGACAATGCCTCAGCTGCTCTCCTTGATGTGTCTGAATAACATGTTCACAATTTCATAAAGGGCAGAGCTTGACTAGCCCAGCTCCTCCCAGCGAACCACACAGATCACGTGGTGTCCAATGCACTTGCATAGCCTGCCAGAGATAAGTGACTTGACAGTTGGAGAGACTGAGACCGGGAGCCAAGAGGAAAGGTGTCTGGCTGCCTGAGCAAGTGTTTTCTGTGCTCAGTAAATCTTCAAAGGGTTATTTGGGTCTAAGAAGGCTAAATATGAGCTGGAGGGATGGCTTAGCTGTTAAGGCATTTGCCTGCAAAGCGAAAGGACCCAGGTTTGATTACCCAGGATGCACAAGGGGGCGCACACATCTGGAGTTCATTTGCAGTGGCTGGAGGCCTGGTGGGCCCATTCTCTCTCTCCCCCTTTTTTACTGTCAAATAAATAAATAAATAAATAAAAATATTAAAAAGACTAAATACAATATAAAATGTTTCTGTCTGTCTCCTTGTCTCTGTATCTTTCCATCTGTCTCTCTCCCTGCCTATCTCTGTGCCTCTCTGTCTTGTCTCTCTGTCTCTTTGCCACCTGCCTCCCCCACAAGGGAAGGCAGGGTTGTGACTGACACCTCTGTCAACTGCTGATTGCTTTAGAGTACACAGCTCCCTGAGACTCTCATTTGCAAAAAGGACCTGGTCCTTAAACCTGTTCTACAAACAAAACAGCCTGGGTGTCCAGGCCACAGTGGCAGTGAGTTCCAGAGTCCCATCATGGGGAAGGTATCAGCGACACCCCATAGCTTCTTGATGTGGACCATCACTGGAGACCGGGCAGACTGGTGTTCATTGTTGGGCCACGCATAGTTAGTGTGCAAATCCAACTCGAATCCAAGCATTGTGAGCAAAGCCAAGAGTGCTAGGCACTTGCTAGGAGTCAGGGTGACTTCTTGGGAGGTGACAGCCTGGAGGGACTACACAGTGTTTCATCGGCTCTGGCCCGTTGTGCCACCAGAGTCTGGGGTTAAGGCTTTAATGGCTTTCCTGGTCTGAAAACTTGTCCAAGCCAATGCTGCAGAGACGGCACAGGGTGGCCAGCTGCAACCCAGTCACCAAGGAGTGACCAAGAGGGCACCTCAGGACTGTGGCCATCCTTCTACCAATGTGGGACTGCTTTTGAAAATTTCATCATTTTTTTAAGACATGCATTTTTCATAACTTGGATACATATATTTCCCTTTTGAACCATCTTAAACCATGTGGATAAGGAAAAAAAAGCAACAAACTCAATTTGTAGAAAAAAATAAAAGTATCATGAAATACTCACTGTTCTTTGTCACTGGAGGCAGGATAAGCAAGGAAAGAAAGAGAAAATGAAGTTAGGTAGAGATCTCACAGCAATCCCCAACACCATCCACAGGAAACAGCGTCATCTGTTGAATTTATGTAGGCATTGTCTTTCATCTGTCACAATCATACATACATATATACATACGTAGCCCAAATTGGCCTTGAGCTCACAACAATCCCCTCGCCTCAGCCTCTCGACAGTTGGAATCACAAGTGTGCCCTGACAGTCTGTTTTATTTAAAATATGGCTGTTTCGATGTTGACTAAGGAAATCCTGTCCATCAGTTCATTGACTAATGAGCCCATGAATTAACTGAACATTTATGTCTGTTTCTTTCTTTGGGGGTAGGGTCTAATGTCATGCAAGCCAGACTTGAACTGGAACTGGAACTGGAACTCACTACGTAGCTGAGAATGACTTTGAACTCCTTATCCTCCTGCCTTTACCTCCTGAGTGCTACACCACGAACCCCAATTCATACAGTGCTGGGAATTGAACCCAGGGCTTCGTGCATGCTAAGCAAACACTCTACTAACTGAGCTACACCCCCAGCACTCCACATTTGTGTCTCTGAATCACGTTTTCTGGACACTAATGAGAAATCGCTCACTGACAACATGAGCCCTCTCTCTTGGCTTCAGTTATTTAAACACCAGGGGTTCGAGCCACTTTTGGTAGAGCCATGAGCCCTGAATAGGAGACATGAACTGCCTCAGTCTGTTCATCTTAGAAAAACCTGTATTGTGTACCCATTCTCCATGCCTCAATTTCCACCTTCTGTTTCTGGCACTGGCTGGCTCCAGTTGTGCTATCCAGCTAAAACCGGTGCTCAAAGTGAGAAGTCTCTCCCCAGGATTCCCACGATAGAGCTAGCACCCCGTTCCAGCCCAGGAGCAGGTGGCTGCATTCTTTACAACTCCATGTTGATGTTTCCAACAATGTCACTGGGTTCAAGAAAGCTGAATGAGGCAGTGCTCAGGAGGCAGAGCTAGGAGGATTGCCACGAGTTGGAGGTCAGCCTGAGACTAGAGCAAGACCCTACCTCAAAAACAAAAAACAAAAAAAAAAACAAACAAACACACACACACACACACACACACACAAAAAAAAAAACCAAGGAAAGAAAGAAAAGAAGCCAGGCATTGTGGTACACGCCTTTAATTCTAGCACTCAGGAGGCAGAGGTAGGATGATCGCCATGAGTTCAAGGTCATCCTGAGACTACATAATGAATTCCGGGTCAGACACTACCTCAAATAAATAAATAAATAAATAAATAAATAAATAAATAAATAAATAAATAAATGAGAAAGAAAGAAAAGAAAAAAAGAAAAAAGAAACAGAGGCAGCTGAAAACCACAAAAGCAAGTTGTGCCTTTAGTGAGCCAGGTGTAGATAGGTTTCTCCCGTCCACATTAGCTCATCATCTCAGCCGGCTTATCACAGGTGTGACGGCTGAGATTCTCACAGCTAACATTTATCAGAAAATGTTAATATCTAGAGAAAATCCAGCAGCAATCAAGACAGCGGGTGCGCTGAGAATGCCAAGACGCTTCGCGGGAACCGTGGATGCTTTCATGAAACCGCGTCCAGACTGTTGGAATAATTCTGAGTTAATCATAAGGCAAATTGTTTGGCTTTGTTTCAGTGCGAGTAAACTCGGATGGATGAGATTCTAATGAACTGGCATTCCTTAAATAAAATAAATATTTTACCCCATCCACCCTCCAGGCAGCTGTTTATCTTACAGGGATACACTTGTTTGGTGGGTGAAATGTTCTGTGTAAAGTACTTTGGTTCTTAGAAGACATCATGGGAAGGAGGTGGGAAACTGGAAGTTTTTTGTAGAAGGAACCAGAAGGGTTCAATAGTATCTTCACAACTCATAGAACAGGAGAAGGTTTCAGGTAGAGCTGGTGTAGACGGGCCTTCCTTTCATAAAGGTGGTCCCCAGACTCCTTCCCCCATCTGTAACTATGTCCTGGTCAAGTTAAAGCCAACGTACTTTTTCTCTCTTTTGCCTGTGTGTGTGATGTGTGTGTTTGTGTGCATGTGGGTGCACATGGAGTGTGTTCTTCAGTCATTCTCCATTGTAATGGTTCATATTAACTGTCAACTTGAAAGGACCTAGAATCTTCTGTGAGCGATTATCTAGATTAGGTTAGCCTCAAGGCCTATGTATGATGGACTATCTTGATTAGGTTAATTGAGGTGGGAAGACCCACCTTAATTAACTCTGGGTGACATCATTCCATGGGCTGAAGTCCTGGAATGTATAAAAAGGAAATTGCTGGGCTGGAGAGATGGCTCAGCGACTTAGGCTTTTGCTTGCAAAGCCTAACGACCTGAGTTCAATTCCCTAGTACCCACAAAATCCAGATGCACAGATGGTGCATGCATCTGGAGTTTGTTTGCAGTGGCTAGAGGCCCAGGCTTACCCATTCTCTCTGTGGTAGTTTGAATAGATGGCCCCCAATATATTCAGTGTTTTGTTAGTTTGTAGTTTGGATCTGTAGCCACTGGCTGGAGGAGGTGTCACTGCAGATCTGAAGGTGTGGTGGTGGGTTTGAAATTCCAGTGTAAAGATATACGAAGTGCCTCATTCCCCCTGGAGTTCCTGAAGTGTGCTGTGTGGCTTTTGGTTTGGCTTGGGGCTTCCCTCTCTGTGCTTAGACCTGTGAAAGGGGGCCATCTTCTTCTTCCATTATGGAACATCCCCTGGATCTGTAAGCTTTAATAAATCCCTGCCTCCATAACTGTGCCTGGTCTGGAAGTTCATCTCAGTGGACCTGAAGCTGTCTGATACACTCTCTATCCCTCCCTCTCTCTCTCTCTCTGCTTTCAAATGACTAAGTAAAAATATAAAAAAAAGTAAATAGCTGGGTGAGCAGTGGCGTTCATCACTCCGTAATTCTTCTCTGCTGGCTTCCTGGTCCTGGCGTGTTTCCCCCACCATGATAGACTCTACCCTCTGGAACTGTAAACTGGAATAAACTCCTTCCTTCCCGAGCTGCTTCTGGTCAGCTATTTTGTCCCAGTAATGAGAAAGAAACTAGGGGTATATCCACTTTATTTCTTGAGGCAGGGTCTCTCACTAAGCTGGAGCTGGTTCCTTAGTTAGTCAGGCTGCCCAGCCAGCGAGCCCCAGGGATCCCTACCTTTCCAGCACTGGCATTTTAGGCATGTACTATCATGCCTGGCATTTTACATGAGTGCTGTGGATCTGAACCCAGGTTCTTACTGAACCATCTACCCAGCCTCAAACTAAACTTTTCCATTGCAGCTCAGGGACTGTTAGAAAGGGAATTTTCCCATGAGTCTGCTACTTTGCAAAGCAAACAGACCACATGGACTTCAACTATACAAAGGTTTCCTCTCTGAAGAGTCTGCTATGAAAAAGAAAACACAAGTTATAGATTGGGGGGCAGTGGCAAAATGTTTCTCCTACAATGTTTGTGTTTGCTTAGACTATCAGCAAATGTGCCACACTTAGTAACAATATGATAATGACCTGCTTTAAAAAATATTTTTACTTATTTATTTATGTGTGTGTGTGAGAGAGACAGAAAGAGAGAAAGAGAGAGAGAGAGAGAAAGAAAAAGAGAGAATAGGGATACACCAGGGTCTCTTGCTATTGTAAACAACCTCCAGAAACATGCCCCACTTTGTGTATCTGGCTTTATGTGGGTACTGAAGAACTGAAATGGGGCCAGTAGGCTTTGCAAGCAAGTGCCCCCAACTGCTGAATCGCCTCCCCCACCCCATGACCCAATTTTTAAAATGGCAAAAAGATCTGAACAGATTCTCCAACTAAGAAGTTGGATGAATGACAAGATGACACAAATGTTAAGCATCATTAATCTTTAGGGAAATGTAATTTGCAAACCATCATGAGGTACCACTGTGTATACCCTAGACCAGCCACCGTGAAGAAGGTGGGGCATACTAAGTGCTGGTGAGGCGGGGTGGGATGGGTGGGAGGCAGCATCTCTCAGGCCATCTGGTGGGGATTTTAAAAATAAATAACCAATTTGGAAAAACATTTTCATAATTTTGTTTGTTGTGTCAAGACCTACATGCCAGGCTGTTCTAAAACTCACTATGTTGCCAAGACTGACCTTGAATTCCTGATCCTCCTGCCTCCCTCCACTTACTGAGTGTTGGGATCACATCAAAGGCATGCACCACCACCCTTGGCTCTATTTGGCAATTCTTTCAAAAGTTAAACCAACTCCTACTGCGGTAGTTTGACTGTATGTTCCCCAATAGATTCTGGTGTTCTTTTTTTGAAAAAAAAAATTTTTTAATTTATTTATTTTTGCAAGCATAGATAGAGAGAAGAGAGAGAAACAGAAAGGGCATGCCAGGGCCTCCAGCTGCTGCAAATGAACTCCAGACACATGGGCCATTTTGTGCACGTAGCTGTATGTGGTTACTGGGGACTTGAACCCAGATGGTTAGGCTTTGCAGGCAAGTGCCTTAAGTGCTGAGCCATCCCTCCAGCCTCTCAGGTGTTCGATTAAAGCTTGTCTCTAGCTATGTGGCTGGAAGTAAAACTGGGGGGCGGGGGTGGATCCTGGAGTCCAGCTCATAAGTATGCAGAGAGGGTTTTGAGTTCTGCCTGGGCCCCTGCTGGTTGTTGGTGCTGGCTGCTGGTGGGTTCTCTCTGCTTGGGTTATGAATGGGAGCCAGCTCCTTCTGCCATCAGTGGAAGTTCCCTTTGGATCCGTAAACTGAAATAAACTCTTCTTCCTATAAATCATGTCTGGTTTGGATGTTCATTCCAGCAATGTGGAGCTGACTACAAAAACCTACCATATGACCGTGTCACTGAGACACTTCAGACCCAAGTTAATAGGTGGCTTTGACCTCCCCCAAACCTAGACACAATCCAAATGTCCAGCAGTAGAGAATAGGGTATATTTACATCCTGAAATGCTATTCAGCAAGGAAGAGGAACCGACTGTCCATATGCAAACAGCACGCTTGAGTCTCAAGATAACTATACTGAGAAACAGAAGGCAGATACCTCCTTCTCAGCACATAGTGTATGGTTGTATCTATACCAAATTCTAGCAAGGGCAAGCTGATTTTACAGTTGCAGGAGAAAGATTCCTGAGTGTGAGGTTAACCTCTCCTGTCAACTTGACTGGATCAGACATCAAATAGAGACACACATCATCCCTGTGGTAAGAGAGTTTTCAGGAAGGATTAACTTGAGGGGGAAAAGGCCTTTCCAGTGAGTGGCAGCCTTTCTGGTGTAGCCCATGTAGAAAGAAATCCCGGGAATAAGCAGTTCATTTTGCCTGGCTGCCCTTTCTCCTTGCAGTACATCTACCCTGTACTGCCGTCCTTTGCTGACATTGGAGCCCAGCTCCATCAGCCTTCCAACAAGGACTGAAGACCAGCGGCTCTCCAGAGATCCTCCAGGCCTCCAGGGCCAGGCTGGAACTACTGAGGCATCCAGCCTCATGGACTGAGCAGCTGTAGGGTTCTCAGGCTGTCACCTGCAGACAGCTATTATTGGACTTCCCAGCCCGTATTGTGTAAGCCTATCTAATGAACCTCCTTGTAGTACATACACATTCTATCTGTTCTGTTCTTCTAGAGAACGCTGGCTAAGGTGGGGATTGCTTAGAGATAGACAGGTGGCAAGAAGGAGGAAAAAGAATTTGGCTCAGACACTTATGTTCTTTGTCTTGATTTTTGGGATGGGCTGGTAAATACTTATGTTTAAAAATTATCAAATAGAGCTGGTCGTGGTGGCTCACACCTTTAATCCCAGCACTCGGGAGGCAGAGGTAGGAGGAGGATCACCAGGAGTTCAAGGCCACTCTGAGACTACATAGTGAATTCCAGGTCAGCCTGGGCTAGAGTGAGACCTTACTTGGAAAACAAACAGAAATTATCAAATAGTAATACATCTTTAAAAATTGTACTTGAAATTACTTCAAAGGTATAGATTTGAAGTACATTAATTATACCATTATGCAACCATTAAGAAACTAAAAAAGCCTGGAGAGATGGCTCAGCGGATGAAGCACTCACCTCTTAAGTTGCAGTATGCAAGTTTGACCCCCAAACCCCACGTAAAAAGCCAGAAGCCATGGAGGACTTCTGCAATTCCAGCATGCTGGCACTGCCAGGGAGATGGGAGGCAAAGATGGAAGAATATCCCAGAAGCTTGGGGTGAGTGCAGCACAGAAAGAATCCAGGGGGAGAAACCCTGCCTCGAACAAGGTGAACGGATGAGGACCAACCCAAAAGTTGTCCACGCATACACTGTGGTACATATGTGCCCTCACTCACACACATACAAATGAATAATACAATTGAAGGGATGAAAAAAAAAGGAAGACGAAGACCCAGAAAACTGACTCCAGAACAGAAAATCTCATGTACCTGGCAACCCCAGAGGCTGACCTTGACTTCCTACAAGGTCATGAGTTGGATCATACTGACCTCCATACTGATCTAGGGTCCTCGAAGGGAATGAACTTGAACCACGGGCTCCAGACAAGCAAATGTCAATCCCTCTCAAACTGTCCCCGTCAGAGGGCCTGAGGATCCTCACATCCTGAGCTCACGGTCACACTTGGTCAGGAATTCAAAGCAAGTTATTAGGAGTGACAAGCTGTGGGGACGATAAACAACAGACTTGGACTGTCAAGGACTTCAGGCCGGGGAGTGGTGGTGAATGCTTAACAACGATTTCAAGTGGCGACGTGAGGTCGCAGTCAGAGCCGGGGAGAGATGTGTCATGGCTTAGAGCTGAGGTGTTTGTACCATGCAGGGATAATAAATAAATAGCAAAGAACATTGATATGGAGAAGATCATTTGAAAGTGATTCATTTCAAGCTCTTGTCACCTTTGCATATGACAAATATAATTGTAAATTTATATCATTGAATTTTCAGTAATGTCTGTGATTAGTAACTGGCTTGCAAAAATCTTGAAAATGTAATATCAGCTGTAATTAATCCCTGTGGTGCAGACCAGCACACCCACCGAGCTAGGTGTAATAATTATTGGATACAGAATGTGAAGTAAGTGTGTGCTAACAGAAAATGTGGACAGAAAATTGAACTAAGAGCAGGGTCTGGTGGGACACACTTGTCATCCCAGCCCTCAGGAGGCTGAGGCAGGATAACCATGAGTTGAAGGACAGTGTAGGCTATATAGTGAGACCTTGTCTCAAAAACCAAAACCTAAACACGCTGCAAACTACGAAACAAACAAAAAGCTGATCAAAGAACAGAGAACAAAAGGCCAGAAAGATATTAAGAAGAATTTTCAGGCCTGGAGAGATGGCTTAGCAGTTAAGGTGCTTGTTGCAAAGCCCAATTGACCAGAGTTCAATTCCCCAGTACCCGTGTAAAGCCAGATGCACAAGGTGGTGTGCACACATCTGAAGTTCGTTTGCAGTTCTCTCTCCCCCTCTGTCTCTGTCTTTCTCCCAGGAGTGGTGACGCATGACTTTAATCCCAGCACTCAGGAGGCAGAGGAGGACTGTCATGAGTTTGAGGCCAGCCTGAGACTACATAGTGAATTCCAGGTCAGTCTGGGTTAGAATGAGATCCTACATCAAAACAAAACAAAACAACAACAAAAACAAAAAAGAAAAGAATTTTCAGAAATAAGTGTTAAAATTCTAAGAAAATTTAATAAGGTGGCTTAATGGGAAGAAAGTGTGTTTTAAGGTAGTTTCAGGCTAGGCGTCTGGGGCTAGGGGCCTCTGTATATAGCAAGATATGAGAACACTTTCCTTATAATTATCTTTTTGTTACAGTACATAGCTAAACATGCTAACAATGTTTCTTTTAGTTGTTTATTTTTGCTAGAGTATATGGCTGATACAACACTTTCTTTTAAAAAACTGTTTCTTTTAATTCTCTACTTTTGCTACAGCATATAATGAGAAATACTAATATATTGTTTCTTTTAGTTTATTTAAAAAAATTTTTAGAGAGAGAGAGAAAATTGGTACTTCAGGGCCTCAGCCACTGCAATTGAACTCCAGATGCTTGTGCCACCTAGTGGGCATGTGTGACCTTGTGCTTGCCTCACCTTTGTGTGACTGGCTTATGTCAGGTCTGGAGAGTCAAACATGGGTCCTTAGGCTTTGCAGGCAAGTGCCTTAACCGCTAATCCATCTCTCCAGCCCTAAGTTTTTTTTTTTTTTTTTTTTTTTTCCTGAGTTAGGGTCTCACTGTAGTCCAGGCTGTCCTGTAATTCACTATGTAGTCTCAGGGTGGCCTTGAACTCATGGCGATCCTCCTACTTCTGCTTCCTGAGTGCTGGGATTAAAGGCGTGTGCCACCATGCCTGGCTTTTTAAAAAAATTAATTAATTTGAGAAAGAAAGAAAGGAAATGAAAGAGGCAGACACATAGAGAGTGAGTATGGGCATGCTAGGGCTTCCTGCCATTGCAAACGAACTCCAGATGCATGTGTTACTTAGTGTATCTGGCTTTACACAGGTACTAGCAAATTGAACTTGGGTCCTTAGGCTTTGCAGGCAGGCACCTTAACACTAAGTCTCTCCAGACCCTAATTGTTTATTTATATGGGTACCTTTTATTCTTGGAAAGAATGGGCTGATAGCCACTTTCATCCACTTGTTAACAACAATTTTGTTATGACATAAAAGTTAGTTCTGTAAGTTGAGTGGAGTGAAAGACAATAATGGGGTGTAGCATAGATAAAGTGAAATCTGTCAAGGTGGTACTCACATAGCCAAGATTCTAGAAACTTGTCTGTCCTTTAGCGAAGGACCTTATTAGGATCCCTTCTGTTCCTTGGGTAAGTGAAGGCCATTAGCAAAAAACTATTCCTTGCTTTAATCTTCCACTAAAATTATCATCTGCTCAAGTGTCTGTCACCTTTGTAAAATGTACGTTACCTAGAACTTGAACTTAAGCTCTGCTCTAAATAGAACTTAAACTCTGCGACTGACTCTACAGTTTTATCCAACAGACATTCCACCAAGGGGCACAAAGGCACACAGGTCATTTTAAAGGGATGCCCACAGGGTTGGGCAGATAATACAGATGCTCACCATAGAGTCCCTATTAGAGACACAATAGGAAATGGTGGGGACTGTGGAATCTGAGAAGCTCCAGTTGTCTAAGGACAGCAGCTGCTATTGGACTTCTGCTGAAGTGTTGGCATGGGGTTGTTGGCTTATTTTATTAAAAGAGTTATCAGAAACTCACACACACACACACACACACACACACACACACATATTTTTTTTTTGAGAGAGAGAGAGACAGATAGAGAATGGGTGTGCCAGCAGCCTCTCAGCCACTGTGAACAAACTCCGGACATGTGCGCCCCCTTGTGGGCACCCTTGCATCACTTTTTGCATCTGGCTAAACGTGGGACCTGGAGAATGGAACAGGTGTTCCTAGGCTTCACAGGCAGGTGCCTTAACCACTAAGCCATCTCTCCATCCCAGAAACATAAATTTTTATGTGCAATTTCTAAGTTTTTATACGATCAGGTCCCAAAGAGAAAAAAATAAAAATAAAAATACACACACACTTGCAAGTCAGAGTCAGCCTGTGGCCAGCTAGTTTGTAACTTCTAATCTAGTCCAGTGTCTGTATGTGCCAAGAGGTTCAAAGACAGCTGAGAATTCACCTGTGATCACTCAGGGACCCAGTTCAGTTCCAGACCTGGCCCTGGCCTGCTGCTACAGCCAGGCCACTCTTATCTGGGGTCACCTCTTATCTGGGGTTGGGAGCTCAGAATGTAATCTTGTTCGGAATTCCAAGCTTGCCAAGCATTGAAGCCAGGAAGGAGTTTCCTCCAGAAAACTCACCCACCCTAGGAAAGGAAGTCTGATTTCTCTTCTCAGGCTCCCTCCTTCCTTCAGGTGTGCAAATGAGCCACTCACTCCCAGGGCCACCCCACACTTACTTTGATTGAAGCTGCCGCTCTCCGGGATGCATCCATCGGTTGAGCACGGTGTCTGTCATAGTGGAAGGCTGGCACACCTGGAAAACACCCACCAGAGAAGAGGTCACCAGTCATCTGGACAAGTCTTATTTCCCAAGCCCCTACTCTGTGTCACTCAGGCAGGGATACAGAAGAAGGAGGCTCATACAGCCTCCCCACTACCCCCACTATGAGGAGCCATGGGCCCAAGGGGATAGTGCCCCCTGGGAATCACTGCCATGCAGTGACCAGAGATGGGACCAGACAGAAGCTCTGCCTTAAACTCAGCTTCTTCCTGTCCACACAGATGCACACACACAGCTCTGCACAGCAGTTTTGTTCATGGCAGCACCAAGCAGAAAAGCTCACGTTCCACCAGCTCGTGGTGAATCCACACAACATGGGCGTCCATAGAATGGATGGAGCTTGGGGACACTGTGCTAAGAGAAAAAAGCCAGAGGAGTGGAGAGATTACTCAGTGGCTAAGGCCCTTGCTTGCAATGCCTCATGACCGATTCTAGAATCTACATAAGCTAGATGCACAAGGTGGTAGATGCATCTGGAGTTTGTAGTGGCTGGAGGCTCCGGTGTGCCCATTGTCATTATCTCTGTCCTTGCAAATAAATAAAATATTTTTTAAAAACGAAAGAAGCCAGACACAAAAGGTCACATTGTGAAGATGCCCATTTACATGAAATATACAGAGTAAATAAATTCATGAGACAAAAAATAAATAGATCAATGATTGCCTATGGCTGAAGGAGGCTGAGGAGTACAGGGGTGACAAAACTGTGTTTAAACTGATTGTGATAGGCTGGGGAGATGGCTTGGTGGGTAAAGTGCTTGCAGTCCAAGCATGAGGACCTGAGTTCAGATCCCAAGAGACCACATAAAAGTCAGAAACTGCTGGGCATAGTGGCTTATACCTTTAATCCCAGCACTCAGGAGGCAGAGGTAGGAGGATTGCTGTGAGTTTGAGGCCAGCCTGAGACTACACAGTGAGTTCCAGGTCAGCCTGGGCTAGAGCAAGACCCTACCTCCGAAAAAAAAAAAAAAAGTCAGGGCTGGAGAGATGGCTTAGTGGTTAAGGCGCCTGCCTCCTAAGCCTAAGAATGCCGGTTCCAGTCTCCAGGTCCCACGTTTAGCCAGATGCAAAGTGACGCAAGGGCGCAATGCTGCACTTGACCACAAGGGGGCGCACACATCTGGATTTTGTTCACAGCAGCTGAAAGGCTGCTGGCGCACCCATTCTCTATCTGTCTCCCTCTCCCTCTCTGTTTCTCTCTGTGTCTTGCTCCAAAATAATAATAAAAAAAAAGTCAGAAGCTGTGACAGGCTTTCGTAATCCCAGTGTGCTTATGACAAGACAGGAAATGGAGAGAAAAGAATTTCTTGGAAGCTCGAGGAAGGAGAGGTGAACAACTAGAGACCCTGTCTCAACTAGGAGGAAGGCCAGGGTCAACCCGGAAGGTTGTTTTCTGACTTCCACAGGCACAGTGGCACAGGTGTGCCCACACTCACACACATGAATGTACATATACACATACACAATAAATAAATGATTTTTAAAAAAAACGGATTATGGGCTGGAGAGATGGCTTAGTGGTTAAGGAGCGTGCCTGTGAAGCCTAAGGACCCATGTTCAACTCTCCAGATCCCATGTATGCCAGACACACAAGGTGATGCAAGTAAACAAGGTCGTACATGTGCACAAGATGGTGCTCACGTCTGGAGTTTGATTGCAGTGGCTGTCTTTCTCTCTGTCTCTCTTTCTCATATAAATAAATAGATAAATAAATAAACCTCATAATGTAAAAAAAAAAATTGTGGCATTGCCAAGAGTAGTGGTGCACATCTTTAATCCCAGCACTCAGGAGGCTGAGGTAGGACAATTGCTGTGAGTTTGAGGCCAGCCTGGAGCAAAGAGTGAGTTCCAGGTCAGCCTGGGCTAGAGTGAGACCCTACTTAGAAGAAAAAAAAAAAACGTTCATGGTCATGGCTGCACAATCTGGGTTATTAAACCTGGTGGATGGCCCATTTTACTTATTTGAGGTGGGGGGAGAGAGAACAGGCATGCCAGGACCTCAAGCCACTGCAAACAAACTCCAGATGCACCACCTTGTGCATCTGGCTTACAAGGGTACTGGGGAATCGAACATGGGTCCTTAGGCTTTGCAGGCAAGCGCCTTAACCACTAAGCCAACGTTTTAGCCAGACGGACCATTTTAAATGGTTGACTGTATGGCCTATAAGTCATGTCTCAATTAAGCTGAAAATGGTACCATGACTGGAAAGTGATTTAGGAGTGTCCATTAAAGCAAAACGGTCATTGGTCCTGAGGCCCAAGAATGATACATGGTTATATATCTACGAAGAAAAGACTTCTGGCCGGAGACACATACATAACACTGAGTAGAACACTCAGAATAAAGATTCGCCACAACTGCAATTCCCACTCCGTCCCAGCGTACACCACCAGCAGTGTGAATGAAGCAGTCCTAAGTTCTCCACACAGTGAGATGCTGGTCAACAAGAGAAGACACGCTCCTGGCACCCTTAGAGACCCGGATGAGGGACGGGGGGAGTGGTGGATGGCTCAGTGGGGAAAATGCTTTCCATGCAAACATAAGGATCTGAGTTTGGATCCGCAGATTACCCATCTGTAATTCCAGTACCTAGGAGATGGAGACAGGAAGGGCTCTGCTAGCCGGCTTGTCTAGCTGAATCCATGAGCTGCAGATTCAGTGAGAGGCCTTGTCTCAAAAAAAAAAAAAATACAGTGGAGACCTCTGACCCCCATGTGTATGCACAAACACATGCACAGGCACCTGCACACATGTACACATGCACATGCAAACATACGTCTCAATGAATTTCACAGACATGACTGGTGAACGAAGGCCGGGACCAAAATGAATACATCATTTCATGGTATTTACATGGGGTTCAAATCCCTCATTGGCAGTGGTAGAGATCAGAGCAATGCAAAGGGAAAGGGGTCTGAGGGCACCTCTGGGGGCTGAAGTATAGTCAGGCATAAACATTCACAAAGCCATAAGCTAAACCCTAAGGCTCACATGCTTTATGTCCAGCACTTCACCCCAAAGGCAAATCCACTTATGCCATGTTCTTGCTCAAAAGTTTGCTGTGTGGGGCTGGAGAGATGGCTCAGTGGTTAAGGCCACTTGCCTGCAAAACCTAATGACCCAGGTTCAATTGCCCAGTACCTACGTAAAGTCAGGAGCACAAAGTGGTGCACATGTCTAGAGTTAATTCGCAGCAGCTGGAGGCCCTAGTGCACCCAACTCTCTCTCTCTACTTGCAAATAAATAAATATTGATTTAAAAGTTTGTGGTGGCTCCACAGTCACTCCTCCTCAAATAAAGTGAACGCCCTCAGCACAGTCCGGCTCCCCATAGCTCTTCCTTCCCCCTTTCTGCCTCTCACCCCTCATGTCATCTTTCCCTGTTGCTGGAATATCCCAGCACATTCCACTTGCTCTCCCCTCACTGGATCCCTCCCCCCAAACCTTCTCAGCTCATGCTCTCCCTTCCTTGCAGGTCTGTCCTCACATGTTCTTAAATGTTTGATTGTGAGTGTGTGTGTGTGTGTGTGTGTGTGTGTGTGGGTGCACATACAGACACGAGTGTGTGGAGACCAGAGGACAAGTTTGGGTGCCATTTTGCTGCCCACCTTTTTTTTTTTTTTAAAGATTTTATTTTCATTTATTTATTTATTAGATACAGAGAGAAGGAGAGAGAGAGAAAAAAAAAAGAGAGAGAGAGAAAGAATGGGCATACCAGGGCCTCTAGCCATTGCAAACGAACTCCAGTTGCATGTGCCACCTTGTGCATCTGGTTTATGTGGGACCTGGAGAATCGAACCTGAGTTCTTAGGCTTCACAGGCATGCACCTTAACTGCTAAGCCATCTCTCCAGCCTTTTTTTTTTTTTTTTGAGCTAGGTTCTTTCACTGGCCTGGAGCTCACTCTATAAATAGACTAGACTGGCCAATGAGCCCCACGGATGCTCCTGTCTCCACATCTCCAGAGCTGGGATTACAGGCACACACCACCATACTCAGCCTTGTATGTGGGTTCTGAGGATCAGACAAGTTCCTCATGCTTGTGAGGCAAGCACTTTCCTGACTGAGCTACCCCCTAAGGCCTCAAGTAAATTTTGTTTTGTTTTGTTTTGTTTTCAAGTAGGGTCTCACTCGGGCCCAGGCTGACCTGGAATTAACTATGTAGTCTCAGGGTGGCCTCGAACTCACGGTGATCCTCCTACCTCTGCCTCCCGAGTACTGGGATTAAAGGCGTGTGCCACCACGCCCGGCAGCCTCAAGTAAGTTTTGCTGTTTATATATAAGGAACACACCATGATGTAGGACATACATATATGTAGCAGAATCCACTCATCCACACACTTACTCCTTTTGTCACTGCTATTTTTTTGTGGCAAGAGCCCCTGTATCTTGTAACTTAGCAATATTTGGTTATGAGCCCTAATCTTACCTGGACCTGTGGTTTTTCAGTTAGACTGGCTGACCAGCAACCCTCCCATCTTAGGTCTTGTCAAGGCTAGGGTTATAGGTGTGCATGGCCTTGTCTGGCTTTTGATGTGAGTTCTTTATGCTGGATAGACACAGTGACAATGAGAAATGGCATCAGTTCAATACATCCTGTTTCAAACGGGCATCTTCCCTTCATTGTCTGCCAGGCCCTTCGGATTCGGACCTGCCTGGAGCAGTGAAAAGTAAGAAAGCCCTTTTCCTTCTCTGTCCCCCACATGCATGAGGGCTCCAGCTACAGGCCTTCAGATGACTACTACCCCTTTTCCTCTCTTAGCCTGGGAAGTCCTCAGGTGCCCAATCACACCCAGACAGCGTGAGCTGCCGCAGGCTGCCTCTCCCTGTCCCTAGAGCTGGCAGGACCTCCCCAGTCTCTGCTGAGCCTGGCCAAAGCTATAGGACAAGGCTTGGCTCTTTCCATCTGAAATGGGGTACTTGCCAGAGACTGGGACTGAAACCTGCCTGAGGCAACTCTGTGCTCCTGGCCTCAAAACAAAACAACTCCCTGTCAACTTCCATACTGCTCCTGTGGCCGCAGGGTAGTAACAGATGGCTCTTCCAACCAGCCTTTAAGTAATCCCCCGTGACAGTCCCCATAGGACAGGCTGTGAGGCAGCGTGGAGCCACATAAGAGGCAAGGACTTGATATCTGTGACTGTTTCCTAGTGGCTAAATCCAGGGGGAGCATTGAAACCAGTGCTTGATCATAGTAGCTACTTATGGTGTGGCCAGCAGAGGGTTAAATGTCTTCTGCAGATGGCCTAGTGGTATTATCTCCAGTTTGTAGCTGGGACCACTGAGGCTTGGTGGGGACCAGTCCACAGAGTGGGTATTTGACAGAGCTGACATCTGTACCTATGGTATCTGGCCCCAGGTTCTGCATGTGTAATCCTGGTACTGTTCTCTCTCTCTCTCTCTCTCTGTCTCTGTGCAGTGCATGGCATGACAAGGGGACATGGGAATGTGACCCATGGTGCTCAGAACATGGTATGCTTTCAGGAAATGTCCATCGTTGTCATGACAAACATTATCATTGCATCACAGAGTCCTTTCTCTCTAGCTGTGAAAGTGGGCCCTGGCTTACAAGTTGTGGTCCCAAAGGCACTTCCTGATTTCCAGGTACCTGGCTAGAATGCTCTAGGGCTTGTCCTCTTTTTTTTTTTTTTTTTTTTTTTTTTTTCCAAGGTAGGGTCTCACTCTGGTCCAGGCTGACCTGGAATTCACTATGTAGTCTCAGGGTGGCCTCGAACTCTCGGCAATACTCCTACCTCTGCCTCCTGAGTGCTGGGATTAAAGGCGTGCGCCACCATGCCTGGCTAGAGCTTGTCCTCTTGTTGCTTGAAACCTTCAGTCACCATATGTAGAGCCCAAGCTAGTCCAATGAAAGGTGGGAGGCCACAGTTGTCCCAGCTACTGTAGGACATCAAGTCCAGTCAAGTCACCCAAGTCTGGCTAAGACCAGAAGAACCATACAGCTGAACGCAGCCAGAGAACCAGCCTAAAGAATCAGCAGCTAGTTACCATGGCTGTTCTGAGCCACCCACAGGTGCAGTGGTTTGCTACCTAGCACAGACTGACTGATGGAGAGACCATTGCTGGAGCAGACCCAGAGTCCTGGATCCAACTCCACTCCTCCTCCATTCTCTGAGTGACTCGGGCAAGTTTCTCTGCTCTATGATGTGAGCATTGAGAGGTCTCACTCCTGGATGCTCAACCTCTCAGGCTGCTAAAAGTGCTGACAAGTGATGGCATGCAAAGTGCCTTGTCGTCTCACCTGCTTTCCAAGCATCAGCCAGGTAAGGCCCTGTCCATGTCACTGGAGGACAGGCCTGAGGAGGCAACGAAGGTCTCAGTCATGGGGGTTTGCTTAGGCCTGAGTGAGATATTGCAGTAGATATCCAGAGTAGGCATTTCTTATGTAGCCCCCACCCACCCACCCAAGGTAGGGTCTGTCTCACTCTAGCCCAGGCTGACCTGGAATTCATTATGTAGTCTCAGGCTGGCCTCCAATTCATAGAAATCCTCCTACCTCTGCTCCCCGAGTGCTGGGATTAAAAGCATGCACCACCACACCCAGTTTATGTAGCCTTTAAAATTTTATTTTAAATTTATTTTAGGAAAAGAGAGAGAGAATGGGTGTGCCAGGGCCTCTAGCCACTACAAATGACCTCCAGATGCATATACCTCCTTGTGCATCTGGCTTACATGGGTACTGGGAAACTGAACTTGGGTCCTTAGGCTTCACAGGAAAGAACCTTAACCACTAAGCAATCTCTCCAGCCCACTATGTAGCCATTAAAAAAAAAAAAACTTTTTTTTTTTGAGACAAGCCCAACAGACTGGCCTTTTTTAATGTGAGAGAGCAAGTGAGAGATAGAGAGAGAGAGAGAGAGAGAGAAAGAATTGGCACACCATGGCCTCCAGCCACTGCAATTGAACTCCAGATGCATGAACCACCTTGTGTGCATGTGTGACCTTGTGAGCTTGCTTCATCTTGTGCGTTTGGCTTATGTGGGACCTGGAGAATCAAACATGGGCCCTTGGGCTTTGCAGGCAAGTCCGTTAACCACTAAGCAATCTCTCCAGCCATAAAAAATATTTTTATTTATTTGTTTGCAAGCAAAGAGAGAAGAGAGACAGACAGAGAGAATGGGTATGCCAGGGCCTCTAGGCACTGAAAATGGATTCCAGGTGCATGTGCCACTTGTGCATCTGGCTTTGCATAGGTTCTGGGAAATTGAACTGGGTTGTTAGGCTTTGCAGACAAGCACCTTAAGTGCTGAGTCATTGCTCCAGTCTCCCTCATGTAGCCTTTTGAGGTACTAGCACCTCAATTTTCCTTTGAGGAATGGTCCCTTCCTCAGTATTCATCTGTGAGGCTCAGGTGAGGCTCACCTAATCCCGTCCTTAGAGGTGGGTCTTTGGCCCACATCTGTGTAATCAGTGATTGGCTCCATCCCTTGACCTACTGTGATTGGTCCAGGAATTAACACATGACCTCTGGGATAATAAAAGTTTCTTCTGAGACTTTTTTTTTTTTTTTTTGGTTTTTCGAGGTAAGGTCTCACTCTAGCCCAGGCTGACCTGGAATTCATTCTGTATTCTCAGGGTGTCCTCAAACTCTCGGCAATCCTCCTACCTCCGCCTCCCGAGTGCTGGGATTAAAGGTGTGCGCCACCACGCCCGGCTTCTCTGAGATTTTTGCTGGAATTATGGTGGAAAGGTGATGCTTTCCCTGTTGGTGTCGACAGAAGCCTACAGATGTTATCGTCAGTTTCCCCATGTAACAGAAAAGCCTGTCACGGGGGGGTGGGGCGCGGATCCAGAAGATAGATAGGGGCTGATTCCCAATGGTGCTGTGGGAATGCTGGATCCAGCCACACCTGAATCTGTTTGGGCCATTTTGGCTCTCGTAAGCCAGAATATATACACATACACCCAACAGTGCATGTCTGTGTGTGTGTGCATGCACGTGCGTGTGAATGTGTGCGTGCAAATGAGTTTCTCTCAGATCACATTCAGATTGACTTTCTGCTACTGTAACACTGAGTGCATGCGCAGGTTGAGGCCATGTCACCTTGGAGCAAATGGATCCTAACCAGATAGTTGGGGCCTGGAAAAAAATACACTAACCCTTGGCCTCCATAACTATCCCCCTGGCCCCTAGAGTCTTTGCTATTAGAGTCTGGAACCATTTCTATCCCATCCTCCTGAAAGCCTCCTGGGACCCAGCACTAGCAATTAAAATTCAGTGACAATAAACAATACTAATTAAAAGCAAAACTAAGTACTTAATAAGACAAATGAGGCGGCAGCATTGGAGTCAGGATGAGAGAGCTGGCATTAATTAAAACCAAGATGAATTCTCCCCTCTAGAAAACTTTCTCTCTCTCTCACACACACACACACTCTCATAGATTTAGATTTGCCATGGCCTCCAAGCTCACACACCAGCCTTTGCTGCTCTGTCTATTCAGAGCACAGGATCTTGGACTCCCATCATCAAATGGAAGCTGAGGTTGTCTGAGCAGAGGCCTGGAGACAGTCATCATGGCCTTGTTGACCCCCAGAAGCAAGTATTCATCCCTGGTCCCCCTATCCTTCCAGCCCCGCTTCCCCTTCCTCCCCGTCTTCCCACCATCCTGGGCTCCATCCTCATCAAACCTCTCCTTCCTTGCCCAACATTCCTTGTTCCCTACAGCCTATGAGCCCATTCTGTTTCCCCATCCTTTCTACCCTCTGTTACGTCTCATTCCCCCAGCTGCCTCCCTCAGGACCTAGCCCCAGCCCCAACATTCCCTTTCTGGGGAGATGGGGAGACGCCCGCAATCCAGGCAGATCTGATGCCACTTGGAACCTTTAGGAGGCGAGCTTCCTGGCCTGCCATTTTGATAAACAGCCTCTTTACACACTGTTGCTGCCATGAGCTGAGCAGCTCATCCACACCTCCCCTCCATGATGGACTGAAGCCCTCTGAAACCATGAGCCAAAAGAAACCCTTCCTCCTTAAGATGCTCTGCTGGGACAGATGTAAAAGTAAGGAATATGCCCACTAGGTCCAGGAAAATATGACCCGATGGAATGCATATTCAAATAAGTCATCAGGGGCTGGAGAGATGGCTTAGCTGTTCAGTTGCTTGCCTGTGAAGCCTAAGAACTCATGTTCGAATCTCCAGGTTCCACGTAAGCCAGACGCACCGTGACGTAAGCGCGTAATGTCGCACATGCATACAAGGGGGCACACACATCTGGAGTTTGTTTGCAGTGGCTGAAGTGCCCATTCTTTCTCTTTCTCAAAATAAATAAAAAAATAAAAAAAAGATAAAACAAGTAATCAAGCTAGAGAGATGGCTAGTGGTTAAAGTGTTTGCCTGCAAAACCTACTGATCCACATTCAGTTCTCCAGTACCCACATAAAGCTAGATGCACAAAGCGGCACATGCATCTGGACTTCATTTTCAGTGTGTGGGGCTGTCATAAGGGACCCTTGTTCCTCCTCTACCTCAGGCCAGAGCATAGAGGACCACTGATTCCCTTACAGCTGCCAGCAGTCCTGGTCCCTTCCTTGGAAGGGCATGTTCACACATCACAGGTGGGAGACATGCCTTCGCATGGACACTCTGCTTTACAGCTCTCTTGTCCTCGAGTTTCTGGTTGGCTTCATTCAACAGGAGGCACCAGAGGCTTGGCAGAGGGAGATCAGGAGGAGAGACAGGCCGGCTGTGGTGTTCCTTTGCTGGGCACCCCAGGTTGGCTGTAGCACTCTGCTGAAGGTCACCCTACTTGTCTGCATGTATTTACTGTTTCCCCAGCTTAGACATAGGAGGGACTACCCATACCCTAGGGTGTGTGTTTCACAGCTCTGTGAAGGAGGGACAGCACCATCTTCCAGTGGGTGATTCCCCTATCCCAAGTCCTAGAGGTAGTTCTGGAGTGGTCCCCCCACCCCCATTTCTGAGATGCAGAGGGGAGAATTACTCAGGGTCATCACATAGGAAGGGTGGAGCTGACCAGGTTATAAACCGGGTGGGGGCGGGGGTCCTCCCTGGAAAATAGCACTCTTAAGCTTCATGTCTCAAAACATGGCTGTGACTGAAACACAGTACTAAAAATGCCCCAGTGAGGGAGAGTTGGACTTAAGACAAGGGATTGGCTTTCTACACCAACAGAACCATCAATATGAGAGCAAGCTTTTGGCGGTGAACTCTCAGTCACAGGAGTAATCAAGTTAGCAAAAAACACCTGTTGGGGAGGTAAGCGGGGGGGGGGTGCTCTTGTGAGACGGCCCCTTCTGACATCACTTGTTGGGGAGGTAAGCGGGGGATGTGCTCTTGTGAAATGGTCCCTTCCTGCATCACTTGTTGGGGAGGTGTGCTCTTGTGAATGGCCCCTTCCTGGGGGATGTGCTCTTGTGAGATGGTCCCTTCCTGCATCACTTGTTGGGGAGGTAAGCGGGGGATGTGCTCTTGTGAGATGGTCCCTTCCTGCATCACTTGTTGGGGAGATAAGCGGAGGATGTGCTCTTGTGAGATGGTCCCTTCCTGCATCACTTGTTGGGGAGGTAAGCGGGGGATGTGCTCTTGTGAGATGGCCCCTTCCTGCCTGCAGCAAGGGATGGCTGAAGTTCAGATATTCTCCCCTCTTGTGTGAGTGGGTTTCCCACATACACTAGCGAACTTATCCTGACCCTTTTTGCTAGGCAGAGAGAGCTCCTGGTGAAGGGAGAGAAAGCTTGAACAGAGTTTTTAAAAATACACATTGTCACTTCGCTCTGACAAGGGGCAATTAGCACCTGGAAGGGCTCTTATCTCCTCCTTACCACAACAAATATGCACACTTATTCACACTCATGCTCCAGGTACACCCCCATCCCCTTGCCTGTCCATATCACACACACAGCCATGTAAACACACCCTGTCCTTGTCACACAACCCACTGCCACCTAACACCACACACACACACACACACACACACACACACACACACACACACCCCAGTTCTTCCTGGCCTCCATGGCATTTTAACCCACAGCTTCTGGCCACAGAAGGCACAGTTCCCATCTCCCATGGTCAAGACATGACCATTCCCCTGGGCTGGGTGTGGATTCTAAGAAATCTAAGACAGCTTCAGAGAGAACAAAAGCTCTTGGCCTCCATGAATAATAGATCACGAAGACCTGGCTCATCCAGGCCTCTCCACACCCAGCTCTTCCTGGCGCCAGGTTTCCGGGGTTGGGGGAGAATGGACCGAAAATAAAACCTCAGCAGGTTGGAGCGGAGAATGAGCCACAGTGTCTCCATGGCTTCCCTTGGCCCCTGAAAGCTACTATCAGAGCATGCAGTATCCCACATGGAGAACGTCATGAGTCCCTGTCCCTTGGTCTTGCTGCTTCCCTCGATGGGCGTATGTATTATGACCCTCATCATTGGAACTGGAAGAGTACAGAGGCCAAGAGGTGTTGAGGTGCTAGGGTTCAAAATCCCAGCTGTGCCCCTTTCTAGCTGTGTGATGTGAAGGTAGTGACTTAACCTCTCTGTGCCTTGCTTCCCTCCAGTGCACAACAGTGATGATAATAATAACATTAATAATTCCTCCCTAGAGGGATGTTGAGCAATTAGAACAGTTAATACTTGCAAAGTGCTCAGAATACTGTCTGGCATGTGGTAAAATAAAGAGGGTTGCATTCACATTGTTGCTGTCTCTAGACTATGAAGTCTACTAAATACATACAATCATGTCCTCACATGCTGTGATAAACAGGGTCCGCACCATCGCTGGTACACATGAGTCTTGCAAAGAGGCCCCACAGAGTCCATTGTAAAGGTAGAAAAACTGAGGTCTATAGAGGTCAACTGTTTTTTCCCACCTAAGATTGAATCAGAGCCAGTCATGCAGCTGGCTATATCAGACCCTAAATCACCTCCTTCATCCTCTTCCTCCTCTTCCTCCTCCACTTCCTCCTCCTTCACCGAACCCTAATAAGCTTAGAACATCTGTCCATTCCAGCCACAATACTTGGTTCTGTGCATGTGCTAGCCCTGACCTCAGTTTTCTCTAAATGAACGCCCAGCTCATTAGCCTCATTTTACACCCGGGGACATCGAGGCACAGGAGGATAAGAAGTCAGCCTGAAGTCACCAGCTAAATAAGTGGCAGAGTCAGTGTCTCAAGTCCAGACACCAGGTTCTGTACAGGCATGTGCTGTATCTGTCACTCTCTCTCTCTCTCTCACACACACACACACACACACACACAGGAGACACCACCATTCAGCCCCGAGTCACGCCTTCTGCAGGGATGTCCTGCCCACTGTGCCAGCCAGCTCTTATAGGTCCTCTTCTTACCCAAACTACCCGCCCTCCAGCAGGAGGAGCATTTGTATTGCACTGGGTATGGATGTGGCATCGCCAATACCCAGCTCTCCAGGAACTGTACCTTAGGATTGAAGGACTCTTGTGGGCTGTCAAAAGTATATGACACCTGGCTGGGATTTGATATCAGTGGGTAGAGTGCCCACCCAGCATTCATGAAGCCCTAGGTTCCATCCCCAACAGCGCATCTAGTGGGCCTAGTGTTGCTTGTCTGAAATCGCAGCAATAGGAAGTGGAGGCAGGAAGATCAAGAGTTCAAGGTCATCCTCAGCTACATAGTGAGTTAGAGATCCGCCTGGGATGCGTGAGATCCTCCTGCATCACAAAACAATCACGCCGGTATAGTGGTGCATGCCTTTAATCCCAGCACCCAGGAGGCAGAGGTAGGAGGATCATCGTGAGTTCAAAGCCACCCTGAGATTGCATAGTAAATTCCAGGTCAGCCTAGGCTAGATTGAGACCCTACCTTGAAAAACCACAAACCAAATAAACAAACATAAAAAAAAATCACAAAAACACCCACATAAAAGTATATAAAACCAGGCTGGAGAGGTGGCTCAGCAGTTAAGGCACTTGCCTGAAAACCCCAATAACCCAGTTCAATTCCCCAGTGCCCACATAAAGCCAGATGCACAAAGCGGTGCATGCATCTGGAGTTCGTTTGCAGTGGCTAGAGGCCCCGGTGAGCTCATACTCATTTTCTTTGTATCTCTCTGCTTGCAAATAAATAAAATATTTAAAAAAAAATTAGAGAGCTGTGGTGGTGCACACCTTTAATCCCAGCACTCAGGAGGCATAGGTAGGAAGATCAGTATCAGTATGAGTTCGAGGCCACCCTGAGACTACATAGTGAATTCCAGGTCAGCCTATGGTGGAACAAGAACCTACCTCAAAAAACCAAAACCAAAAACAAAAACAAAAACAAAACAAAACAAAACAAAACAGTATATGAATCCAACAGTAAACTGGAGCACAGGCTGTAATTCTTGGCACGGGGTTCAGCTGATGGCAATAGTCAACACACCTCTGTATTGGATGGTCTCTCCACACGAACTCTGACCTTCACAGGTGACTGTCTAAAGGCTAAAAGACGTCAGTAAACGTGGCCTGGGACCTGTCTGCTGTCTACCATTTCAGCAATCTGGGGCCACACAGAGGAAAACCAAGACTCTAGACAAGAGGTCCAAATATAAGACCATCTTGTCAACCCAGCTATGGAGCCTCAGTCCAGATAACTGCAGCTCCATGACTGACCAGCAAGAAATACCATCTGAGGTGGAGAGATGGCTTAGCGGTCCCGGCGCTTGCCCGCAAAGCCTAAGGACCCATGTTCAGTCTCTTTCCAGGTCCCACATTAAGCCAGACGCCCAAAGGTGACGCAAGCATAAAGTCACACATGTGCACTAGATGGTGCAAGCGTCTGGAGTTGGATTGCAGTGGCTGAGGCCCTGGTGCATCAATTCCCTCTCTCTCTCTAAAAAGAAAAAGAAATACCATCCAACTGATTCTAACCCAGATTGTGGAGTCATGAGCCAATGAAAGTGTTAAGCCACTAACTTTGGGTTTGGTTGTTACGCAGCATAGCTGACTGCTGCTGGCAGCATGCCACATCTCTGTGTACACATGTACACCTTCTTTGTGTTCCACCTCCCTATTTTCTTTCCAGAAACTGACCTATATGTGTGTCTTCACCTGGATCCCCTGTCCTCTGGCCTCCATTTCAGCTTAGCCACTGGGAAGCATGTGGGGAGACTGGATGGGCTAGATGTGGCACAGGGCTTCCTCCAGAGGCCTGGTTCAGTGGCCTCTCCTGAGGAAGCCTCTCCAGTTCTAGGCTCTGACAGTGGATTTCTCTTCCTCCCCCACCCTGACCCTTCTTGGCAAGGGGTAACAACATCCTGTGATTGCTAACTCTTAGGTGTATCTCTACCTCTGGCTGGTTTTCCTTAAACCTGGTTATGCCTTTGTTCCTTTTCAAAACTCTCCACCAATTATGCAACTTGAATTGGCATCTGTCCCCTGCTGGGACCCTGAATCACACAGTGTCCACAGTGTGTGTTTTCCATGACGACAGAAAGCAAAACACAAGAAACAGGAACCATACACTTGAGGGAAGTTGGAGAGAGAGCAGCAGTGGGCCAAGCGTGTGTCAACACTATGGATAGGGCAGTGACACGGCGCTATAAATGAAGGGGTGAGTAATGCATTTTGGGGGAGGGGGAGAAGAAGGGGAGAGAGAGGGAGAAGGAGATTGAGGAAGAGAAGAGGGAGGGAGAGAGAGAGAGAGAGAGAGAGATCTTACAAATATGCACGTTTCTCCCTGCACTCCATACTGCAGAATCTACCATGGTGGTATGAGTGCTCAGGCCTCTAGATCCTTACAGGAGCCCTTCACATTCCAGCTTAGCTTCCACCTGTCCCTTAATGCCTTCTCCCACTTCCCAATCCCTTTCTCCCTCTGGTTTCTAATAAGCTTAAAACTCAGAGCCTTTGGGTTTAACCTCTGCACATCTAAAACATTGTCTTCCACAGACTGAAAGTCCACAGGGGCATCTGTACCTCTTTCCCCTGCTACCAGCACTCCAGCCTTCCTTTATGGAAGCAGCCTTTCTTAGACCCAGCCCCAGCACTCTGGAGGGGCTGCCTCCAGTTCCTGTACCCACCCTCATGCTTCCCCTAGGAGCAATGGCTCAGGGTCCATTAACTCAGTATTGGTGGCAGCTTTTTCCATCAAGGCTACCATAAGGAATGAGAACTGATTCTAACTTACACACGTGTATATGTAAAATAGATATGTGCTGCATATGGAATGAATAACATTTTACATATACATATATATGCACATATAAAAATGTGGTTTACTCTCTGTGTCCCTCTCTGCTTACAAATAAATAATAAATACTTTTTGTTTTTTGGTTTTTCGAGGTAGGGTCCTACTCTAGCCCAGGCTGACCTGGAATTCACAAGATGGCCTCGAACTCACTGTGATCCTCCTACCTCTGCCTCCCAAGTGCTGGGATTAAAGGCATGCACCACCATGCCTGGCTGCTTTTTTAAAAATTTGACACTCAGAGAGAGATAGAGAGATAGAGAGAGAGAGAGACAGAGGGAGAGAGAGAGAGACAGAGGAAGATGCAGTGAGAGAATGGGCTTGCCAGGGCATTTCAGCCGCTGTGAACTAACTCCAGACACGTGTGGCCCTTTGTGTGCATGAGCGCTTCTGTCACTTCTATGTCTGGCTATACATGGGAACTGGAGATTCAAACAGGCGGTCTTAGGCTTCGCAGGCAGGCGCCTTAACCGCTAAGCCATCTCTCCAGCCCATAAATAAAATACTTTAAAAAATAAATAAAAAGGGCTGAAGAGATGGCTCAGCGGTTAAGGCACTTGCCTGGAAAGCCTAATGACACAGGTTTGACTTCCCAGTACCCAAGTAAAGCCGGATGCACAAAGTAGTTCATGTACCTGAAGTTTGCTTGCAGTAACTAGAGGTCCTGGCTTGACCCTTCTCTCTCCCTTTGTCTCTATCCCTCTCCCTCTCTGCTTGCAAATAAATAAAAAGAAAATTTTAAAATGTGTTTCAGTTGGTAAAGTGCTAGCCCAGCATGCACAAAAAACTGGGTCACATCCCCACAGTGCATAAACTGAATATGGTGGTGCATTCCAGTAATCCTAGCACTCAAGAGGTATAAACAGGTGGATCAGGAGTTCAAGATCAGCCTAAGCTACATAGTGAGTTCAGGGCCAGGCTGGAATACACGAGACCCCATCTCAAAAAAATCTATACATAATACATAACAAAATGTTTATGTTTATAAGTGATTAAATATTTATAAAGTAATGACATATAATTATGGATGCATATTTATAATAATACTTATGTAATGTCATGTTATCATGACATGTAAATGTTTATGATCTATAAGGTAAATAACATAAATATTATTACTATTGCTGTTTAATGTATTTATAAATATTAAGTAGAACACAAATGATCAGAAAGTGTTCCTCTGTCCTCACTTGCCTCTTGCAGGAATACTAATGTCCCAGGTCTGTTTTCTATCTTGTCTTCCAGAGTGTGGTGGAGGCAATGGGCAGATAATGAGGTAATTGATGTGAAGAATCTATTTAGGAGGCAACATGCCAGGGATGGAAAAAGGTCTGTCCTGAAAGCTTGTTTCGGGGTCACCTTCCCCAACTGAAAACTGATGGTACACTTCTACTTCCACCCTCACCTGCCACCTGTGAAGCTCTAAGGGAAAACAGGAAGGGACGCTTCCTGGGGGGACCCGCAGCTGGGAGACTCACCAGGGACCAAGAATCTAAAGGGACCATCCATGAGTTGAATTTCCAAACCTGATTAGATAATGACCTAGGGCTGGGCGGCCGATGGGTGCATATGTGTTTCTAGAACATGCTCAGAAGCAAATGGCTTACAGTGTGCTGAGGGTGAGCTGGGACAGCTACAAGTACTTCATCCCAAGCCACGCTACCCAGCTCAATTTCTAGAACAAAATGGGTCCCTGAAGGGGCTGTCCTTAGGGTGTGGAAAGTCCCCTTCTTTCAAAGCTAAGGACAAGTGAGGACCCAGTCCCTTCAATACCGATCTTACTATCGTCAGAAAAGGCAAGCTTCAAAGTCATTTCTCTCTACAAGGCAGGACTGGCTTGGCAGAGCTGCTTCTGAGCAATTGGTCTGCTTGTGGATGGCCACACCAGCCTATGAAAACCAAGAAGAGAAGCTGAAGTGTCCCTGGCAAGTCTTCTCCACTTCCTCACTCCGTGCTTGCTTGTCTGGAGATGCTGAAGTCTTGAATGGCAAATCAAGCTGTTATGACAAAATAGAAGCTGGGGTGGGGGCAGGAGGAGGTGTGGCATTGTGTCAGAACATAGAGGGAAGGGGAAGGGCAGGGAACAGGGAGCTCCTCCCGGGTCACGTCTCCTGTGCTTCTGGGGAATGAGAAACAGTCCTCCTCAGTCATTACCCTTCTGAGGAATTCAAGCAAGTGCAGACTGGGCCCTGGTGTGACAAGTGTCTAATGCCATTGGGGCCAGTCCCAGCCCCACCCATTACTAGCCTGGGATCTTGGGCAGGCTCCAGAGCCCCTTTGTGCCTCATTTGCCTCATCTGGCAAGTGGGGGTTGTAACCTCCTTGCTTCCTGAGCTGATGGTAGAATGGGATGGAAGGAGGCATGCAGAGCCCTCACAGAGTGCTGCCCACGGGACTTGCTCAGTTACTGCCTGCTCTTCTTTGAGACTAGCAGCCATTCTCTATCAAGTCCTCATGGTCAGGCTAGAGAGATGTCTTGGTGGTTAAGGCGCTTGCCTGTGAAGACTAAGGACCCATGTTCTACTCTCCAGATCCCACGTTACCCAGACACACAAAGGTGAGGCAAGTGCAAAGTCGTACATGCACAGTAGGTGGCGTGAGCCTCTGGAGTTTGATTTCAGTGGCCAAATCCCTGGCATGCCAATTCTTTCTCTCTCTCTCTCTCTCTCTCTCTCTCAACTTAAAAAAGAAAAAGAGGACTGGAGAGATTGCTCAGTGGTTAAGGTGCTGTCCTGTAAAGCCAAAGGACCCTGGTTCGATTCCCTGGGGTCCACGTAAGCTAGATGCACAAGGTGGCACATGTGTCTGGAGTTCATTTGCAGTGGCTGTAGGCCCTGGCATGCCCATTCTCTCTCTCTCTCACTCTGCCTCTTTCCCTCTCTCAAATAAATAAATAAATAAATAAATAAATAAATAAATAAATAAAAAAAATCAAATCAAGAAAAAGAGAAAAAAAGTCCTCATGGTCAAGGCCAGCCTGGAAGGCTGCAACGAACACCTTCTCTCCTCCTCCTCTTCCTCTTGGACTATTAGTACTTCGTGTCAGACTCTTCCCTCCCGGGATTGTTATTCACATACTCAGGCACCTCGTGGGCTCATCTGGGATTCTTGGGTATCAAATATTCTTGTGGCCCTAGCTCCCAATGTGAAGAGGTAGCTTAGGCAATGGTCAGGAAATGACAGAAATGTCCCCAAGCCACTGGCCCATCCAAGAAAGCTTCATTCACTTCCCCATTGCTATCTCAGCTCCCCGGAAAGATTCACGCCTGTCACAGAAACCAAAAGCTTAGGGGCCACTTTGCAGATGTCAAAAGAGAGGACTGCAAAGTGAGGTCATCCCTTAAAGAGTCATGCAAACAGATCTGGCCATTTTCCAGCTGCACCCTAGAATCACCTCAGAGTAATATGAGCTGCCAAGGCCACCCACCACTGCCTCTCCTCCACAAAACTAACCATGGCTAGGATGTAGCTCAGTTGGAAGAGTGATTGCCTAACATGCACAAAGTCCTGGGTTCTATCCCCAGCACTGCATAAACCAGGTGTGGTGACATGCCTATAATCCAAGCATGAGGTAATTGATGTGAAGAATCTACTTAGGAGGCAACATGTCAGGGATGGAAAAAGGAGAGTCAGAAGTTCAAGGTCTGGCTGGAGAGAGATGGCTTAGCGGTTAAGGCATTTGCCTGCAAAGCCAAAGGACCCAAGTTCTACTCCCCAGGACCCACCAAGGGATACACAAGGGGGCGTACACATCTGGAGTTCGTTTGCAGTGGCTGGAGGCCCTGGTGCACCCATTCTCTCTCTCTTTCTCTACCTGCCTATTTCTGTCTCTCTTTCTCAAATAAATAAATAAATAAAAATAAAATATATATATTTTTTAAAGTTCAAGGTCATCCTTAGCTTACATGATAAGTTCAAGATCAGTCTGTGCTACAAGAGAGCCTGTCTCAAAGAAACAGACAACAAAACAAAACAAAACCAGACCTAGATGGGGGAAAAATTCTGAGGTGCTTCCTGGCACCCAGACATTGCAAAATGCCCACGTGAGTAGAATGTGCAGCCAGGGCTGAGATGCGGACACCATGGAAAGAGCTGGGCTTGCTGACATTTCCTTCTCTCGATCCTTTCCTTTAAGAACGAATCCATCACTTAAGAGACCGGGAGCAATTTGCCACTTGTTTTCATATGAGCGGCCCCGGCCTTCAGCCTGCAGTGCAGGTCTTCTTAAATACTGAACAGGTCTGCCACCCCACCAGCCACAGCGGCGGAGGAGGGACAAAGGCTCCATGTGGTTTGTCAGCTTAGAACAGTCTGACCACGGAGCTGGATTTATGACATGCCTCGATGTTCTTCCTATCACCCAAGCCCCTGGTGCCCACACTTCTCCCACTCAGCCCCCAGCCCTGTGGAGGCTCGGGACACTCAGAGGATTTTTCCTTTCCCTTTCTGCTGGTGCTGTGTGTAATGTCAGGTGAGTTAGTGCTCTGAAGGGGGTGGGCGGTTCCCAGTTAGAGCAAGAATTATTAGATTGATGATCTCCATGTTCTTTTAGTCAACAAATACTGGCCACCTACTGCATGTGGGGGGCACTCCAGGACATAGTACCCGGGGGACATAGAAGTAAGAACAACAGTCACATGGCCTGTTCTGGTGAGGATGACAGGCCACTAAATGGACAGTGAAGCGCATAAACAATTAAAATAGAGTACACGCACACGGTTCTAAATGCTAGGGAGGAAACAGAGTAGAGCGGAGTGAGTAGAGTCCTGGGGAAGAGAGAGCAATTTAAATAAATAGAAGAGAACTCGCCGGAAAAGGAATGCTTGGGTATAACCTTCAGGAGGTACGTGGTGGTCAGAAGAGCAGAGTTAACAGGGCCTCTTCTAGAATGCCGGGCTCAGAGATTTCATCGCTGTCCTCAAGACAACAGTAATTAAGGTTTACGGAGCACCGACCATATGCCAAGCCCTGGTCCAAGCAAAGGCTGTCTGATGATGGTTCAATTTCCATACAAGTCAACAAGATCAGGGTTACTAATGTTTCTGTTTTCTGGAAGTGGAAATAGAGGTGCTGAGGGCCTTAGTGATTCACTAGTTCACTCAGCAACAGAGCTGGGGTCTAAATCAGGTGGATTAGCAACTGTTCCTTGCCCTTCCCTCCCTCCCTCCCTCCCTCCCTCCCTCCTCCCTCCCTCCCTCCCTCCCTCCCTCCACTTTCTCTACCTGTTTCCCAGGAGAGTTCATCAGAGACCATCTTTTCCTGATAGGAGCCTCCCCCACCGCCCTCGCCCATCTCCTTCCTTTCCCAGGGAGTCAATGTCAGGGAGAGGGGTGGAGCGCAGGGGCTTAGCCAACACACACAGTTCTTTCTAGGCTGCCTAAGAAATAAGCTCTTCACCCACTGCGAATCCCAGTGCAGTGACAGCCGCTTTCTCAAAACACATAACATTTCAGGTCACCCTTCCACTTGGTCTCTGGATAAATCATTACAACACCACTTTGCCAGCACTCTCCACCTCATCTGTCACTGGATTCCCTTGGTCCAGCCACGCTGGCCTTCTTTCAGGTCCCTGAATGCTGCTCCAGGGCCTTTGTACCTAGCCTCACTGCCTTTGCTCCCAGCCCAAATGTGGGGAAGCCATCCCAGATGGGGTTAGATTTCTTGTTGTCACAGCCCCGGCTCCTCTCCTTAGAACCCTGCCTCTGTCTGGAATAAGAAATCCTTTGCTTACTGACGATGGACCTGTTTGAAGGAAGGGTCTGACAAGTGCTACAGACAGCCACGAAGATGAGGCCCTTCCAACCCTATATGCCTCAGAAAACAGGAAACCACTTCTGACTGTTCTCGAAAGGTTTTCCCCACTCTTGAATGCTCTGTCTTTCCTCTCCAACTGCTTTATCCTTAATAGCAAAAGAGTTTCTGTAATTCTGCCTCAGCATTTAATGTATCATGGTGCTCCAAACCAAAGCTCTACCTTGCCCAATTACAATAAGATATTTATAGTATAGAAGAGGGACTAGTGGAAAGAAAAAGAGGTTGAGTGGATGAGGGTTAGGGTTAGGGAGGGGATTATGATAAAAATGCATTATGAAAATTGTCAATAAAAAGTTTAAAATGCCTTAGAGTAGGGCATGGTGGTGCACGCCTTTAATCCCAGCACTTGAGAGGAAGTAGGAGGATCGCCATGAGTTCAAGGCCACCCTGAGACTACATAGTGAATTCCAGGTCAGCCTGAACTAGTGAGACCCTACCTCGAAAAACCAAAATAAATAAATAAATAAAAAAAAAATAAAAAGTTTAAAATGCCTTTAACTCCAGCACCTGGGAGGCAGAGGTAGGAGGATCACTGTGAGTTCAAGGCCAGCCTGAGACTGCATAGTGAATTCCAGGTCAGTGGCCTAGAGTGAGACCCTACCTCAGAAAAAACAAAATTAAGGTCTGCAAATAAGGCTAGTATCCCCTTTTGACCATGCCAATCCCCCCCCAAAAAAGTTTAAGACAAAGATACTTACAGTGTTTACTTTTGTTAAAGTTCTAGAACTTTCGTGCTTTCATTGGTTTCCTATGATGTATTGGTGGTTAAAAAGGTTTTCTGAATGAATTGGTTGTTTTATGTGACATGGGAATTTTAAGTCTTTGTGTGTGTTACGATGACTGAATCCAGTACTACAAGAGGGCACTTGACCACCTCCTACATAGTCCCAATGGGGTATTTAAGATGGGCACTGTTGGGGGGGGGAGTGAGATGGTTGAGTCATTTTATTGGGAAAATAGGGAAGTTGAGGGGTTACTTTATGTTTGGGGTCTAATGATTTCCAGGGTAGCAGAAGGTCAGTAGAAATATATGGAGGGGAGATGGTTGTGTGCTGGTCTGAGAAGGTGCTGAAGCACTAGGCAGAGATGCGGCATCCCCTGCTAAATTGTCCCTTCACCAAACAAGCTCACCCTTGTACGAATCTGATACACTCGCCCCCTGGCATGTACTCAGCTCTCCAGGGTTTCACTCTAAGAATTCTCTCTGTTCTTGGCTCCGAAAGGTGAAATGATTAGAGGCTACAAGGTCAGGCATACGTCAACATAAAAAGACAGTACTCGGGCTGGGGATGTAGCTCAGTTGGTAGAGGGTTTGCTTTGCATGCAGGAGGCCCCAGGTTCCATGCCCAGTCCTGGCTAAACCAGGTGTGGTGGTGCATACTCGTGATCCTAGTACCTGGAGGAGAGGCATGAAGATGAGAAGTTTAAAGTCTCACCAACATGCACAGGCAGCTTTGAGGGTGCTGAGTCTTCCCTATCAGAGGCATTCAAGTCCATTGTGCAGAGATAAAGAGGGGTACCCACCCGGACTAGCCCTGGCTCCCAGAAAGACTTATGGACCAAGTGCAACTGGTTCATGCTGGAAACTTACTCTGCAGTTTCCTGGAGCCACCCTGGACCTTCAGATTGGAATTTCTAGGGACAGATCTTGGGAATCTGCCTTTAACAAAATACTCCAGACAATTCTTTCACACACTACCACGTTATAACCCACAAGCTTAATGACTTAACAAATTAGCACCTGCTATGTGGGGTCCTCTAATGAAGATGGTTTGCTTACACATCAAGATGCTCGGCCTACACTGCTGCTGTTTCTACCAAGGAAGGGCACCCAAGCAGCTCGAGAGAGAAGCCACCGTCCACACAGGACAAGCTATACTTTAATACAGAATAAGCATCAATAGCATCAGGGCAGGAAAACCACTTCTAGGAGAGTGTAGTTGGTAAAATGTTACCATCTGTAAATGCCTCGTTTCCCTCACTTCACCAGGACCAGCAGAAAACCACCGGCCAGATTCAGGCTTGGAAATGATTAGTGTGTGTGAGCTTTCTTGAATTTGAAGGTCTAAAGATTTGTATTAGTTGCTAAGAAATAATGATGATGATGATGATGATGGTGATGGTGGTGATGATGATGGTGGTGATGATGATGGTGGTGATGATGATGGTGGTGACAAAGGTGTAGTGAGAAGACAATGATGATAACAGTGATGAAGATGATAATGATGAAGGTGATGATTGTAATGAGGAGGTACTGATGAAGATGATGGTGATGAAGGTGAAGGTTATAGTGAGAAGATAACAGTGATGAAGATGATGGTGATGAAGGTGAAGGTTATAGTGAGAAGATAACAGTGATGAAGATGAAGGTGACGATGATGAAGGTTATGACTGTAATGAGGAGGTACTGATGATAACAGTGATGAAGATGATGGTGATGAAGGTGAAGGTTATAGTGAGAAGATAACAGCGATGAAGATGATGGTGATGAAGGTGAAGGTTATAGTGAGAAGATAACAGTGATGAAGATGATGGTGACGATGATGAAGGTGAAGGCTATAGTGAGAAGATAACAGTGATGAAGATGATGGTGATGAAGGTGAAGGTTATAGTGAGAAGATAACAGCGATGAAGATGAAGGTGACGATGATGAAGGTTATGACTGTAATGAGGAGGTAAGGATGATACCAGTGATGAAGATGATGGCGATGAAGGTGAAGGTTATGACTGATGAAGGTGAGATGAGGTTATGACTGTAATGAGGAGGTAAGGATGATACCAGTGATGAAGATGATGGCGATGAAGGTGAAGGTTATAGTGAGAAGATAACAGCGATGAAGATGAAGGTGACGATGATGAAGGTTATGACTGTAATGAGGAGGTAAGGATGATACCAGTGATGAAGATGATGGTGATGAAGGTGATGATCATAGTGCTTGTGATTCTTTGAATGTAAAATGTCCCCCATAGACTCAAGTGTGTGTGATTAAGCTTTCTACTTAGCCCCCAGCTGGCAGAGCCTTTGGGAGGTGGAGCAGACCTTGGGGTTAATGGGTGCAGCCCACTGGATATACAAGGGAGCTCTCGCTTGCTGATCTCTCTGCCACTGATGGATGAAGATGTGGACTGGTTGCCATGCTTTCTCCACCATGGGGAAGCTTCTTCTCAAAGCTGAAGTGAAGCCTCTCCTTCTGTAAGCTGCTTCTGGCGTCATGTTTTGTCCCAGCAACGAGAAGGCAACTGTGACAGTGATGAAGGTGATGAGGATAACAGTGTTGATGGTGGTGGTGGTGGTGGTGGTAGTGATGATGATGGTGATATGGTGGTGATTGGTGGTGGAGGTGATGATGAAGGGGAGGGTAATGGTGGTGATGGTGCAAACAATGATAATGGTGGTGATGGAGAAAGTGGTGATGATGGTGAAGGTGATGGATCCTGACAGCTCTGAAATAGGCTTTATGTATCTTCACAGCAGTTTCTGAGGTGTGCACTGTCATGGACAGCATCCCCATTTTGCAGATGGACAACCTGAGGCACAGGGAGCTTTGGTAAAACTGCCAGGTCTGTACTGCTAATGAGAGGCAAAGTGGACTCAAACTCAGGGCATGCGGCACTCATAACTGCTGCACCATATCACCAGCCAGCAAGGCTTCACAGGAGTCATGCCAGAAACGGGTCTGAGAAGCTGGGAGGGGCTTGGAGTTCAGGTTCTCAGGAGAAAGCAAGCTGCTGGATGACCCAGTACTCCATGGCTTGGAGCGGGTGCAGTGTCCATCTGTACCCCTGTCAGTGCTGGGGCCCACTGGGGAGGACCCTGAGGCCACCAAGTCTCTGCCTGCTTTTGTCCAACTGTCCATGACTGCTGATGGCCCAGTGGACTCACTGTGCTTTGGGGGCTCTGGCTTCTGTCGTTGACATCCCTGGAACCTGAACTTGCATGAGTCCTACCTCAGCTGTGAACATGGGAAACTGACTCTCCCATGAGGCTTCAAATGGAAGTAGTAAGTCCAGCTCTTCCTTCCAAAGGCAATTGTGCAGAAATATGACATCTCTTAGCAATCTTTTTAAAAATAGAACTCCTGGAGCTGGAGAGATGGCTTGGCAGTTAAGACACTTGCCTGTGAAGCCTAAAGACCCATGTTCTACTCTCCAGATCCCATGTAAGCCAGATGCACAAAAGTGAGGCAAATGCAAGGTCACACATGCCCACTAAGTGATGAAAGCATCTGGAGTTCAATTTCAGTGGCTGAGGCTCTGGCACGCCAATTCTACCCCCCATCTTTCTCTCTCTCTCTCTTCTTGCTCTCTCTAAAAAATAAAAAAAAAAATAGAACTCCTGGACTGGGGAGGTGGCTTTATGGATAGAGCACTCACTATGCAAGCATGAGCACTTACATACAGAGTCCCAGAACCCAGATGCTGCAGCCCTAAGTGCCTGGAATCCCAGCATTCCTAGGGTGAGAAGGAAGCCAGCATCAGAAGAATCACCCGGAAGCTCTCAGGCCAGCTAACTTGGTGAAAACAGCAGGGAATGAGAGACCCCGCCTCAAATGAGGTGGCAGGGGAACATGTGCACACACACACACATGCCCGCACACACACACACACACACACACATAAGCACACTTGCATTCACACACACAAGATACTCATACACCCCCATATAAACACTCACATGACACAGAGCCAAAACCTGAAGGGCCATGGTTACAGTTGTGATCGGGAATCTCCCCAAAGCCCATATGTAGCAGGCTTGGTCCTCACACTGGCACTGCTGGGAGGTGCTGGCAAATTGTAAGAAGTGGGGCATAGTGGGAGGTCTTAGGTCACTGGGAGTATATCCCTGACAGGACTTTGGGGACCCTGTTCTCTTCTCTCTTTGCTTCCCAGCCACCATGAATAAGCAGCTAGCCCTCTCATTCCCTAAAAATCATAAAGCACAGACTCACCACAGGCCCCAAAGCCTGGGGCCAACCAACTAGAACTCCAGGTCAAAACTAACCTTTCTTTCTTCCTCCTCCTTCCTCTTCCTCCTCCTCTCCTTCTTTGTGAATGTGCGTGTGTGGTGTGTGCATGTGGGAGCATGTGCACGGATGTGCATGCATGCAGAGGCTTGAGGTTGACGTTGGGTGTCTTCCCAGATGGCGCTCCCCTTTCTTTCACTGAGGCAGGGTCTCTCACTTGAGCCCAGACTCAGCTAGTCTAGCTGGCCAGCTCACCAAGGGAATGCCCCGTCTCTGCCTGCCACCCTGCATGTATGTGGGTGCTGACGGTGCAAACACAGCAAGCGCTTTACTGACCAAGCCATCTCCCCAGCCTGGACTTTTCTTCTTTTTAAAACATTTTTATTTCGAGAGAGAGAGAGAACAAGAGAGAATGGGCCACTGCAAACAAACTCCAGATGCGTGAGCCCCCTTGTGCATCTGGCTTACATGGGTCCTGGGGAATCGAGCCTTAATCCTTTGGCTTTGCAGGCAAGTGCCTTAACTGCTAAGACATCTCTCTAGCCCTTAAAATATTTTTAAAAGGACATGTTTGAAATGTCTACCCACAAACAAGAGAAATGTCATAAGCACAGTGTTGCTTATGGAGGGAGGGGAATGGGGTCTGGAGATGACAGAGAATAATTAATGAAAAACTGAGAAAGACGTTCATAGGGATGGAAGACTGGTGTGATTTAAATGAATGTGAACTGTCACACAACTCTACGTGCCTTCTACAAAAAGAAAGAAAGAAAGAAAGAAAGAAAGAAAGAAAGAAAGAAAGAAAAGAAAAGAAAAACCTAGCTGGGTGTGGCGGCACACACCTGTGACCCTAGCACTCAAGAAGTAGAAGGAAACAAAATCAGGAGTTCAAGGTCATCCTCAGCTCCATAGTGAGTATAGTGAGTTCAAGGCCAACCTGGGCTGTATGAGACCCTGTCTAAATAAATAAAGTTCAAGTGATGTGAAATAAAAAAAAAAAAAAATTCCGGCTACCCCACAAAGCACAAATATCCTCCACAGATAGCTGCAAACAAGGCCAGCTTCCCCACTGGCACTGTAACCAAAGTGAATTTCCTGCCGTTGGGGTCACCAGCAAGTACGTGTGTCATCTATTTTTCCCTTGGGATTTGTCCCCAGAGTGTAAACCAAAAGATAAGCCTCGCCAAGTGCCTTTTCAGATACTAGCCAAGATGGTAGGGGAGTCAGGTGGAAAGCAGCAACAGCAGGTCCCTCAAAAGGACGAGCTCGATGCAGGATCTCCTGTCCCCCTGCAGGCATAGCCCCTTGTCCTGGTTCTGCCCTTAATCGCATGCCCAGTGCCGCATGCATCAGGTCTGGCTGATCCCGCAGCTGCGGGCAGACTGTGAATGAGCCAAGGAAGACGAAGAAGCAGAGGTTGGTGCTTTCCATCTGGGTCCTGCAGCCTGTCCCACAGCCCCTATCGCCTCAGCTTTGGGAGGAAGAATTGGCCAGACTCCCTGGCCTGACGGGGTAGCAGCCATTTCCAAGGGCCTCAGCAGCTCTGCAGAGTTACAGAATCCTGCTTCTTGGTGAGTAATCAACATGGCCACCCCCAGCCACTGCGTCTTCTGCTGAGAAGTGACCTTGCCTGCAAGCGTGAAAAGACTCTTTTTATTCAGCTCACCGTATAGTCTTGTCTCAGCATCCACTGGCCCCGAAGGTCCCCAGGATCGCAGCTAATGAACACCTGTCACAAACAGTCTCTGTTCCCTAGAATGGGTCCTTACTCCTCCAGACACCACCTTCCACATCAGTAAGACCCGTTCACATTGACTGCAAGATATATCTGTAGACAGTGACCTGATGCCCTGCCTCCACTCAGGCCCCCCAACTCATAGGGCCCTGGCTTCCACCCACCTCCTGTTGTCAACTTCCACTGAGTGACCAGACTCAGTCCTAAGTGGTTCATGCCACTTAATGTCTTCTCAGGGCCAAAGTAAAGTAGCCCTTCCCCATCCTTACCATTCATCTCTGAAGCCTGTGCATAACTCCATAATTCTAGAAACTTGGCTCTTGAGTCAAAGTTTGCCCTCTCTGAAGCCTCCCTACCCACCTATGCTTCCAACCAACCCCCAAGTCCCCACTTGCCAGGCTCCCTTCCCCAGCACTTAGCTGGCGTGCACACGCGACCACTCTAATGTGTATGTGGAGGCCAGAGGCTGACATTGATTGTCTTGCTCAGCTGTTATCTTGTTCTTCAAGAAAGAACTTCTGGAACTGGAGAGATAGCTCAGTGGTTAAGGCACTTGCTTACAAGCTTGATGGCCTAAGTTTGAATCCCCGGCACCCATGTGAAGCCAGATGCACAAAGTGGCATATGCATCTAGCGTTCGTTTGCAATGGAGCACTCATTCTTTCTTTCTCTCTCTCTCCTCCTGCTTGCAAATAATAACAAATAAATTTAAATGTTTTTTTTTTTGTTTGTTTTTTCGAGGTAGGGTCTCACTCTGTCCCAGGCTGACCTGGAATTCACTAGGGTGGCCTCAAACTCTTGGTGATCCTCCTACCTCTGCCTCCCGAGTGCTGGGATTAAAGGCCTGCGCCACCATGCCCGCCATGTGTTTTTTTTTTTTTTTTAAATAAAGGACTCTCTCAACCTGGAGCTTACCAGTTAGTATAGACTAACAAGTCAGTAAGCCCCAGGAACCTCCTGTCTCTGCCTCCCCAGTATTTGGATTCAGGCACACTCTGCCACAGCCCAACATTTTACATGGGTGCTAGGGAACTCAAGTCCTTGTGCACTTGATCCATTGAGCCATGTCCCCAGACCTGGGTTTGGAACGTTCTTTTTTTAAATTTATTTTTAATTTTTTTTTTATTTTTGGAGAGAGACACAGAGAAAGACAGAGAGGGAGGGAGAGGAAGACAGATAGAGATGGGCGCGCCAGCAGTCTCTCAGCTGCTGTGAACGAAATCCAGATGTGTGCGCCCCCTTGTGGGCAAGTGTGGCATTGTGTCACTTTGCATCTGGCTAAACGTGGGACCTGGAGATTGGAACCGGGTTCTTAGGCTTAGCAGGCAGGTGCCTTAACTGCTAAGCCATCTCTCCAGCCCTATTTTTCTTTTTTTTTTTTAAATTGGAACGTTCTTATATGTCAACTTGTCTTTGCCTTTGCTGTCTGCTACACAACCAGCTGCAAGGCTCTGCCTCACCCACTGCTGGGCCTCTTATACCTAGGGTAGTCTCCAGCCCAGGGTGGATGCCATCTCTGTTTGGTGATGAAGGGATGAGTGTGAGGACAACAGTGGTTCTCCAGGTGTGGTTCCTGAACCAACAGCCTCAGACATGCAAATTCTTAAGCCCCACCCTGGCCCCACTGATTCACAAGCTGTTTCAACAAGCCCTACCTCTGACCAGAAGCAGGTTCAAACTCCAGAATGCCTGCCACTGATGTTCTGCGACTGTCCCTCCTTCCCTCTGGTGACAAGTGAATGAATCACTGGCTGTGTGGTTAGTCCGGTTCAGACCGGGATGTGGGGAAGATAGAGGAAGTCAGCCCCTGTCCTTGATGGACCACTGCACGCTCTGTGGCTGAGGTAGTGGAATGCCAGGGCTTGGGAGGACGTCAGACACCTGTGTGTGTGTTCCTAAGCAGGAGAGCAGACAACTTGCCAGAACACTGAGCCTTTGGTCTTTGGAAAGCTTGTCTACAAAGTTCCGGGCATCTGACTTGGAGGTAGGATGGCCGGCTGGTCCCAATTTACCTAACTGCTGGGTTTGAAAGTAGAAAGCTCTGCATGTCAGGAATCCCTTTGGTCCCAGGAAAGCTGGGATGGTTGAGTCGGGGGTGGGGGCTGACACATGCCCCCCCCCTTTACTGTCACTACTGTGTGTCTGCTGGGGAAGAGACTGGAGATGGGATGGCAGGGAGGCTGGGGAGTGGGAGGAAAGGAAAGGGGACAGGGCCAAGGGAGGCAGAGGCAGCCAGTACATGACAGGAGAAATGAGGGACTAGAAAGGAAAGAAAGTTTCTATAGAGTAGGAAAGGAAGAGGGTGCCGGAGATAGAAGGAGACACAACTTTAGCACCACCGTGACAGAGGGAAGACTAGCAAATGGAGGGGAAGGGGCTTAGGGGTGGGGAGTCAGGACCACACAGGCGCTTTCTAGCAGCAGCTGGTCTCTGGGTAACCTGGCAGCCCCAGAATGCTGCCCACCCACCCGCCTGCCATCAGCAGCGGCAGGCCAGGCTGCTTACATAACACGCTCTGCTGAAAGCTGCTTCCATTCACAAGTCTCTGTGTGTCATCATGGAGATGCATCAGAGAGGAAAGGGGGCAGAAGGGAAGGAAAAGGCAAGGAAGAAGTGGGCACCTGCATGCTCTCGGAAGCTGAGACTGGGATCAGAAGAGATTTCCACCCTTTCTCTCTTCCTGAGCCAGACATGGTTAGATGGTTCCATGTCTCTTGCTGATTAATTTCAGGGGGTGGCAGAGACCAGCTTCCAAAGGCATGCTCTCTTGTTCACTAGCTGGATTACTGGGACAGAGTCAGCCACGGCTCCACTGCAGGGGGATTTAAGCCTACATTATATCATTAAACCTAATGGCAGCAGGACAATTACTTCGAGGAAACCGCTGTGACATTGCAAGCGGCAGCCTGGTGCCTCTGCACTGCCGCCTCCCCCAACTCTCCTGACCCAGATGGGGGAGCAGAGCTGGGCTCAGAGGAACGGGCTTTGTGCCCTCAAGCCCCAAAGCCATGGCAGGCAGGATGGTCATTTTTCTGACCCGGACCCCACCACATTATAACCCACAGTTCTCTAAGGTTAGCCAGGAGTGGGGGCCGTTCTCATTCTTGTGAAATTTGGGAGCAGAAAGGAAATACTGTGTGTGGGTGGCTTTGGGTCTTATGGTTGTCTTGCTCAGCCCCTTGGGGGACAGATGGAGGACCTTAACAAAAAAGCCCATTTGAACACACACGTAAACCTGTTATAAGCAGTGCCTGCGAAAGCCATCGGTGCTCTTTAAAAGCCCTTTCTTTAGAGCAGTGGGGTTTATGAAAACAGTTCCCCAGGCCGTTGCAGAAGTTTTGGAACAAGGCCTTCTAGTAATCTACCTGGTGGCTTTAAGAGCAGAGTGAGGTGAACCACTGGATACTGACTCAGATTTCCCCGGGCAGCAAGAGCAGTTATCCTCCATCCCCTCACCCCACAGAGTACAGCACAGTGGGCATTTCTTGGCCACTCACACCTGCCGGCCTGGGCAGATGCAAACTTCACCAAACTTCACCCAAGCCTGCCTCAGCTGCTGGGGAGATCCATTAATCCATCCCACTAGAGTGTATATGATGACAGCAGCATTAACCTACCCACCCCCAAGCTATAACCCTTTAGCCAAGACCAAAGTTACAGGACAAAATAAATAAATAAATAAAACCCCTTTGGTTTCTGTGACAGTTTCAGTTATTCGTGAACTGAGTGTTCAAGGGTGGCCAGGGAAGACCTCTGTGTTGTCCCTCACCTCCAAGATTACAATATGGCCATAGCCATTTGCTTCACCCAAGACCTCAAAGGGATTGTGTCTATGTCACTGTTTGATTTGTAAGATGCATCCTGGTGCCAGGTATGCTGTAGGTACTCAATAAGTGAATCAACGACAAGCCTACAGCACATCCAAGATGAGAGCTGACTCCCTTCAACTCCCTCATCAATGACTCATCACAGTCAACAAACACTAATGGAGTACCTACTGCATACCAACATCTGACTGAGCCACGGGCCAAATGCAAATACATCTTCCAGACTGATCCATCCATTTATCAATCAACCAACATTCCATCCATCCATTGATTGACTCATTCCTTCAGTAAGTGCGTGCTGTCTACCCTGACCATTAAAATCGCTCTGTCCTTAAGGGCCTCGCGTCGCAGCCCCTCAGCTTCTCTAGAAGGAAGTACCATGGCAGGCAGCTGCGGCACTCCCCGAGAGAAGGAGAGCTCGGGTTTCCTAGAGACAATCCGAGCTCTGAGCTTATAGAATGGGATGATTCAGCAAAAGCTCCTGGGGAATGTGAGAACCTGAAACCAAATAGGCAAGCAGGCTTCTCCTGTCCCCTTCTCTTGGGCTGCCCACCCCCTCACAGCTGCCCTGTGACTTGCTTGGAGCCTTGCAAGCCTAAGAGAAAGGGGGGCATCACACCCACTTTGCAGATGGAGAAACTGAGGTCCCACACACCCCTCCCCCAATGAGCCAGATTGCTCCATTCTGGGTCACACAGCTGCCCACTGGCAACCTCAGCCTCAACCTTGCTTCAGGATGATTTCACTGCTACTGGCACCACCATCATTCCCACTGGGAACATTTGCTGGCCCCTTCTGCTCATCTTAGAACTGAGTACTTTGTGACCATTAGCTCTTAACAATGCCCAAGTGCTATCATTACCCCCATTTTGCAGACAGTAATGGCACAAGTAGAAAGTTCTAGAACCAGGACCTAAGCTCAGGCGTTCTAGCTCCAGACCCTGTGTGCTTCACCGTGACATTGACTTGAACATACTTGACTGAAGAAACTGAGGCTCAGAGAAGTTTAAGGCTTTGTAAGAATTCGTGCAGCCAGGAAGAATTCGAACTCGAGTCTGCCTGCCCCAGCACCCACACTGCAGCTCCCGGAGGCTCCAGTGTCTGGGTGAGGAGGCGCGTGAGCAGGGAAGGGGGGAGGACAGGAAGAAAGGGCTGTCTGCAGTGTCTCCTCCGCTTTGAGCACACCAAGACTCTCCATCCTGGGAGGCGGCACCAACTCCAGCCCACCTTTCTTGGACCCTGGGCTTATTTTTAGCTCAGATTTGGTTCCAGTTCTTAACAGAAATAAACCCGGCATCCTCCTTCCCATTGCTTTTCTATCAACCCATGGCTTGTCTGCATGGATGATCAGCTCCCCATTCCAGGGAGTAAGAAGCAGAAGACAGGACCATAGGTTGGGGGTTGGTGATAGCAAGCCCCGAACTCTCTATGACAAATACAGAGAGAGGGACAGGGTTCAAAAGAGGAATCACATATTCTATAAATACAGCCAGCATCCTAACAAACAAACCCCTGTCCAAAGCTGCTACCCCAGCCTGAACCACCGGGGTGTGTGCAGAGAAGAAGGAAAGAGCCCCAGAGAAAGCTGGAAGGACTTCTGTGTGACCCTAGAATCTCTGGCCCCCATTCCAGTGAGAAAAGATTATCCATATCTCACCAGGGCTCAGCTTCCTGACCCAACACAGAACTGACTGGAGGGTGATGACGAAAGTCCTCCGTCCCCACCCAGGCTGGGGGCAGGGGGAGTGAGGGCTACTGAGCCAAGAGTGAGGGGATAATATGTTGACCTCTGTGATGGTAGGTTCGTATGTCATGACTTACTATATGATCTTGGACAAGTTGATTCCCTGAAAGGGATTAGAGATGTACACTGCTAACTCTTCTAAAAGTGTGTATACACACTTACACATACCACCACCACCACCACCACCACCACTTATGATATTCACAGAACCTCAGAGCTAGAAGAGGCCTCAGTCACTTGCCTCACTACACACATGGGGAACTTGAGTTCCACAAAGGAAGATGTGCTGGGATGCAAGTATCCCGATCCAAGATTGGGGCTCTTTCCAGAAGGTTCTCCGTCTCTCTTCCTGGTGCACCCTAATGCACCACTTCAAATGTGACAGGGAGGAGGGAAGTGTCCTCCTGGATCTCAGCCACCCTCAGGGAAGTGAGTTAGCAGGAAGATGGCTGGGATGCATCACATCTGGGCACTCCGGGCTGGCCCACACTGTATGGCTGAGCCAGATGTTAAATTGATAAATATGAAAACAGCCCATGGTGGATGGAGGTGCTGCCTGAGGTGCCTGCAGTCAGTCCCTCCGCCCCCCGCACACACACCAATCTATCAGCTGAAGGGTTCACATTCAACACAACAGTAGACCACAAAGGTTTGCCAACCCCAAGGCCTAGCCATGGTATCTCCTGGGCAGAGAATGCCAAATTCAAGTATATTAAATATCTCCCACAGCCAATCCATGGCCCCTTATTTAAACCATTTTTTCTCATACTTTTCATTCATACTAGAAGCTGCCTAGGAAGAAACCTTCCACCTCAAGGTCACCCAGTGAGGAAACCCTGAGTGAAGGATCAGGGGCTTGGCTTGGAGGACCAAATGCTTGGCATTAACCACTAGACCACCCTCCCTCCTCTGCCTCCCGAGGCCAGCCCTGATGGGCTCATGCCCCAGGGCTCCCCTGACCCTCCTTGGCTCTGAGGCTGGAGAAAACAGCTGGGTGGATCCTGCTTACATTGCCTGTCTCTGGGGTTGGTCTTTTCTTCCTCCCACCTCCAAGATTAAGTTCCTCAGGAAGAAATCCTTGGAGGTAGAGAAGGCTGAAGTGGCCCCAGCGATGATCAGCAGGATGCTAAAAATAAGGACTTTCCTTTCCAGAAAGGTAGATGTAATTAAAGCAGAAAGCAAAGAGAAATCCTCTTTTGATGGGTCACAGATTAGCAGCAAAGGCGTTTTAAAATTAAATGTGAGCTTTTGGATTCAGCTGTCCCGCTTCCCACTCACTAACAGGTTGGTGCCGGCTTTAACATTGGGATCTCAGAAAAAGAAACTAATGCAGGGTTCTGGCATGTCCTGGAATGTGGAGGACCTCTCTCAGCGTCGGGACAAGCTGGGGATCAGCTTCCCTACGGGGAGCCAGGCTCAGTGATGCACCCTAAGTTAGTGCTAGCACACACCCCTGTTGGGTCTCACAGGTCATAGCACCTGTGAGGATAAAGCATCAACTGATTGGTAGATAGCTGACTGTTCCCTCCTGGCCTGTTTGACCACTCATGCCAAGCAAAATGTGGCCCTTCCATGGCTCCCCACTCCCCCATCTCAGGACAGCCGAGCTTGCAGAAAACACCCCAATTGAATTACTCAGCCGTCCCTGGAAGACGGCCCAGTCTTAGCCCCATCCTAGCAAGTCTTGGACAGTGTTCCCAGCAAGGGTTAACTTTTCAGTTTCAGGTGACTGTCTCCCAACCGGGACCACACTGCTTACCCACTACATCAGAATACCATGCAGATGGGCCATGAAGGGTTAATTCACCCAGAGACCTGCTGCCCACTCTCACCAGCTTCTGCTGCAAGGAAGAGGGCATGCTGGATGGGAGCCACTATCCGGATTGCATTGCCTAAAACAGGAGTGCATTTTCCCCCTCCCTGGGCACAGAACCAAAATCTCACTGGGCTTGAGGTGCAGCACTGGGGACAGATAAACACTGCAGAATGTGGGCACAAAACTACAGCCACTCCCCAACCACCCTCTTCCCCTCCGGCTCAGGCACATGCAACTCCGTTGGGGTTCCAATATCCCCTACCCCATTTGCACCAGCAAAAAGGGTGTCACTCACCCCGACACTGGAGGATTACAGTGGACTGGGCGAGCCGAATTCTTGCCAACTCCTGCCTTCTCCGCAGGAGTCGGGAAAGGCTAAGTCCCAGGGACTTGGTTTGAAAGCTCAGTGGAGGTGCCTGAAAGAAAATTATTCATTTGACTCCTCATCTTCTCCAAATAAAGTCAAGACACACACACACACACACACACACACACACACACACTTGCACACTCTCACACACGCACTGCAGGAGCAAGACAAAAAGAAATACCGCTGTCAGAAGAGGAGAAAAGAGACCCGTTGAAGTCGATGGGCAGGCGGACAGCGGTTTGCTCACACTGACCTACACATGAAAGAAGGTTTTCGCTCTGTGAGCTTCTCTCTCTCTCTTTCTGTCTTTCCTCTCTTCTCCTTTTCTCTTTCCTCTCTCTCCCTCTCCTGTCAGCATAGGCACCTCCGGGCTGATGGCAGTAGACGAATCAATTGCTTCCTGGTGCCTGATTTGGCTGTCACCACTACTGCAAAAACCCTGTGTGATCCAGAGGGAGGGGACAGCGGCTTCCTGGCGCAGGGGAGCCGAGCCTGCCTCCCACCGTGATTGATTGTGCAGCGCTGGTAAAGGCGAGGTGGAGAAGTGGGAGGCCAGGAGGGGAGGTGGGGCGCCCCAGAGAGACCAGCCAGAGAAGGCAACTGGGATTGGCGGTCAGCACCGTGGACAGCGCCAAGAAGCAGGAGGAGGGGATGGGCGGTCTGCGAACCCCAGGAGGAGAGAAGAAGTTATTGGATGGTTAGAGCGGAGAAAGGCGGGGCAGAGGGACGGCTGGACCTCTGCCACACACTTGTTCTAATGTTGTCACTCACTCAGCAAAGGAACGGTAACTTCGCAGCCCCTCTCCTTACATTCTCAGCCATTCACTGGTCTTCACAGGTCTTTATCTGAGGGTGTCCCCCAGACCTTCCTTCACCCCATCCTCAGAGATCATCCACATTGCTGCTGATTTCTGACCTGAATCCCAGGTTCCTTGGAATTCAGAGCAGGTGAAATGAGGCTTAGGAAACAGAAGTATCTGGGGTGGGGAAGTAGGCTGATTTAGTTGAAAAAAAAAAAAAAAAACACTTGGCAGATTTTGGGGACCCAGGTCCAGTGCCCATGCATCCTTGGAAAGTCATTTAATGTTTCCTTGTCCCATGCACAAAATGAATATATGACTACATTATTTTCCTAGAGATCAGAAGAACAAGGTCTAAGAGGGTGACTGTAATGCTAAGATCCATAAATGCGATGGAGATAAAAGTGTTGAAAGACAGACAGGGTGGCATATGCCAGCCTTCAGCACGTGGTCTGAGTGGGAGCACAAATCACTCACTTGATCCTCAAAGACCCATCTCCCTAGACTGGCTTTCTGGGGTGAACTCGTTCCCTGAACATGGAAATAAAATCCTTCTAAAGAGGGATGCTTCCGTGGCACCCAGCATTGCAGCCTCAAGGGTCCTGTCCTGCTGACTATGGCAAAGTGTCCATGTTAGAAAAAGAAGTAGGGAGCCCACCGAAGTCCAGATCTGCTTAGAACTTCTCTTCCAAGTGAGGGAAGACCCTCTGTGTTGTAAAGTTTCTCCCCCACATGGCCCAACATGAGCTGTTGTGTTTGGCACCAAATACCCATGCTGAGTGCTGGAATTCAAACCATCAGGAGCTTAGAGGCCAGGTAGAGCCTCATTGTGTAGACAGAGTTGATGGTGTCATGACGGCGGTGGGGACGGTGATGGTGGTGGGGATGAAGCTCATGATGGTGGGGTTGGTGTGATCATTGAGGCCGTGGGGATAATAGTCGATCCTAGTTATCATGATGATGAAGATGAGTATGGGGATGATGATGGTGGTGATGGGGTTGATGCGAATGGTGGTAATGGTGATGTTGTTGGTAGCTATGGTGATAGTGGTTATAGGGATGGAGCTGATAATGGGGGTGGTTCTAAAGATGGTGGTGATGGTGGTAATCATGGTAACAGTGGTGTTGCTTGACAACAGCTTTGGAGACCCTGCTATGCACACAGACACCCTAGACCTCAGCATGACCTTTGGAGGCTGCTGAGATTCTCTCCATCCTAAGCACAAGGAAGTTTGACACTCAAGAAATCAACTGCCTTGTTCAAGGTTACACAGTGAGTGGCAGTCGTAGGATTTGAACTTAGGGTTGTAGGATCCCGATCGCCCCCCACCCCAACTCCACAAGATGCCTTTCAAAATCAAACTCAAAGATATTCTCCATTTTTTTTTGACAAGACCTTACTGAATATTTTGGGAAGTCATTCTGTGACCTAAATTCATTTCCTTTGGCTTTACAGATGGGGAAACTGAGGCCCAGAGAGGTTACAGCCTTGCCACAGTCTAAAGGGGGAGCATTGAGTTTAGACCCAAAGCCTTTCACATATCTGGCCTAGAAGAGAACAGGCACACTGTGTGCTCTCAACAAACATTTGAAGAGTCATTCAAGAAGCCCATAGACGGGACAAAAGTCACTCAGGTAGCTCCCAAATGTCTTGGTTTCTAAATTTCAGGGAGTTTCTGCCCCATGTACAAATTCCCTGGCCATGAAACCTGTATTCTGGAAAGACCTGTCTTAATTGCAGAGAAGAATATCAAGTGAGAAAAGCTTAGACCCTTACCGTGCGTCCAGCACAGTCACAGCTGGTGTTCCTGGTTGTCACAACTACATGAGTGGCTGCTACTGTCCACCTTTAGAGGACATGCTTACAGCTCACAGAGGGAGACTCAAGGCCCCAACCTTACACAGCAAGGGAGTGGCAGAGACAGGGTGAAAATCTCAGGCCTGTCTGACTCAAAGCCTGTGTTATCTTTACCCACCCTGTTCTGAAATCAGTTCCCCCAGAGGCCCCTATGGAAAGGGAAACCAGCCTGGATTGACCCCTCCTCCCTGCCTGGATTCAACTAGAATAGTCATGCTTGTAGCTGCCTCTGCATACTGGGCACCTGGCCAAGCCTTCATTGAAACAAGGAGGGCTTTGCGGCAAAATTAAAAAAATAATAATATGGTTAAAGCGAGACTCTGCACCCTCTCTAGTGCCTGCCCTCTAGAAATGCAAGCTGCCTTCTCAGGGGACTTCACCCACCCACCTGCCCACCTGTCCCGGGCAAGCTCTCAAACCTCCTCTTCTGCCCCGAGTGCTCCTGGAGAAGTCTTTGTTCAGAGAAGCAGCGGCTGTGAGCTCTGACAGCCTTGAGTCACTGTAGCAGGGTGACTCCTCCAAGCTAAACCCTCCAGGCTCGGCTGCTCCCCCAGGCTTCATTCAAAGCTGGAGCCTGGATAGTACACAGCCGGCTGCCTTGTCCTGCTCTCGTCCAGTTGAGCAGCCTGTGAAGATTCTCGCCACCCCTGGGAGGGATGATGGCAGTGACAGCTATAACAAGGAAAGCTCTGAGCACTCCGGGCAAATCCTGGGCTTCGTGATATTATTTCATCCTTGCCACATCCCTGTGACAGGATGCCAAGGGTTTTCTTTCCATGTTACAAATGAGCAACTTGAGACCGGATGCTGAAGGAACTAACCCGAGACCACCTGATTCCAAGATGGTGGGGATGGACAGGACCACCATCTGTAGGGTTGAATCCCACGTGCTCTGTGGCATTCCTAGTTTTCATAGATTTCCTGGGTTACTTCAGGGGACTTGTTATTCACCATTCATTGTGATTCATCACCAGGGCTGTATGAGACTTACAATAAGGGCAAGAGGTGGTGAGTGATGGGGAATGAGGTACAGAAGGATCAGGCGACCTACCCAAGGTGACATAGCTAGGAGGGCCAGGGTGTGATCGTCAGCCTTTTATTTAGAACCTGTTCTGTCTTCCAACGCCACAGGGACCATGAACGCAAAGGAAAGAAGGTTCCTACTGCACTTGATAAGAAAAGCATATGGAGTATGACCCCAAAGATATGCCCCTCCCAAGCAGCAAAGTGGAGATAAACTACCTTAGTGGCAAAGGGGGCTTTGCAGCTTGAGTAAGTTAGGGGTGTTGGAAGGGAAGATTATTCTGGGTTAGGTGGGTACGGCACCATGCTAAGGTCCTGATAAGACAGAGAAGGGAGGACAGAGTCAGAAGAGGAGTGGTGATGAGACAGAATGGGAGAGAGAAGAGGTAGGAGGGAGAGAAGAGGGGAGGAGGAGAGAGAAAAGAGGAAGATGAGAGAGAGAGAGAGAGAGAGAGAGAGAGAGAGAGAGAGAGGGAGGAGGAGTGGAGGGAAAGAAAAAGAAGGAGAGAGCAGCTGTATTACTGGAGTGTGTGTCCCAAGTAGTCAGAACAGGTGAGGAAACAGCCCCCCTCCAGCCCCCAGAGGAGTCCTCCCAGCACCTTCTCCCAGAGACTCTTGGCTGAATGCTGACACATCGGAGGTGTTTTAAGGCACTAATCCTGTGGTTGTGTGTTACAATAGCTACAGCTGCAAATAGCCTTGCCAGAATGCCGGGCCTACCATGAGGAGCCATTGGCAAGCCAGCCTCAAGAATGATGAGCCAGTAGTCAAAGGGCTCCATAATCCCATCTTTACCTCACTCTGTTCTGAACTACACTGTGTTCTTACCCGTGTGCATACGTGTGTGTGTGTGTGTGTGTGTGTGTGTGTGTGTGTGTGTGTGCATGTAAGAGTCCCTGCATGAGAAAGGTCTCAGGCTCAGAGCTTGAACACCACTGGCTGGGGCTGCCACGCTGTGTTTGTCCACCTTCCCTTCCTTCGCCTCTTTCTCCCCTCCCCCTCCTCCCTCCAGAGAAATGCTGTTGAACACAAAGGGGATGAAATGTCACAGGACAGCTCACCAGCAGCAAAACTCGTCACAAAAGATCAGTAAGAAACAGAATTAGAAAATGAGGCAGAGAGATAGGAGGGGGGAGGGAAGAAGAGAGGGAGGAAAGGAGGGAAGGAGGGCACCCCAAGATCAGCTTGCCTGCTCAGACAGCTCCTTCCCACCAGGGATCACATCTTGGGGAGCCTGCGACCCCCTTAGGAAACAGCCTGGCCATCACAGAGGAGACCCAGCAAGGCTGGGTGAGATGAGTCTTCAAGACCGAATAGCCAGTATGATTTGATTTTTCCATCGGTCCACTTGGGGTTTCTGGTAAGGCACTGTCATGGGGGAGGAACTTGGACTTGCCTTCTGAGTTGGATCATTGGTTCCTCCACTTTCCAGCTGGGTGACCTTGAGCTCATCGATGGCACACTCTGAGCCTTACTCTCTCATTCCTGAAATGGAACCGAGACACTTTCTCTGTTGCCTCCAACGTGGCCAGGATGCCTCCCTCCGCTAATGGCTGTGAATGATCATTGCCTGTACTAAATAACTAACGGTGGCTCACCTTTATTAAACACCCACTGTATGCTGGGTGCTTAGCCTGACTTGGCCCATCCTCTGACTGCCTCAACCAACCAACCATGGGTAGTGGAGGGGACAGACAGAAATAGTGTATACCACAAGTATAACCAACAGAGGGCTGGCCGGGTGTCAGAGCAATGCAGCCAGAATTTAAATCCAACACTCACACACAAACTGTGAAGCCTCAGGAAAGCCACCAATCCTCTCTGTGCCTCACTCCCTATCTGTTTACTGAGTAAAAACACTGCCGCATATATCTACTGTAAGGATCACATTTGGTTATATATGTAAAAATCCTTCAAGGAGGACCTGGCACATGTCCTGTGTACATGGTGGTTTTTTTTTTTATTATTACTGTTGCAATCATATTTTTTTAAAAAAATACTTATTTATTTGAGATATAGACAGAGACTGAGTGAGTGTGGGCATGCTGGAACCTTGTGCCAAATGAACTCCAGATGTGTGCACCACTTTGTGCTTTATGAGGGTACTGGGGAATCAAACCTGGGACATGAGGCTTTACAGGTGCCTTTAACTGCTACCTAATCTCTCCAGCCTCTGTTATAATCATAATTTATTACTGAGTAGAAGTGTTTCCCAAAGGATGGCCCATGCTGTGCTGGGATCCAAAAGACCGTGTCAGGCAGTCTGTGGATATGTGTTATTTGTTTTTGTTTTTGGAAGAGTTTCACTCTAGCCCAGGCTAACCTGGAACTCATTCTGTAGGTCAGACTGGCCTGGAATTCACCGTGATCCTTCTACCTCAAACTCCTTCATGATAGGATTAAATGTATAAGCCACCTCACCCAGCCTGATATGAACTTTTTAAACCTTTAGCTATTAAGCATTTATTTTAAGGCACATTAGGAAAATACTGTATTCCCATTTCCAGCCAGGCCACAGGTTTTCTTCCATGCAAATGTATCTCAGTTGATGTAACAATAGGGCGAAAAGAAATCTCATTTTCCCTGCAAGGTGTGCTATGTTTTCCAAACCACCCCATCTCCCTTAGCAACCGTATCTCTCACTTATGCCTAGAAGGCCAGGGGCATGATCTCCAGCTAAGAGCATACGGGAAGCCTGGCTCTCCTCTCTCTCTTCGCAGGCTCTCTCTGCAGTCTGTCTCTGGCCTATGACAAATCAGTTACCCACATTGAAGACTAACCCTCACTGAGCCCCTACGCATAGCCTGCACCCTCCGTCTTCACTTGGCATTTTAGCTGCCCTCCACCAGACAGAACCTTCTGGGAACTCAGCTCAGTCTGTACTTTTCAAGTTCCTCGGGAACAGGACAAATCTGAAGTTTGGTCCATGTGGAATAAGGAAATTATTCTAAAAGTTCTGATGCAGGGAGCTTTTTGTCTGTACTGGAACCTTAAGAAGCAGGCGTCCAAGGACCCAAAATGTTTGATGATTAAACATCAAGGTGGGAAATCGGAGACCCAGGGGAAGCAGCTGGCAGGAGACCCAAACCTTCAAGACACTGCCATCTTTGGACACCTTGGGGAGGTTTGGGGTAAAAGAGCACACCTGAATGGCTGTGGAAGGAAGGGAGCCAGGTAAGGAGTGCGACCTGGGCTAAATTTGGAGCAGAAAGCAAAGAATAGAAAGAGGTCCAGCAGGCAGCTTAGGAACCAAGGCATTAAGGATGGATGGGCCTGACATTTGCTGGAAGATTCCATCCTCCCCCCCCCCACCGATTTACTGAATCTACACCTTCCAAAATACCTTTAAGCTGATGCACACACACAAATAAAAATTAAAAAATAATAAATGCTCAAGATTTTAGCTACTAGTATTGTTACTATTATTGTTAACCTTAAATCATGAAGATACAGAAAATAATTTGGGGCTCCAGTCCCTCAAGTTACAAGCCAATAGAAAAGAAAGAAAAGAACCCCCAAATTATACAGCATGGGGAGCTACGGAAGAGCTGTGGGAGGCACCGTATAGAGGAAGCAAGTTTCTGTTATGTGAAGTGGGAAGAGATTGAATAAGGTTATGTCCACAGAGACCAGAGAAACTGGGTAGGGAGTGGGAAAAGCCATGTGACCAGCCCCGAGGAGCTCTGAGTTTCGTTCCTCCTCCAGCACTCTCTCCAACATCTGGGGAGCATCTTTCCTCAGAGGAGCTTGCTCAACGTTGCACTTATGTAATCCTAACATGACATGACAGATAAACTGCAGGCTCAGGAATGGCAGAGATGAGCTGAGCTCTCACCACAATCCCCACTTGGCCAAGCAGCAACCAGGGAGGGCCAGGCAAAGCACAGGCAGCTGAGAGGGGAAGGGAGCAGCCGGCAGCCAGCAACCTGCAGCTTGGGCAGTCAGCCTCGAAGACTTTCTGAAAACAGTTGGGAGGGGGACTGTGTTCAAAACCTTGACAGGGGCTGGACAGATGGCTCAAGGTGGTTCGAGGTGCTTGCTTACGAGGCCCGGGTTTAATTCCCCAGCACCCATGTAAAGCCAGATATCTGGAGTTTGTTTGCAGTGGCAAGAGGCCCTGATACACCCCTTCTCCCTCCTTCTCTCTCTCTCTTTCTCTCTCTCTCTCTCTGCTTGCTAATAAATAAATAAAAATATATTTTTCAAAAGATACCTTGACAGCCAGGTGCACCTGCACTTGAGCTCCATCCCAAAACAGAAACCTGCACCTTCGCTTGTAATAATGAGTTGGAAAGTGTCCAGTAATAGGGGTCACTTATTGTGTGTGGTATATGTCACGTGGCAGGGGGTGGGGGAGATGGTGAGGCAACTCTGGGCCATGATGGTCTAGCTATAAACCCCAAAAAGAGTAGCCTCCACGTCATGAAGATGATTACACAATAGTATGGTCTGGGGTTAAGGAGATGGCTCAGGAGGCTAAACACCTACCACACAAGCATGAGGACCTGAGTTCAGATGCCCGGTGCCCACATAAGAACGCTAGATGTGGTGGCGTACTCCTGGAATCCCAGCACTGGAGAGATGGAGGGTTCCCAGGTCTTTTGGGCTAGCTAGTCTAGCTGAATCAGTGAGCTCTGGGTTCAGTGCCAAAGCTTGTCTCAAAATAAAGTCGATGCAACATACTAAGTATGTCCATATCTAATGGAAATAAATTTTTTTAAAAAAAGTATAGGAAGAAGAAAAGTTGAACAAAGAAAGTAAATAAAGTACATGCCAGGCGTGGTGGCATGCACCTTAAATCCCAGCACTCAGGAGGCAGAGGTAGGAGGATTGCTGTGAGTTTGAGGCCAGTCTGGAACTACAGAGTGAGTTCCAAGTCAGCCTGGACAGCCCGGAAAAAAATAAGGTAGAGTGTGGTTGAGGAACACTTCCAATGCTGATGTCTGTCTTCCATATACACACACATGTGTGCCCCCACATATACAAACACATGTATGCACACATGCAAAAAAAAAAAAAAAGTATGGCTTGGCTCCATTTAATAGTCATGGCCCCTGGAAAGCAAGAAGTGCTTCACAGGCCTTTCCACGCTCACATCTTGGCCCTCCTCCAGGTCCTGGTCTGTCATTCTTTTATTCCGCCAAGGACAGCCCCACCTCCCAGATGCTGAGAATACAGGACACAAACTCTTGGCAGATTTGGTGACCCCAGCGTGGCTTCCTCCGAGGAGGCCTCCCTGACTACTCCAGCTCTGACTGAAGTGCTGCTCGGATACCTGGTCATAAGAGCAAACCCCCGGAGGCCTCATGCAGGTCATCCTATGAAGGACATAGGACATGTAATACTTAGTGTGACCTTGGACAGTGGAGCCGAGGCTGGCTTCCCATTTCTTGGGTCCTTGGTTCTCCTTGGCATCCCTGCCTCACTCTGTTCTGTCCCCATCATTCCTTGGCCTCCTCCCCTCTGTGCCTGCCACCAGCATCGACTTCTCTGTTTGTAGAAGAGCACTAATTATATCGGAGTAAAGCCTCACCCTGAGGTGAGCTCATCTTAACCTAAGGAACTACATCTGGAGAGACCCTATTTTCAAATAAGGTTGCATTCTGAGGTTCCAGATGGACATGGAATCGAGCGGGGTGACACCGTTCCCCCAGCACAGGGCAGGCATGATGGACAGAAGACCAGTTAGACCAGTTAGCGGTGGACACATGGGAACCTCTCCTTCCTCACCCTCCCCGTCTGGCCAATGGGCCAGGCTGAGCTAACAGCTGGCAGACATCTCTGAGTCTGAAGGTACTTCGTGGCCGTCAGTTTTTATCCGTGGCAGCCTCTAGATAGCAGCTCGCAGAAGCCCAGCACAGGGAGCATCGTGGGCTCAGGGCCCCAGCTGCCTCGCTCTCAAACCCATCGGTGCGAACGAGGCCAGGACTCCCGTGGGCAGCCCCTGGCCAATGGCCGCCCGCCACAGGAATGTTAAAGCGGGCCTCTTCCTGGGGGTAGGGGACTCCTTTGACAGGGACTACATAGTGAATTCCAGGTCAGCCTGGGCTAGAGTGAGACTCTACCTTGAAAAACAAGCACACACAAAAAAAATGTAAACAAAAGCCAAACCAAAACAAACAACAAAACCAGGCATGGGGGCATACACCTGTAATCCCAGCACCAGGGGAGGCTGAGGCAGGAGGATTGAGAATTCAAAGTCATCCTGGGCTAATAGTCAGCCTAAGCCACAGAGGACATAACATGATCTTGTTTCATAAAAAGAAACAGTGGGGCTGGAGAGATGGCTCAGTGGTGAAGGTGCTTGCCACCATGCCTGGCCACAAGCTAACTCTTGATGCCATTATTTGAGCACATGGCTTCAGCAATGCCTGAAGCTGTTGCACTTTTCATGATACTAATCAATCAATACATTCTTCCTCCTTCTCTTCTTTTTTTAAAAAAATTTTTTTAAAAATTATTTTATTTATTTTTGGAGAGAGACACAGAGAGAGACAGACAGAGAGGGAGAGGGAGACAGATAGAGATGGGTGCACCAGCAGTCTCTCTGCTGCTGTGAACGAAATCCAGATGTGTGCACCCCCTTGTGGTCAAGTGCTGCATTGCGCCTTTGCATCACTTTGCATCTGGCTAAACGTGGGACCTGGAGATTGGAACCGGGTTCTTAGGCTTAGGAGGCAGGCGCCTTAACCACTAAGCCATTTCTCCAGCCCCCTCCTTCTCTTTTTGTTTCTCCTCCTCCTCTTTGTCCTTGCCCTCCTCCTCTTCCTTATCTTTCTCCTCTTCTTCCTCCTCCTTTTCTTTCTTTTTTTTTTTTTTTTTTTTTTGTTTTTCGAGGTTCTTCTGGCCCAGGCTGACCTGGAATTAACTATTTTCTCAGGGTGGCCTCATTTCCTCCTACCTCTGCCTCCCAAGTGCTGGGATTAAAGGTGTGGCCCGAAAAATATTTTTATTTCATTTATTTGCAAGGAGGGGGGCGGAGAATGGGTGCACCAGGGCCTCCAGCCACTGCAAAGGGAACTCCAGATGCATGCACCACTTTGTGCATCTGGTTTTACGTGGCTACTGGGGAATCAAACTCAGGCTGTCAGGCTTTTCAAGCAAGTGCCTTAACTGCTGAACCATCTCTCCAGCCCCCTTGTCTTCTTTTTTGCTTTAGCCTATTTAAGTCCAAACTTCTAAAACAAATCATAGGGCCCTGGCAATGTGTCTTTGAAGCGAGAGCCAGAGACTGTAGCTTCGGGAGGGGAGCTATGCAGGCAGATAAATATCAAGGGTGGGAAAAATGGGTCCTTTTAATTCCTTAGCAATCTACTTTCAGGGTGTCACAAGGATGAAAGAGGAAGAGCGAAGCCAGGCAGCTTCAGTGGGAGCGGTCGGGCTTCGGTCTGCTTTTTACAGCCGTCGTCTCCACAATTAGGATTTCCAAATATAACCCTGCCTCACTCGACAGCTCTCAGTACCTAGACAGCCACTGCTAAAAATAAGAGGGATGGAAATCTGTCTGTTTTCTGATGAATCACGAACTCATTTTCATCTCTGGCTCTTCTTGCAGTGTTTGGGGGTGGGACTCAAAGGAGGGTATTCCTTTTAAGACTCTGAGATGGGTGGGGATTTCTACCAATACATTTATTCTGTCTTTTCCCTAAATGTGGATTCTTTTTGCAGACGCTGGTGCCTCCCGGATGGAAGGGAGCCTGATGTCATCCCTGTAATAACAATTACATTCAAGTTCACCCTGCATGGTGAGGGAAGAGCGTGGGATTCTTTGCTTAAGAATAAACAGAAGAGAAGCCGGGCTTGGTGGCTCATGGCTTTCATCCCAGCACTTGGGAGGTTGAGATAGAAGAGTCGCCAGGAGTTGGAAACCTAGGATAAAGAATGAGTTCCTGGTCAGCCTGGCCTATGTGTGACCCTGTCTCAAAAAAGAAAAAAAAAAAAAAGAATAAACAAGAAGCACCAAAAATAGCCAAGATTGGACAAAGTCTTTCTTCCCAGCTCAGTGCAAAGAGAGCCCGTCTTGCTGAGATGCCATGAGCAAGGTGTCAGCTTGCAGCCCGTGCCTCATTACTGACTCCAGGCTCAATCTCTCTTCTTTGGAGTAAATGTCGATAAGCCATTCATACTCCTGGGCCAGTGGGGTTTATGAAAAGGAGGAAAACAACCATCCCTCTCTCTTGGACAAGGTGGTCTGTAGCCTGCCAGGGCCTTTGTGCCCCTATTTTGAATATGTCTCAAACCCTGGCATGGCAGGGACCTACATGTTTTTTTAAATGGCTCACTGGTGGGTCTGGACAAATGGCTCAGTGATTAAGGGCCCTACAAAACCTGACAGCTCAGGCTTGATTCCCTAGTACCCGCATAGAGCCAGATGCACAAAGTGGCACATATGCCTGGAGGGTTTTTTTTTTGTTTTTTTTTTGCAGTGGCAGGAGGCCCTGGTCTGCTCTCTCTCTCTCTCTCTCCTTCTCTCTCTCCTTGCAAATAAATAATCAATAAAAGTTTTTAAAATAAAAATGGGGGCTAGAGATGGCTTAGTGGTTAAGACCTTTGCCTGCAAAGCTTAAGGACCCAGGTTCAATTTCCCAGTACCCATGTAAGGTGGGGCATGCATCTGGAGTACATTTAAAGCGGCTAGAGGCCCTGACCTGTCCATTCTCTATCTGCCTATTTCTCTCTCTCTCAAATAAATAAATTATATATATATATATAAAATATGGTTCACTCTCCTTGCTGCCCTGACAGCTGATGGTTAAAGGACACTAACATGTACTGGCATCTGCCTTCCCACAGCCTTCACAAGAAGGGAGGAGAGCCGTCAGATGGACAGCAGAAAATAGGCTCAGAGATTTGAACTCCCGGACCACACCAAGCAGGTGCATGTGTTGAAAGGACCCAGGTCAGCGACAGTAACATGAGCAATACCCAGCAGGCCATGGATAGACTCTCTCCTGCAGGCCTGGGTCTGCATATGTGACATCACCACAGCCTCAGCATAGCTCCAAGAAGGAGCTTCTGATGGTCTCTGCATAATCACATGAGTGTGGTAGGCAGGCTGCCAAAGACAACATAATGTGACATCACATTTCCATGTGATCTTATAGTTCTGCCCACCGAGAGACAGGTGTCTCCACCCCACGGATCAGGTTTGATCTGTGCTCTGCTTGGCCAGTAGAATCCTGTTGGGCGTTCTGAGGCCTTGCAGCTTTGACATCCACACACATTCTTTGCATGTGTCTAGAATCCCTGCCTCTACCATGGCTGTGAGTTTAAGCTGGCTGTTCAGAAGACAAGAGATCATCTAAGATTGCCTGAGTCCTCCAGGCCAGGGTCTTCCTGAGTTAGCCAGCACCCGGAATCACAGCAGGCTCTGCAGGATTAGCCAAGCCCTGCCCGGACTGGGACAGACAACCCAGAGGCTGGCACATTAGATGACACAGGCATCTCGTGGTTGTTGCTTACACTGCACTGGTGTAGCAGTTGGTGACTGATTACACTAAGTGACTTGTTAGCTGATAGCTTACCCCATAGTAATATTCAATAAGTACTTGTCAAGTGCTATCTATCTAATGCCAAAGTCTGAGGGCTTCATCAGTAAGCAATGGAGCCAGAATGGAGCTAGTTTCTTTCCTTTTAAAATCACTTGGGGCCTGGAGAGATGGTTTAGCGGTTAAGGCACCTGCCTCCTAAGCCTAAGAACTCTGGTTCCAATCTCCAGTGGTTCCAATCTCCAGGTCCCACATTTAGCCAGATGCAAAGTGACGCAAGGGTGCAATGCCGCACTTGACCACAAGGGGGCGCACACATCTGGATTTCGTTCACAGCAGCTGAGAGACTGCTGGCGCGCCCATCTCTGTCTGTCTTCCTCTCTCTCTCTCTCTCTCAAAAAAAAAAAAAATCACTCGGGAGGCTGGAGCGATTGCTTAGTGGTTAAGGCATTGCCTGAGAAACCTAAATACCTACATTCGATTCTCTAGTATTCACATAAGCCAGATGCACAAGGTGGTGCATGCATCTGAAATTCCTTTGCAGAGGCTAGAGGCCCTGCTGTGCCCATTCTCTGCCTCTCACAATAAATAAATAAATAAATAAATAAATAAATAAATAAATAAATAAAAATAAATGTAAAATAAAAACCACCCAGGAGTCAGGGAGACAGCTCAGTGGGTAAAGCACTTGCTATGCAAGTATGAGGATCTGAGCTCAGATCCCCAGAACTCACATAAATACTGGGTATAGGGACACACACCTAGGATCCCAACACTTGGGAAGCTAACAGTAGGATCCTGGGACTCACTCGTTAGCTGGACTAGCAGAATAAGTTAAGTTCTTACTTCAGTGAGAGACACTATCTCAATGAATAAAGTGAAGAACAATAGAGGAAGATGCCTGCCCTCAATCTCTGGCCTCCATCCAACATACATGTGCACCCACATGTATGTTTGGGCTGGAGAGATGCCTCAGTGGTTAAGGTTACAAAGCCTAAGGACTAAGGTTTTATTCCCTAGTACCCATATAAAGCCATATTCACAAGGTGTCACATGCATCTGGAGTTCATTTGCAGTGGCTAGAGGCCTTGGTGTACCCTTTCTCTCTCTATCAACCTCTCTCTCTTTCTCTCTCAAATAAATAGGTAAATGAAATCTTTTTAAAAAGGTGTTTAACACAAACATGATCCCTTCCTGGAAGCCATGCCACATCCAGCCCTTCTCTGCTTCTGCGTTAAACATGGCTGGATTCTAATGAAGGGTGAAAAAGATTAAAAGATATGGCTAGCTTCTCCACTACCATGTTCTATCTTTGATCCTTAGCTTTTAACTGGTGCGCTTAGGCCATTTATATTTATTATCATTACTGCTCTATTTGAATTCCATTCTGTCATTGTATTCTGTGTTTTGTTTGTTCTGCCTTTTACATGACACCATGCTCAAAAACATTTCCTGTCTTCTATTTCTCCCGCCTCAGTTTTGGAAGGTGTCTTTTTGTTGTTGTCATTGTTGTTCTTTCTGTGGTTATATTTTTTTAGCTTATATGACTGAATATAAAATGAGTCATTTTCTTTACCCTCATCCAAGGCAAAATCAATGCCTTAGGCTGGTTTAATTCCAATCATTATCTACTGTTGAGAGAAGCAGCAGCTGTGACCTCTGTCTCCCCAAGGACCCAACAGAGTTCCCGGCACACAGTACACGCAGAGTCCCCTCTTACTGGGTGAATGAATATGTGTTTCCTTATTATTTCACTTTACATATATACTATTTTTTGTGACAGGATCTGTCTATACATCCTATACTAGTCTAGAACTCATAATCCTCCTGCATCGGCCTTCCAAATGTTGGGATTATAGGCATGTACACTGCACCCAGGTTATACTGCATCCTTGTAAGCAACTGTATAGTTTTCAAAGGGTTTCATACTTACAGACCATAGCCTCTCAAGACAAGCAGTCTAGGTGTCACAGTGAGGACCTGGGTCTGAAAAAGATGCTCTGAATCTTGAGTGAGTCATAAACCAGAGAGAAAATGCACTTTGGGGATGGGCAACCTGGTTCTCTGGACTCCCAACCCAGTGCTCTCAGCCACCCCAGGTCACTGGTGACTGGATAAGATTTAATGTTCTCTTTCTATAAGTAGTATATTTATAGTAAATCATCCTAATACTTTTTGTTCTATTGACAATCTGAGAAATTGTCTCTATTGCAACCTCTTTACTCTCATTAAAAAATGTGTGTGCGGGGGGGCTGGAGAGATGGCTTAGCAGTTAAGGCGCTTGCCTGCAAAGCCAAAGGACCTCGGTTCGATTCCCCAGGACCCACGTAAGCCAGATGCACAAGGTGGTACATGTGTCTGGAGTTCCTTTGCAGTGGCTGGAGGCCCTGGTGCACCCATTCTCTCTCGCTCTGCCTCTTTCTCTCTTGCTCTCTCAAATAAATAAATAAATAAAAATTTTAAAAATGTAAATAAAATCCCAGCACTAAGAGGTAGGAGGATCGAATAGACTAATAGTTAATTCCAGGTCAGCCTGGACCAGAGTGAGACCCTACCTTGCAAAACCAAAAAAAAAAAAAAAAAAAGTGTATGGGTATACATGCATGTGCAGGTACATATGTGTGGTGGTTTGAATTAGGTGTCCTCCATATACATTCATGTGTTCTAAATGCTAGGTGCCCGGCTGATGGCAATGTGGGAATTGTTTCCTTGCTGGAGGAGGTATGTTGTTGGGGGTGGGCCTATGCGTGTTAATAGCCAGTTTCCCCTTGCCAGTATTTGGCATATTCTCCTGCTGCTGTTGCCTACCTGATGTTGGCCAGGAGATGATGCTCAGCTTCTGCTCATGCCACCTTTACCCCTGTCATCATGGAGCGTCCCCTCAAGTCTGTAAACCAGAATAGACAACTTTTCTCCCGTAAGCCACTTTTGGTTGAGTGCTTTGTGCCAGCAACATGGAGGTAACTACCACAATGTGCAAATGTGTGCATGTACATATGGAGGCCAGTGGTCACTCAGGAACACTGTCCACCTCCTTCATAACAGGGTTTCTCATTGGCCCGGAACTCACCAATGAAGTTAGACTAGCAAGACTGGCCAACTTACTTCAAGGATACTCCTGTCTCTACCTCCCCAGTGCTGGGATTACAGGCATGCCCCACCTGCCTGGCATTTTATGTGGGGATGACACTCAGGTCCTGTTTGTGAAGCAAGGACTTTACCCACTGAGCCATCTCCCCATCCCCATCCCCATCTTGGTCTACTGAGCAATCACTCCATCTGCTTCTTCGTGATGTGGCTTGGCCCTGTGTCAGAGCGTTTCCGGTCTCTCTTGCATCCTTCATGCCCTTAGTACCTGTCTTATGAAACAGGCTTGTGGCTTGATTTTCCTTCTCAGCAGTTCAGCGTCACCTGAGCCCCCTCTCCCTCCATTGTGGCCCAACAGTGAGGTGTGTGATGAAAGGACTCTACTCCCCCCTGCACTAGGACACGAAGGAAGGTTCTGCATAAAATTGAATGTACGCACCAACTTAAAAAAGAACTCCACCTTGCCCTTTTCCTCCTGGGCTGCTTGAAGAGCGCTGCCATCGTCAGTAGATACAATGACCTGTGACATCTCAAGCTGGAGTTGAAAGGCAAAGTGAGACAGTAACGATCCGGACTAGGAAGTTCATGGGCAACCCAGTACTTCAGAGGAAACAAGTCATTATCAACTCTTCACTCTGGGAAGGCCACAGCACCCAAGAGAGAAATGCAGGAGAAACTAGCCAATGATCAAGACAACACCAGATGCCACCTTTGTGTTTGAATTCCGATCCCCTGGTAGAGGTGTCAAGACAACGGGCTTTAGCATGATTTATGAATCCTGGGATTAGGCAAACAAGAAGAAAAATCCCGCAGGAAAGCAGAGAAAGGATGACAAAAGCAGAAAAAAGGTCAAGGGCACTGAAAGGCCAATGCCGTGCTGGAAAAGGCAGGATGTAGCGCCCGCAGACATGACCCCCAGCTATGCACAGCTCTAGGAGAGGACTAAATAGACTGTAAAGGTTTTCAAAAGGAACCCAACACCCTTACTTTGACTAAAGAGCTTTCATCTTTCTCTTCTAGGGATTAAGACATGACAAAGTTGCAAGTGAAAATGAATTCAATCTTCTCATTCAGATCTATTCCATCCGCCTATTTGATTTTTTTTTTTTTTTAGAAACTCAAGATGACAAATCTGAAAGTGAGAAAAAAAAAAAACAAATGCAATTTGGACTAGCAATCACAAGTTCAAAGCTGGGATCAGATTTCATAATGGGAAAGAAAAGGAAGGTGTTTTGACACCAGGAGAAACTGTCATTACAATTTACTTCTTTCTCCATCTGCAAAATGCCATCGTTTGATGGGGCGCCTTCTGAGTTTTCTACTTCCCGTTATACTCACAGGCACTGCCAACAATTACTATCTCCCAGGTGCCAATCACATAGTCAAGTAGTTGGCAGGAGTATTGGTTAGCTTTTGGTGGCTGTGACAAATACCTAAGAGAAACAGTTTAAAGCGGGGAGGAACCATTTGGGATTGTGGTTTCACAGGTCCATGATTGGCTGGTGCCTTTGTTCCTGGCCAGAGTGAGTCAGTAAGGCACAGCGTCATAGTGGAGGGGCAGGTAGAGATTGCTGCTTACCTCATAGCAGCCTGGAGGCAGAGAGAAGGTGACGGCAAGGTAGGGGCCCAGTTCCTCAGGCAAGGTCCCACCTCCTAAACTCTCCAGTGCCTCCCAAATTAGTGCTGCCTGTTGAGGACCAAGCATCCAATACACAATCCTGTGACAGCACCTCACATCCAAACCTTAGCAACATACAGAGAACACACTCTGTTCCCACAGAGCTCTGTGGTGTGGGCACCATGTGGCAATGTTCATTGTACAGATGAGGAAGCTGGTACAGATAGGTGGCGGGGTTTTGTGATGGAAGAGGTCAGACTTGAGCTAAGGACAGGGCTCTGGTGGCCATGCCTTTTACCACCGACCTCCACCGCACCCAAGGACAGAGCATTACTGTTACATGAGATTAATCATTACCCCATTACCACTGTTTTCTCTCCAGTGCTCAGAAGGCCAGTCTGTGTGGATCACTCCAGAAAAGAGGCTTTGCCAGCCCAAGAGAGAGGATTGCCTTGTTCCCTTAGGAAATGATCAGTGGCCCATTCTGATATGAAATGAAAGCTGAAGTCATTCTCTCTCTCTCTTTTTTTTTTTTTTCAAGGTGGGGTCTTACTCTAGCCCAGGCTGACCTGAAAATTCACTCTGTATTCTCAGGGTGTCCTTGAACTCATGGCAGTCCTCCTACCTCTGCCTCCCAAGTGCTGGGATTAATGCCACCATGCCCAGCTCATTCTCTCTGTTTTTACCTTTTATTTGTAAACTTTTTATTAACAACTTTACAATGTAGACAATATACTATTATTGTAATTCCCTCCCACTATCCACCCTCTTTCCCCCTTCCATTGAATCCTTTCTTCCTACCTAGTCTCTTTTCTATTTTGAAACCTTCATTTTTCCCCTCCTATTATGCTTGCCTTGTGTAGGTAGTGTCAGCAACTGTGAGGTCATGAATATCAAAACCACCTCATGTCTGGAAGATTGCATTGTAAGCGGTCCTAACCTTCCTTTGGCTGTTACATTCTTTCAGCCACTTCTTCCCAATGGACCCTGAGCCTTAGAGGGTGAGATAGAGATGTCTCACTTGGTGCTGAGCACTCCTCTGTCAGTTCTTCTCAGCACTTGGGTGAATTTTTGAGTCACCTTCAGTAGTCACTGCCATCTGAAAAGAGTTTATCTAATAGAAAATGAAGCAGTATTAATATATGAGCATAAACATAAGTGTTTAGAGGGTAGTTTTGTGGGCATAATATATCCATTTAGCCACAACGGTAGTAGTCCCCCCAACCCCTGCAAAGCTAATGACCTCCCAAGCCATAGGGTTTTTTTGTTTTGTTTTCGAAAAGCCATAGGTTTTTGAATAGGTGTTAAGTACCAGGCAGAAATTCCCTCCCTTTGAACTGGCCTCAAATCCAATCAGAGAGCAGTTGGTTCCCTTTATAACAAATGTGCCACTATTGCACCAGTTGGCACATTTAGCCTGGCTGGCCAGGCATGAAGCTTGCAGGGTCCACTGCTGGCTAAGATCATTGATGACTTTTCTTCCCCAACGAGCTGCATAGCTCTTCCCAGCATCCTATGAGCTAGTCAACAGGGAGGAGGATTCCAGCTCAGCTCCAGCTTGATTTCTCAGTGACTTGCAGCCCAAGCATGTGGGGCCCTCAGCAATAGGGCCTTACCATCTAGTTCTAGTGGACAACCAAGAGCTTTGGCAATGGCCTCTAATGTTTTGGGGGCATCAGGGCCCTTCCTAGCCAACAATCTCTTACTCCTGGCACTGTAATTTTTTTCTTTTAAAAAATTTTTCTAATCATCTATGGCTTATGGACACATTACCCACCTCCACAGGATACTTCTGCCCAAACTCTCTCTCTCTCTTTGTTTATTTTTATTTATTTGAGAGCAACAGACAAAGAGAGAAAGAGGCAGAGAGAGAGAGAGAGAAATGGGAGCACCAGGGCCTCCAGCCACTGCAAATGAACTCCAGAAGCATGCACCACCTTGTGCATCTGGCTTATGTGGGTACTGGGGAATTGAGTCTTGAACCAGGGTCCTTAGGCTTCACAGGCAAGTGCTTAACCACTAAGCTATCTTTCCTGCCCTTTTAAAAATTTATTTATTTTTATTGACAACTTCCATAATTGTACACAATAACCCATGATAATTTCCTCCCTTCCCCCACTTTCCCCTTTGAAACTCCACTTTCCATCATATCCCCACCCCTCTCAATCAGTCTCTCTTTTATTTTGATTTTATGATCTTTTCCTCCTATTATGATGGTCTTATGTAGGTAGTGTCAGGCACTGTGAGGTCATGGATATCCAGGCCATTTTGTGTCTGGAGGAGCACGTTGTAAGGAGTCCTACCCTTCCTTTGGCTCTTACATTCTTTCTGCCCCCTATTCTGCAATGGACCCTGAGCCTTGGAAGATGTGGTAGAGATATTTCAGTGCTGAGCACTCCTCTGTCACTTTTTCTCAGCACCATGGTGCCTTCTGAGTCATCCCAAGGTCACCGCCATCTGAAAAGAGAAGCTTCTCTAACCAAAAGTGAGAGTAGCATTAACATATGGGTATGAACATTGAGAGAAGTGCTTACTGGGCAGTTTGATAAACATAGTATATACATTTAGCCAGACACCAGCAGATGTTACACCTTTAGGGTTCATGACTATCCCTGTTGTAGTTTTCAGTATCAGGGATGTGTTCCCTCCCATGGAATGGGCCTTCAGTCCAATTAGAGAGTAGTTGGTTTTCCCCATAACAGACATGCCACTATTGCACCTGTTGGCTCATTTGGCCTGGCTGGCCAAATTTAAGGCTTACAGTGCCCATTGTTGTTTATCTCCACTGGTGATTTCTCTCTCTCCCATTGAACTGCAGGCAGTATAGCTTTTTCCAGCTTTCTGTCAGCTGGTCTACATGGAGGTGGTTTCCAGCTCAGCTCCAGCAGGATTTCTCAGTGATCTTGCAGCCCAAGTATGTGGAGTCTTCAGCAATAGGGTCTTACCATCTATTCCTGGTGGGAAACCAAGAGCCTCAGCAATGGCCTGTAATGTTTGGGGGTATCCATGACCTCCCTGGTCAACAACTCACTGGAGGGTATCCCATCCCTGGCACTGGAAATTTTCTAATAACAATCTATGGCTTCTGAGTGTTCCAATGTCCAAAAAGTAGGTTTCCATAACTTATATCCTCTTAGACTTTGATTAGCCCTCCCTCCACCTTGCCTTTAGTCAATCTCTTCCCCTCTCAGCCCTCTCTTTAAAAAAATTTTTTATTATTATTATTTTATTTATTTTTGGAGAGAGACACAGAGAGAGACAGACAGAGGGGGAGAGGGAGACAGATAGAGATGGGCATGCCAGCAGTCTCTCAGCTGCTGCTGAATGAAATCCAGATGCGTGCACCCCCTTGTGGGTAAGTGCAGCATTGTGCCCTTGCATCACTTTGCATCTGGCTAATTGTGGGATCTGGAGATTGGAACCCGGTTCTTAGGCTTAGCAGGCAGGCGCCTTAACCACTAAGCCATCTCTCCAGCTCCTCAGCCCTCTCTTTTTAACATATATTATTAGCTAGTGAAGAAGTTGGTTTCATATGGCTTGTTCATACCATCTTAAACTTTGATTAACCCTCCTCCCACCCCCTCTTCCCCTTCATCCCCTCCCCTGACCTCATTTAGGCCATTACACCCCTAGTATTCTGCCCATATACCTACATATCTACTATACCCTCCCCTTAAGTCCTCCCCTCTCCCTTTTCCCTGCATTGGCCCTTTCTAGTTTCCTGGCCTCTAGTACTGAAAGTCATTCTTATTTTATTTTTATTTTTGGAGAGAGACAGAGAGAGAGAGAGAGAGACAGGAAGACAGATAGAGATGGGCACGCCAGCAGTGTCTCAGCTGCTGAGAACAAAATCCAGATGTGTGTGCCCCCTTGTGGTCAAGTGCGGCATTGCGCATCTGGCTAAACATGGGACCTGGAGGCTGGAACCGCTGGAGATTGGAACCAGCGTTCTTAGGCTTAGGAGGCAGGCGCCTTAACCGCTAAGCCATCTCTCCAGCCCTGAAAGTCATTCTTAAATACCAGCTGGGTACCTCAAAGAATGTAGATGCTGTTCTGGAGACACCTGCAGACAATAGGGTTGCTGTTCTCATGGGGGAAGAGAAACATGCTACGAAGAGCTGGTTATACACAAGTTAACAATAGGGAGACATTACTGTTGTGGTGAGTGTGATGAGAGAAGAGAGGGGCTCCGCCCAGAAGTTTCTGACATAGACCTGAGGGTAAGGAAAGGAAATGGCCACCTAGGTGTGTGAGTCTGTGTGTGTCTCTCTCTTTGTGTGTATGTCTTTGTATATGTATGTGTCAGTGTGTCCATGTCTCTGTGTGTGTCTCTGGTGGGTATGCAGAGAGGCTGGGAGCTTAGAGGGATGCACCTAGAAGAAATAGCACATGCAGGCTTCCAAGCCAGATATGACCTAAAGCAAGGTGGCTGAGGTGACGAGCATGGGGCACAACTACAGCCATAGATTCAGCCTCCCAGACCCTAGTAAGGAGGTACAGGTCTTCACTGGGGATGGTCCAGCCAATGAAGATCAAGATATATTGTTGGCAGCATGTGGGGACATGAGCAGTCTTGACTACCATGAGTGTGTGTGGAAATGGATTCCAGGGGTGGGCAGATCCACTTCACATGTGCCAGAGGCAGAGGCAAAAATGTATTTCTGAGGACTGGAGAGATGGCTGAGAGATTAAGGCACTTGCCTGCAAAGCCAAAGGACCCAGGTTCAATTTCCCAGTACCCACGTAAAGCCAGATGCACAAGGTAGTGCATGTGTCTGGAGTTCGTTTTCAGTGGATATATACACACACATTTTTTTGTTTGTTTTGTTTTTTGAGGTAGGGTTTCACTCTAGCCCAGGCTGACCTGGAATTCACTATGCAGTCTCAGAGTAGCCTGGAACTCATGGCGATCCTCCTACCTCTGCCTCCCTAGTGCTGGGATTAAAGGCATGTGCCACCACGCCCGGCAAATAAAATACTTTTAAAATGTATTTGTGGGCTAGGAAGACAGGAGACAGCTCAGCGATGGCCATCTCCCATCTCCCTAGCCCATGAATACATCTTGCTTACAAAGTCTGACAGCCCAAGTTCGATTCCTCAGTACTTACATAGAGCCAGATGCACAAAGTAGCAAATACATCTGGAGTTCAATTGCAATGGCAGGAGGCCCTGGCATACCCATAATTCACTCACTCTCTCTCAGATAAATAAATAAAAATCTTTATGAAAACAAAAATGTATTCGTTACCATGCTGTCTATGGAGACGTAAGATGGGAGCAGTGTAAATGCCTATCAAGAAGAGACAGGTTGGGCTGGAGAGATGGCTTAGCGGTTAAGGTGCTCCCCTGCAAAGCCAAAGGAGCCCAGTTCAATTCCCCAGAACCTACGTAAGCCAGCTGCACAAGGAGGTGCACACATCTGGAGTTCGTTTGCAGTAGCTGGAGGCCCCGGCGTGCCCATTCCTTCTCTCTCACTCTATCTCTACCTCTGTCTTTCTCTGTCTCTCAAATAAATAAATAAAATATATTTTTTAAAAAAGAGAAGAGGCAGGTTAAATGAATTATGGATGTCCTTATTACTCCAGATCACATGAAGATAGATGAGACAGCTCCCTATGAAACGGAATGGAACTGGGTCTGAGATGTAGAGTTGAACCAACGAGGGCCATATGCTGCTAATTGCTGAAGATAAATGATCCCTCTCCTCCTGCCCAGCTTTGACTTGTCCCATAATTAAAAATCATAAAGGCAAGGTCTACACTGTGGTCAGCTGCTGCCAATTATGTTTTAGAAGATGTGCTTTCTTTCTTGGTGTGTGCACAGATGCATGTGCCCTGAGTGCATGAGTGTGGAAGCCGGAGGAAAATGTCAGCTCCCTACTCTATCACGCTTCTGCCTTATTTCCCCGACTCTCTCACTGAAGCTGGAGTTCTTCACTTTCCACTAGACCTGTGAGCCCCAGCACTATTCCTGTCTTCATCTCCTCACCCCACTCAGCACTGGGGTTACAAGCAGTGTGGCTATGCCAAGCTTAAAAAAAAAATTTTACTTATTTGACAGAGAGAGAAATAGAAAGGGGAAGACATAGGTAGAGTGAATATGGGCACACCAGGGCCTTCTGCTACTGCAAATGAACTCAGTACTTACATAGAGCCTGGTGCACAAAGTAGAGAATACATCTGGAGTTCAATTGCAAAATGGGCCATTTTGTGCATTTACATTTTGTGCATTACATAGGTCCTGAGGAATCAAACCCAGGCTATCAGGCTTGGCAAGCAAGCGTCTTTAACCACTGATCCACCTCTCCAGCCCTACGCCAGCCTTTTTTGTTGCTGTTTTGATTCTTTTTGTTGTTGTTTTCAAGATAGGGGCTCACTCTAACCCAGGTTGACCAGGAACTCACTCTGTAATCTCAGACTGCCCTCAGCCATTCACGTGCCAGGACTGGGTGTGTATCACCATGCCTGGCTATGCCCAGCTGTTTTTGTGCTGGGATGAAAATCAGGTCCTCTTGAGAGGGGGCCAATCTGGAACTGGCTCAGATGGAGTCCCAGTCCTGGGACCCCTCCCATCCCAATGGGAGCGTTTGTGTATAATAAAACCAATTACCTTCACTTTCTTTGCATCTCCAAGTTTGTCAGTCCTGGGGTGTCCAACCATTTGTTTGCCGTAAGGAACAAAACCAAACCCCTACACAACAAGATCTCAGCAGAGGTTTCCCCCACCATCATTCATGCTCAGACAGTAAATGCTCTTTCTTACCCATTGAGCCTTCTTCCCTGTCCCACCCACACCCCTGGGTCTCAATCTGTATTCCAGGCTGCCTGGAACCCACTATGTAGCCCAGGCTAGCCCCTGCCTCCTGAGTGCTAGGATTATATCTGTGAGTCATCACACACTCCTTCAGTAGCTTTACTCTCAAAGGACAGATTCTCCCATGAAATACAGAGGCCCCTGAGAAGAAGTCCACGAGGCAGCTGTAGAGACAATAGGGAGAGATATTAGGTCTGACAGCCTTTTCTGCTCTTAATTGCCTGTTCCTGTCACCTGCGTAAGTGAGGCAAGACTCTAGCTCTCTGCATTAGATTGTTACGGGAAACTGAGTCACACAGAGATGGCACCAGAGATAGAGTGGAGAATCAGTTTATTCATGTCGACATGGACTCAGGGGAATAACTTCCAAAGCCTGAGTCCTGAGCTCTGATAGCTCAGAGTTTTAATTGACAGTATGGCAGGCAGTCGCACATCATCTTGAGTTCTTTACACTATTGGTAGTTTATAAGTTTTCCTTTCCTTTTTAAAAAAATATATTTTATTTATTTATTTGAGAGAGAGAAAGAGGCAGAGAGAGAGAGAGAGAGGAAAAGAGAGAGGGAGAGAATGGGCACACCAGGGCCTCCAGCCACTGCAAACGAACTCTAGATGCATGCGCCTCCTTGTGCATATGGCTTATGTGGAACCTGGAGAATCGAACTGGGATCCTTTGGCTTTGCAGGCAAATACCTTAACCACTAAGCCATCTCTCCAGCCCCTAGATTATAAGTTTTTAAGAATACATGATTTTGGGGCACAAACAGAAAATTCCTTAGCAGTCAGTCAGTGATAAGAAAGTACAAATGTTGGGCTGGAGAAATGGCTTAAATTGCCTGAACAGGACCCACATAAGCCAGATGCGTGAGGGGCACATGCATCTGGTTTGTTCTAGGGCCCTTTTTCTCTGCTTGCAAATAAATAAATAAATAAAAAGTTAAAAAATATTTTAAAAAAAAAGAAAGAAAGTACAAATGTTGAACAGAAAGCTGGTTTGTTCAGGGTTTTTTTTTAACTCAAGGTTTAGTTTTACAACATAGCTGACTGACTCAGGACGGGACACAGGGACACAGGACACATCTGAGTCAAGGCCTGATAAGAGTGGGGCTGAGACTGTTTACATTTTTTTTTTTTTAGCTTAGAGTCTGGGGTGTTTGCAAAACACTGTTCAGCACAGAGAAGGAGAGAGGCTTTAGCTTGACTGAAATCTCCACCACCAGATGGCATGACCTCACACCTGCTGAACCCAGGCCACATTGGCCACTGAGCTTCAGGGCCATTTCTAGGTCCCAAATGCAAATATCTGCCTCCCCATCCTATTTCACTCTACAAGTAGAAATACGACTCTATCTGAAAGAAAAAGCATTGTAATAATATCCCAAACCACAAGCACACAGTTTGCTTGAAAAGAGTGTCTGCCTATCCCAGCCCCCACACTTCCTTTGGGGGCTTCTCAAGCAACCAAGTGAAAAATGCAATTATGTTCAGTTCTATTTTTCTGTCATCTTGTTTCTTTGAATTGAGATACACACACACAAAAGATTGTGGGCCACATGGGACCCCAGTTAGACTCCAGTTTATCCTGGGCCTGTAGTAAAGTTTAAAAAAAAATTTTTTTTTAGAGCAAGAGACAGATAGAGAGAGATAATTAGCATACCAGGGCCTCAGCCACTGTAATTGAACTCCAGCCCCTTCTGCCACCTAGTGGGCATGTGCCACCTTGCACCTTGCACTTGCCTCACCTTTGTGCATCTGGCTAATGTGGGGTCTGGAGATTAGAACATGGGTCCTTAGGCTTCACAGGCAAGCGCCTTAACCACTAAGCCATCTCTCCAGCCCTGCAGTAAAATTTTAACATACTCAAATTCCCTTAGGTGAAGATGAGCAGAATCTCCAGCCAGCTGCTTCATCTTTCAAAGCCAGAGAGAGGAGGCTGGCTAGAACAAGAATGCCATGGAAGCCAAACCAACACTGGGAAAGGTGATAAATACATACGTACACAGCTATGGTACAATATCATGCTGTGTACTGGTTACTGTTGTACAGCAATTTCCTCAGACTTGGCAGGCCAGTTAAGATTCAGGAATAAACAAGGGTCATTACAAGGGTCAGGAAATTAAAAACCTACAAGCCTCAGACATTTTCTGAAACTGACAAGATTCACAAGGCCCCTTCTCAAGGACATATAAGTGGTTCAACTTCTGTGTCTGCTCAGCTGCCCACAAGTGACCCAGGGAACTCCAGGGACGCTCTCCCCTGACTGGTCACTGGCGCTGGGGTGGGATTTTCAGTGATGCAGTTGCCTTCGAGTCCTCCATGCTCCCGCAAGTGACCCCAGTGACTCAAGATTCACCGTGTTAAACTTTGGTGGATTCATTGCTTGGTAGTCTGCCGCTGGTGCCGCTGTCTTGGGTAGTCATTTGCTCATGTCTCCTCAAGAAAAGTTAACACAAACCTTGCTGGGACCAAAATACCTGCCAAACAACAAGAGAGGACAGGTTTATCTTGGCTCACAGTGCAGAGGAATGAGTCCATGATCGCAGGGGAAGCGTGGTGGCGGGGCCCATGGCAGAGGAAGCTGCTGGCATGACTTGCTTACATGTTGGTGGACCAGGAGCCAGAGTGCTCACGTGGGAACCTGTAGTGAGATCATCTTCACACCACCCCCAGTGATCCGCCCCTGCTTACCACACCTCCACCTCAGAGTTTCCATAGCTTCCCAAATTTGCGCCACTCACTTGGGGACAAGCATTCAAACGCATGATTCCACAGTGTTAGGTCAGACCAGGCCCCAAGATGGAGTTGCTGCCAATGACAAAATGGCGATGGGGGCATGAAAAGCAGTCTTACCAAGAAGTACAAGAACCAAGCTGACTACATTCCTCAAAAACCACCTGACCCATTGTTTCCCCTTGCTCCTAGGCTGCAGTTTCCTGTTTACCTTATCTCAAGGGCCATCTGACCTCTGTTCTGATGACACACCCTAACCACCTGACCACAATCTCGAGCTAATGGTTAATAGAAAAATTTTCCTGAAGAAACTCCCCTATCTAACTTCACAAACTAAAGCCCCTATTCCCCTGCTCCCCTCCCACCAGAAAGACCTTATAAAACCTAACCTTTGCAAACCTGGGCTAGCTGTGCTCTTCTCTCACGAAACAGCTGGGCAGCTCCTGTCTTTCCCGAATAAGATTTTACTTTGTCTCAGAGTGGTTTTGCATGGCCTTGGTTGTTCTCCAACCTTGCACACAGGGACTGTCTCACCTTCAAACTGTAACATTATACATTTGTAGAGAACACACATTCACAAGATCCCCTCAGACCCAGCACAACAGCACCTCAGTCAACAATGGACTTCCAGTACCAAGGTAGTCCTTTAAGATTGTCACACCGTGGCCCCCTTAGTGTAAACACACTGTGTGACATCCACACAGTCATGGCATCACCTCATGACATATTTCTCAGAACATAACCCAGATGTTAAAGGAAACATGACTGTGTTAATATACGACTCATATAAAAAGCAACCTGGAGGGCTGGAGAGATGGCTTTGCAGTTAAGGTGCTTGCCTGTGAAGTCTAAGGACCCATGTTCCACTCCCCAGATCCCATGTAAGCCAGATGTACAAGGTAACACATGCAGAAGGTGGCACGTGTGCACAAAGTAGCTCATGCATCTGAAGTTCTATTACAGTGGCTGGAGGCCCTGGCTACCAATTCTCTCTCTTGCGCTCTCTCTCTTTCACTCTCACATTAAAAAAAGGCCAGTCTGTTGAGCTTGTCTCAAAAAATAAAATATAATTTAAAAGTAACCTGAAAGTGGGTGCTGGCCCCGCAACTGAAATCCCAGCAACTGAGAGGTAGAGACAGGAGAATCAGTAGTTTAAAGCCATCCTTGGCTGTATGGCAACTTTAATGCCAGCCTAGGCTACATGAAACCCTGTCTCAAAAAAGCCAAGACAGCCGGGTGTGGTGGTGCACACCTTTAATCTCAGCACTCGGGAGGACTGCCTTGAGTTCAAGACCACGCTGAGACTACAGAGTGAATTCTAGGTTAGCCTGAGCTAGAGTGAGACCCTACCTCAAAAACAAAACAAAACAAACAAAACAAAACAAAACCAAGACGGGGGGCTAGGGAGACAGCTCAGTAGCTGTGTTAGTTTGAAAGCGTGTCCCCCATAGACTCAGGTGTTTTAATAAAGCTTATAACTTGGATCTCCATCTGCCTGGCTAGATGGTGACACTGGGGGCAGAACCTAGGTCCAGCCCAAAAGTGTGTGTTAGGTGGGGCCATGCTCAGAACAAAGGACCTAACATGGCAGCCATGCCCTCCAACAACCCCACCACCCACATTCCTGAGCATGATCTGGACCGGCAATCTCAAGACTCCCCTGCCGGCCAAATGGTTGGCCCCCCTCCCTACTTATAACCTTATAAGGAGACCTCTGCCCCCTCCCATCCTTGAAATAGTTACATTCCTCAGCCTGCCCCTGGCTCCTAGCTAACATGCCATCTTCCCCGCCCAAGCCTTTAAAAGACCTCCATCATAGGTCCCAGATCCGACTTCTCTGGCCTCGTGTCTTGAGACCAGTGAACCTCACCCGAGAGCTGTGCCAATAAACCTGAACTAGCTTTACTGATCTGGTCTGATCTGGTTCCTCACGTCGGTCAGGCCTTTCAGTGTGTTTGGGGGCAGATCTGAATTCCAGCACAGAGGTGTGCAGAGAGGTGTGAGCTCTGGGTTCCTGCTTGCTACAGTCCCCTGCTGTTACTTTTTGGTGATTGCTGGCTGCTGGTGGTTTTTCTCTCTCAGCTTGGAATATGAACGGGAGCCAGCTTCTTCTGCCATTGATGGAGCTTCCCCCTGGATCTATAAGCTTAAAATAAATCCCTTCCTCCTATAAACCATGTGTGGTATGGTTGTTCATCCCAGCAATGTGGAACTGCCTACAACAATAGCTCAAAGTGCACACATGTCTGGAATCCTCACAGCCCTACAGCAATAGATGACAGTCAGGAGGATACCAAAGTTCCAGGGCTAGCTAGTCTGGCATTTGCAGGAGCAAAAGGTACAAGACAGATTCTGTCTCAAACAAGGTGGAAGGCAAGGACCAACACCCTGAATTTGTGCTCTGACCTTCACTTGTGTGCTGGGGCATGCACACACCCATGTCCATACACACACACACATACACACACACATGTGTACTGGGGCATGCACACACCCATATCCATACATACCACACACACATACATATGCACAAAGTAACCCAAACAGAAACATCATCAGGAACTATAAACATGTAATATGACAAGCTATACCAGAGGCTTAGAGGAGGCATGATCAAAAGGGGATACTAGGGCTGGAGAGATGGCTTAGCAGTTAAGGCACTTACCTGAGAAGACAAAGTTTGGGGGCTTGCTGGAGGCAAATGTAAGCTCTGCGCTGAGGGAGAGACCCCCCTATCCCAAGGAATGACGCAGGTTAGCCGTGGAGAAGAGCACCTGAAGTTCTCCTCTGGCCTCCACAAGCATGCATGCACACGGCATACACACATCTGCGTACATACACATGCATACGCCATGCCACACACACATACAAAAATCATAATCTGCATATGTACATGTGCATACACCACAACCACACACACATACAAAAATGATAATTCTGAGGCTGGAGAGATTGCTCAGTGGTCAAGGTGCTTGCCTACAAAGCCTGATGACCCAGGTTCAATTCCCCAGTACCTATGTAAAGCCAGATGCACAAAGTCGTACATGCATCTGGAGTTCATTTGCTGTGGCTTCAGGCCCTGGTGTGCCTGTTCTCTCTGTCTCTGTGTGTGTGTCTGTCTCTCTCTGCTTGAAAATAAATAAGTAAAATTATATTTTTAAAAAACAATAATTTCTGTTACCTATGTGATGAATTATTTTCTGAATGTATCACTTCCAACGGGTTTGGATAGAAGACTCTTACTGCAGGCCACACCATCAGAGATCCTCAGCACTGTCCTAGACCCAAGTTCTATGACCTGCCTTCCTGTCCAAGAGTCTTTTCTGTTCCCAGTTCCTTCCTCATCTTAATTCTTTTTTATTTATTTATTTTTTATTTTTGAAGAGAGACACAGAGAGAGACAGACAGAAAGAGAGGGAGAGGGAGACAGATAGAGAATGGGCGCGCCAGCAGTCTCTCAGCTGCTGTTAACGAAATCCAGATGTGTGCGCCCCCTTGTGGTCAAGTGCAGCATTGCGCCCTTGCATCACTTTGCATCTGGCTAAACGTGGGACCTGGAGATTGGAACCAGGTTCTTAGGCTTAGCAGGCAGGTGCCTTAACCATTAAGCCATCTCTCCAGCCCTTAATTCTTTTCTTTTTATGAGAGAGAGAGAGAGAGAGAGAGAGAGAATTGGCACACCAGAGCCTCCAGCCACTGCAATTGAGCTACAGACATGTGCACAACCTTGTGCGCATGTGTCACGTTATATGCGTGCATCATCTTGTCCATCTGGCTTACGTAAGACCTGGAGAATCCAACACGGGTCCTTAGGCTTCACAGGCAAGCACCTTAACTGCTAGGCCATCTTTCCAGCCAGCCCTCATCTTAATTTCTGAGCCAGCACCAATTCCACTCTCCTGGAGGGAGAATAAGGCAGGGCTGTCCATCCCCAAACACCAGTGGGGGAGATGGGTTTTATTTACTGAGTGTGCTGTGTAAAAGCTTGTATTAAGGCACAACAAGGTTAGCAAAGATGGTTAATTTCAAAGCCTTTTAACTGACAGCAACACACAAATTAGCTTCTGCATTCACTTTGGAAAACTAATTTCATCTCAGTGAAGAATTCAGCAGGGGTTCTGGTTGTCTTTTAAAGTAAAAGAGGGCTTGCTTCAAAGTGAGATGAAACTATTTTCTGGGGTACCTTCATAATTAAATGACAAGAAGAATGTTTGCTTCTAAAACCAGCACCCAATGGGGGGATGAGCTAGAAGGAAGAAGAGAGCCTCAAAGAGGTGTCAGGTTAAACTCTGCAAGAGCCACCCATGAGAAGATAACAAGATTGGAACGTTTCAAGAAGTTTGTTCTGAGTTATCACAAGAGCATTTAATTCAGTCAAAAAAAAATTTAAATACTGGCTCTGGCTCACCAACATCCTGCACTTCTGGTGTTGAGGTCAACTTGGGGCTGAAGCAGAAATGTTACAGAGAAACGGCATGGGGGTGGATGGATAGCACCTTTAATCCCAGCACTCAGGAGGCAGAGGTAGGAAGATTGCTGTGAGTTCAAGGCCAGCCTGGGACTACAGAATGAATTCCAGGTCAGTGTGGGTACAGTGAGACCCTACTGAAAGAAAGAAAGAAAGAAAGAAAGAAAGAAAGAAAGAAAGAAAGAAAGAAAGAAAGAAAGAAAGAAAGAAAGAAGGAAGGAAGGAAGGAAGGAAGGAAAAGAAGGAGGAAAGAAAGAGGGAGGGAGGGAGGAAGGAAGGAAGAAATGTAGAACAGAAAGCTGTTTGTTCATGGGTGTTGGTGTCTAATGCTGCACTGACCAGATAACATTCAAGCAGAGTGCAGCTGCATAGATAGGGAGGAGACTCCGGGTCATGCTGTCTCCCTGGTAAAGGCTGGTACAATAGAAACTTAGGTTTTCAAGTATCATGTGGGTCTTGTTTCTTTGTTACAGAAGCGGTTAGAGGGCAGGAATAATAGGAACCCTCAAAACACAGAGCGTTCTGATGGGAGTCTGGGGAGAGCAGCTCAGAGGCACTGCAGCTGTCCTAGGCATAGAGGGTTCATGGAACATCGCTGTCAGCTGGGCACTTGGCATAACATATTTGATTTTCATTTCATTAAATCCAGATACCGCTCACACACCACAACATTCACCATCTTAAAGTGCATACTTGAGTGTGGTTTTTTGTGTTTTATTTTTGCTTCTTGTAGTGTTAGATATCAAATCCAGGGCCTGGCACGTGCTAGGCGAGCACTCGACCACCGAGCTCACCCCCAGCTCATTCCAGCGGTTCTTTTGGTTTTTATTTCATTTTTTTTTTCGAGGTAGGGTCTTGCTCTAGCCCAGGCTGACCTGGAATTCACTATGTGGTCTCAGGGTGGCCTCGAACTCACGGCGATCCTCCTAACTCTGCCTCCCGAGTGCTGGGATTAAAGGCATGCGTCACCACGCCCGACCTTGCTTGCCCCCTTCCTTCCTTCCTTCCTTCCTTCCTTCCTTCCTTCCTTCCTTCCTTCCTTCCTTCCTTTCTCTTTCTTCTTTCTTCTTTCTTCTTCTTTCTTTCTTTCTTTCTTTCTTTCTTTCTTTCTTTCTTTCTTTTTTACTTTGTTTTGAGTTGGAGGTCTCATGTAGCTCAAGTTGGTTTTGAACTTGCTATGTAGCTAAGAATGACCTTGAACTCCTGCCTCCACCTCCCAAATGCTATGCTGGGAATGGAACTTGGAGCCTTGTGGATGCTAGGCAAGCACTCTACCCACTGAGCCACCAGCTCGCAGTGATTTTTTTTTTTAAATTTATTTTTGTTTTTCAAGGTAGGGTCTCACACTAGGGTCCCCAGGCTGACATGCAATTCACTATGTAGTCTCAGGGTGGCCTCGAATTCATAGCAATCCTCCTACCTCTGCCTCCCAAGTGCTTGGGATTAAAGGCATGCGCCACCACTCCCAGCCTGATTTTTTTTTAAAAATATATTTGTAAGATTATGCAGCCAACTCCACTGTCTACTGCCAGAGAACTTTCTCCATCCTCACGAGCACCCTCTCCAACCCGTTTCCCTCCCTACGTCTGACGGCCTCTCTTCTGCTTTGCTCCTCAGTGGACATGCCCAGTTTGAATATTTCACATAGCAGAATCAGACAGCAGAGAGCCTTTTGTGGCTGACTTCCTTAGCTCAGTGTGTTCTCAAAGTCCAAAGACCTGGTGTGAACTTGGAGCTTTGGCCACCTCTCAGTACAGTATGAACTGCCTTACTTAACCATGGTGGCAAGAAGCCCTCAGCCAGGCCCTCCTTGGACCAAGGCAACTGAGGCTGTATGTCATCAGAGGGAAGTGAATACATGTCTAGCACCACCACATCCAGTATGGAGTCTGCTATAGTGTGGACTTCCTGCACTGTGAGCCTGCCAGGGGCTGACATGAGGGACAGCGGGGTCCAGGGTGCTGGCAGCTGAAAATAAAATTGCCCAACTCATGGGCTGGACCCTGAGGCCAGCGAGACATGGTTCTTATCTTTAAAAGGTCCATAGCTGGGCTGGAGAGATGGTTCAGTGGTTAAAGGTGATTGCCTACAAAGCCTAAGGACTCGGATTTGATTTCTCAGTACCTTGTAAAGCCAGATGCATAAGGTGGCACATGTGTCTGGAGTTCATTTGCAGTGGCTGGAGGCTCTGGTGGGTCCATTCTTATTTTCTCTCTCTCCTCTCTGTCTCTCATTAATAAACAAACAAACAAATAAAAGGTTCATAGTGCTATGAGATGACCACTGTCTCCCTGCATCTCCAGCTGCAGCCTTCCTTCAAGGGGGCACTTCTGTGCCACAGGACCCCCAGCTACACACAGTTGGAAAAGAGAGCCCCACACTCAGGTGATGCCAACCAGATTTCTACTGGGAATGAGCTGAGCTATCTGACCCTATAGCAGGGTGGCAAGCATTGTCAACACTCTTGCCAGTCCCCTCGGGGCCTGCACCTAGATCCTGAAGGCAAGAACTCCAGCTCTTACCCCACTAATGAGGATGGCACCCCAATTGTGGCTGCCATCTCCCGAGCAGCCACTCTGCAGACTTCATCCAGGACTGCCTTCCCAGGCTCTATGCTGGGAGCTCCACTCTACTTGGGGTTCTTTCCTTCACTCAAAGTCCTTTTCCCCTACTCTGCTTCCAGTACCCCATGGGGACACTTCCTCATAAATCCTTTTCACATGCTGCAGGGGCAGGATGTGAGCTGGAAAGTCACATAAAAACTCACTAATGGGCTAGAGAGATGGCTTAGTGGTTAAGGCACTTGCCTGCAAAGCCAAAGGACCCATGTTTGACTCCTCAGATCCCACGTGAGCCAGACACACAAGGTGCCGCATGGGCAAGGTCGTGCATGGAGTTCAATTATAGTGGTTGGAAGGCCTGGCACACCAATTTTCTCTCTCATTAAAAAAAAAAAAAAAAAAACTTACACCGGGCGTGGTGGCGCAGGCCTTTAATCCCAGCACTCGGGAGGCAGAGGTAGGAGGATTGCCGTGAGTTCGAGGCCACCCTGAGACTACATAGCTAATTCCAGGACCAGAGTGAGACCCTACCTTGAAAAACCAAAAAAAAAAAAAAAAAAAAACTTACTATAGCCGGGCATGGTAGTGCACGCCTTTAATCCCAGCACTTGGGAGGCAGAGGTAAGAGGATCGCCATGAGTTCAAGGCCACCATGAGACTACATAGTTAATTCAAGGTCAGCATGGGTTAGAGTGAGACCCTACCTCAACCCTCCCCTGCAAAAAAAACCAACTTACTACTGTTGGAACGGGGAGATGGCTCAGTGGGTTAGAGTGCTTGCCATAGCGTGAGGGCCTGAGGCGGCCTGAGTTGGGATGTCCAGCACCCACATAGAAAGCTGGCTATAAGTACACATGCTTGTAACCCAGTCCTGTGGGAGAGCAGAGACTGGAGACTCACTGGGGTTCACTGGTCAGCCAGTCCGAAAACAGCAGCTCCAGTTTCTTTTCTTTTCTTTCTTTCTTTTTTCTTTCTTCCTTTCTTTCTTTCTTTCTTTCTTTCTTTCTTTCTTTCTTTCTTTCTTTCTTTCTTTCTTTCTTTCTTTCTTTTTAATCAAGGTAGGGTCTCACTCTCACCCAGACTGACCTGGAATTCACTATGTAGTCTCAATAGCCTCGAATTTACGCTGATCCTCCTACCTCTGCCTCCCAAGTGCTGGGATTAAAGGCATGCACCACCACGCCTGGCCATATTTTATCAACGCGATAGAACCTAGATAGAATCTCCTGTGAAGGATTATTTAGATTAGGTTCCCTGAGGTGGGAAGACCCGCCTTAACTGTGGTCAGCACCATTCCATGGGCTGGGCTTCTAGACTGTATAAATAGGAGAGAGCTGGCTGATCACCGGCATTCGTGGCTCTCTGCTTCCTCACTATGGACTGAATGTGACCAGCTGCCTCCAGCTCCCCCATGATGGTCTGTAAATTGGAACTGTAAACTGTAAGCTGACATAAACCCTTCCTCCATTTGACTGATAGTTGTCAGGCACTTTGTCCCAGCAATGAGAAGGTAAGTAGTACACTCATTCATTCATTCATTCATTCATTCAATGAACATTAAGTCGGAGGCCCACCATGTCCTAGCACTGTGCTAGATGCCCAGAGCCTTCAACGCTAACCACACAGCCCTTCCCTGGAGGGACTGCACCTCACAGTCTCCTGAATCTGGAGGCAGCTTCTCCAGACTGTGCTGACCAGAAGTGCTCACTGTCATGTTATGGGTGCGTTTTTTTTTTTTTTTTTTTTTTTTTAAATAACTGAGCTGGGATTAAATCCAGGTTCTCTGTGACAACAATTTTGGTTGATTAATCACCATAATATAAAGAGAAGTGGGTAGTGAGGCTACATAGCTACTGCAGTGTCAGCTCACAGCCTCTCCGGGCTGGGTTGCCAGGCTCGAGGCAGGCTGCAGTAGCTGCAATAGGTGAGCATTTATGCTTTCTGGGCCAGCATGTCCAGCCCAGCGTGACTCGGCACCTGGAAGCGGAAGCAGGTGTTTTCTAAGTTGCTTCCGCCCTTAGCTGGGTCTCCAGATGATCAGTGACTCACCTGTCACAGAGGGAGCTGAGCCAGGTATCCTGGGGCTTGCTGAGTGCCACATGGAGTGGACCTAAGGTACTGTGGAGGAGAACTGCTGGGGAATGTGGGTCTGTCAGACTCTGGAGACTGGCTGGGCATGATGCCATGAGACAACTGCCTCCAGACCCTGACCCTGAGCTTCCCAGTTGTCCACACTGGCTTTCTAGGGTTTGGACCACGCCCGTGAGGTCCCTTCAGCTCTGTACAGTGACCATTATACAAGGAGGATGAGGGTCCAGAACCCTGTGTTCCAACCCGGCTTTGCCACCAAGAACTGCAAGATCTTGGCCAATTCCTTCACATTTCTCAGTTCTCAATGCTTCAACTGCAGATGGTCCAGGACATAGAAATCAGCTTGACCATGCTCAGAGGCCAGTAACACATAGTCCATCCATACCCGAAAGCCCAAGGTCATTATTACCAGGGGCCACTGGCATGGTGGGTATGTGAATGTGACTCCTGAGGGTTTCAGTGGCTTCCTAAATAATCAAGTGTGCCATGTTGGTCCTAAGGGACAGAGGGTGGGAAAAACGTAAATCACAGGCATGGTTGGCCAGGGAGGTCCCTGATGTTCTCAAAACATTATAGGCCATTGCTGAGGCTCTTGGTTTCCCACCAAGATGGTAATAGATGGCAAGATCCTATTGCTGAAGACTCCACATACTTGGGCTGCAAGGTCACTGGGAAATCTTGCTGGAACTGAGATGAAAACCTCCTCCCTGTATACCAGCTGACAGAAAGTTAGAAAAAGCTATGCTGCATGCAGCTCCATGAGAGAGACAGAAATCACCAGGGGAGATACTCAACAGTGGACACTGCAAGCCTTAAGTTGGGCCAGCCAAGCCAAATGAGCCAACCAGTACAATAGTGGTATGTCTATTATGAGGGAAACCAACCGCTCTCTAATTGGACTGGAGGCCCGCTCCATGGGAGGGAAAACATGCCTGATACTGAAAATCTATGATGGGGGAAGTCATGAGCCCTAGAGGTGTGTTGCCTGCTGGTATCTGGCTAAATGCATATATTATGTTCACCAAACTGTCCTATAAGCATTTTTCTTAATGTTCATAGCTATGTATTAATGCTATTCTCACTTTTGGTTAGAGAAGCTTCTCTTTTCAGATAGCGGTGACCTCTGGGATGACTCAGAAGGCACCATAGTGCTGAGAAGAAGTGACAAAGGAGTACTCAGCACTGAAACATCTCTATCACACCTTCCAAGGCCCAGGGTCCATTGTGGAAGAGGTGGCAGGAAGAATATAAGAGCCAAAGGAAGGGTAGGACTCCTTACAATGTGCTCCTCCAGACACAAAATGGCCTGGATATCCATGACCTCACAGTGCCTGACACTACTTACACAAGACCATCATAAAAGGAGGAAAAGATGATGACATCAAAATGAAAAGAGAGACTGAATGAGAGGGGGAGGGGATATGATGGAGAATAGAGTTGTGAAGGGGAAAGTGGGGGCGAGGGAATTATCATGGTTTATTTTCTATAATTATGGAAGTTGTCAATAATAAAAAAATTAAAATCAATAAAATATAAGCATGGAGGCAGCTCAGGAGAGAGATAATTAACAGTGCCATTAGGAAAGAAACCCCTTGATCACATTAATCTATTAGTCATTCTAATCTACTCTTAATATCTCAGTGTGATTTTTTTTTTCTAGGTGATATAACATTTAAAGGGACATTCGAAGTAGGGTCTCACTCTAGTCCAGACTGACCTGGAATATGCTATGTAGTCTCAGGGTGGCCTTGAACTCACAGCAATCCTCCTACCTCCACTTCCTGAATGCTGGGATTAAAGGCGTGCACCACTACACCCAACTCACTCTCTCTTTGATTGAAAATAAATAAAAGTTTTGGAAATATTTATTTTTTAATATATCAAGCAACATTTGAAATATCTTGGATAATTTAAAATTATTTGAACGTGAAAGAATTTAAGAAATTAACTAATTTTGAAGATCTTAATGTTTTAAATAGTTTTTACTTACTTGGTACAGAGGTTAAAAGAAGTCTTAGGTTTTAGAAAAACTAATGAAAATATGTGTCATATAGCAAATTCCTCCAAACTGGAATATTCCCTCCTGACGGGAGGAGGGAGTGAAGAGGTCAATAAGTCTGGGAAACTTAAAAGGTCACGTGACCAGTCCTCACGTGAGCAGTAAACAACCATTGAAAGGCAGCCTTCGGCCAGTGTTATGTGGCAATTTTCTTTGAATTGCAACAATCCTATCTAGGAGGAGGACCAAGGCTCAGGAGACTCAGGAGGTCAACAAGTCTGGGAAGAGGTTGCAAGACCCCTTCCTGAAGTTATATTAAGGGAAAACAACTCCTTGGGAAGAGACTGTGACGAGCTGAGCTGCAGCAAGTCAGGCAGTGAGCTGGAGTCTCACCCACCCGCCCAGCGGCGCTCCAGAGATGCAGCTGCCTTTGAGTCACCATGTCCCTGTAAGCAACCCCTCACCTTGCTCTGTAAGTAACCCCAATAAACTCACTGGTTTTGGTGCAATGGTACTTTGGTGAATAGATGTGTGTCTTCCCAGAGCAAAAAAAAAAAAAAAATTCACCTGCATTGATTAATCTTGACAACTTATTGTCAGTTTTCACTTTATAAACACAATGAAATCTTGTATAATCAGGCTCAGTTTTTAGATATTAGAATAACTTCTCTATCAAACAAACAAAGGTTTTACCCAATGGAAAAACGTAAGAGGAGAGCAATATTTAATAAACTTTGCTGCTGTAAACAGAGAATCAGGTATAATATCAAACAAATAAAGGCTTTGTCTACTGGGAGGTGATTCCATATTGTATATATTACTGAGAGCAGAACCATATTTTTAAAAGCAGAGTTTTAAACATTTATTGACAACTTCCATATATAATCATAATTCCCTCCCACCAATCCTCTTTTCCCCCTCCCAAATCCCCCCTCCACTGAATCCTTCCTTCTTTCCAACTAGTTTCTTGTCCATTTTGATGTCATCATTTTTCCCCTCCTATTATATGGGCTTGTATAGGTAACGTAGTGTTGCAGTCAGCTTCATTTGCTGGCAGAGAACGCCTAACCAAAAACAGTCTGTGGGAGGAAAGGATTTATTTTAGCTTACAGACTTGAGGGAAAGCTCCAGGTGAAAAAACAGCCAAAACTCTCTCTTTTTTTTATTTATTTATTTATTTTTATTTTAGAGCAAGACAGAGAGAGAAAGAGAGAATTGGCTCACTAGGGCCTCAGCCATTGCAATTGCACTCCAGATACTTGCACCACCTAGTGGGCATGTGAGACCTTGCACTTGCCTCACCTTTGTGTGTCTGGCTTAGGTGAGATCTGGAGAGAGATTGAACCTGCTTCCTTAGGCTTTGCAGGCAAGCGCCTTAAATGCTAACCCATCTCTCCAGCCCTCTCTCTATTTTTAACACATATATTATTAGCTAGTGAAGAAATAGGTTTCCATATGGCTTATTCACAACATCTTAAAATTTTAAAATATTTTATTTGAGAGAGAGAGAAAGAGACAGAGAGAGAGAGAGAGAGGGAGAGAGAAAGAGAGAGAGGGAGAGAGAGAGTGTGTGTGTGTGTATGTGTGTGTAGACTTACCAAGGCCTCTAGCCACTGCAAACTTGAACTCCAGATGCATGTACCACTTGTGCATCTGGCTTATGTGGGTACTGGGGAATCGAACTTGGATCCTTAGGCTTCGCAGGCAAGCGCCTTAACCACTAAGCCATCTCTCCAGCCTACATCTTAAATTTTGATTAACCCTCCTCCCACCCACTGCTCTCCTGCCTCCCCAGTATTCTTCCCTCTACTTACATATATAATATATCTTCCCTTTGAGCTCTCCCCTCTCCTCCCTCCCTCATAACCCCTTTCAAGCTTCCTGCCTCTACTACTGACTCACTCTAATTCACACACACAACTCTGAACATTTGAAGCTAAGATCCACATATGAGAGAGAATTTGCGGCATTTGACTTTCTGGGTCTAGGTTACCACACTTAATATAATCTTAGACATTTAATGACCTTTAATAATATCTATGTTAGAAACTCAGATACCTTTGATTGGGAGAGAAGTGTATCTAACAGCTCACCAGAGCACCTCCTTCACATTGCCCACACATGTGCTGGCTTTTCCCTGAATGGAATTTCTGCCCTTATATAATTTCTATTTTGCCATTGGTTCATGGTTTATGTTCTGATAAAATTTCAATTCTTTTACCTCAAATCTTTCATGATGTGAAGCAATGCAGTAATAACAGCAGTAAATAACATTACTAGTAATAATGTCTTCTACCTATTTTCTTAGCATCTATTCTGATCTCGGTGTGAAAGGTAGGGATTTTAATCAAACTAAAGTCTCTCTCCCCATTTTGTGCTGAACAGTGTTTTGCAAACGCCTCTGATTGTAAGCAACATTAACAATCTTAGCCCCACTCTTATCGGGCCTTGATGCAGATGGACTCTGTCCTGAGTCATTCAGCTATCTTGTCAAACTAAACCTTGAGTAAGGGCTGGAGGGATGGCTTAGCGGTTAAGGCGTTTGCCTGCAAAGCCAAAGGATCCCCATTTGATTCCCCAGGACCCACATTAGTCAGATGCACAAGGGGAGCATGCATCTGGAGTTTGTTTGCAGTGGCTGAAGGCCCTGGTGTGCCCATTTTTTTCTCTCTCTCTCCCACTTTCTCTGTCAAATAAATAAATAAAAATAAATAAATAAATAAAATTAAACCTTGAGTTAAAAAACACCTCTGTTCTACGTTGTACTTTCTTTTTTTGTTGTTTTTGTTTTTGTTTTTCGAGGTAAGGTCTCACTCTAGTCCAGGCTGATCTGGAATTCACTATGTAGTCTCAGGGTGGACTCGAACTCATGGTGATCCTCCTACCTCTGCCTCCCAAGTGCTGGGATTAAAGGCATGTGCTACCATGCCCGGCTTACATTGTACTTTCTTATCACTGACTGATTGCTAAGGAATTTTTTGTTTGTGCCCCCAAAATCACATATCCTTAGAAACCTGTAACCCACCAATAGTATAACAAGTTCAAGATGATGTCAAATTTCCTGCCATGCTACCTATAATCTCTCTGAACTATCGAAGCTCAACACTCAGGTTTTGGAAGTTATTCTTGTGTCTGTGTCGACATGAATAAATTTTCTGATTCTCCACTATATCCCTGGTGCCAGCTGTATGTGACTCAGTTTCCCCATAACACCATTGCTAAGGTAAGCACTTTGGATGCTTTCTCTCCAGTTATTTAAAAATATGGGTAAGTTATCACTGAGCTCATTTTGTAGATGGAGAATGAGGCTCAGAGAGGTTGATAGCTTGCCTGAAATCACACAGCACTAATCAGAGCTGCAATTCAAAGCTGGGGTTCGATAACCCACAGACCTTATCTTCTCACTAATCTAGGAGATAGCCTGAGATTTATTTCTGTGAAATTGTGCATTCCCAAAGGGCCTTTCTGAGTCTATGGAGTGGGAAGAGATTTCTCTACAGATGAGTCACATATCAGGGGTAACACTCACCCCACCAGGGGAACTGATGGGGCACTTCCCAAGGCAGGCATCTAAGACGTGGGGGCTTTGAAGCATGGCTGGCTTGGATTTTCTGCATCAGTCCTTTCTTTTTTTTTTGCTTTGTTGTCTCCCCATGTGTTCATCACAGTGTCCCTGAACCCAAGGTAGCCCAGCCCCAGCTGCCATCCCGCTGGTCCAGAGCCAAATGGACTAAATGTGCACATGCACTTAAGATGGGAAGGGAGCCCAATGGGCTTGAGCCACAGTCCCCTGCCTTCAGGAGGGCTTGGCAGAATAGTGGAGGTCCTTAGTCAGGATAGGAAGAAGATGGTGTTTGCCTAGCTGGTGCTCTTTGGAGAATACATTATATCCCCACAACAGTTCTCCCTTTCAGCACTCTGAGTTGATCACGTGAAGACACCAATAACCACACTCCTGTGAAAACTTCCCCCACAAGCGCACAAAGACAGACATGCAGGATGTTCACTGCATGGCTATGGTAGCAGAAGAGCAGGGCGCCACCAGAACATCTGTTGAGAGAGGAGTGGGGAGACAAATGACATAGCCATAATGCTGGGATGCTATTCGGCTATTAAAAGAATGGGATATGGGTTGGAGAGAGGGCTCCGTAGTTAAAGGTACTTGCTTACAAAGCCTGACAGCCACGGTTCAATTCCCCAGGACCTGTCTGGAGTTTGTTTGCAGTGGCAATAGGCCCTGGTGCACCCATTCCCCTCTTGTTCTTTTTCTCTCTGCTGGCAAATAAATTAATAAAATATTAAAAGAATGGGACGGACAGGGAAAGATGTCTAAGATGTATTACCAAGCAAAAAAAGTCAAGTGGCAGGAATTTTTTTAAATAAAATATGGGCCCATGTTTAAATAAATAAATATGCAACTCACCAAATGATATATTAGGACCTGGAGATTTTTACTGGAAATATATCAGATTTCATGAAAGGAAAACAATAGAGTGTTAATTTTGGGGTCTTTGAACTGAAGAAATAGGAGTTACTCTTCAAGTTCAGTTTGAGAATAAAGATTTGCCTCTCCTGGAAGGCAGCATTTTATGTTTTGCCGGAAGACTGTAAATCAGGGTATGTTTTAGCCATAGTAGGACTTTAACTAGCTATGAATTAGCATGTACATGGGTGAGAGAAGGCCTGGGGGATAAGACGATGCGCAGAAAACTTAAAAAATTGAAAAAAACTTAAAAAATTGGGTTTAGGAGCAGAATAACGGGGTGAGCATAGAAGGTGCAGAAACTAAATAATAGATTTCTGGAATTGATTTTTTTTTTTTTTTTTGGCTGGGAACACATGTTACTTTAGTAACAGGAAGCAAATGAAAGTTCAGAAAAATCCTTTCTGAGTCAGATTTGTGGGAAATAGTGAAAACTCATTTGATAGTCAGAAAAATGAGAGGCATTTGACAATTTTGCAAGCAGGGAGACTTGGATCTCATTTCTGCTTTTTAAAATAGAAAGAATTTGTTGTTTTCTGGTTGTCTAAATAGGATGTGCTTATGGTACAATTAGATTCTCAACACCATGGGAGAGAAGGCGTTGAAACTCACCCCAAGACTGCATCAGACCTCTAGAGATGGCAACTTGGAATGTTGGGGTGCAGAACCCAGCCTCACATGCTGCCTTGAAACCTGACTTTGTTTAGTATATAAGGGTTATCTTTGCAAATCCATAATATCACAATACACATTGTCACTTTAATGGCTCCAATACCTTACCTTATACTTGGGCTATAATTGGTAGAAATAATGCACTTTGTTTTCTTTTTCTTCCTTCCCTCCTTTCCAGAGACAGGAGAACCCCTGGGTGCTCGCGGGCTGTATGGAGCAGGGGATAAGAGACCCCGCCACAAACAAGATGAAAGATGAGGACCAACACCTGAGGTTGTCCTCTGACCTCCACACATGCGCCATGGTACGCACATACCCCCCCCACACACACTCACACACTCATACACACACACCACAAAGATTACCAACAAGGGTTGATGGCCAAGGATGCCTCCCACCAGCAACACAAGGTAAGCCGAACTCTGGTTGTCTTATTCCTGACTTCTGTGGCATGGGCTTCATCACCATCTTCTCTCTCCCACCCCACCTGAAACTTCCCTTCATGGGCTCCGCATGGGCTTTGCATGGTCCCTGAGTACAGACAGGAGACAGGCTGTCTTTGGAAGTCCCTAGGAGCAAGGAGTCAACCCCCAGCTTCTCACTGGCCTGACCTGACCTGGGTGCCCCATACAAGCCCATGGCTATGACCAGTAAGGTGATGGGGACATTGCTGCCTTAGCTGGTCCCATTCCTAGATCCCAAAGCAGGGAAGGTATCCACCAAAGTGACTGTCCCAGGAACAGGGTGGATGCATACTTCAGTGTCCCTGTGTCTCCCATGGAACAACTGAGGCACATTCTACATGCAACGTGGCCCCCCCATAGCCGCCCATAGTCCTCAGCGGCTGGGTTTCCTCTACTGACCCTAACCCTTGCTTATTGGCCTACCTTTTTGAGCTCATTTTTCGTTCTTTCTTTTATTTATTAATTTATTTGGTTTTGGTTTTTTGAGGTAAGGTTTTTCTCTAGCCCAGGGCTCACCTGGAATTCACTCTATAGTCTCAGGCTGGCCTCACACTCACAGCGATCCTCCTACCTCTGCCTCCTGAGTGCTGGGATTAAAGGCATGTGTCACCATGTCCAAATCATTTATTTCTTATATGTATGTATATGTGTGATATATGTGAATACAAGCGTGTGTGTGTGTGTGTGTGTGTATGTGTGTGCATGCACATGTGTGTGGAGAACAGAAGTTGATGTTGGAGGTTCTTCCTCAATTCTTCTTCACTGTACTTTTGAGACAGGGTTTCACACTAAACCGATTTGGCTAGACTGACTGGCCAGTGAGCCCCAGTGAGCCTCCTGTTTCTGCCTCCCCGGTGCTGGGATTATAAGTACCCACAGCCATGCCCAGCATTTTATGTGGGTTCTGGGAATAGACCTCAGGCTTTTATGTTTGCAACACAAGCATTTTACCCACTGAACCATCTCCCAGGTCCTTCCTTCCCATATGAATATATATGTATTTATGTATGTATAAAAATATGTATGTATATATGAGTACACATATAAATTTTGTGGTTTTTTGTTTGTTTGTTTTCTCGGGCTATGTCACCTAGGTTGGACTCAAACTCTCAATCCTACCTCAGGTTCAGAGTGTTGGGATCAGAAACATGGCTGCCACCATGCCCAGCTCTTTCTCTTCCTTTCTGTGCTCTCACTCCCTTCCTAGAGTTCCCTGGAATCACATTCCTTACACTTGAGTCTCTAACTGGGGTCCACTTCTGGGGAGCCCAAATGAAGACACTGATCAATGACAAAGCCCCTTCCTTCACTGCCATTGGTTGGCCTTAGTCTAGCATGGACACATTCTATAGATGCAAGCTCATGTTATAAGGCTGAGGGCGGGTGCCCATGCAGAACCTCTCCCTGCTGAAGTAGAATGGCATCAGCCAGCTACATCTACCAGTGAGAGCTCTCCTTCCCCTCTGCGCAAGAGAAGAAGGGGCTCCTTCCTCCGGAAGCCACTTGGCATGCACAACTTCCTCAGCAGGGCCAGCACCCCTTCCAGAGGCATCTGGGCAAGATTTCTTCAGGAAAAGAAGAGCAAGAACTCCAACCAGACTCCATGCCCAGTGCGTTGGGAACTCTCAATCCAGCGGAGGTCAGAGCACATCAAAGATGTCAAGGTCAAGAAACAAAAAAGGGCTGAGAAAAGGAAGCTACAACAATTGAATGCACTGTGGAATCCCAGGGTGGATCCTGAGGGAGGGCTGCACAGGCATTCCTGAGACAGGTGACAACATTTGAAAGTGGATTGAGGATTATGTGATGATAAATTTCGTGATTAAAAAAAACTATTTATTTGCAAGCAGAGAGAAGAGAGACAGAGACAGAGAGAATGGGTGTACCAGAGCCTCTAGCCACTGCAAAGGAACTCCAGATGCATGTGCCACCCTGCGCATCTGGCTTACGTGCAACCTGGAGAATCGAACCTGGGTTGTTAGGCTCTGTAGGCAAATGCTTTAACTGCTAAGCCGTCTCTCCAGCTCCAATTTGTGATGTTAAAAGTACACCGTGGCAATGTATGAGAATGCCCTTTCTTTCCAGGGATGCACAGACAGTTATTTAAGGGGAAATCCAGTCAACCATCCAAACAAACAAACAAACAAACAAACAAACAAACAAACAAACAAACAAACTGGAAGGAAGATCCAAACACCAGAGCAGAGGATGAGGACTGGTTTTTGGACTTGGGAGAATTGGATTCAAATCCTAGCTCTGCTATCTGCTGGCTGAATGACTTTGGGCAAACCTCCAGACTCTGAGTCTCACTTTCTTTGTCTGTAAAATGGGCCTGCTAGTAGTGGCTTTCCTGAAAGTGAGAAGGAGTCAGGTAGCTTTGTTAGGAAGCTTAGGGTGACGGGGCTCCTTTAAGTAACAAGGGCTTGCCCTGATAGTCTGCGCTTTGCTGGAGATCAGAGAAGCTGGTTTCTTCTTATGTCTTGCCTAAAGGAGTTCTCAGATCTGGGAGGGAGGTCTCCTTTCCTAGAATTCAGATCTAATCCTGGCATTGTGGTAGGTCAAGCTTAGACCCCAGAACTTGCTGTCATGGCTGGCCCCTGCTTGAGCCAGCCTCTAGCCCAGACCAATCCGCTGTCTCTCTGTCTCATCTGAGCCAGAAGGTAGGGCCCACCACCATAATGTTTTAAATATATTTATCATGGGAGAGGGCAAGCTGTCCTTTCTGGTGACTCTCTTCTCCTCACGTGGGCTGAGAGGAGGGGAGAACTCCCTTGATTCCTCTCTACCCCCTCCTGCCCTCCACATGGCAGGATCTCTCTACTTTCTCTCCTTTTCTCTCTAAATCTCTTTTTACATTTCTTCCAGGCCTACCACATGGGCTCTCAGACCACATGGATGTATCAATTTTCCTTTCCTTGGTTTTGTACTTTCCTAAATAGTTTAATAATTTAATAATCATTAGTTTAATAATTATCGTTCTCGGTTTGGTTTGCCAAATTCTTTGGTTAAATACAAACACAAACTCAGGGTTTCAGGTTCAAGGACTCTATTTATACCCCATGACAAAAGTGACCCATGATGAGGCCTGAGAATAGCCTCTGATGCATACGGATGTTTGGGAAATGTTACACACAGCTGTTGCACAACTTTTTCTGGTTTAAAGTTAACATCTGCTTCCAAACTGGGATGGTACAAACAGCCCAGGGAATGTCTCACTCAAGTTCATCTTGACGAGTAAATAAGTTCGTTAGGGGTTACCCACGCAAGCTGCATTTCCCTGGACTCGCAGCCATCATCACCACCACTATATGAAGCTACTGTTTTATGAGGTTTCACATCTATGGCAGAATTGATAAAGCCTTGGGTCCAGAGCACTACCTAATGTCAAAGCAGTCGAGGTGACTACAGACAACAAAAAGCACAGACAAAACAGACCCTGGCAGGTTCCATGTTTATGTATAATCCATCCTTGCCCTTGTCAGGGATTCAGCTGGCCTTGGCAAACACCATCTAGCCACGGAAAGCATGGCATGGTTGTCTGCAGTCTGCCACGTGGAACAGCTACGTGGTGGCTTGCTGGAAGATGGAGTTACTCTGGCTGGGGTTCAGAGGACTCGTGTTACTACAGCAATAGCAGTGGTAAATCTAGATGTTTCGGGGCTGGGGAAATGGCTCAGTTGGTACAGTGCTCGCCTTGTAAGCCTGAGGACCTGAGTTCAATCTCCAGAGCCTATGTAAAAAATCTGGGCATGGGCGGAGGGTGCCTGGAATCTCAGCACTGGGGAGGTGAGGACAAGCTTGGCTATGCAGCCTAGCTTACTTGGCAAGCTCCGGGCCAATGAGAGATCATGTCGCAAAGAGAGGTGGACCTCATTCCTGAACATGCACGCACAAACACGTACACACAGACTTGAACACACACACACACACACACACACACACACACACACACACACAATTTTTGAATATAAAGCCAGACATGGTGGCATATGCCTGTAATCCCAGCACTCAGAAAGTCGTGAGTTCAAGGCCAGCCTGGGACTACAAAGTGAATTCCAGGTCAGCCTGGACTAGACTGAAACTCTACCTCGAAAACAACCAACCAAACAAACAAACAAAAAAATTAAAAAAAAAAAAGACATTGAATTTAGAAGTCTCATAGAGTTAGATGAGTTTCTAACTCTTCCAGTCCCACTGGGAACTCCCAGGAAAATACTCCCCCTAAAAAGAAGCTCAATGACTGAACAGGTGCAATAGTGGCATGTCTATTCTTGGGGTAACCAACTGCTCCATAATTGGACTGAAGGCCCTCTCTACGGGAGGGAATACATACCTGGTACTGAAAAACCTAAGTAAAAGTCTTTGGTAGGTGAGGTCATGAGCCTTAGGGGTATAAGCCTGCTCTCATCTGACTAAATGTATATATTATTCCCACCAAGCTGCCCTGAAAGCACTACACTTAATGTTCATATTCACATATTAACGCTACTCTCACTTCTGGTTAGAGAAGCTTCTCTTTTCAGATGGTGATGACCACTGGGATGACCCAAAAGGCAACATAGTGCTGAGAAGAAGGGATGGAGGAGTGCCCAGCACTGAAACACCTCTGTCACACCTACAAGGCTCAGGGACCATTGCGGAAGAGGGGGCGGATAGAATGGAAGAGCCAAAGGAAGGGTATAACCTCTTACAATGCAACTGTCCAGACAGAAACTGGCCTCGATATCCATGACCTTGCAGTGCCTAGCAATACCTTTGCAAAACCCTCAAAATAGAAGAAAAAGATGATGACATCAAATTAAAAGAGAGGCTAATGGAGAGAGGGAGGGGATATGATGGAGACTTGAGTTCTAAAGGGGAATGGGGGGAGGGAAGGGAAATATCACGTGGGTTTTTTCTTTGTATGTGAGTAAAAAGTCAATAAAAAACAATAATAATTTTTAAAAAAGAAGAAGAAGAAGTTAGAAGATTCTAAACACCCCTGAGAGTCAGATCTGTGAGCACTCATCAAGCCCTTTGTTATGCAAATGGAGAACTGGAAGCCTAGACCGGGCAAGGGCAAGTGGCTGACCAACTTCAGGCTGACTCAAAAAAAAAAAAAAACTTTAATTAACACCTACTGTGTACGAGGACAGCACTGGACACACTGTGGGGGTTACAGACATAATCAGGCTCAGGGACTGAGTGTGAAGGCTCGGGTCTCTGATTATTATAAAGCGTCACTGGAGACACACCAAAAGGAAACCTGGCCCACAGCTCCCCGGGAAATCTCACCAGTCCCCAAACCTTCACTTTGCAAATTCTCATCTCTGAGTCCGCTCAAAGCTTCATCTTGGAATATGAAACCTTTCTTCACTGTGCCCTATAGATCTTGTCATTTATTTAAAGCCTTTGGTGGCTCCCTTTTGCCCTTGGGGGAAAAAAAGAACTCCAATTCCTTTTCAGCCTGACTACACAAAACAGCCCTCTGGGAAGATGGACAGTCAAACCACATTTATTGAACACCACTGTGTGTGCGTCCCGAGAGGCTGCTGGGAGGATACAAGTACTAGTTGGTTGTCTTAATTGCCTACACCACAGCTGAAGGGCAGACATGTGGAGCAGTGTGGTCCATGGAGAAACCCCTGCATCTCCATCATTCTGAAGCTCATTTGCATAAAGGATGCATGTACATATAAAGGATGTAAGTATGTATAAAGGACCCATAAAAAACAAGCTGTGGTGCTGGAGAGATGGCTTAGTAGTTAAGGTGCCTGCCTGCTAAGCCTAAGAACACTGGTTCCAGTCTCCAGCGGTTCCAATCTCCAGGTCCCACGTTTAGCCAGATGCAAAGTGACGCAAGGGTGCAATGCCGCACTTGACCACAAGGGGGTGCATGCATCTGGATTTCGTTAACAGCAGCTGAGAGACTGCTGGCATGCCCATCTCTGTCTCTCTCCAAAAATAAATAAAAAATAAAAAAATAAATTAAAAAAAAAACAAGCTGTGGGGCTGGAGAGATGGCTTAGTGGTTAAGGCACTTGCCTGCAAAGCCTAAAGACCCATGTTCAATTCCCCAGGATCCACGTAAGCCAGATGCACAAGGTGACACATGCATCTGAAGTTCCTTTGCAGTGGCTGGAGGCCCTGGAGCACCCATTCTCTCTCTTTATCTGCCCGTCTCTCTCTCTCTCTCTCTCATATGTAAATAAATAAATAAATAAATAAAATAAATAAATAAATAAATAAATATAAATAACTTAAAAATAAGATGTGGGTTGGCAGAAGGAGGCAGGCACTGTATATGGCATTGTATATTGAGGGGTCTGGTGTGTTCTGTGCTGTGGTAAGGAGAATACTGCACCCTTCCCCTCCCCATTGAAGATGTCCATGTCCTAACGTGAGAATCTGTGACTATCACCTTACCTGGCCAAAGACACTTTGCCAGGTGAGGTCTGCAAGAGACCAGATGGAAACTACCCCCAATGACCCAAGCGACAAAGCAATCACAAATATCTGAATAGGAGCAAGTCTTGACCATGGAAGAATCGGGGTGTTTAGTGTCAGAAGCAAGAAGCTGGGGTGATAGTATTGCTGGCTGGGAGACCACTAGCCAAGGAATGAGGACAGACTAGAAAAGGGCAGGAAGTGAATTCTCTCCTAGAGCTTCCTAGGAGATTGTGACCAAACAGCACCTTGATTTTCACTCCATGGGCTCCATTCTGAACATTTTTTTTTTGGCGTGTGTGTGTGTCTTGTGCATATGTGAATACATGTTCATGTGTATTTGTGTGTATGCATGTGTGTGGAGGCCTGAAGTCAATGTCAGGTGCCTTCCTCTATTGCTGTCTGCCTTATTTTTAACATATTTTTAGTTATTTGCAAGCAGATACAGAGAGAAAGAGAGAGAATGGACATGCCAAGCCCTCAAGCCATTGTAACAAACTCCAGATGCATGCACCATCTTGAGCATTCAGTTTTACGTGGGTACTGGGGAATTGAACCCCAGTTGTTAGGCTTTGCAGGCAAGCACCTTAACTGCTGAGCCATCTCTCCAGCCCTGCACCTTATTATTTATTTATTTTATTTATTTTTATTTCTTTGAGAGAGAAAGAGAAAGATAGAGACAGAGAGAGAATGGGTGCACCAGTGGCCTCTCAGCCGCTATGAATGAACTCCAGACGCATGTGCCCCCTTGTGGGCATGTGCCACATTGGGCCCTTGCATCACTTTGCGCCTGGCTAAATGTGGGACCTGAAGAATAGAATGGGTGTTCCTAGGCTTCACAGGCAGGCGCCTTAACTGCTGAGCCACCTCCCCAGCCTCCTCCACCTTATTTTTTGAAACAGGGTCTTGCACTAAGCCTGGAGCTCGCTGATTCAGGTAGTCTAGCTAGTCAGCAAACCTCAGGGATTCCTTGTCTCTGCCTCCCCAGTGCTGGGAATACTGGCACATGCTGCTTTGAAGTGGTGGTTACTGGAGAGTTGAACTTAAGTCTTCATGCTTGTAAGCAAGCACTTTACTGATGTGAGCCATCTTCTCAGCTACCCACCACCCCACACCACCAAATTCTGGATGTCTGACATTCACAGTTACAAGATAAAATGGTAAGTGTGCACTGTTTAAGCCATGAAGAGCAGGATAATTTACTAAGGTAGCCACAAGAACCCAGTGTCCAGCTCCCCTGGCTCGTGACCTCTGCGGTGTCATCAGAACAGTGCTCACTAACACTGGGCATGGTGGTCACGCCTTTAATCCCAGCAGTCGGGAGGCAGAGGTAGGAGGATTGCCGTGAGTATGAAGCCACCCTGAGACTACATAGTGAATTCCAGGTCAGCCTGAGCTAGAGTGAGATCCTACCTTGAAAAAAGAATAGTGCTCACCCAGCACAGGACTTGGCTTTCTCATTCAGACCAGGAGAGTTAATGATCCTCACAGATTACAGCCTGTTGCAGTTTCCTTCTCGTTGCTGGACGAACATCCAACCAGAAGCAGTTTAGGGGAGAAAAGGGTTTATTTCAGGCTTATAGAATCCAGGAGAAACACCATCAATGGTGGAAGAAGCCAAGCAGAGAGATGTCACTAAACAAGCCAGCAAACACGAACAGCCAGAGCTCAAACTGGCTCTCTACACACCTAGTAGGACTGGGCTACAAGATCACACCACCTCCCACCCTGGCTCTAAGACTCAAGTGGCAAACCCAGTCTGGAGAGATGGTTCAGTGATTAAGGCACTTGTCTGCAAAGCCTAATGACCCAGGTTTGATTCCCCAGTTCCCATGTAAAACCAGATGCACAAAGAGATGCATGTGTTTGGAGTTCATTTGCAGTGGCTGGAGGCCCTGAAGTGCCCATTCTCTCTGTATGTCTCTCATCTTTCTATCTCTTTCTGCTTGCAAATAAATAAATAAAAACATTTTTTTTTAATTAAAGAAGGGCTGGAGAGATGGTTTAGCAGTTAAGGTACTTTCCTGTAAAGCCTAACAACCTGGGTTCAATTCCCCAGTGCCCATGTGAAGCCAGATGCACAAAGTGACACATGCATCTAGAGTTCATTTGTACTGGCTAGAGGCCCTGGCACACCCGTTCTCTCTTTACATCTCTCTTTATCCTTGCAAATAAATAAATAAAATCAAACAACAACAAAATCTTTAAAAATCTTTATAAAAAAACTAAGGAAAATAATTTAAATAACATTAAGTTTAGCCAATATACTCTTCTCATTGCTGTGACAAAATCCCTGAAAAAAGCAACTTAAGGGAGGAAGGATTGCTTTTGGCTCACAGTTTGAGGGTACAGTGCATCCTGGTGAGGAAAGCAGGCAGCAGGGGTGTGAAACATCTGGTCAGATTACATCCACAGTCAGGAAGGAGAGAGAGAGAGAAAGAGAGAGAGAGAGATGAATGTTGGTGCTCAGTTTTCCTCCTTCCGTCTTAGGCCCTAGTCCAGAAAATGATACTAGGTGGGTCTTTCCTCTTCAGTTAAACTTCTTTGGAAACACATTCACAGATTCGCCCAGAGGCGTGTCTCCTGGGTGATTCCAAATCCCGTGAAGTTGACAATGAAGACGAACTCGCAGCCAAACACTCCTCAGCTCCTCAGAGAGATGCATGTGGTGGCAGCAATCCCTGTGGCTGCTGTGAACCACACTAACCCCTCACTTGGATTCATCTTCCTCCTATCACTTTCCCTATCTACCCTGGGGCTTTGGAGTAAGACCTAAACAGGGGTACAGAAAGGTCAAGCTCCAAACTCTCATCAAAGTCTTATTGTGAACCAAGTCAGCACCAAACCACAAAAAGCTCCAGGGAGAGAAATACAAACTGTCACTTAAAACGTTGTGGATTTGGGCCTGGGGAGATGGCTCAGTGGATAAAGCTTCTACCACTCAAGCCTGTGTATCTGAGTCCAATCCCAGACCCACATAAAAAGCCAGAAGCCAGGGCTGGAGTGATGGCTCAGCAGTAGGTAAAGGTACTTGCTTGCAAAGCCTGATGGCCAACTTTGATTCCCCAGTACCCACATAAAGCCAGTTGCAAAGGGTGGCATATGCAACTGGAGTTTTGCTTGCAGTGGCCAGAGGCCCTGGTGCACCCATATTCTCTCTCTTTCTCTCTCTCTCCTTGCAAATAAACAAAATAATTTTACTTTATTTATTTATTTGAGAGAGAGAGATACAGAAATAGGCAGGTAGAAAGAGAGAGAGAGGGAGAGAGAGAGAGAGAATTGGTGCGCCAGGGCCTCCAGCCACAGCAAACGAACTCCGGATGCATGCACCCCCTTTTGCATCTGGCTTACGTGGGTCCTGGAGAATCGAGCCTCGAACTGGGGTCCTTAGGCTTCATAGGCAAGCGTTTAACCTCTAAGCCATCTCTCCAGCCCCAAAATAATTTTTTAAAGCCAAAAGCTGTGGTGGATTTCTACAATCCCAGCACACTGATGGTGGCATGGAGGAAGGGGGGGGGAGGTAGCTGAAGAAGAGAGAAGCTCATGGCAGGCACAGCCGAGAACAGGGGGAGAGACCCTACCTCAGATGATGGGGAAGAATAAGGGTCAGCTTGAAAATTGTTCTCTGACCACTACAGGCACACTATAGCACACATACACCCACAGTCACTCTCTCACACACACAATGAAATCAAAACTAAACATGAATGTAAGAAAACTAAGTAGTGGATTTGGCGTTTGGAAGGTGCGAGGTCCCTAGAGGAAGCTAAGAACATGCCAAAGAGACAGAAGGGAAGAGGAGAGCTTCGGGAAGCAGGAAGTCCATCAACATAGACCCAGGAAGAAAGACGAGGGTGGGAAGATTCCAGGATCAGGAGTCACTAAGGAAGCTCACACTATGAACTACACAATGCTAACTTGTTTTCTGTGGTTCTGAGCCCTGGTCCAGCCCAGTCATCCCCATACCTCAGTAGATCTGCCTCACACACCTCGCCTGCTTTGGTGATTATGTGGCATAGAAGAGGGCTATGTATAAAGCTAAGCAAAGCAGAGGTGGCAAATGACAGTGTCATTTGTGAGACACGAAACCATCACACAAAGTGTGACTCGGGAGGGCAAAAGCCCTCGGAGAATCCTCAGATATATCCAGAAAGCTTTGGATCACCTCCCATCTCCAGGATAGAAGCATGAACAATTTATATACTTATCTTTTTAAATTTTTATTTATTTATTTATTAGAGAGAGAGAGAGAGTGTGTGTGTGTGTATAGCTGTGCCAGGACATCCAGCCACCGCAAACAAACTCTAGATGCATGTGCCATTTTCTGCCTCTGGCTTATGTGGGTCCTGGGGAATCGAACCTAGGTCCTTTGGCTTTGCAGGCAAATGCCTTAGCTGCTAAGCCATCTCGCCAACCCTACTTACCTTTTCTTTTTAAAAAATATTTTAATTTTATTTATTTGGGAAAGAGACAAAGAGGCAGATATATAGAGAGAATGGGTGAACCAAGGCCTCCAATCACTGCAATTGAACTCCAGATGCATGTGCCACCTTGTGCATCTGGCTTACATGGATACTGGGGAATTGAACCTGGGTCCTAGGCTTTGCAGGTAAGAGCCTTAACCACTCAGCCATCTCTCCAGCCCTACTTACCTTTTTTTTTTAAAAAAAAATAATAATTTATTTATTTATGAGAGAGGGAAAGAAAGGCAGAGAGAGAGAAAGAGAGTGGGCATGCCAGGGCCTCCAGTCACTGCAAATGAACTCCAGACACATGCGCCATCTTGTGCATCTGGCTTTAAGTGGGTACTGGGAGATTGAACACTGGTCCTTAGGCTTTGCAGGCAAGTGCCTTAGCCACTGAGCCACCTCTCCAGCCCATATATACTTATCTTAATGGGTCAGGTGGCTTTACAAGCATGGAGGAATAAGAAACACCCAATGGTCCAGGTAGATGGCCTCTTAGGCCTTACCTTAGCATTCATGGCCCAAAGTGTCCCAGTCATAGTCAACAAGGAGGCTTGCTTGAACCTCTGTGGTGTTAATTATGTCTGCCAGACCACCAGGAGTGAGCTAAAATTAGCCAGCAATCTGATCTGTTGACAATTGGCAGCCGTCACTGAAGCTTGTGTGAAAGATGGATCTGCAAGAAAAGCATGTGTATTGTGATGAGACATGGACCAAGAAAGTGTGAAGGGTCTGTACTCTCTCTGGGTCCACCTGGTTATACCTGGCATTGGGGCTGGCTCTCCAGCGCCTTGAGGAGGAAGAGAGAGGGTATAAGCTGCTAGGCTAAGGCTCAGCCTGTCAGTGGGACGTACATGTCTTCCTGGCGATGGTCATTAATATGCACACTGGGCACTGATTCGTTTCAAGATAAAGCCCTGTGGCTAAATAGAGAATTAATCATGCTGCTGAAGTGACTGCAGGAAGCTTGTGCTGAGGGTCTCCAAGCAGGGAAAACCATTTTTATTGTTTGCCAGTAACTCAGCCAATAGTGTATGTGGAATTAACTCATTTTATCATCACATCGCTTTAGGTGGTAAGTGCAATTAATTATGCTCACTTTACAGAGAGGGAAATCAAGGCTCAGAGAAGGCATTTGAGTTATGATCAAAATCAAGAAATCAGAAGCCATCCATTTAAAAAATGTATTTTTATTTATTGACAAGAAGTGAGAGATAGAGAAAAGAGAGACAGACAGAGAGAAGGGACGCACCAGGGACCTTTAGCCGCTGCAAATGAGCTCCAGATGCATGTGCCATTTTGGGCATCTGGCTTTATGTGGCTACAGGGGACTCAAACCAGGGTTGTTAGACTTGCAGGCTAGCATCTTAACTGCTGAGCCAGATCTCCAGCCCCAGAAGCCATCCTTTTTTTTTTTTTTTTTTTTTTTTTTTTTGGTTTTGCGAGGTAGGGTCTCACTGGTCCAGGCTGACCTGGAATTAACTATGTAGTCTCAGGGTGGCCTTGAACTCTCGGCGATCCTCCTACCTCTGCCTCCCGAGTGCTGGGATTAAAGGCGTGCACCACCACGCCCGGCTTGAAACCATCCATTTTTAAGCCCAGCATTTGAGAGGCTGAGACAGGAGGATTCCAAGTTGGATGCCAGCCTGGGCTGCCTCACAGCAACAGAAATCAGAAACCATTTCAAGTATTTTCACCAGAGAGAATTTAATTCGGGGAATTGGCTTCATCAGTGTGGAAAGCTGAAACCACCCGAGACAGTTACGCCACCCACAGGTTAGCAGTGGAACACTGCCCTTCCCCTAGCCTGGAAGGATGGAGGAGGGATGGCAGGAGCGGGAAGAGGGATGCAGGGAGGAGGAAGGGAGGAGGGATGGTGAGAGGAGAAATGGAAGGAAGAGGGATGGAGGGAGGAGGGAGTAAAGGGATGGATGGAGAGGAATGGAAGGAGGATAGTAGTCTAGAGAACTCCCTGATTCTGGGATGAACTTCCAAACAGCTTATGAGAGGAAGGGATTGATTTGAAGCTCACAGATCCGAGGGGGAAGTTCCATCCCTGGAGGAAGAAGCTGGCTCCCATTCATAAAGTTAAGCAGAGAGAAACCACCACAACAGCCAGCACCACAATCAAGTCAGCAAGCATGAACCTTCAGCAGCAGGACCCCCAGAACTCAGACTGCTCCCATATGACTTTGGGCTAGAGTTCAGATCCACCCCCAAACACACTTCAGGGTTCGGCCCCAGGATCTGGCCCCAGTGACACCTCTTCTAGCCAGGTAATAAAGCTTTTGAGTCTAAGGGGAGACATAAATTCACACTGCCACAGATGAGGGATGAAGGGAGGAAGAAGGAGAGTAGAGGGAGGGGTAAGGAAGGCTAAAGGAAGAAGAAAGATGGAGTGTTGGAGAGAGTAGGGAAGAGAGATGGAGAGAAAATGGATGGTATGAGGAGGAATGGAGACCTGGAGGAAAGAGCAATGGAACCCAGTGGTCAGCTTGAGCGTCAGGGGAAATCATGCAAGCTGCCAGAGGCAGTGCACTGGGGGAGGGAGGCATGCCCTCGTTCCTCAAATTCCGTCTTCTGGCCTAACACCATTGCCTTCCATTGGTCAAGTCCAGAACGAACCCAGGAACTGAGCAAGAGGTTGGGACCAGCAAAGTCCTCAGGGTGGGACTCCCATGACAAAATAGAGCAGAGGAGAGGCACAGGGGTCAGGACTGAGACAGCTAGCAAGTGACTTAGCAAGAGTTTGAACGAACCTATATCTCTTCGTAGAAGCCAAATAACCCACAGTCCTGTCCCTTTCTTGGGAAAACATAGATGCAGCCCCAGCCCTAGCCCCAGCCCCAGATGTGCTTGGGAAGCCCCTTGTAGTTCCTGGTAGAAACAGGACAGGCTCGGGTGGTCTTTCCATACTGCTACAATGTTCCTATTAAGAATAGACATGCGGGCTGGACAGATGGCTCATCTGTCCCCCGTCAAATGAATAGATAAATATTTTAAAAGAATAGACATGAAGATGTTGGTGTTTTGTATTTGATTTCTACATAGTCAAAATGTTTGGGGATGATTTTTTTTTTTTGTTTTGTTTTTTGAGGTAGGGTCTCACTCTGGCTCAGGCTGACCTGGAATTCACTATGTAGTCTCAGGGTGGCCTCGAACTCTCAGTGATCCTCCTACCTCTGCCTCCCAAGTGCTGGGATTAAAGGCATGCGCCATCACGCCCGGCTCTGGAGATGATTTTTTAAAAAAAAAATAGTTAAATGTTTTCCATTGTTAGAAAGAAAAAGAGGAGAGAGGGCTGGAGAGATGGCTCAGCGGTTAAGGCATTTTCCTGCAAAGCTAAAGGACCTTGGTTCAATTTCCCAGGACCCATGTAAGCCAGATGCACAAGGTGGCGCATGTGTCTGGAGTTCATTTGCAGTGGCTAGAGGCCCTGGCATGCCCATTCTCTCTCTCTCTCTCTCTCCCTCTCTCTCTCAAATAAATAGATATAAAATAAATAAAATATTTTTTAAAAAGGAAAGAGAGGAGAGAAAGAAAAAGAAAGGAAGGAAGGAAAGAAAGAGAAAAGAAAAGACATGAGAGGGGTCACCACAGATGTGTCCAAATCCCAGCTCAGTGGTGGCTTCTTGTGTGACTTTAAGCAAATGACTTTACCTCTCTTAGCCCGTTTCCTCCCCTGGAAACTAGGTGCCAGGAATATGGCACTGGAAGTGTGGCTCTAAACTTTAGAGAATGTCTCGCTTCCGCAGGTGCATTCCCACCGCTCGACCAATTTCCTGTCTCCACCATCAGCCCCCTTACGTAACCTGCGATCTCTCATCTTGCTCAGGGGATCGTGTCACTTAAGGTGTCCTCATAAGGTGGGGGCACTGGCAGAGAGGAAAAGCAAATCCTCAGCCCTGTCTTCAAAGCTGTCAGAGGCATTCTCCCAACCCCATCCTCCCCGCTCAGCTGTCAAGTCCACTAAAGCTTCAAGCTGATCCTAGGGGAGAAAGCCTGGGGACCCTGGGAGCTCCGTTGATTCTAGCACTCTTGCTGGCTTACTCCCTGTGTTTGCCGCACGTGCTGGGAGCCACTGTGCCTTCAAGAGAGTGAGATTCCTCGGGAAAGAGAGAGCCAAGCATCCAATGGGCTCGACTCGCAGAGCTGTGAGGAAACTTCAGATAGGGGGTGTTCTGGCTCGGATGTGAAATGACCCCCGTGGACTCATGTGTCTGAACACTTAGTCCCCGGCTTGTGGCATTGATTTGGGAGCTTGTGGAACCTTCAGGACGTGGGGCTTAGCTGAAAGAAGCAGATGGCTGTGTTGGGGGGCGGGGGGGGCTTAAAGCTTATCTCCACCTCTGGTTACTGCCAGAACTGTCTGCTTCCTACATGCCACCATGATGTGACTAACTACCTCACGTTCTCACTGCCCGGAACTGGTGTCAATACCTTTCCCCACCATGATGAAATGCGATCCCCTTAAACCACGAGTCAAAATAAGTCCTTCCAGGCTGGAGAGAAGGCCCAGCAATTACGGTGTTTGCCTGCAAAGCCTAAGTACCAGAGTTTGATTCCCCAGTACCCATGTAAAGCCAGATACATAAGGTGACACATGTGTTCTGGAATTCCTTTGTAGTGGCTAGAGGCCCTGGTGTACCCATCCCCCTGCTCACTCTCTAGCAAATAAAGGGAGGAAGAAAGAAAGAAAGAAAGAAAGAAAGAAAGAAAGAAAGAAAGAAAGAAAGAAAGAAAGAAAAAGAAGAAAGAAAGAAAGAGAGAGAGAAAGAAAGAAAGAAAGAAAGAAAGAAAGAAAGAAAGAAAGAAAGAATTTTTAAAAAATATGTCCTTCCAGCTGGGCGTGGTGGCACATGCCTTTAATCCCAGCACTCGGAAGGCAGAAGTAGGTGGATCGCTGTGAGTTTAAGGCCACCCTGAGACTCCATAGTGAATTCCAGGTTAGCCTGTACTAGAGTGAGACCCTACCTCAGAAAAAATATATATATATCCTTCCTCCTAAAGCTGTTCTGTCAGGTATCTGGTCATGGGGAAGAGAAAGGTAATTAACACAGAAGGTATGAAGCAATGTGAGACACAGTCAGGACAGGGAAATGTGCGGCACGGACACAGTTCAGCATGACGGGGGCCGACCTGCTCTGCTGGAGGGGAGGGGAGGGGAGGGGAGGGGAGGGGGGAGGGGAGGGGAGGGGAGGGCATAAAACCTTCAAGAACCACCTGCTCTTTCAGGTTGAGCTGCAGGAAGTGTGGCCTCCCCGAACAGAGCAACACTGCAGCTCACCTTTCCTCGGGACCCTCTCACCCCTTCTGCAGTGACACAGTTTTCAGGTGGCAGAGGTAGAACCAGCAAGACTGCCATGACAAGTGTCATCTTGGGCTGGAGAGATGGCTCAGCAGTTAAGGAGCTTGCCTGGAAAACCTAAGGACCCAAACACCAGATGTACAAGGTGGCGCATGAGTCTGGAGTTTGTTGGCAGTGGCTTGAGGCCCTTCTCTTTCTATCTATCTACCTCTCTCTCTCTCTCTCTCTCTCAAACAAATAAGAAAGTAAAATATATTTTTGGGGAGCTGGAGAGATGGCTTAGCAGTTAAAGCACCTGCCTGAGAAGCCTAAGAATGCTTGTTCAAATCTCCAGGTCCCACATATAGCCAGATGCAAAAGTGATGTAAGCGTGCAATGTTACACATGCTCACAAGGGGGCGCACGCATCTGGAGTTTGTTCACAGAGGCTGAAAAGGCCATGGTACACCCATTCTCTCTCTGCTTCTTTCTCTCTCTCAAATAAAATTATATATATATATATAATTTTTTTTGAAAGTGTGATGTAGAAAATGTCACCTCTCTGTAGCACACCCCGCCCCCCAAAAAATTTTCAACCACTCAGAGTTTCAGAACAAGACCTTGTCTGGAAACAGAGTCACTACAGAAGAAAGTGCCTATTTGTCAGATGCCCACTATCTCACCCCCCAGGATGCCATGTGTGTGTGTGTCCACAGGTATGAGGGGGTGTGAGTATGCTAGTATGTGCGCAGGTGTGTGTGCTGGCTGTGTACATGCAGATGTATACCAACGCTACAAGTGTGGCTCTTGAATGTCCCCCAAAGGTCCATGTGACAAAGGCTTAGGCCCCAAAGTGACACTGTTGGGAGATGGTGGATCTTGGAGAGGCAAAGACTTGCAGGAGGGCCTTAGATCTCTCTCTCTCTCTCTCTCTCTCTCTCTCATTTTCTAGCCACGGGGGCAGTGGTTCTGCTATGAATGTATTCTTGCATAGGTGGCCTTAACACAGGCCCAGTCACTGATGGAAGGGACCCTCCAAAGCTCTGAGCCAAGATAGACCTTTGTACAAGTGATTACCCTGGGTGTTTTGTTTTAGTGGTGGAAAGCCGACACAGCTATAGGGGTGCAGTGTGTGTAGGCGTGGGTGCAGGTGTATACATAGGGGTGTAGCTGTGAAGGTGCCACATAGGGAGTGGCTATGTGTACGTGGCATTCCAGGGTCTTGTTCCCCTGTCTATAGTACACCCCTCTACTCACCCATGCATGAAGAAAAGCTCTAAGAACACAAGCCCCTCCTCTCCATCATGAGGCACTTGACAGCACAGGACAGATGCCCAGCAGGGCACCTGGTTTCTCACAGAAGCATCCAGAAAGCATTTCTAAGCCATGACCACAGGATGGCTGTGGTGCAGGGCTCCACTCATCCCTCACTCCACATCTTGGAGAGGCGAGCTTTTGGACAGCCTAGACTCCCTAGACCCAAGCCCAGCAAGGACAATTCCAGGTCACTGCAAAGAACATGCCACCACAGTGCCCCCTCCAGGTGGCCCCCACCATGACGGGCTGGTGTGCACTACACAGGCCTGGTCATCACAGCCCAAGGCTGGACCCTCCTGGATTGTCCTTCTAGCTGCAGCTGTCCCTGAGTTATCAGCTGAATCAAGTACTCAGCCTCTCCCTCTTCCCTTCCTGCCCCTTCCACCCCATGAATCCCAAGAGCTCTCTTAACAAACCTTCCACAACTCCACCTTCTCAGTGCCAGCATCGTAGGGGGGCCAGCCAGCCTGCAACACCCACAGAGCTCCAGGGACTCTCACCACCCCTGGGAAGCAATTACTCATCCTGTGTCCTAGATGGGAACTCTGAAAATCCTGCCCCCACAAAAAAAGCCACACCATTGGGATGATGGGAAGCTGATGGTTAAGTCCCAGCATACTGGACTTCAGAGCCCAAGAGGTCAAACCTTTGCAAGTGAACTCGTCTACCCTCCTTCTCCAAAGTAGTTCTCAGGAGCCAGGCCAACCCTCCACAGACATTACTACCTGGCTCCCCAAATTTAGCTTTCCCAGTGGGTGTCACTCCTGGCACCCACCATGAACCAAACACATCAATCACACAGCATGAAAGATCATGGTTTGAGGAGCCCTTGTTTGAGATCCAGTCTCTGCTGGCAGTCCTTGGTAGGCTGGTAGTGAGCTTAAAAGGATGTTTAATCCAACATATTTATCTGATCAAAGGCCAGCCTGAGACTGTTCACGGCCTGCTGGAAGTCTGTCAAAACAATCAAGTAAACATACCAGATATGCCACTGTTTTTTTTTTTCTTACATTTTATTTTCTGCCATCTCTCTGGGTGAGAGAAAGAGAGAGAAGTACAAAGATGATAGCAATTTAATTGAAATATTTTCTATCTTTGGGACCCAAAGATAAACCTTTCTCTATAATTAAATGTCATTTTGCTAGAACACTTAATTAGAAAGGCTTCAAGGGAGAGATCACCCAAACAGGCTTGGCATGATGCTATGATGTGAGATGGCTGGATTGAGCGGGGGGGGGGGGGAGGGAAAGGGGGTGGCACAGGACGATGTGGATGCCGAGACCAGAGAAAGGGCAGCAGGTACCCAGGGCCTCTTAGCAGAGCAAAGACCGGAATGCAGAAATGAACAAGCCTTCCTTGATTTCTTAGGCCATCTCCAAAGCACACCCGCTGGTGATTAAGCATTTAGAAGGCAGGCATTCCCTTTTAAATTTAATAGGAACAGAGAGCTGGATAGTTACGGAAGTTCAAATGACTCAGAATGGGCCATGTACTTTGCCCTTTGATTGGCATTCTTTAGCATGCTTTCAGGGACAGATAAATTGTCACCATCAGACTGCAAAGTGGACCAGGCATGAAATCTTCAAAAAGACTATATAGAAATCTACACATTCATTCCCTCCTCCTCCCTCCTTCCCCCTCTGCTCTCCCTCAACCCTAGCTCCATCTCTTTCTCTGATTCACATGCACCATAAAGTGAAATGAATTATAGAACTTGGAGCTTCCTTTGCTCAAAAAATAAAAGACTTCATCGTCCCCTCTCAGCAATACTTAGAATCTCCCAACACAGTCAGCTGTGACAACATGGGCTCCTGTGAAGAAGGACCTCCTGTGGAGGCTGGGGTCCCCTGCTCCATCTTTCAGCAGAAAAACAAAGAAGATTCTCCATCCATGTACTGCCCCACTGCCCGCTCAGGCAGTTACCAGGAAAGCTGGTCAGCTGCTGTGATCAGAGCCCTCAATAAACAGGCCTCTCATAAACAGACCTAATGTCATTTCCTGGTGTGGTGGCTTGATTCAGGTGTCCCCCATAAACTTCCAAGTTCTGAACGCTGGGTTCCCAGCTAATGGAGATTTGGGAATTAACGCCTCCTGAAGGCAGTATATTGTTGGGGGCAGGCTTATGGGTGTTATAGCCAGTATCCCCTTGCCAGTGTTTGGCACACTCTCCTTCTACTATTGTCCATCTGATGTTGGCCAGGAGGTGATGTCCTCTCTCTGTTTGTGCCATGGTTTTCTCCTGCCATGATGGACTGTCCCCTCAAGTCTGTAAGCCAAAATAATCCTTTTTTCCCCCAAGTTGCTCTTGGTCGGGTGATTTCTGCCAGCAATGGGAACCTGACTGCAACACCTAGGATCCCCTTGACCTTGGCTAATGCAAAGGGATGGGCCAGGTATTTCCGTGGGTTGCAGATGAGGAAACTGAAGTTGCACCTCACAAGTCACTGGGGTTCTCTAAAAGTTGGCGCCACAAGGAGCTGCACCGACACTTGTGAAAAGATAAGGCGAGGGGCTGGAGAGATGGCTCAATGGTTAAGGCACTTGCCTGCAGAGTCTAATAACCGGGGTTCAAAGCTGAAGTTCATTTGTAGCAGTTAGAAGCCCTGTCATGCCCATTCTCTCGGTCTCTCTTCTCTCTCTGCAAATAAAATTAAAAAAAAATTTTTAAGATGAGGTAAGGAGAAGGGTTGGTGGAGAGAGGTTTTTGAATCTGAAAAATCATGCTTTGACCATTTGCTTCCCAGCTGGTGGTACTGTTTGGGATGGGGGGTGGTCTGCAGAGCCTTTAGAAGGTAGGACCTAACTGGTGAATGAAGGTCACTTAGAGGTGGACCTTTGACGTTATACCCACCGTGGTTCCTGCTACTTTCTGTTTCCCGGTCCACTGTGATGAAAATGGCTGCAGCCTCACACCCCCACTGCCATCTCTGCCCTGCCACGATAGACTGGGGCCCTCTGAGTCATGTGCCAAAATAAATCTTTCCTCCCTGGAATTGTTTCTGTCAGGTACCTTGCTCCCCATGATGCAGAAGTGAGTGATAGGCACAATTTTCCATTGCTAAGCCTGAGATAATGCAGAGAAACCCACACCCAGCAGCCTACCCTTAAAATATATCTCTTGGGATAGAGGGATGGCGTAGTGGTTGTGGCGCTTGCCTGCAAAGCCAAGGACCCAGGTTCGAGTCCCCAGAATCCATGAAAAATCCAGATGCACAAGGGTGTATGTGTCTGGACTTCATTTGCAATGGCTAGAAGCCCTGGCATGCCCATTTTCTCTCTGTCTCTCTAGATATCTACCTTTCTCTCTCAAGTAAATAAAAAAAATAATATATACATATATAAATTTAAAAAATATTTTTTTAGGCTGAATAGATGGCTTAGTGGTTAAGGCGCCTGCCTGCTAAGCCTAACAGCCTGGTTCCAATCTCCAGGTCCCACGTTTAGCCAGATGCAAAGTGACGCAAGGGCGCAATGCCACACTTGACCACAAGGGGGCACACATCTGGATTTCGTTCACAGCAACTGAGAGACTGCTGGCGCGCCCATCTCTATCTGTCTCTCCCTCTCTCTGTCTGTCTCTCTCTGTGTCTCTCTCCAAAATATATATATATCTGTTTTTTTTTTTAAGATGTCCCTTGCCCTTGAAAGTGAGCCCATGTGAGGGTCACCCCCTTTGAGCAGGAATCTAAGGATAAAATGGCTCTCTTCCAGGAAACTTTCGGTCCCCTTTCTTCGTGGGTCTATTTTACACTCATCATTTTTGTTTGCTTGTTTTTTGTTTTTTGAGGTAGGGTTTCACTCTACCTCAGGCTGACCTGGAATTCACTATGTATTCTCAGGGTGGCCTCGAACTCATGGTGATCTTCCTCTCTCTGCCTCCCAAATGCTGGGATTAAAGGCGTGCACCACCATGCCCGGCGTACACTCATCAGTATTTATCATTGGGCCACTGAGCTGAGGTCTGACTTCAAGACAAACCATCACAGGAGAAGAAAAGTGGTTTTTATTTTTATTTATTTATTTGAGTGAAAGAGAGAGTGAGAGAATGGTGCACCAAGGCTTTTAGCCATTGCAAACCAACTCCAGATGCATATGCCACCTTGTGCATCTGGCTTTATCTATGTACCGGGGAATCAAACCAGGTTCCTTGGGCTTTGTAGGTAAGCGCCATAACCTCTGAGCCATCTGTCCAGACCAAAAAGTGGTTTTTAAATCGGTGAAGAATTTCAGAGGCAGGACTATGAACAACAAAGTCCTATACAGACTGGCATAAGTGAAATAGAAAGTAAGGGCTTGATTTGATGTGCTGGTATGGTCTTCAGGCAAGCTTTGATCCAGAAATACCAACTATATCACCAAGATTTTTCCTTCTAATCTCTAAACCTTTACCTCACTGCTCAACTGTGTTCTTTGACTCCGTACAATGCGTCCAACATTCTGGATACATAGAAGGTTCAATGTAACTGCCTATTGACAGAAGCCAAAATAATTAGGATGAGGGCTGGAGGGAAGGCTTAGCGGTTAAGGTGCTTGCCTGCAAAGCCAAAGGACCTAGGTTCAATTCCCCAGGATCCATGTAAGCCAGATGCACAAGGTGGCACATGCATGTGCAGTTCTTTTGCAGAGGCTGGAGGTCCTGGCATGCCCATTCTCTATCCCCTCCCTGCTTCTTTCTCTTTGTCAAATTAAAATAATAATAATAATAAGGATGGGAACAAGGAACAAGACACAGGTTAGTTTTCTTTCTCTCTCTCTCTTTTTTTCTTTTGATTTTTCAAGGTGTGGTTTCACACTAGCCGAGGCTCACCTGGAATTCACTATGTAGAATCAGGCTGCCCTCAAACTCACAGCGATTCTCCGACCTCTGCTTTCCCAGTGCTGGGATTAAAGGTGTGCGCCACCCCTCCTAGGTCTCAGCAATCGATGTTCAACTTGATTAAACCACTTGCATACTTAACCCAGCCTTGTCCTGAGTGAGTTTTCTATTTGGCAAGTGCATGACTAGGCCCGGATCTGCCTGCAGACCTGATCCAGACCCCATCCGTGAAGAGCTCTGTCTCACTTCACTCATTGCATGACCAAATACTTGATAGGAAGCAACTTGCGGAAGGGAAGGCTTGATTCTGACTTACAGTGCCCAGGGGGTACAGCCCATGACGCGGGGAAGGCCTGGAACCGGAGCAGGAAGCTGGGAGGTCATGGCTGCAGCCAGAGTCATGGACAGACAAAGACAATGGGAAGAAGTGAATGGCTACAAAACCTCAATGACCGGCCCCAGTGACCCACTTCCTTCAGCAAGGCTCCCCCCTCCTCAAGGTTCCACAGCCTCTCTAAGCCATGACACCAGCTGAGGACCAAGTGTTCAAACATCTGAGACTGTGGGGGACACAGCAGGCTCCACTTTCCTTTCCAAAGGAAATCAGCCCAGCATCCAAGTCTCGTGTGTCCTCAGAGTGAACGGTGTTTGGGAGAATTTCCCATGCAAATCAGTCCTCGAGAACAAGAGTTCTAATTAGTTATAAATCATTACTAAGGCCAAGAGTCATCTCATGAGTGCGTGAGGTACGGAGTGAACGGCCCCTTCTGGCCCTGACATTTATAGCACTCTTATTAAGTCCCTCCATCAAATTACCACAGTGCAGATAGACTTTATCTCAAAAGAGTTTGGAGAGGGAAAGAGAGAGAGAGAGAGGGAGGGAGAGGAGAGAGAGAAAATATCAGTACTTTTAAAAATCCACTCCAGGGTTGGGGAGAAAGCTCAGTGGGTTCCGAGTGCTTGCAACGCAAGCATGAGGGCTTGAAGGGGCCCGATTCACCCTGAATTCCATTCCCCAGCTCCCACATAAACAGTCTGCATGGCCATGCATGCCTGTTACCACGTCCTGTGGGGAGTGGAGACCAGAGAATTGCTGGGACTCTCTAGTCAGCCAGTTAGACCAAAAACAGCAGCTCCGGGTTCAGCAAGAGACTCCCTATGAAGGGAACATGCTGATGAGAGATAGAAGAAGGACATTTGACATTCTTCTCTGTCCTCTACACTCAACAGAGGCACATGGTGTGCACGCACCTGCAGACACCACCCACACCATATATGCACACATCACATCACACTTAGTATGCACACATACATACAAACACAGAAAACGAATTTTAAAAATCCATTTCAGAGCTGGAGAGATGGCTCAGTGGCTAAGGCACTTGCCTGAGAAGCCTAAGGACCTACGTTTGATTCCCCAGGACCCACGTAAGCCAGATGCACAAGGTGGCATATGCATCCGGAGTTCATGTGCAGTGGCTGGAGTTCCTGGCGCGCCCGTTCTCCCTCTTTCTATCTGCCTCTCTCTCTTCTTCTCTCTCTCAAAATAAGCAAATAAATTTTTAAAAATTAAAATCCATTTCAATTCTACTGGACAAAAGATTCCTCCCCTCTTTTGTTAATGGAACTTGAAAATGCATGAAAATTAAAGACATAAACTCCTGGGTGAGATGTATTAAAAGCTCTGCTTTCCAGCTGCCTTATTATCTTCATTTCATGGGATCACATGTGACTTGGAATTACAACATCGAATGTGGTCATATCTCGGATGCAATTACCATTGCTACGGTGGCTCTCAGATTAGCTGCTCTCGCCAGTGAAGTGACTGCCATAAGTAGGTAGATCACCACTAGAAGAAAAATTAATTACCTAATTATGCTCCTCCTGTGTACTGCAAAAGCTATCTCCCAAGCTGCTTTTGTCTTTTCTTGTGAAAGGATATTATTTTACTGACAACAGATTTAAAATATCTCACTATAGCAAATACATTCATGTTTTCTAATATAGTCTTTGGCACCCCATATAGTCCCAATCTGGCCTTCCATCTTTTGGCGTCCCTGAAATATTGCTGTCCTGCCTGGCTGTTTGTTTCTTGCTGTTCCATTTACAGCTTAACTTGGGGGCTGGAGAGATGGCCGGCTCAGGCAGTTAAGTGTTTGCCATGCAAACATGAGGACCTGAGTTCAGATTCCCCAGTGCCTATGTGAAATCCGGGTGCAAGTGTAACCCCAGTGGTGGGGAAGTGGAGATAGGAGGATCCTCAGCGCTCATTAGCTGAGTTGTTCAGCTGAATATGTGAAGTTCGTGTGCTGAGACAGAGATCCAGTCCCAAAACACAAGATGGAGAGTAACTAAGAAAGACACCAAACCTATCCCAGTGCTTGAGAGGCTAAGCTAGGAGGATCTCTGTGAGTTCAAGGCCAGCCTGGAGCTACAGAGTAAGTTCCTGGTCAGTGGGACTAGAGTGAGACCTTGCCAAAGAAAGAGAGAAAGAAAGAAATAGACAGAGGAGGGAGGGAGGAAGAAAGGGAGGGAGGAATAAAGGGAGGGAGGGAGGAAGGAAGGAAGGAAGGAAGGAAGGAAGGAAGGAAGGAAGGAAGGAAGGAAGGAGGAGGAAGAGATGTCAACCTCTGGCATCCGTACACACACAATGCATGCATGTGTGCCCACATACACCTGAACACACACACACACACACACACACACACACACACACACAGTCTTACCACCAATCATGGAGACAGTGTTGATCTTGAACTTCAGTGTACTTCTTTGGCACTACAGAGAGATTTGAGAAGCAACCTGAGTGCAGAATGAGCCATCGTAAGGACAGGCTTTGTGACATTTCTTTTATCTTTTGGTACAAAGAGGAAAGGGGGGGGAGGAAAGGAAAGGCTGCAGGCTCAAAGGGAAGTGTTTCCAGGAGAGGCAGGGGAAGCTTGACAGGAAGAGTCACAAGGGTGGGGAACAAGGCAGTGGGCAAAATCAGCCAGGAGGCTGCCATCTCCACTGGCGTGGGGAGGTGCTCCAGCCTAGTCACATAGAAGCTGAGGCTGCTGGGACACAGGGCTCCGGAGCCACCTCTAGCCAGACTCCCATCCAAGTGACAGACACACAACTCCTTCTGGAGCAAGAGAGTGGGTTGAACAGCTCCCCACTTCCTCAACATTATATCCTCCCCTGTGGCCATAATGTCCCACTGTCATGGTCCCTGGTTTGTGACCTGCCATTTGTACATCATGAGTCCATCCAGGCCATTCCAAAGAAGCCCACTCGTTCATCCTGTGAATCTTTATAGAATACCCGCTGCACACCAGAGCTACAATGGTAGCCAAGACAGATGTGCCCTTGCCCTGAAAGAGCTTCAGTCGCACAGAGGAGACAGACTATACTTTCTTTGTTTATTATTTTTATTTATTTATTTGATAGAGATACAGAAATAGGCAGGTAGAGAGAGAGAGAGAGAGAATGGGTGCACCAGAGCCTCCAGCCACTGCAAACGAACTCCAGATACGTGTGCCCCCTTGAGCATCTGGCTTACGTGGGTCCTAGGGAGTCGAACCTGGGTCCTTTGGCTTTGCAAGCAAATGCCTTAACCGCTAAGCCATCTCTCCAGCCCCAGGCTATACTTTCTATCACGTAGGAATAAAGGGCATGGTAGCAGTGCCTACTGGGAGCAACAGATAACTCAGACTGTAGGAGTTGGCATTTATCTTGTGGCTCCCTCACCGTGCAGAGAAGACTTCCCTGGTGCATGCTCCTGGGGTTCCTGGTAGGAATAAGCCCTGGTGGCATGATGATGCCCCTCTATTTACTTTTTTGTGATTAAAAAATATTTTAGGGGGCTGGAGAAATGGCTTAGCAGTTAAGGCATTTGCCTGCGAAGCCAAAGGACCCAGGTTCGATTTCCCAGGACCCACATCAGCCAGATGCACAAGGTGGCACATGCATCTGGAGTTCGTTTGCAGTGGCTAGAGGCCCTGCCATGCCCATTCTCTCTCTGTCTGTCTCTCTTCTCTCTCTCTCTCTCTCTTACAAATAAATAAATTAATTTTAAAAATATTTTAGTTATTTGTAAGCAGAGAGAGCTAGATGTGAGATGGACAGAGAGAATGTGCATGCTAGGGCCTCTGACTGCTGCAAACAAACTCCAGCTGTATGCAGAACTTTGTGCATCTGGCTTTATGTGGGTACTGAGGAATTAGACCAGGGTTGTCAGGCTTTGCAGGCAAGTGCTTAGCCACTAAGCCATCTCTCCAGTCTTATTTGCCTTTTAAAATTAATTTAGTTATGTGTGTATATGTATTTATTATGCATGTGTATGTGTGTGTGGTGTGCATGAATGTATGTGTGTATGTGTATGTGCAAGTGTGTATACATGTTTGTGTGCAGGAGGCAATCATAGGCCAGCATCAGGTATTCACTCCAACTCACACCACGTTACTTTCACTGAGCCCTGAGCTCACTGATTAAGTTAGACTAGCTAGCCAGCAAGCCCCAGGGATCCTCCTGTCTCTGCCTCCAGCTCTGACATTATAGCTGTGCACTGCCATACCTGGCATTTTGCATGGGTTCTAGAGATCTGAACTTAGTTCCTCTTACCATTGAGTCAGCTCCCCAGCCCAGTGCTCTTCTATTGACTATCCTTTCCTTCCTGCCTCAGTTCCCCATTTCTCTACCACATCAGAACATGACTTATTCACTTAGGAGGTAACCCTGGGGACGCTGAAGGGGACAGAGTGGGACGTGATTATGTCATAGGCTCCTGTGCATTGTAGGACATTGTACAGCTCTTCTCTACCCACCAGATACCAGTAGCACCCTTCCCACTGAGAAAACCAAAAGAGACACGGCCAGGGACCACTAGAGGAGGAACAAATGCCCCTCCAGATGCGAACATTTGGAGCAGGCATCCATTACAAGTGGATTCCTGTCTCCAGTGGAGCCTTGCCAACACCGAGGCAGCCATCAATTCCGTGTGCAGAGCAAACCTCGTGCCTTCCGAAGATTCTTGTCACAAGAGGATACATACAGAGGGCATATCTACCTGTCACCTGACTTATACCATGGCAAACATCACCCCTTCACCACTGCCCTGCCTCCTTCTAGGCCTCTGTGTACGCAATCTTTGAGCAACTGTGGTCGTCAATCCTGGGATGTTGGTGTGAGAGATACCCATTGCTACGGCTCCATCACTCCCTGTAACCCCTCCACTGAATGACAATGGGAGAGAAAGGTCTCACCTTCTTCTTGTCCCATCATGGCCAAGAGCTGCCACCCACCTGGTCAGCACTGCTCAATGATAATTGCACGTCACTGCAGGAGGTACCACATGCCGCCGTGGAAAGGCTGGAATGCTAGGGTGAGACCGTGTGTATGCAGGTCACGGAGGAGCCCCATAGGAATCCTGACAGTCCTGCCGTGTCTCCTCATTAGAAGTCCATCTCAAGATCCTTTTGCCTCAGCCTCTTGAGTGCAGAGATAACAGGCATGCACCACTGTGCCCAGCTTTGACATTTGTCCTTTAAGAAAATACCTGGGGCTGGGGAGATGGCTCAATGGGTAAAGTTGCTTGCATCGCAAATAGGAGGATCTGAGTTCAACCCCCAGCACCCATAAAAGGCTGGAAATGGTGGCATGTGCCTGTAATCCCAGCACTGAGAAGACAGACACAAGTGGACCCTAGACTTTGCTGACCAGCCAGCATAACTGGTGAGTGCCAGGCCAATGAGACATGCCCATCTCAAAAACAAAAAAAAGGTGGATGACATGCTTGGGCGACAAGGTCACTGAGAAATCTTGCTGGAAACCTCCCTTTTGTAGACCAGCTGAAAGAAGCTGGAAAAAGCTATGCTGCATGCAGCTCCATGGGAGAGAGAGAAGTCATCAGTGGAGATAAACAATAGGTGGACACTGCAAGCCTTAAGTTGGGCCAGCCAAGCCAAATGAGCCAACGGGTGCAATAGTGGTATGTCTATTATAAGGGAAACCAACCTCTCTCTTATTGGACTGGAGGCCTTCTCCACAGGAGGGAATACATACCTGATACTGAAAAACCTATGACGGGGGAAGTGATGAGCTCTAGGGATGTAACGCCTGCTGGTGTCTGGCTAAATGCATATATTATTATGCTCACCAAACTGCCAGGTAAGCACTTTTCTTAATGTTCATACCCATATATTAATGCTACTCTCACTTTTGGTTAGAGAATCTTTTTTTCCCCAAATGGTGGTGACCTCTCTGGAATGACTCAAAAGGCACCATAGTGCTGAGAAGAAGGGACAGAGGAGTGCTCAGCACTGAAACATCTCTAACACACCTTCCAAGGCTCAGGGTCCATTGCAGAAGAGGTAGCAGGAAGAATGTAAGAGCCAAAGGAAAGATAGGACTCCTTACAATGCACTCTTCCAGATACAAAATGGCCTGGATATCCATGACCTCACAGTACCTGAAACTACCTACACAAGACCATCATAATAGGAGGAAAAGATGATGACATCAAAATAAAAGAGAAACTGATGGAGAGGGGGAGGGGATATGATAGAGAGTGGAGTTGTGAAGGGGAAAGTGAGGGGGAGGGAGTTATCATGGTTTATTGTCTAGAATTATGGATGTTGTTAATAATAAAATTTTTTAAAAGGTGGATGAGGACTGGAGGGATTGTTTAGCAGTTAAGGTGCTTGCTTGCAAAGCCAACAGACCCAGGTTTGATTCCCCAGGACCCACATAAGACAGATGCACAAGGTGGCACATATATCTGGAGTTTGTTTGCAGCAGCTGGAGGCCCTGGAGCACCCATTCTCTCTTTCTTTCTTTCTCTCAAATAAATAAAATAAAATAAAATAAACTTTAGGGGGCTGGAGAGATGGCTTAGGAGTTAAGTGCTTGCCTGCGAAGCCTAAGGACCCTGGTTCAAGGCTCAGTTCTCCAGGACCCACATAAGCCAGATGCATAAGGTGGCACATGCATCTGGAGTTTGTTGCAGTGGCTGGAGGCCCTGGCTCACCCATTCTCTCTCGCTCTCTGTCTCTCTCTCTCTCTCTCTCTCTCTGCCTCTCTCTCTTGCCTGTCACTCTCAAATAAATAAATAAATAACAAACAAAAAAATTTTTTAAACCTTAAAAAAGTGAGTGGATGGCATTCCTGAGACTGACACCTGAGGTTGCCCTCTGGCCTCCACACACGTGCATGCCCACACCCATATGAACACACAAACACACCACACACACACATACACATACAAATCTGAAAGTGATTTATACAAAAGTGCTTGATTATTTTCTTCCAGAGCGTAGATCTGGATTTAAGAATGTTTTGAACATAGTGCAACCTGAGTTCTGACTGCTGTTGGCTTCACTTAGGTCAGCACACACTCCTGGCTCACTGAAGGCTGGCTTTGTTCCAGCTCTGGACTACAGAAGAGCGGTTTCTCTTGGTGCCTCTCCCTTGGAAAAGCTGTATCTGCCAAGCACAGCAAAACGTGGGGGGAAATGACCTCTCCTTGGTTGCTGTGTGATTGGCAGGGATGGAAAAAGATCTCAGCTGGTGCCTCATTACATAGACCAGAGGAGAAAAGACAGGCTTAAAAGCAGGGCCATTATATCCCTCAGCTCTCTGTTGCTATGACAAACACTTGAGAAAATTAACTAAAGGAAGAATGTTTTGTCTCACAGTTGCAGAAGATTCGGTCCATGGCTGGCTCAGTCACTCTGCAACCTGTGGTAAGGAAGGGGTCAGGAACAAAGTATTCCCTTCAAAGGCACAACCCCACGCCCAGTGCCCTACCTCCTCCAACGAGGCACCACCTCCTAAAGTTCCTGGCACCTCACAACAGCCCATCAAGTTATGAACCTACTGGGCGCCGTGGCATGTACCTTTAATCCCAGCACTCAGGAGGCAGAGGTAGGAGGATCGCCATGAGTTCAAGGCCACCATGAGACTACACAGTGAATTCTAGGTCAGCCTAGAGCGAGACCCTACCTCAAAACAACAACAACAACAACAACAAAGATTATGAACCCATCGATGGGTTGACCCATTGACAAGGTCACATCTTCATGATCCAATCACCTCCTGAAGGCTCTGCCTCTGAGCACCATGGCATTTGGGGACCAAGGCTTCCATCACATGAGCTCTTGGGGACATTTCAAATCTGAACCCTAATAGTAAACTGCTGTCTGAGTGGATAATAGTTCTGTTAAAATTACTAAACACACGATGAACTCCAAGTGCTGCAAGGACCCAGGAGCTGACACCCCAGGCAGTGCTGGGTGCATGCAAACAGCGTGGCATGTATGAGGGGAACAGCTTGACAACTGCAGATAAAGGTAGGCGCTCACTAACCATCTGAGCCAGCCAGCCAGTCAGTTCTAGATGTTTGTCCAAATGAAATGAGAAACACATTCACCAAAAAACACCTCGCAAATGTTCATGACCGTTTAATTCAGAATTGCACCAAACTAAAATCAACCAAAATGTCCCTGCCCTGTGAGTTAAAGGTTTTTGTCCCCAGGGAGGTGGAGGAGCCTTTAAGGGGTGGAGCCTAATGGGAGGTTGTTAGGTCTTTGGGAGTATGCCTTTAAAGGGAATTATGAGATCCGGTCTCTTTGCTTCCTGTACACAAGTTGGGCAGTTTTGCCCCCCAGCAATGGGCCCAACAAACAAGGGATGGAACTTCTGAAACTATGAGTCTAAATAAACCTTTAGGGCTGGAGAGATGGCTTAACAGTTAGGCCTGAGAAGCCTAAGGAGCCAGGTTTGATTCCCTAGTACCCATGTAAGCCAGATGCACAAAGTGGTGCATGCGTCTGGAGTTCATTTGCAGTGGCCGAAGGCCCTGGTGTGTCCATTCTCTCTCTTTCTCATAAATAAATAAACATAAAAAATTAAAAATTTTAAAAATACACCTTTATAATAAGCTGACAATCTTGAATATGTGCTATTGTGTTATAGTAACAAAAAGCTGACTCACACTGTCCCTCGGCTGGAGACTGGATAGCAAACCAGTGCACCACACAAAACTTCTGGTGGATGAAAAGGAGTGAATTGCTGAGACCTACCCAAGCAGTAGAATCTCAAAGCATTTCACTACCTGAAAGAAGGCAGGTTCAGAAGTCCATAGACGGTAATGCATGCAACTTTCCATTTCTATGACAGCCTGGGAAAGACAAAACTATAGGAAAGGAACAAAGATCAATGGAGGGGCTGGAGAGAAGGCCCAGTGCTTACCATGCAGGTATGAAGACCCGAGTGCAGATCCCCAGCACCCATATAAAAGCTGCACTTGTAGGCATGTACCTTTAATCCCAGAGCTGGGAAGGTGGGTTTGCTGGCTAGCTAATCTAGCTGAATCCGTGAACTCCAGGTTCCGTGAGAGACAAGTGGAGCCGGGCATGGTGGCACACACCTTGAGTCCCAGCACTGAAGAGGCAGAGGTAGGAGGATCACGTGAGTTTGAGGCTGGTGTGGAGTTACAGAGTGAATTCCCATGCAGCCTGGACTAAAGGTGGGACCCTATCTCGGGGAACAAAAAATAAAATAAAAGACAAAAAATAAAAAAGGTGGACAGTGATTGAGGAAGATTCCCACTGTTGCTCTCTGGCCTCTACATGCATGCACACACATGTGCATACATACCTATGCACACATATGAGCATGCACACACACATCACGTGTACTGTGATGGTTTAGATGTAAAATGTTCCCCATGGTCTCAAGTGTTTGTGATCAAGTTTCCTTCTTCAATCCCAGCTGGTGGAGCCTTGCTGGAGGAGGTGTGTCACTGGGGACTGGCCTTGAGGTTGATCAGTCCAGCCCACTGTGGGTTCAGAGCTAGCTCACTCTGGCTGTCCTCCCTCTCTCTCTTTCCCTCTCTCTTTCTCTCTCTCCTGCAGATATGCGAAGTTGTGAGCCGACTTTCATACTTTCTCCACTATGATTCAGTTTCCCCTTGAAAGTGTAAGCCTAAAATAAATCTTTTTCTCAAACTGCTCCTGGTCAGCTGTTTTGTCACAACGAAAAGAACTTAACTGCCACAAATACAGAGAGGGAGACAGGGACAGAGATAGAGAGAGAATAGATCAGTGGAGCTGGGGAAGAGCAGTGTAAGGAGTCTTGGAGTGGAGAAGTTCTCTATCTGATTTACAGTGGCCCTGTGACTTTGCACATGTCAAAATTCATAGAACTCTCTCTGTGTGTGTGTGTGTGTGTGTGTGTGTGTGTGTGTGTGTGTAAAATGACTTTGACTATATAGAAATGTTTTGGATTGTTTTTGTATTTGTTTGTTTTTTGCATGTTTTGTTGGCTTTTTATTTTATTTTATTTTATTTTTGAGGCAGGGTCTCACTCTAGCCCAGGCTGACCTCACTGGAACTCACTCTTTAGCCCAAGCTGGCCTCAAACTAACTCACAATGCTCCTCAGTCTCCCAGTGTTGGGATTAAAGGCTTGAGCCACAATGCCCAACTTCTGCATCAAAACTTAAATTTAAAAACAAAAACAAAAACAAAAACAGCTGGGCGTGGTGGCGCACGCCTTTAATCCCAGCACCCGGAGGGCAGAGGTAGGAGGATCACTGTGAGTTCAAGGCCACCCTGAGACTACATAGTGAATTCCAGGTCAGCCTGAGCCAGAGTGAGACCCTACCTCAAAAAATAAAAATAAATAAATAAATAAAAACAAAAACAAACAAAGTAGCCCCTCAACTGACTGTGACAACCTACAAATATACTTCTGAAAACTTCCACTGGAAAATGAGGCTGCTCCTTAGGATATCACAAGATTAACTGGTAAGGAAGAATATGAAGTACCTTGCCCAGAGTGAATCCTCAAAATTGGTGTTTGTGAGCTGGAGAGATGGATTAGTGGTTAAGGTGCTTGCCTGCAAAGCCTAAGGACCCATGTTCGCCTCTCCAGATCCCACATAAGCCAGACGCACAAAGGTGAGGCAAGCGCAAGGTCACACATGCCCACTAGGTGGCGCAAGCATATGGAGTGCGATTGCAGTGGCTGAGGCCCTGGAGCACCAATTCCTTCCCTTCCCCTATACTTGAGGCCCTCCCAGCACTCGGGAGGCAGAGGTAGGAGGATCGCCGTGAGTTCAAGGCCACCCTGAGACTACATAGTTAATTAGGTCAGCCTGGGCCAGAGTGAGACCCTACACAAAAAAAAAAAAAAAAAAAAAAAAAATTAGTGTTTGTGATTATTCATTTAACCAACCCTTACCCTGGGCTTGGCTGTAGGATGAGAGTGATCTGCCTGTCCTGTGCTGGCTTGTAATGAATACCAGGCAGGACATGCACATGTGGTGCACGCCACACTGCCCAATCCCATATATATCACGGGTTTAAAAAAAACTAATGGCTTTTCATCCGGTTGAAATGCTGGCAGCAGAGATGACTAATATGCCCCCTCCTGTTCTCTCCTGTTTAATAAAATTATAAAGTTTTAATGGGAAACATGCCTGCCTCACGAAAGACTACTAGCGCCTACATTTCTCGGCTTCCACTGCAGCCGGACATGTGATCTGGTGTAGCCAATAGGATGGCAGTGAGGCGCATGACTCAGTGTTATCCAGTGGGATGCTGGCTAGGCCTAGGACTTTGCAAAGCCAATGGGACGTCAGGAAAAGTGAGGGACACCCTTCCACCTGTGTCTTCATCTGGATGTGTGTGCCGTGGATAAAGCACCAAAACTAGAGCCCATGCCTTGCCCCCTCACGCATGGAAGCAACAACTGAGGGTGGCAGAGATGGGGATTGTCCTCTATCTAGAATCCAGTCCAGGAGAGAAAAATGAATGCAGGGCTTTCTGGATGCCACTGTAGCACGGGGAACCCAGGACTCTGCAAAGCCAAAGGACCCACGTTCGATTTTCCAGATACACAAAGCGGCACATGTGTCTGAAGTTCCTCTGCAGTGGCTGGAGGCCCAGGTGCACCCATTCTCTCTCTGTCTCTCCCTGTCTCTTTCTCTCTCTCTCTCTCTCAAATCAATAATTTTTTTTTTTTAAAAGCCTGTGATACAAGTGATGCCAGGCGTGGTGGCGCACACCTTTAATCCCAGCACTCGGGAGGCAGAGGTAGGAGGATCGCCATGAGTTCAAGGTCACCCTGAGACTACAGAGTGAATTCCAGGTCAGCCTGGGCTAGAGTGAGACCCTACCTCAAAATAAATTTTAAAAAAATTAAACAAGGGATGTTGTAATCCCTTCATTGACTCAGCTGCCACCTCGATACCTTCTAAGCATGCCAGTAGGGACTGTCGATGCCAGGAATAATACAAGGAATTCAATAGCCAGAGCCTTCCACTCAAGGTGTTTGCATTCTAGTGGACAGGAGCAGGCATGGCAATAAACAAGCAAGCCAGATGGATCAGTGGTTAAGGCGCTGGCCTGCAAAGCCCAACAACCCACGTTTCGCAGTACCCATGTAAAGCCAGATGCATAAAATGGTACATGCATATGCATCTGGAGTTTGTTGGTGGTGGCTAGAAGTCTTGGTGCGTTCTCTCTCTTTCTTTCTGTCTCACCCTGCTTGCAAAATAAATTTAAAAAACATATTTCTAAGAAAAGAAAACAACAAGGAAACAAGCAGCAAGCAGCATAAGTGCCTTGAAGAATCTGGAACCTGAGCCAGGCATGGTGGCACACACCTTTAATCCCAGCCCTTGGGAGGCAGAAGAAGGAGGATTGTTGTGAGTTCGAGGCCACCCTGAGACTACATAGTGAATTCCAGGTCAGCCTGAGCTAGAGTAAGACCCTGCCTTGAAAAAAACGGAGCCTGCTTCCTCCAAATGGATACCCAGATGGCGGATAAACAGCATGCGATCGATGGCTTGCCACTTCTTCACCCACAGCAGACGTTGCTAACCCGTTGCAGCCCTTTTCTGATAATGTGTGGCTATGCCCTTAAATCCACGTCCTTCACTCCATCAGTTCCAATATTTCCCAGTGAGATATGAGGTGGTTAAAAAGTCCAAGTCAGCCCTGAATTCACTCAAAAGCTCCCCTTACTGCCCAGAAAAAGTGAAGAGAGAAAAGAGCATAACTGGACTTCTCCATTCCTCCAGGCAGCTCAGTCAAGTGCTTTGTGTTTGGCAGTTTGCTTAGGTGGCTCTCCCTTCGGCACTGTACAGGCACCCTACACCAAGACCTTGACCCCGAACACAACAGCCTTTGCTTTCCCCCTCCTGTCTCCCCCATGTTGATGACAAACTGGTTTTGTTTGATTACAGCAAGCCTCTGTGAACCACAACACGTCTTCCTGTGTGCCCTAGTTCCCCACTTCATGGCTCGTGTTAGAAATTGTTTTTCTGACATTTAAGGCTCTGCTGTGACGATGTGATTCAATTTGCAGAGCAACACACACTCCCGAGTGATGGCTGTTCCCAGGGGTCCCTGTTCCTAGGAGCTGCTTCCGTGACATTGGCCAAGCACTCACTAGAGGCCAGAGCCTGGGCCAAGCACTTTCAAATACCCGCACCCTTAGGCCTCGGATCAACACTGTGAAGAGAAGCTCTTGTCAGTCCACTTTACAGATGAGGAAACAACACATGTGGTGCAGGTGGCCAACCTGCCCTTGGCTGGCTAATTAATGCCAGGATGAAACTCAGTTCTCTTGAGTTCATTTATCTCTTGAGTTGAATTCATCTTGAAGCTGCAACACCAGCTCCAAACCGCAGCTTCATTCCAAAAGGCAAAACTGATGGGGACTCAGAACTATCTCGCACCATCACTCAGAAGCGTTAACTTGGGGTGGCCCTCCCTTGCACTTCGTAGAATAAATAAAAATTCATCCAACATCCCCTATATGCCAGGCACTGCCAGCCGGGGAGATTTTGCACAGGAAGTCCTTTCAGTCTTGCAAAAGCAGCTCAGCTGCTTATTGTCCGTCTGCTTTGTTTTCTGAAAATCTTAGGGAATCCATACAAATAGCTTCCAAAAATATGGATTGAAACAAGCTTAGTGGACCGCTAGGGAAGGATTATAAAACTGAAGAAACAGGCTGTCTCTCCCATGCACTGTTGACTTTACTGCAAATCCTTTCAGCTACTTGGTTTTTGAAATAACAGCGAGGGAGAGAAACACAGATCGATAGGAGTGGGACTCAGTCATGCTGTTGGGGGGCGGGGAGAGCCAGGGGCAGAAGCATCCATGGCACTTGGTCATTGTTTAAATGAAGGAGTACACCCAACAAATTGTGTTTGAGTATACAAACAGGGGAGATAAAAACATGAACAGAAGTATGAAAGCCAGAAAACTGGACTGCCTTGATGGACCATGTGGATTACCTCAGTGCAGCTATGATGGGCATGTGGATTACCTCAGTGCGGCCATGATGGGCATGTGGACTGCTGAAGTGGAGCCATGAGGGGCATGTGAATTACTTACTCAGTGGGGCCATGAGGGGCATGTGCCAGAGATGGGATACCTTCTAGCAAGTTGTTGGCCAGGGAGCTCCCTGATGCCCCCAAAACATTACAGGCTATTATCAAGGCTCTTGGTCGCCCACCAGAACTAGATGGTAAGAGCCTATTGCTGAAGACTCCACACGTGTGGGCTGCAGGTCACTGAGAAATCAAGCGGGTGCTGCCAGCTGTCAGGATGCTGGGAAGAGCTATGCTATGGATTCTGGGCACAGCCGAAAGGTGTTATTTCTTAAGCTGGATGGTGAAAATGTTAGTGTCTTACATTATTCTAAATGCTTTTTGGTGTCTGAATTTTTTGTATATTTAAGACAATTTCTAAAATATACATATGAGTGGCTGGAGATTTGTATTGGTTGAACCATAAGAAATCGCCAACATTTACCCATTGCTGATCTATGAAGTGATAAGTCATACATTCGTCATAGAAGGTAAACCAAAATGCTTCAGCTCACCCAATGCCAGCCTCTCTGATAAATCTGTTTTGGGTAATTAAGAATAGAAAATGGCACATGCCTTTAATCCCAGCACTTGGGAGGCAGAGGTAGGAGGATCGCTGCGAGTTCAAGGCCATCCTGAGACTACATAGTGAATTTTAGGTCAGCCTGGGCTGGAGTGAAACCCTACCTCAAAAAACCAAAAAAAAAAGAATGGAATATGGCCTGGAGAGATGGCTTAGTGGTTAAGGCGCCTGCCTGCAAAGCCTAAGAACATTTGTTCAAATCTCCAGGTCCCATGTATAGCCAGACACAAAAGTGATGCAAGCATGCAACATCACACATATGCACAAGGGGGCGCACACATCTGGAGTTTGTTCACAGTAGCTGCAAAGGCCCTGGTATGTCCCTTCCTCTTCCTCTCTCTCTCTCTCTCTCTCTCTCTCTCTCTCTCTCTTTCTCTCACTCTCTCTCTCTTTCTCAAATAAAAAAAATAAAAAGAATGGAAAACAGGGGTTAAGGAGAGAGCTCAGTCGGTGAAGTCCTTGCCTCACAAGTATGAGGACCTGAGCTCAATCCCCAGTCCGCATGTAGAATACAGGGTGTGGTGGTGCATACCTGTAAACCCAGTGCTAAGCAGGCAGAGACAAGACAAGAGGATGCCTGGGACCTATTAGTCAGTCAGTCAATCTAACCTGATTGGAGAACTCAAGGCCAATGAGAGGCCTTGTCTCAGAAAGAAAAACGGGGGGGGGGTGGATAGCGAACTTGAGGATGTCCTCTGGCCTCCACAGACAAGCACACATACACACCACACACACGCATGCATGTGAGAAGAAAAAAAAAAAGAGAGAGAGAAATCAAGGTCAAGGTAGTGGGGGGGGGTTGTATGTGTGCGTTTTTTTTTTTTTTTTTTTTTTTTTTTTTTGACCTCTAATGGACTGCAGTTTTCAGGGACAGAACTCAAATTAATCTAAGAGCTAAGACATACCTGCAGCATTGTTGCAGGACTCCAGTGAGCTGCCTAGAATAACCGTCATCCTTTTACTTTTTAACAACCCGGAGGCCAGCAAGATAAATTCATCACCATTAAAATCACAGGAAGGCTTTCTTGGGATGATAAAACGGGTCACTTGTTTCCAAAGTGCTGACTACCTTCCATGATCTAATCACTCCCCCACACCAAAAAGGGGAGGGGGAATCTATTTATGTCAAGTAATGTATCACAGAGAGAGAGTGGAAAATAACACTGTGTTGCTATTATTTCAACCCCTCTTGATTCTTTTCAAGTGTGAGTGGTCCCTGAAGAACTCCTTTTGTTCTATGCAAGGATTTAAAAGAAAAAAAAAATGAAGTTTTAACAGAGAAGGGAGGGAGACACAAGAAGGCAGCTCAAATGATCAGAGGGAGCAAGCCGTGCTTATCTAGGGCAATCTGTGTTCCAGAACACCGAGGAGCTTCTGAGATGTGCAAATGCCTGCCTTGCCCAGGATAGGATGCCACAGATCCAACCCAGAGCCCAGCAATGAGACATTTGTTTGTTTTTGTTTTTAAGACAGGGTCTCACTGTGTAGCCCTGGCTGGCTTAGAAATCACTAAGTAGATCATGCTGCCCTTGAACTCACAGCAACCCTTCTGCCTCTGCTTCCCAAGTGCTGAGATGATAGGGGTGGGCTACCATGCCCAGCGGAATTATAGGACTCTAAGAAGCATCTTGAGTGAGTCACATGCCAGACCCCTACAGACTTCATCAGTCTGGTGCCCCTAAAACTGATCTGAGCTCTCCCAAACATGGGATTTTTTTCCCCATTAAAAATTATTATTGGGCTGACGACATGGTTCAGCAGGTAAGGGTCCTTGCAACACAATCACGAGAGCCTGAGACCTCAGTGGTTCAATTCCCCAGTGCCGTCCTATGGGGTAGCAGAGAGGTGAGAATCGCTAGGACTCATGAAAACAGCTCACGTGGGAATTAGATTTTAGGGTCTGAACAGAAGCACTGAAACAGTTTTTATTGAGTTTACTGTAACAGGAGAAGGAGAAAAGGTGAGAGAGGAGGGAGGGAGAAAAGGAGATAGAGAAAGAGGGGAGAGAGAAAAGGAAGGTACACATACTAGGGAGAGAACAAAGGCCATGATGGCACATGTCTTTAATCCCAGCATTCGGGAGGCAGAGGTACCATGATTGCCATGAGCGGTACCATGATCGCCATGAGTTTGAGGCCAGCCTGAGACTACATAGTGAATTCCAAGTCAGCCTGGGCTAGAGTGAGACCCTACCTCGAAAAACCAAAATAATTATATTATCATTATTATGTCATCATTGTTATTATTAATTTTTGAGTCATGGTCTGGCTATGTAACCCAGGCTGGCATTAAGCTCTAAATTATCCTGCCTCAGCCTCCGAAGTGTATCAACTCACTTACCACCATGTCTGGCTCAAACAAGGTTATTTTATTTTATTTCGTTTCATTTCATTTCATTTCATTTCATTTCATTTCATTTCATTTCATTTCATTTCATTTCATTTCATTTCGTAAGCAGAGAGACAGACAGACAGAAAGAAAGAATGGGCATGCCAGGGCCTCCATCTGCTGCAAACCAACTCCAGATGCATGTGCCACTGTGTACTGTGGAATCGAACCTGGGTTGTTAGGCTTTGCAGGCAAGTGCCTTATTAACTGCTAAGCCATCTCTCCAGCCTCTCAAACAAGGTTCTTGACCCAAGAAAGTGTCATTGCTTCCATGGGTTTGCACTTTACTCTAAACTTGAGAAAACATTTAAATTAACACAATGCATTTGCCAGCCTACAGAACAACATTGTCCATCCAACAGATACTGAAAAACCTCCTTTGCGCTAGTAAGAAAACCATGTTGGAGATATAAAGAAGGGAGGGAAGTAAGCAGAAAGAGAGGGTAAGAGGGGGCTGGGAAGATGGCTCAGCAGTTAAAAGCACTTGTACACAAAGCCTACCAGCCTGGGTTCAATTCCCAAGCCACCCACATAGATGTGAAAAGTGGTGCAATGGAAGTGTCTGGTATTCATTGGTAGTGGCAGCAAGAGGACACACACACACACACACACATGTGCCAAAAAAAAAAAAAAAAGGGTAGGGCTGGAGAGATGCCTTAGTGGTTAAGGCACTTGCCTGTGAAGCCTAAGGACCCAGGTTCAATTCCCCAGAACCCATGTAAACCAGATACACAAGGGGGCGCATGCATCTGGAGTTCATTTGCAGTGACTAGAGGCCCTAATGGCACACCCATTCTCTCCCTCCCTCTCTCCCTCAAGATGAATAAATTTAAAAATTTTTGAAAGGGGTAAAAGGAAGAATGGAGCTATGCAGATAAGGAAAGGAAAGGCAGGATTTAAAAAAAATACATTTTTATTTATTTGCAAACACAGAAAGAGAGAGAATTGGGGTACCAGGGCCTCTTGTCATTTGCAAAGGAACTTCAGATGCACGCGCCACTTTGTGCATCTGGCTTTATGTGGGTGCTGGGGAATTGAACTCAGGCCATCAGGATTTACAAAGCAAGCGTCTTTCACCACTGAGCCATCTCTCCAGCCCCAAGGAAGGGTTCTTAAAGAATTTTTAATCAGCAGGCATAGCACATAGCTTATGGTGACTACTTACTCTGTTTCTGATGATGGCGCCTGGGTCTTTATCTTGTTTTCTTCTGGGGGAAACGATCTCCTTTGTTATCTATGAGAGACTGACCACGCAAGGGAAGCTCCTGCCTCTGGCGTCGGGACCTGAGGAATGTCACAGCATCCGAGATGAGGGGGCCTGTCACAGAGCTGGCAGAGGAGGTGCTGCGGCTCGGAGAGGGAGTCAGGTAAGCCCTTTTAGGCAGTTAGGGTGACCGGGTCCCTGAAAGGAGGAAAAAGGGATGTCTTTGGGTCTATCCTTGCAGTCTGCATTTGCTAGCGCTCAAAGGATGATCTAGATTCTTATCTCTTCCCTAGATCTGTTTCTTCACAAACAACCTGGGCCCCTCCTGGGAAGGAGGTCTCTCCTAGGATTTAAATCTAATCCGCACATTACGGTTGGTCAAGTTTAGACCCCAGAACTTGGCTAGCCTCTTTCTGAGACAGTCCCTAGCCCTAACCAATCAGCTGTCCCTCTGGCTCACCTGAACCAGAAGGTTGGCCCCCCACCACCATAAGGTTATAAATAGGATTGCAAGAGGCGAGGGAGAGCAAGGTCTCTGTGCTGCCGACCTCGCCTGATCTTCCACCTGCTGGTGAGTTTGTTCTCAGCCCAGCCCAGGGTCCAGCAGAGGGGAGAGCCCCTGGCCCCTACTTTCCACATGGGCTCTTTCTCCACATGGCAGGAGCTCTTTGAACTTTCTTTTCTGTCCTTTCCATGTACCACGTGGTCTCTCAAGCCACATGGGTGTATTCATTCCCCTTTCCTTGGTTCTGTACTTCCCTCAATAAATACAATCATTTAATGATTAAACTTCTCAGTCTTATTTTATTCAAGTCTTTGTTTAAAAGTTAGACATGAACGGGTGCAATAGTGGCATGTCTACTCTTGGGGTAACCAACTGCTCCATAATTGGACTGAAGGTCCTTTCTACGGGAGGGAATACATACCTGGTACTGAAAAATCTAAGTAAAAGTCTATGGCAGGTGAGGTCATGAGCCTTAGGGGTAGAAAGCCTGCTCTTGTCTGACTAAATGTATATATTATTCCCACCAAGCTGCCCTGAAAGCACTACACTTAATGTTCATATTCACATATTAACGCTACTCTCACTTCTAGTTAGAGAAGCTTCTCTTTTCAGATGGCGATGACCACTGGGATCACCCAAAAGGCAACATAGTGCTGAGAAGAAGGGATGGAGGAGTGTCCAGCACTGAAACACCTCTGTCACACCCTCCAAGGCTCAGGGACTATTGCAGAAGAGGGGGCGGATAGAATGGAAGAGCCAAAGGAAGGGTACGACCTCTTACAATGCAACTGCCCAGACAGAAATTGGCCTCGATATCCATAATCTTGCAGTGCCTAGCAATACCATAGCAAGACCCTCAAAATAGAAGAAAAAGATGATGACATCAAATTAAAAGAGAGACTAAAGGAGAGAGGGAGGGGATATGATGGAGACTGGAGTTCTAAAGTGGAATGGGGGAAGGGGAGGGAAATATCAGGTGGGTTTTTTGTATGTAAGTATAAAAGCTGTCAATAAAAAATAATAATTAAAAACAAAAGTTAGACATGAGAACTGGAGAGATGGCTTAGCAGTTAAGACACCTGCCTGCGAAGGCTAAGAACACTCATTCACCTCTCCAGGTCCCAATTTAGCCAGATGCAAAAAGTGATACAAGCTCGCACATGCGCACATGCGCACAAGGGGGCACACGCATCTGGAGTTTGTTCATAGAGCCTGAAAAGGCCCTGGTGCTCCCATTCTCTCTCTGCCTCTTCCTCTCTGTCTCTCTCTCACGCGCGAGCAAGTTAAAATAAAATAATAAAATAATAAAAAGTTAGACATGAACCTAGAGTTTGGGGTTTAAGGACTTTCCTGACCCTCTAGCACCTGTTACAGCCATAGATGATGGAGTGTCCGCCTATGGACTTTATGGGGTCAAAGGGAACAACCACCCATGAGCGTCCTCCTGCTCCTCAGCCAAACCCTCCATGCTGGGATGGTTTTCCCCAGAATCACTGGTCAGGAACACTTTCAATGCTGAAATTAGGGAAGGCCCAGGTCACCCAGGACAGGTTGGTCATCCCGTAAAGTGACCACTGATGAAGGGTAAGCAGGGAGGCTGGACAAGGGCCCAGCTCCCTCACTCTCCAGCTTCACTGTCCAGCTTCAGTTTCTTCTCAGCTTCAGTTTCTTCTCCTGGCTTCAGTTTCCCCTTAGCAAAGACTAGAGAATAACTATCCCCTACAGGGCAACTGTGAAGACTGGGTGGGCCTCTGTCCCGGCTCTGTCCTCTGCAATATTCCCTGTTCCCACTTCTCTGTCTGGACCACCATCAAACTCTGTTTCTTTCTTTCTTTCTTTTTTCTTCTTCTTTTTCCATTTTTCAACATAGGGTCTCTCTCTAGCCCAGACTGATCTAGAATTAACAATGTGGTCTCAGGCTGGCCTCAAACTCACAACAATCCTCCTACCTCTGCCTCCCAAGTGCTGGGATTACAGGTGAGCACTCCACACCTGGCTAAACTCTGTTTCAACACTGCTGCTCAGAGATATCCCAGGCCCCACATCATGTTCAAGTCCTCAGCATAGTGCCTGGCACATAGTAGGTATTCAGTAAATTTCTATGGAATGATCAGTGCATGACACATATAGCACAGGACACTGACACAGCAACACGTGGGGTTGGGGAGATGACTCAGTGGATAAAGCACTTACCACAAAGTTCAGATCCCCAGCACCCATGTAAAAAGCCAGACACTATAGCAGGCATTTGTAAACCCAGCCAGGCCTCTAGGTAAGAAAGGAGGTGGAGGCAGTAGAATGTGCTGGAAACCTGGCCAAAAACAGTGGTGAACAATACAAGACCCTGTGTCAAGGGAGGTGGAAGGTGAGCACCGACCCGACACCTGAAGGTTGTCCTCTGACCTTCACAGGTGTGCCACAATGTGTGCACCCACACTCACACATGAACACATACAACGGACAGACCCAAGATAAGTAAATCAAACAGCAGCTTCGCAGCTATTCAGTACCAAGGACTCCGCTCGTTGCTTAAACATCTTGGTGGCAGGTGCACTGCTAGATCTGCTTTGTGCCTGCACATACCCATGTGTACATGTGTGTAGGTGTGTGCCCATGTGTGGGCGAGCACATGTATATGTGTAGGTTGTGTATGTGCACATATGTGCATGTAAGTGTGTGTAGATGCACATGTCCATATGTGTGTGTGTGTGTGTGTGTGTGTGTGTGTGTGTGTGTAGAGGCCAAAGGGCAACCTTAGGTGTCATCCTCAGAGACACTGCCCAGTTCCTTTGGAACTTGCCCAGTCGGCTAGACTGGCTGGCCAGCTGAGTCCCAGAGATCTGCCTATCTCTGCCTACCCAGTGCTGAGATTATAGGCATGTGCCACCACACCTGGCTCTTTTTCTTTTTGCACAGTTTCATATATGAATTTTGATCTTATTCAGACCCATGGCCTTTTCTTTTTTTTTCTTTTTGTATTTGCTTTTTTTTTTTTTTTTTTGAGGTAGGGTCTTGCTGTCGGCCAGGCTGACCTGGAATTCACTACGCAGTCTCAGGCTGGCCTTGAACTCACAACAATCCTCCTACCTCTGTCTCCTGAGTGCTGAGATTAAAGGCTGAATCCCCCCTTCTTTAAATTAATTTTATTTATGAGAGAGAGAGAATGGGTGCCACAATGCCCAGCTTACCATTCCCTATCCACCTTCTACTTCCACCAAAACTCTTTCTTTCCCAACTAATTCCCTTCCTACTTTTATGCCCTTTATTTGCCCACCCAGCTTTTTTTTTTTTTTAGATGGGTTGTGAGGCCCAAGCTCTAGTCTTCATGCTTGTGGGGCAAGTACTTCCCCTGAGCTGCAGCCACCTCCTCCTTCCTGGGAAGGAGCACCTGCCCCAAAGCAGCTGATGGGAGGAAAGGGTTTATTTTGGCTTACAGTCTCCAGGGAAGCTCCATGATGGCAGGGGAAGCTCCATGATGGCAGGGGAAAGCATGGCATGAGCAGAGGCTGGGCATCACGATCTCTGCCAAAGCAGGTGGACAACAGCAGCAGGACAGTGAGCCAGATTCTAGCAAGGGAGAGCTGGCTATACCACCCCTAAGCCTGTCCCCAGCATCCATCTGCTCCAGCAAGGCTCCACCCCCCAAACTGCCACCAGTTGGGGTCCAAGCATTCAGAACACATGAGTTTATGGGGAAACATCTGATTCAAACCACCACAACCTGATTCTGACATTTAAAGAAAACCCTGATGTCACATTTGCCTCACACAACTATCAAAAAGGGGCTTCAGGGGGCTGGAGAGATGGCTTAGCGTTAAGGAGCTTGCCTGCAAAGCCAAAGACCCCAGGTTTGATTTCCCAGGACCCACATAAGCCAGATGCACATGGTGGTGCAAGCATCTGAAATTTGTTTGCAGTGGCTCAAGACCCTACTGCACCCACTCTCTCTCTCTCATAAATAAAATTAATTTAAAAGGGAGGGCTTCAGTATAAAAGGATAAAGGCAGGCTGGGTGCTTCATTTTCCATAAAAGAAAACTTGTTGACAGAAGCCTCCTATAATTGCTGCTTGCTTTAGTGTTCTGCATCCCGGTGTGTCTGAACTGCTGAAAACACATGCTGGGTCTAACACACAGTTGGGTTCGCCATGAACACTTCTGATTGATTTCTTGTGCACTCTGTTGCCATCTTTTCAAAGGCAAGCTGCCATCTTTAAAGCCAGTTGCAGCACTGACCCTGTGTCCCTGGCTAATCCCTGCAGATGCAAATATCCACCTGTAGGGACCACAGAATTGTTCACCCTTTGTAACTCCCAGCCCTGGTAAGCTGCACTATAGAAGACCTTGATTCCCCCAAGGAGGAAAAGGTGAATGAAAAAAGAATCAGTGAGCTTCTTCTCAGATATTTAAAAATCTACCTGCTGTGTAAATGTCCCCAAAGTCTAGGTCACATTCTGGGATGGCAGACATCCAGGGATATAACCAAGGTGAATATCATAATTGCTAAATTTATCAGCTGCCAATTACAGGACCGGCACAAGGCTAAGAAATATACATATATCTTCATTTATCCTGACAGCCACTCCACCGGGGGCTTTGAAATCAGACAGATCAGGGTATAAATCTCAGCTCTGTGTCCCATTAGGCAACCTTGAACAAGTGATATGATCTTGCCAGACCCTGATTTCCTCACTGTTGTACTTACCTTCACGTTTCTGGATGTACATCGAACCAGAAGCAGCTTATGGGAGGAAAGGGTTTATTTCAGGCTTACAGAATCCAGGGGAAACACCATCAATGGCAGAAGGAGCTGACTCACTTCATCACACAACAGCATAGCATAGAGATAAAACAAACAGTCAGCAAACACAAACAGCCAGAGCTCAAACTGCTCCAAACATACCTTAGGGCTGGACTACAAGATCCACCCCCAGTGACACATCTCTTCCCCAACAGGGCTCCACCCATTGGAGGCTCAAGGTGCAAGCTTAATTTAAAAAATGGCTGAGGGGCTGGAGAGGTGGCTCAGGGATTAAGGTGCTTGCCTGCAAAGCCTAAGACCTGGGTTCAATTCCCCAGTACCTATGTAAAGCAAAGTATGGTAGTCAATATAGCAGGATCCTCAGCTATGGCCGTTCAGGGGGACTACATCTCCCAAGATGCTTCGTGCTCCCTCTGTGGACGGTTGTGGATATGTATCAGAATGTTAATGATTAGCTCCTGCTAAATTTGGTCAAAGAAGTTCACCTACACAGAGCATATTGTTAGAGCTGTTCCGAGTGGGTGTCTGGGCTGTTGGATGCTTACGTCCCACCCTCTTACACACTTGTATATTATTTTGAGGTAGTGTTCACAGAGTTTGAAAGAGAGAATTAAAAAAAAAAAAAGCTGCGGGCTGGAGAGATGGCTTAGCAGTTAAGGCACTTGCTTATGTTCAAATCTCCAGGTCCCACGTAGCCAGATGCACAGTAATGCAAGCATGCAATATCACACATGCGCCACCCAAGGCTGAAGGTCACATGGACCCTCTTTTCTTTCTTTTGTCTCTCTCTCTCTCTTTTTTTTTTTTTTGTTTTGTTTTTTGGTAGGGTCTCAGCAGGCTGACCTGGAATTCACTATGTAGTCTCAGGGTGGCCTCGAACTCTCGGCATTCCTCCTACCTCTGCCTTGCTGGGATTAAAGGCATGTGCCACCACGCCTTCTTTCTTGAAAGAAAGAAAGAAAGAAAGAAAGAAAGAAAGAAAGAAAGAAAGAAAGAGAAGAGAGAAAAAGAAGAAAGAGAGAGAGGGAGGGAGAGAGGGAAAGGGAAAGAGGAAAGAGAAAGGGAGGGAGGGAGGGGAGGGGAGGGGAGGGGGAGGGAAGGAAGAGGAGGGGGGAAGGGGGGGGGGGGAGGGGAGGGGGAAGGGGGGGAGGGGAGGGAAGGGAAGGGAAGGGAAGGGAAGGGAAGGGGAAGGGAAGGAAGGGAAGAAAGCCTGATGCACAAGGTGACACATGTGTCTGGAGTTCATTTGCAGCAGCTAGAGGTCTTGGCAGACTCATTCTCTTTCTTCCCCCCCCTCTCTCTCTCTCTCTCAAGTAAGTAAATAAATAAATAAGTAAATAAATAAATAAATAATTTTTTTAAATGCCAAGTCAATGGGGCCATACATTCAAACCACCACACTCACCCAACTACACCAACTAAAGCCAATGGCAGAATGTCTCCAAGTTGATTATCATAGTCACAATGAAGACATTAACATTGATGATGATCAAGGAAAGGGTACAGAGTGGAGCATAGGGGTGTATAGCTGTAATTCCAACACTCAGCACCAGGGAGGTGGAGGCCAGCCTGGGCTATTGTGTTTGTTAAATTTTTGTTGCTGAGGCCAAAATTCCCTGGTTTAAACAGCTAAAGTGAGGAAGAACTTATTTTGGCTCACAGTTTCAAGGGGTTCCATTCACAGTTATCTGGACCTCTATGCTTGGGCGGGACAGCACGGTGGTGGGAGCATGTAGCAGAGGATGGCTGGTCACGTAATAGTAGACAGAAAGTAGAAAGCAAGACAAGAGAAGGGGCCAGGATCAAGAGACTCCTAAGGACCCACCCCAGCAACCAACTGTTTCCAGCTAGGCCCACCTCCTAAAGATTCCATAATCTTTCAAATGGCGCCATCAGCTGGGAAAAATAAAACATCCAACACATGAGCCTGTGGAGGACATTTCATATTCAAATCATAGCGGCTACATAGTGGAACCCTGTGTGGTGGCGCACACTTTTAATCCCAGCGCTCGGGAGGCAGAAGTAGGAGGACAGCTGAGAGTTCAAGGCCAGCCTAGGACTACAGAGTGACTTCCAGGTCAGCCTGGGTTACAGTGAGACCCTACCTTGGTGGGGGGAGAGGAAGTATGGCACTTCAGAGAAGCTATTTAACATACTTAAGGTCACATAGCTACTGAGTAGCAAAGATAGGATTCAAAGCCAGTTTAACTCATTTTTAAATTTTTTTTAAATTATTTTTTATTTATTTTTGGAGAGAGAGACAGAGAGAGATAGACAGACAGGGAGAGGGAAACAGAAATGGGCGTGCCAGCAGTCTCTCAGCTGCTGTGAACGAAATCCATATGCATGCGCCCCCTTGTGGGCAAGTGCGGCATTATGCCCTTGCCTCACTTTGCATCTGGCTAAACGTGGGACCTGGAGATTGGAACTGCTGGACATTGGAACCAGCGTTCTTAGGCTTAGCAGGCAGGCGCCTTAGCCGCTAAGCCATCTCCCCAGCCCTTAACTCATTTTTTAAGTGATATTTTCAGTAGCTTCTCCCCTCTGCCTACCCACTCATCGTCCATAAACCATGAAGGCTTCTATACCATGGCACAGCAAGCCAAGAAAACGCCTTCTGCTCAAATTTCAGGATAAGGGGACACCATCCAGACTCCAACCCAGTCTCTCAATTCAAAGTTATTGTTGAAAATTTTCTGTCATTGAAAACGCCAAGTAAATGGAGAAGCTACCAAATCCCATAGCCCCCAGCCTTCCCTGCTCCCTTCACCTCAGTCTGTGAGCCGCCTTGACTCAGCCACACTTTTTCCTTTTCCTCAAGCAGCTGAGCTCCCGTGGGAGGCCTTGAAAGAGATGCGTTTGAGACCACTCACTCTTTATCCTGTGAGCCTCTGCTTGTCACTCCAGACTCTGTAACGAAGCCACTTCATAAAGCCTTTCGTCTGAGCCTAGTTGACATCTCTATTGGAGTGGGTTTCCCCACAAGCAGAGCAGAAGGTGGAAGTTCAAACAGCTATATTAGCCCATTTCCCATTATTCTAATAAAATATCTGGAGCTGGGAAATTTCATAAGAAGGTGAGGTTTATAAACCTAGTGTCCAACAATATAAGAATGGATAAGAAAAATGTGGTATGAGCACACCATGGAAATTTTTTTTTCAGCCATAAAGAATGAAGTTAGGGCCAGGCGTGGTGGCGCATGCCTTTAATCCCAGCACTCAGGAGACAGAGGTAGGAGGATCACCATGAGTTCGAGGCCACCCTGAGACTCCATAGTGAATTCCAGGTCAGCCTGGGCTAGAGTGAAACCCTACCTTGAAGAAAAAAAAAAAAAAAAGAATGAAGTTAGGGGCTGTAGAGATGGCTTAGCAGTTAAGGCATTTGCCTGTGAAGCCTAAAGACCCAGGTTCAATTCTCTGGGCCCCACATAAGCCAGATGCACATGGTGGCACATGCATATGGAGTTTGTTTGCAGTAGCTAGAGGCCCTGGGGGTCCCATTCTCACTTGCTCTCTCTCTCACTCTCTCTCTCCCCCATCTCTAATAAATAAATAAATCTTAAAGAAAAAAAAATAAATGAAGCTGGGTGAGGACAGCTGAGAGTTCAAGGCCAGCCTAGGGACTACAGAGTGACTTCCAGGTCAGCCTGGGTTACAGTGAGACCCTACCTTGGTGGGGGGAGAGGAAGTATGGCACTTCAGAGAAGCTATTTAACATACTTAAGGTCACATAGCTACTGAGTAGCAAAGATAGGATTCAAAGCCAGTTTAACTCATTTTTAAATTTTTTTAAATTATTTTTTATTTATTTTTGGAGAGAGAGACAGAGAGAGATAGACAGACAGGGAGAGGGAGACAGAAATGGGCGCGCCAGCAGTCTCTCAGCTGCTGTGAACGAAATCCATATGCGTGCGCCCCCTTGTGGGCAAGTGCGGCATTGCACCCTTGCGTCACTTTGCATCTGGCTAAACGTGGCACCTGGAGATTGGAACTGCTGGACATTGGAACCAGCGTTCTTAGGCTTAGCAGGCAAGCGCCTTAGCCGCTAAGCCATCTCCCCAGCCCTTAACTCATTTTTTAAGTGATATTTTCAGTAGCTTCTCCAAGGAAGGGGCCCCTCTGCCTACCCACTCATCGTCCATAAACCATGGAGGCTTCTATACCATGGCACAGCAAGCCAAGAAAACGCCTTCTGCTCAAATTTCAGGATAAGGGGACACCATCCAGACTCCAACCCAGTCTCTCAATTCAAAGTTATTGTTGAAAATTTTCTGTCATTGAAAACGCCAAGTAAATGGAGAAGCTACCAAATCCCATAGCCCCCAGCCTTCCCTGCTCCCTTCACCTCAGTCTGTGAGCCGCCTTGACTCAGCCACACTTTTTCCTTTTCCTCAAGCAGCTGAGCTCCCGTGGGAGGCCTTGAAAGAGATGCGTTTGAGACCACTCACTCTTTATCCTGTGAGCCTCTGCTTGTCACTCCAGACTCTGTAACGAAGCCACTTCATAAAGCCTTTCATCTGAGCCTAGTTGACATCTCTATTGGAGTGGGTTTCCCCACAAGCAGAGCAGAAGGTGGAAGTTCAAACAGCTATATTAGCCCATTTCCATTATTCTAATAAAATATCTGGAGCTGGGAAATTTCATAAGAAGGTGAGGTTTATAAACCTAGTGTCCAACAATATAAGAATGGATAAGAAAAATGTGGTATGAGCACACCATGGAAATTTTTTTTTTTTTCCATAAAGAATGAAGTTAGGGCCAGGCGTGGTGGCGCATGCCTTTAATCCCAGCACTCAGGAGACAGAGGTAGGAGGATCACCATGAGTTCGAGGCCACCCTGAGACTCCATAGTGAATTCCAGGTCAGCCTGGGCTAGAGTGAAACCCTACCTTGAAGAAAAAAAAAAAAAAAAGAATGAAGTTAGGGGCTGTAGAGATGGCTTAGCAGTTAAGGCATTTGCCTGTGAAGCCTAAAGACCCAGGTTCAATTCTCTGGGCCCCACATAAGCCAGATGCACATGGTGGCACATGCATATGGAGTTTGTTTGCAGTAGCTAGAGGCCCTGGGGGTCCCATTCTCACTTGCTCTCTCTCTCACTCTCTCTCTCCCCCATCTCTAATAAATAAATAAATCTTAAAGAAAAAAAAATAAATGAAGCTGGGTGTGGTGGCGCACACCTTTAATCCCAGCACTTGGGAGGCAGAGGTAGGAGGATCACCATAAGTTCCAGGCCACCCTGAGACTACATAGTTAATTTCAGGACAGTCCGGAGCAGAGTGAGACCCTACCTCGAAAAACAAAAAACAAACAACAACAACAACAACAAAATGAAGTCAGGGGCTGGAGAGATGGAATAGCTGTTAAGAGGCTTTCCTGCAAAGCCTAAGGACCCATGTTTGACTCTCCAGATCCCACTTAAGCCAGACACACAAAAGGTGAGGCAAGCACAAGATTGCACATGCTCACTAGGTGGTGCAAGCATCTGGAGTTCAATTACAGTGGCTGAGGCCCTGGCATGCCAACTCTCTCTCTCTCTCTCTGTCTCTCCCTCCTTCTCTCTCCCTCTCTCTCTCTCTCTCTCTCTAAAATAAAAATTAAAGGGCTGGAGAGATGGCTTAGCAGTTAAGGCACCTGCCTGCGAAGCCTAAGAATGCCTATTCTTGATTCTCCAGGTCCCACATTTAGACGCAAAAAGTGAGGAAAGCATGCAATGTTGAACATGTCCACAAGGGGGCACAAGCGTCTGGAGTTCGTTCACAGCAGCTGAGAGGCTGCTGGCACACCCATTCTCTGCCTCTTCCTCATTTTCTCTCTCTCTCTGTCTCTCTAAAATTAAAAAGAAAATTAAAAATTAAATTTTTTTTAATTTAAAAAAAATAATGAAGTTGGGGTTGGAGAAATGGCTCAGCAGTTAAAGGTGCTTTCCTGCAAAGCTTAATGGCCTCGGTTCAATTCTGCAGTGCCCATGTAAAGCCAGATGCACAAAGTGGCACATGTTTCTGGAGCTTGTTTGCAATGACAGGAGGTCCAGTGTACCCAGTCTCTCTCTCTCTCTCCCTCTCTGTCACTCTCTCTATCTTTCTCTCATTGCAAATAAATAAATAAAATATTTTTTTTAAACTAAAGTTATGTCATTTGCAGAAAAATGGTTGCCACTAGAGGTAGTCATATTAAGTGAATTTAGCCTATATTTTCTCTCACTTGTGGTTCCCAGATTTCTTAAAGAGAGAGAGAGGGAGATATGTTTATTGAGCTCAAAATTTTAGTGGCTGAGGGCTGGAGAGATAGCTTAGGGATTAAGGCACTTGCCTGGAAAGCCAAAGGACCCAGGTTAAATGCCATAGTCTAACAACCAGGTTTGATTTTCCAGGACCCACATAAAGCAAGGTGCACAAGGTGGTGCATGTGTCTGGAGTTCGTTTGCAGTGGCTGAATGCCCTTGTGCACCCATTCTCTCTCTCTCCCTTTCATTTTTTCTGCCTCTCTCTCTCAGATAAATAAATAAAAATAAAAAAATTTTAAAACTTAGAGGCTGAAAGTCCAAGGTCTCAGAGTGGCCCCACTGGCTCAGCCTCTGGAGAGGGCCTAACAGCATGTAATATCCACATGACTTGGTGACAGGAATGTGTGTAAGAGTCAGAGGTCCCGTCATAAGCCGGGAAAAGGGCCAAGCTCACTAGTTTTATGGCAACCCTCTCAGGAGAATTAACCAGCAAGCCCAAGAGATGGACCTTAACACCTCTGAGGTCATTTCCCCCAATGACCTCTCCTAGGGGCCATTTTTAAAAACTCCGCCACCTCATTGAGGTCCAGGTTTCCACCATGTGAATCCTTGGGGGACAAATCACACCCTAACCATATTTTAATATTTTAATAACCCCACAGCACTTCCACCTGAGCCATACACAAGGCACAAGAGGCAGTTCTTTGCAGTTGGATGACATTGGCACCTAAAGAAATGGTTTGTGCTTGGGCTGGAGAGAGAGCTCAGCAAGCAGGGAGAGAATGAGCATGCCAGGGCCTCTAGCTGCTGCAAAGGAACTCCAGACACATGCACCACTTTGTGCATCTGGCTTTACATGGGTACTGGAAAATCGAACCTGGGTTGTTAGGCTTTTCAGGCAAGCGCCTAAATCACTGAGCCATCTCTTCATCCCCTGCACTCATTTTTTTAAGCCATGGCTAAGGAAGGAATATTGCCTCTTAAAATATAAACTCGAGTTTTAAGACTCAATTTCATTGATGTTCCAGGGCCTTAGCACATGCTAGGCAAGCACTTACCACTGAGCTACATCGTCAGCCCAAATGTATCTTTGAATCAAGGTCTCTGAGCATCTTCTCTGGCCCCTAAGAATCCCTACTTTTTAAAAAATATAAACTTTCATAAACACAAAATTGGGTTCTGCTCTATGTACAGTCTCCATGGGTCAAAGTCACCTTTATATATCCCTTGTTGTGACTACAAACAAACTTCATTCAGTCAACACACTTGTGTTTATTGTACCATCAAGCTACAAACATCCTTGTACACGCTGTTTTAGTTCTTTTAGAATTTCCTTACAACATACTTCCAGGAGTAGAATCACTCTCAGAATAGGTGACAGAAATCTCCACTTAATTTTTTCCCAGACACTGCTCCTCTTTGTTCCTTAGTCATAGAACATTTAACTTGACACATGACAGTCTGGGATAAAGACTACATTTCCCATATTATCTTGCAGCTAAATATAGCCAGGTGACTAATCTAAGCCAATAGAATTCAAGCATGCATGACACCTGCAGCCTCTCTGAGTTGTGCCCTTAAAGAGAAAGCTAACACACCATGCTGGACTCTGGGACCGGGTACAAACCTCAGATTAAGATGAAAGTCACACAAGGAGAAGGATCTGCCTCTGACAGTTCACTAGTCTCCATCCCATTAGGAGCTTTTATTTGAGAAAGAAAGAAGTCACCCAATTGAAGGCGCTATTACTTGGAGTCTGTTACAGTCACCCACACTGCTACAAGGTACACTCATTTTTATAGTTATCTCCAGCTGTTTTCGCATAACACTTTGAAAAGGTATCATTGTTGCAAAATTTGTGTAAGAGCTCTGAATGTAGCAAGTAGCTTGTTCCAATTCCACTTGCCCAAGCTCCCAAGGTGTCCTGTGGCAGATGTCCCCAAGTCAGACTACCCAGGAGTTTATGGTTAAATGTATTCTTGAGATGTTGGACAAAATAAAGCATTCTGGGCTGGAAAGATGGTTCAGTGGTCAAAGGAACTTACTTGCAAAGCCTGAAGGCCTGGGTTTGATCGCCCGGTACCCACATAGAGCTGGATGTACAAAGTGGTGCATACATCTGGAGTTCATTTGCAGTGGCAGGATGTTCTGGCACACCCATTCTCTCTCTCTCTCTCTTTCTTCTTGTAAATAAATAAATACAATTTTGTTTAAGTAGGGTCACACTCTAGCCCAGGCTGACCTGGAATTTACTATGTAGTCTCAGGCTGACCTCGAACTCATGGTGATCCTCTTACCTCTGCCTCCTGAGTGCTAGGATTAAAGGCATGCGCCATCACACCCAGCCTAAAATATGTTTTTAAAGTGTCTTAACAGGATGGAACCAGATCCTGGGACATACCAAAATCTAAGTGCTGGTGTAACTTCTGTTTATAAAGTGAAAAAAGAAACAAAAAATTTCAGGGGCTGCAGAGATGGCTCAGCGGTTAAAGGCATTTGCTTGCAAAGCCTGACAGCCCAGGTTCGATTCATCAACATCCATGTATAAAGCCAGATGCAAAAAAGTGGTGCATACGTCTGGCGTCTGGCTGGAGTTCATTTATAGTGGCGGGAGCCCCCGGTACACCCATTTCTCTCTCTCTCTCTCTTTTTTTTTTTTTTTTTTTTTTTTTTTTTTGGTTTTTTGAGGTAGGTTTTCAGTCTAGCTCAGGCTGACCTGGAATTCACTACGTAGTCTCAGGGTGGCCTCGAACTCACGGTGATCCTCCTACCTTTGCCTCCCGAGTGCTGTGATTAAAGGCGTGCACCACCACGCCTGGCTTTACTCATTCTCTTTCTGATTGCCTCTTTCTCTGTCTCAAATAAATAATAAATATACTTTTTTTTTTTAAATTTCAGAGTCAGAGCCGGCTTATCTGCAGCCAACAGCAACTTTTGTCTTTAGACTTTGACGCTGCCCAGAAACCCAGGCAGCTTCACTGGCCTTGGGGGATTGGGAGGGAGGAGGCTGGGCCTGACTTCCCACCCAGCATCCATCTCAGGGGGGAGGCCCCTCTCTTCCTGCTTCTTTCTTCTTGCTTCCAAATAGGGAAGTAGGCAGGGAAGGGGAAGCTCCATTTCTGGTGGACAACACGCAGCACATTTTGTCCTCACAGCAGGAGTGGCAAGGACATGGGCCTGCTGTGCACTTCTGAATGGACATGGATGCTGTCAAAGCAGAAACCGTGAAGGCTGGCTCTTGCATCCTGGCTCTCTTTGCTTCTGACAGCGCATCTTTTCCTTGCTGTGTTTCATTATTCTTCTCCACCTTGTGGCCTCGAGCCACAGACCAGGCAGTCCTTTGGGACCCAAAAGGACATCTGAACTCATTCACTAAACCACATCTTGTGCACTCTGTCACCCCCAAGTCCAGAATGGAAGTCAGCCACTGTCCTATGGGCATGCATGCTCCCAGCCCGCCTAACAGCCTCTAGTGACAGACACTGCCCCAGGGCTCCAGGCAGCATGTGCTGGTGTTGGACAGCTTCAGAACTGAACCATGGCCTCAAAGTTCTTCCACATCTGTTTGAAACCAAACCCACACTCAGGCAACCCTCACTGGACTCTCATTATGAGTTACTCTTGCCTTTTTCAGTCTTAGATAAATCAATTTGTGCTCTTTTTCCGTCTGCTAATTTGGCTCAACATAATAGTTTTAAGAGTCATGGATGAGCCAGGCATGGTGGCACATGCCTTTAATCCCAGCACTCGGGAGGCAGAGGTAGGATGATCGCTGTGGGTTCCAGGCCAGCCTGAGACTACATAGTGAATTCCAGGTCAGCCTGGGCTACCTCAAAAAAATTAAAAAAAAAATTTTTTTTTTTAAAAAGTCATGAATGAGTTTGGGTACTTCCTATGATCATTTATATTGATTGTCAAACTTGACGGGACCTAAAACCACCTGTGAGGGATGATCTCAATTAGGGTAGCCCTTGGACATGCCTGTGACAGATTATCACGATTAAGTTAACTGAGGGAGAAAACCCACCTTAACTGCAGGGGGGCACCATTCCATGGACTGGGGTCCTGGGCTGTATAGACAGAGTCGGCTGAACGGCAGCCTTTATTGCCCTTAGCTTCCTCACTGCGTGCTGAATGGGACCAGCTCTGCTTCAAGCTCCCGCCACCATGCCTTCCCTGCCATGATAGACTGTCACCTGGAGCTGTACCTGAAATAAACTCTTTTCTTCCCTAACTTGCTTCTGATCGGGCATTTTGTTGTAGCCATGAGAGAAGGTAACCAATACGGGACATCCGCGGCTTCCTCCTTTTTATTTCTCAGTCATGTGCCAACCTCCTAGTGAAGTCACCCTGTAATGATTGCCTTTGTGTCACTATTACCACTGTACCCAGAAATAGCTTGAAGGGGGAAGGTTTATTTAGGCTCATGGTTTCAGAAGGTCTCCGATCATAGTGGGGAAGGTGTAGTGGGGCTGCTGTGCTGCAATGGCTGTTCATGTCATGATAGTGGACTGGGAAGTAAAGAGTGATGGGGGCTGGAGAGATGGCTTAGCGGTTAAGGCACCTGCCTGCTAAGCTTAAGAACGCCTGTTTGATTCTCCAGGTCCCACGTTTAGCCAGACACAAAGTGATGCAAGGGTGCAATGCCACATTTGCCCACAAGGGGGCACACACGTCTGGAGTTTGTTCACAGCAGCTGAGAGGCCACTGGCATGCCCATTCTCTCTCTCTCTCTCTCTCTGACTCTCTCCAAATTAAAAAAAAAGAGAGAGTTGGGCTGGAGAGATGGCTTAGCGGTTAAGGCACCTGCCTCCTAAGCCTAAGAACGCTGGTTCCAATTTCCAGCGGTTCCAATCTCCAGGTCTCATGTTTAGCCAGATGCAAAGTGACACAAGGGCGCAATGCCACACTTGACCACAAGGGGGCACACGCATCTGGATTTTGTTCACAGCAGCTGAGAGGCTGCTGGCGCGCCCATCTCTATCTGTCTTCCTCTCCCTCTCTCTCTGTCTCTCTCTGTGTCTCTCTCCAAAAAAAAAAAAAAACCACACAGAGAGAGTTATGGGAACTAGGAGTCAGACTATCCCTTTCAAAGGCACGCCCTTACCGGCCGTGGTGGCACACACCTTTATTCCCAGAACTCGGGAGGCAGAAGTAAGAGGATCGCCGTGAGTTTGAGGCCACCCTGAGACTCCATAGTGAATTCCAGGTCAGCCTGGGGTAGAGTGAGACCCTACCGTTGAAAAACAAACAAACAAATTTAACAAAAGCACCCCCTTGTGACCTATCTCTGCCAGCTAGGCTCCACCTCCTAAGGTGTGACAAGTTTCCAAAAATAAAATAAGTCACCCCTCTGGGGCCCAAGAATTCAGAACATAAGCCTGAGGGGGTGATGTTTTAAATTCAGACCACAGCACACTCCAATTTGTGTATCCTCTCACCCATTCACAGACTTTCAGGTTGTTTCCAGTTCTGAATAAAACTGCTTTCCAAGTGGTTCTGTATGTCTACACTCCTCTTGGAAAGATGGCATAGGTGTGTGACTGCTAGGTCACGAGGCAAGGGGGCTTTCACCTGATAAGCATTCCAAGGTGGCAGTACTTTGCCCGTACTAGTGGCTTTATTTCCTTGCTAAGTCCTGGAATGACCCACTTCTGAAAGCCATCCCAGTGGAAACATGTCACTCATTGCCTAAGTGCTTCGCTAATGTAGTCGTTCCATCTGTGGCTTGTCTTGTTGATTTCTTAACAGTGTCTTCTTGGGAGCGCAGAAGTTTTATGTTTACATGGAGTCAAATTTATTATCAACATGTTAGAGTTAGGTTCACAGTGCTATTTCTCCTGCATATTTCACTAGGAGTTTTATAACATAGGGTTTTGTTTTTTGAAGTAGGGTCCCACTCTAGCTCAGGCTGGCCTGGAATGCACTATGTCGTCTTAGGGTAGCCTCGAACTCATATCGATCCTCCTACCTCTGCCTCCTGAGTGCTGGGATTAAAGGCGTGCGCCACCACGCCCGGCTACATAGGTTTTTTTTTTAATGCATGTGTGTATAAGTGCATATTCATGTGTGAATGGGTGTAGGTGTATGTGTGTGGGGGCACGTATGAAGGTCCAAAGACAATCTTGAGTGCCATCCTCAGGAGCACCACCCATCCTTTGTGACAGGGTCTCTCATTGGCCTGGAACTGACCAAATTAGGCTATACTGACTGACCAGTGAGCCCTGGGGATCCACCTGTCTCCGCCACCTCAGAGCTGGGATTGCAGGCTCACTATCATCTCCAGTATTTTTACGTGGATTCTGGGGATCAAACTCGGGTCTTAATGCTTGCAAGGCAGGAACTTTACCCATTGAGCTGTCTCCCCAGCGATGTTAAACCTTTCCCTATAGTCTCCAATCTGTTTCAGGTTAATGTCTGTAGAGGACATAAGATCCACAGTTCCTTTCAAAGGAGGGATTCATTTTCCTCTTTAGCTAAGCACCCAACTCTCCACCCTTTCACGCCTGGCTCTTTTCAGTATTCAAAGAATTAAGGTCATTACCTGTAACTCATTTGCTCAAGGAACATTCAATTGTCCAGCATCATTTGTTGAAAAGACCATTTTTTTTCTCCATTGGATTATCCTGATATACTTGTAAAAACCTGGCCCCATATGTGGGTCTATTTCTCAGCTGTTCTGTTCCGTGTACCTATTGTTCTGTTATTTCAGCACCAGCACATTGTGTGGATGGCTGCTGCTTGTTCCTCAGTCTTGAAATCAAGCAGTGTGCTTTCTTTAATTTTGTTCTTTTCAAAATTGTTTTGACTGTGCTGCATCTTTGCTCTTCCACAGAATTTTGTGGAATCCTATATCAATTCTAAAAAGCCTGCTGGAGCTCTTAGTGGGAATTACTTTGAGTCTTTAGGGGAATAAAGGTCGAAGGGCCAGAGAGATGGCTTAGCAGTTAAGGTGCTTGCCTGTGAAGCCCAAGGACCCAGGTTTGATTCCCCAGTACCCACATAACCAGATGCACAAGGTGGCCCATGCATCTGGAGTTTGTTTGCAGTAGCTACTCTCTCTTGCTCTTGCTCTCTCTCACCTGCATTGACTCTCCTTCTCAAATAAATAAATAAAATAAAATTTATTTTTAAAAGGCTGAATTCTCCCATCTTTGGGACAGACACTCTACGTTTATGTAGGTTTCTTTAGTTCTTATCAGTAATGGTTGGGAATTTTCAGTGAACAGTTCTACATAGTGGGTTAAATCCATCCCTAAGCATTTTGATGCTATTAAAATAGTATTGTTTTAATTTTTCATTTTGTGGAGGGGATGGAGAGGTAGTTCAGTGGGTAGAGTGCTTGCCTCACAGGCATAATGCCCTGGGCTTGATTCCCAGCCACACACAAAGTGCATGTGGTGGCACACACCAGTGCTCCTAGCACTGGTGATGTAGAAGTAGGGGAATCTGAAGTTCATTATATGGTGGTGCTACCACTGGATCATGACTGTCCCTCAAAGGCCTATGTGCCTGGTCCCCAGGGCAGAACTATTGGGAAGTAGTGGAACTTTTGGGGAGTACACTAGTGGGAGGTCATTAGGTCATTGGGACTGTGCGAACTTGACCTTATTCTCTATCTTTGCTCCTTCGTTAATGAAATAAGTGGTTTTAACTGCCATTTCATCAACACCTCCACACATCATGACCTGCTGTCTAGCAGCCATATCCCCACACACACATAACACCTGCTGTCTAGTGGCCATATCCCCACACACACATAATGCACTGCTATCTATCTGCCATATCCCCCAACACACATAATGCACTGCTACCTATCTGCCATATCCCCACACACATAAAGCACTGCTGTCTATCTGCCATATCCCCCCACATAACACCCTGCTGTCTAGCAGCCATATCCCCCACACACATAATGCTCTGCTGTCTATCTGCCATATCCCCCCACATAACACCCTGCTGTCTATCTGCCATATCCCTCCACACCTGCCATATCCCCCACATAATGCCCTGCTGTCTATCTGCCAGATCCCCCCATACACATAACGCCCTGCTGTCTGTCTGCCATATCCCCCCCACACATAATACCCAGCTGTCTATCTGCCATATCCCTCCCACACACATAATGCCCGCTGTCTATCTGCCATATCCCCACACACATAATGCCCTGCTGTCTATCTGCCATATCCCCCCACACACATAACGCCCTGCTGTCTATCTGCCATATCCCCACACACATAATGCCCTGCTATCTATCTGACATATCCCCCAATACACATAATGCCCTGCTGTCTAGCAGCCATATCCCCACACACATAACGCCCTGCTGTCTAGCAGCCATATCCCCACACACATAACGCCCTGCTGTCTAGCAGCCATATCCCCACACACATAACACCCTGCTGTCTATCTGCCATATCCCCCCACACACATAATGCCCTGCTGTCTATCTGCCATATCCCCCCACACACATAACGCCCGGCTATCAGCCATATCCCCCCACATAACTCCCTGCTGTCTATCTGCCATATCCCCCCACACATAATACCCTACTGACTATCAGCCATATTCCCCCACACATAATGGCCTGCTGTCTATCTGCCATATCCCCCAACACACATAACACCCTGCTGTCTATCTGCCATATCCGCCCACACACATAATGCCCTGTTGTCTGGCAGCCATATCCCCCCACACACATTATGCCCTTCTGTCTATCTGCCATATCCCCATCCCCTGTCTATCTGCCATATCCCCACACACATAATGCCCTGCTGTCTATCTGCCATATCCCCCCACACACATGACCTGCTGTCTATCTGCCATATGCACACACACACATAATGCCCTGCTGTCTATCTGCCATATCCCTACACACACATCAGGACTTGCTGTCTATCTGCCATATTCCCACACACATCATGACCTGCTGTCTATCTGCCATATCCCCACACACATCATGACCTGCTGTCTATCTGGCATATCCACACACACATCATGACCTGCTGTCTATCTGCCATATCCACACACACATCATGACCATGACTATCTGCCATATCCCCCATCTGACCTGCTGTCCCATATCCCCCACACATCATGAACTGCTGTCTATCTGCCATATCCCCACACATAATGCCCTGCTGTCTATCTGCCATATCCCCCAATACACATAACACCCTGCTGTCTATCTGCCATATCCGCCCACACACATAATGCCCTGTTGTCTGGCAGCCATATCCCCCCACACACATAATGCCCTTCTGTCTATCTGCCATATCCCCCCACACACACACATCATGACCTGCTGTCGATCTGCCATATCCCCACACACATCATGACCTGCTGTTGATCTGCCATATCCCCCCACACACATCATGACCTGCTGTCTATCTGCCATATCCCCCCCACACACATCATGACCTGCTGTCGATCCGCCATATCCCCACACACACATCATGACCTGCTGTCTATCTGCCATATCCCCCCCCACACACATCATGACCTGCTGTCTGTCTGCCATATCCCCACACACATCATGACCTGCTGTCTATCTGCCATATCCCCACACACACATCATGACCTGCTGTCTGTCTGCCATATCCACACACACATCATGACCTGCTGTCTATCTGCCATATCCACACACACATCATGACCTGCTGTCTATCTGCCATATCCACACACACATCATGACCTGCTGTCTGTCTGCCATATCCCCACACACACATCATGACCTGCTGTCTGTCTGCCATATCCCCACACACATCATGACCTGCTGTCTGTCTGCCATATCCACACACACACATCATGACCTGCTGTCTGTCTGCCATATCCCCACACACACATCATGACCTGCTGTCTGTCTGCCATATCCCCCCACACACGCCTCATGTCCATGCAATCTGCCATTTCCCCCTCACACACATCATGACTTGCTGCCTCACCAAAGCAATGGGTCATAGACAGAAATCTCCCCAGAATCTGTGCCAAAACACCCTTTTCCTCTCTATAAGTTGATTCTCTGATGTACTGTGTCAGAATGACAAGAATCTAATATAGCTATTTATTGCTAGTATATGACAATACAATTAAATTTTCAAAATGCCCTTGTATCTTTAGTTTTAAATGGATCTTTTAGGGATTTTTCACACTCGTGATCATGTCGCCTGGAAATTAAATGTCAGCTTTGTTTCCTTTTCTCTAAACTATTGGTCTTTTACTTTACCTCATGGCCACAAGGAAGACCTTGAATATGACACTGGCTGGACATGGCTAACAGAGACAGCCTGGCTTCTTCTCATACTGGAGGAAGGCCTTTGTTTGTCCATTATTATTATTATTATTATTATTATTATTATTATTGGTTTTTTGAGATAGGGTCTCACTCTAGCCCAGGCTGACCTGGAATTCACTATGTAGTCTTAGGGTGGCCTTGAACTCACAGTGATCCTCCTACCTCTGCCTCCTGAGTGCTGGGATTAAAAGTGTGCGCCAGCATGCCCGGTTTGTTTGTCCATTATTAAGTAAGATTCTAGTTATAGATTTTTCATAGACGCTCTCCTGTGTCATTGTTTTAAATCTCAGTGTCATTGTCACTATTACTATTTTCAAGGGCAAGCATAGTTACTGTTAAACCAAAGCAAAGCACAGAAAACAAGACCAAAAGGTGTTACAGGCAACGTCCAAGGCTGGCTATGTCTGTGCTTGTTGAAATGAGTGGCCCTCTGGGCCTCCACTTGCACGTCCTTAAAAGGGGGTGATGACAGCATGGGTCTCACAGAGTGGAGAAGTGGTACGTGAGTATGCACGGTGTGTTCCCTCGACATGCTGTCTGCGCACAGCAAACCAGAGGGGATCAGTTACAGCAGCCGTGGGCCGACATGGTCACTTCTCGGACTTCACAGCCTGAGGAGGCCCCTACCTGGCTTCCAAGAGCATCAGAGAATAATATCAAAGCGGTGCCAAAGAACAAAGTCAGACTGCCAACTGGAGGCAGGCATCGGATTCGGTTTAAAGTTCTGTGGTTGCTGGTGTTTCGTTTCTTTCCCAAAATTGACTTCCCTGCAGGCCAACCTAACACGGCTCCTTTATCGATCATCTCCTGAGCTCGACCTGTGTTATTGTGGAGGTACTATCTCCAATCTTTAAGGAGGATTAATATGTTTACCTGGAATAAACAAACTCTATTTTTTTCCCCTTTCAAAGCTGTTAACCTTTTGAAATGAAGTCTCAAAATGGAATAGCTTCTGGCAAGCCTCCCAGACTGGTGGATTTTGGGTTAGGACAGATACCAGAAGCAACATCGGTCATCTGAAGATCATTTATCCCCAAGCCTTATTTGCAGGTCTTTGGCTAACTTACCAAAGCTTACCAAATGAAAACACAAAATACATACTGAAATTTTAATTTCAGCTGAACAATAAAGAGTAAGAGTTTGAGGCCATCCTGGGCTATAGAGTGAGATCCTGTCTCAAAATTCATAAAGCCCATACAGAAATCTGTTTTCTAGGCCAGCTTCATGGAAAGAGAGATATTTATTTATTTATTCATTCATTTATTTATGAGAGAGAGAATGGGCATGCCAGGACCTCTAAGAATTACAAATAAACTCCAGAAGCATGTGCCACCATGTGCAGCTAGTTTATGTGGGTTCTGGGGAGTTGAACCTGGGTCCTTAGGTTTCACAAGCAAGTGCCTTAACCACTAAGCCATCTCTCCAGCCCGAGAGAACATTTTCAAGCAAAGACAAAGAAAACTCTGATTCTTCCCTGCCTCTATTATTTTTGCATGATCAACCCCTCTTGATGGTCAACCATGGGTAAGCTTGAGATCAAGACACTGGCCTGAGGGACGGGCATCACCAGTTAAGAGCCAGGTGGGAATTTGTTATCGTCTGCCACAGCAGCGTGTGCAAAACCACAGCTAGGGCCTGGGCATGCAGCTCTGAGGTAGTGCACTTGTCTAGCATGTACGTCACCCGGCATTGATCCCCAGCAAGGGGAAGGGACAGAAGGAAGGAGAAGGAGGAGGGAAAAGAAAGGAAATGGGAGGGGAGGGAAGGTGTGGTGGTTTGAATCAGGTGTCCTTTATAAACTCACGTGTTTTGAATGCTTGGTCCATAACTAATGGCAGTTTGCTAGGTGGAGCCTTGCTAGAGGTGTGTTGTTGAAGGTAGACTTAGGGATGTTAGAGCCAACTCCCCTTTGCTAGGGTTCGGCTCACTCTCCTGCTGCTGTTTGCCCCCTGCTGTGGCAGAAGTGATGCCCAGCCTCTGTTCATACCACGTTGTCCCCTGTTATTCTGTAGATCCCCCTCAAGACTGAAAGCAAAAATGAAAACGTTTCTCCTATAAGCTGCTTCTGGTCGGCTGTTTTATCCCAGCAATGAGTGGATAGCCCTTATAAGGCATCACCCTGAGGGTCAGACCTATGGTACGAATCCCATTTCAGGTCCTCTTGGCCTGTGCAAGTCCCTCAAAGTCAGAATTCCAACCTCTTTATGTCACAAGATCTTCAATGAAGATTTAGAATTTCTCCTGACAGAACACACACACACACACTCACACAGAGCTGTGGTTTGAATGCAAAATGCCTTCCATAGACTTGTGTGTTTGAACGCTTGGTCCCCAGCCGGTGGTACTGTTTGGAAGAGTTATGAACACTTTAGAAGGGTGGAGCTCTGCTAGAGGAAGTGGGTCACTGGGGGTCGAGCCAGGAGGTGTTCAGTCTCTCTGCTTCCTGACTGTGGATGTAATGTGACCAGCATCTCCTGCTCCTGCTACCACTCCTTCCCAGCCATGCTGGACTGTGTCCTCTGTGAGCTGAAATAAACCCCTTTATCTCTCGAATTACTTCTTGTCAGGCATTTGGTCATAGTAAAGAGAAAAGTAACTGATTCACACACACACACACACACACACACACACGTAGAGACACTATTCCTCCACATTTCCATAGACTAACAGAATATGGATCTCAGATTGGAAGTCCCCAATCTGTAAGTGGAAGTGTCTGTCCCTCAGTTCTTGAAACAGCTTCGTGTCCTTTTGACAGCACAGCAGGTCACGTGTTTTCAACATAAGTGATTCAAGGGTGCAGCTACACATTTATTTTATTTTTAAATTTTATTTAATTTTTTTTTATTTGAGAGAAAGAGAGAGAATGGGTACATCAGCCACTGCAAACAAACTCCAGACACATGCACCACCTTGTGCATCTGGCTTACGTGGGTCCTGGGGAATTGAACCTGGGTCCTTAGGCTTCACAAGTGAGTGCCTTAACCACTAAACCATCTCTCCAGCCCTCCCAGCTCCCCAGCTACACATTTAGATCCCACTGCATACTGTGGACAGAGGTGATCATGGGTGGCATTGAGGAGACCTTGGCAAGCGTTCGAGTACTCTCTGATGGTCCCTTGGAACTCAAAGCTATACCACAGCATGACTGGTGAAGCTGGTAGGTTACTATAGAGCGCATGTTCACATTGTCAATCCATGCCGAGAAGAAGCTTGGGGTGGGTAGTGATGGCAAGCACAAGGCCCTGGACTAGGGAAGGAAGGAGTGTCTTTCTGCCTTTGGTCTAAGAGACACTGGATGGATCCAATTCATGAAGGAGTGTGGTGTCACCTATTGTCACTCAGAGGTGAGGAGGTCTGGCTGGAGGCAAAGAGCAGCCCCACGGGCTTGCTTTGGATGATGTGACATCCCAGTCCTGACAACAAGAATAGGGGACAAAAATAAATAAATAAATAAATAAATTTTAAAAATAAATAAAAAATAAATAAAAAAAAAGAATAGGGGGACAAGAGGTAGGGTGTCACCTTTGGGTAGTCACAATGATCTTTCAGGAAACAAAGCCAAATTATTCACTTAACCAATAAGAATGAAATCTAAGCTGGCTGTTGTGGTACATGCCTGTGAGCCAGCATGCTGAATCAGAAGGGGCATGAGTACAAGGCCAGCCCCGCTTACACAGACAGTTGGAGGGCAGCCTAGTAACACAGTGAGATCATTGCTCAAATCAAAACAGGGCTGGAGTGCTGGAGAGATGGCTTAGTGGTTAAGGCGCCTGCCTGCCAAGCCTAAGAATGCCCATTTGATCTCCAGGTTCCACGTTTAGCCAGACGCACGTGACATAAGCACACAATGCCGCACTTGCCCACAAGGGGGCTCATGCACCTGGAGTTCATTCACAGTGGCTGAAATGGCCCTAGTGCGTCCATTCTCTGTCTCTCTCTCTCTCTGCCTCTTCCTCTCTCTCTATCTCTCTCTCAAAAAAAAAAAAAACAGTCGGGAGGCAGAGGTAGGAGGATTGTCATGAGTTCAAGGCCACCCTGAGACTACATAGTTAATTCCAGGTCAGCCTAGGCCAGAGTGAGACCCTACCTCGAAAAACCAAAAAAAAACAAAACAAAACAGGGCTGGAAAGATGGCTCTGTGGTTAAAGGCACTTGCTTGCAAGGCCTGACTGCCCAGGTTCAATTCTCCAATACCCATGTAAAGGCAACAAAGTAGCACATGTGTCTGGAGTTCATTTGCAGTGGTAGGAGGCCCTGGTGCACCCCTACTCACTCATTCTCTCTCTCTAATAAATAAATAAAAATATATTTTAAAAAGCAAAACCACCTACATTCAAACTTATTGTCATAGCCTTTGAGATCCCCATAATGTGTTTTTGTGCCCTTCTATGTACTTGGCTTAGGCCACTCCCCCTGTGTTCTAGTCACTCATTGAGGTAGTACCTGCCACTCCTCCATGTCCTCCCTCGGGTGTGCTAAACTTTCTATCTAGAATGGCCTTCCCCTGTGCCTTGAAGGCTTGGCTTCCTCATCTCAACCAAGATGCCGTACCTCAGGGTCCCCTGAGAGTTTTTTTGTTTTTCTGTTTTGAGGTAAGGTCTCACTCTAGCCCAGGCTGACCTGGAATTCACTATGTAGTCTCAGGGTGGCCTTGAACTCACAGTGATCCTCTTACCTCTGCCTCCTGACTGATGGGATTAAAAGCATGTGCCACCACGCCCAGCTCTGAATTTGTTTTGACCTGGTCCTTGTGTGCCCAAGCCCCAAGCCAGAAGGGCTTCCTGAAGAGGGCAGCAAGTGGAGAAATGCCACATTTGTCACAGGGACATGTTGCCTAAAAATGACTTCCCCGAAATTCTGGCTTCTGGGGATAATGGGCCACATAAGGCAAGTATGTGCCAGTCTGCAGAGAGCCAGGCTGCTCCTTGGAAATGAAGTTGGCATGTGGGTGCCTCCAAAAGAGAAAACTGAGGGCTGGAGAGATGGCTTAGCAGTTAAGGTGCTTGCCCGCAAAGCCAAAGGACTTCGGCTCGATTCCCCAGGTCCTAAGTAAGCCAGATGCACAAGGTAGTGCATGCATCTGGAGTTTGTTTGCAGTGGCTGGAGACATTGGCACACCCATTCCCTCTCTCTCTCTCTCTCTCTCTCTTCCTCTGCCTCATTCTCTCAAATAAATTAAAAAAGAAAGAAAGAGAAAACTGAAGTCAAGTAGCTTGGGGCCCCATGGGTAGAAACAGAACCGTTGCCCTCAGCCCCTCGTTGCTGGGACAAACATCCAACCAGACACAGCTTGTGGGAGGAAGAGGTTTATATCAGTCTTACAAAATCCAGAGAAAACTCCATCAGTGGCAGAAGAAGCTGCTTACTTCCATAGATCCAAGCAGAGGAAAACGACTGCAGCAAACAAACACCAGCACCAGCAAGCCTGAACAGCCAGAGCCCAAAGCTCTCGGAATACACCTAGTAGGTGTATTTACCCCCAAATACACCTTATAGATGGACTCCAAGATCAACCCCCCAGTGATACGCCTCCTCTAGCAGGGCTCTGCCTGCGAGAGGCTCAAATAGGAAGTTTAATCAAAAATGACTGAGTTGGGGGCTGGAGAGATGGCTTAGTGATTAAGGTGCCTGCCTGTGGAGCCTAAGGACCCCAGTTCAATTCTCCAGGTCCCACGAAAGCCAGATGCACATGGTGGCACACGTGCCTGGAGTTCATTTGCAGTGGCTAGAGGCCCTGGTGTGCCAAGTCTCTCTCTCTCTCTCTCTTTCCCTCTCTCTGTCTCTAATAAATAAATAAATAATAAAATCTTTTTTTTAAATGACTGCTTTGAGCTGGAGAGATGGCTTAGTGGTTAAGGTGCTTGCCTGCAAAGCCTAAGGACCAATGTTCAACTCCCCAGGCCCCATGTAAGCCTGATGCACAAGGTGGCATAAGCACACAAGGTTGGTACTGGAGGCCCTGTGCACCAATTCTCTCTCTTTCATAAAAAGGCCAGTCTGTTGGGCTTGCCTCAAAAAAAAAAAAAAACTGAGGGCTGAGAGATGGCTTAGTAGTTAAGGTGTTTGCCTGTGAAGCCTAAGGACCCAGGTTTGATTCCTCAGTACCCATGTAAGCCAGATGCACAAGGCAGTGCATGCATCTGGAGTTTGTTTGCAGTGGCTGGAGACATTGGCACACCCATTCTCTCTCTCTCTCTCTTCCTCTGCCTCATTCTCTCAAATAAATTAAAAAGAAAGAAAGAGAAAACTGAAGTCGAGTAGCTTGTGGCCCTATGGTAGAAACAGAACCGCTGTCTCTCAGCCCTCAGTTGCTGGGACAAACATCCAACCAGACACAGCTTGTGGGAGGAAGAGGTTTATATGAGTCTTACAAAATCCAGAGAAAACTCCATCCATGGCAGAAGAAGCTGCTTACTTCCATAGATCCAAGCAGAGGAAACGACTGCAGCAAACAAACACCAGCACCAGCAAGCCTGAACAGCCAGGAGAGCCCAAAGCTCTCGAATGACACCTAGTAGGTGTATTTACCCCCAAATACACCTTATAGATGGACTCCAAGATCAACCTCAGTGATACGCCTCCTCTTAGCAGGGATCCGCCTGCAGAGGCTCAAATAGGAAGTTTAATCAAAATGACTGAGTTGGGGGCTGAGAGATGGCTTAGTGATTAAGGTGCCTGCCTGTGGAGCCTAAGGACCCCAGTTCAATTCTCCAGGTCCTACTAAAGCCGATGTATTGATGGTGGGCACACGTGTCTGAGTTCATTTGCAGTGGCTAGAGGCCCTGGTGTGCCAAGTCTCACTCTCTCTCTCTCTCTCTTCCTCTCTGTCTCTAATAAATAAATAAATAATAAAATCTTTTTTTTTGGAATGACTGCTTGAGCTGAGAGATGGCTTAGTGGTTAAGGTGCTTGCCTGCAAAGCCTAGCTCTGAATTTGTTTTGACCTGGCCCTTGTGTGCCCAAGCCCCAAGCCAGAAGGGCTTCCTGAAGAGGGCAGCAAGTGGAGAAATGCCACATTTGTCACAGGGACCTGTTGCCTAAAAATGACTTCCCTGAAATTCTGGCTTCTGGGGACAATGGGCCACATAAAGCAAGTATGTGCCAGTCTGCAGAGAGCCAGGCTGCTCCTTGGAAATGAAGTTGGCATGTGGGTGCCTCCAAAAGAGAAAACTGAGGGCTGGAGAGATGGCTTAGCAGTTAAGGCCCTTGCCCGCAAAGCCAAAGGACTTCAGCTTGATTCCCCAGGTCCTAAGTAAGCCAGATGCACAAGGCAGTGCATGCATCTGGAGTTTGTTTGCAGTGGCTGGAGACATTGGCACACCCATTCTCTCTCTCTCTCTCTCTCTTCCTCTGCCTCATTCTCTCAAATAAATTAAAAAAGAAAGAAAGAGAAAACTGAAGTCGAGTAGCTTGTGGCCCCCATGGGTAGAAACAGAACCGTTGCCCTCAGCCCCTCGTTGCTGGGACAAACATCCAACCAGACACAGCTTGTGGGAGGAAGAGGTTTATATGAGTCTTACAAAATCCAGAGAAAACTCCATCCGTGGCAGAAGAAGCTGCTTACTTCCATAGATCCAAGCAGAGGAAAACGACTGCAGCAAACAAACACCAGCACCAGCAAGCCTGAACAGCCAGAGCCCAAAGCTCTCGGAATACACCTAGTAGGTGTATTTACCCCCAAATACACCTTATAGATGGACTCCAAGATCAACCCCCCAGTGATACGCCTCCTCTAGCAGGGATCTGCCTGCGAGAGGCTCAAATAGGAAGTTTAATCAAAAATGACTGAGTTGGGGGCTGGAGAGATGGCTTAGTGATTAAGGTGCCTGCCTGTGGAGCCTAAGGACCCCAGTTCAATTCTCCAGGTCCCACGAAAGCCAGATGCACATGGTGGCACACGTGCCTGGAGTTCATTTGCAGTGGCTAGAGGCCCTGGTGTGCCAAGTCTCACTCTCTCTCTCTCTCTCTCTTTCCCTCTCTCTGTCTCTAATAAATAAATAAATAATAAAATCTTTTTTTTAAATGACTGCTTTGAGCTGGAGAGATGGCTTAGTGGTTAAGGTGCTTGCCTGCAAAGCCTAAGGACCAATGTTCAACTCCCCAGGCCCCATGTAAGCCTGATGCACAAGGTGGCATAAGCACACAAGGTTGCACTCAAGGTGGCATACACATCTGGAGTTTGATTACAGTGACTGGAGGCCCTGGTGCACCAATTCTCTCTCTCTTTCATAAAAAGGCCAGTCTGTTGGGCTTGCCTCAAAAAAAAAAAAAAAAACTGAGGGCTGGAGGGATTTCTTAACAGTTAAGGTGCTTGCTTGAAAAGCCAAGAGACCCAGGTTCAATTCCTCAGACCCCATGTAAGCCAGATGCACAAGGTGGCATATGCATCTGGAGTTCATTTGTAGCAGCTGGAGGCCCTAGTGTACCCATTCTCTCTCTCTCTCTCTCCAATAAATGAATAAATAAAATATTTTTAAGAATAACTGAGTTTATGGGGCCAAACATTCAAACTATCACATTCATAAGAACCCACACAGGGAAAGAGTTGAAGAGCACCAGAGAATGAGTCCCTATGGAGGCAAACAGGATTGTGACCCTATGATTTCAGGTCTGTTTCCTGCTGTGGTATGTGTACTATGCAGCGTACAGGATAACCACTCTGTTCCTTCTGAATCTCACCCATCTGAGCCAGTGCCTGACAGGCTCCTCCCGTAGTTGTCTGTGGAGACCCCATTAAGTTTACACTGGCTTCTCTACCTCTAATCTGTACTTCAAAGCAGAGGGAAACAGCTGGCTCTGCCCAGACCTGATAGATTTTTTTTTTTTTGTTTTTTTTTTTTTTTTTTTTTTTTTTTTGGTTTTTCAAGGTAGGGTCCCACTCTAGCTCAGGCTGACCTGGAATTCACTCTATTCTCAGGGTGGCCTCGAACTCACGGCAATCCTCCTACCTCTGCCTCCCGAGTGCTGGGATTAAAGGTGTGCGCCACCACGCCCGGCTCTGATAGATTTTTAACAAGAGCTAATCCCAAACAGGAAGGGGGAAGGTGTTTCAGCTAATAGAAAACTCTTGGGCATTGATGTTTGTGGTGAGTTGCTAGGGATGGCCTTGTGCTATTCTCTCTGCATTAAACACAGAGCCCAGAGACCCAAGCAGATCAGCTTTCAAATATCCCTTGTTCTTGCCCTCAGCTCTGTCCTTGTATTGCTAATTTCTAGGAATGGGCTCTGGATTTAGAAAAGAAAATATCTAAGCACAGACTCTTGTCACTTGGAAAGATCAACTGACTCAAGGATCTGCTTAATGAGTCACAATAATACTGGTTGTGGAGCCGGGCTTGCTGACCCTGGGCTGTGTGTCTTTTAAGCATTCTGCCTCCCTTCAAACTGGGGTGCCGTGAGATTGCAATTATTTATATTCTTGTGTTAAATGAAGGGAAACTAAGGCTGGGGAAAAATCATACAGTCTGTATAAGGTCATTGGAGAGGGGACGACAGGTGCCACCCATGTGGCTCTTACTGATCCTAAAGCCCTCACTCAACACTGGGACCCTTCGTGCCTGGTCTAGGGTTGTTTTTTGTTGTTGTTGTTCACTGTTATCCTTGGTGGGAGCTGGGCCCCATCCCTGCCTCACTTGCAAGCGAAGCTAGTTCTCCAGTGGGGCTTTGAAGGAGCAGCCTCTGAATGTGGTGGTGCTATTTTGGCAGGTGGGTTTCTTCCTTCCCAGGTGCCAGGATTGTAGGGTCTTCCAGGGAGCCCTGGCTAGGCATCAGGCTTCCAGCAGCCCACATCAAACACTCAGCCAGAGACCTCCTTGAAGGAGGAATACTGGGCCTGCAGGAGAGCTTGCTTTCAGCAGGAAAGGCAGGGTACCCTCCCTCTCATTCCTCCTCCTCCTCCTCTCTCACATTGCTGTCTACTTCCAGCTGTCCTTTGTCCACCCAGTCTCTAAGGTCAGCTCAGGGCATACGCAGAGCTTGGTGTAGTTCTGGCTTCAGCACTGCAGACAGCGCTCCCTGGGCGGGAGACAGGCCATGCTCCCAGCTAGCCATTAGAACAGAACACCTAAATAATTCACTAGCCCACACCAAGGCCCCTCCCCTGAGCAACCCTCTCCACATATTCAGATTTCTTCCAAAGGGCTCCCATCTGTCTGCCTGCAGACATAAGTAGACAAAGTGGCGGCGTCAGAAAAGAAGGCCTGGAGCCAGGCGTGGTGGCACACGCTTTTACTCCCAGCACTTGGGAGGCAGAGGTAGGAGGATCTCCAAGAGTTCGAGGCCACCCTGAGACTACAGAGAATTCCAGGTCAGCCTGAGCCAGAGTGAGACCCTACCTCAAAAAACCAAAACTGCAGTTCAATTTTGTGAGTGTAGCCCTGCTGAGGACAGAAGCAGAGTGAGTAGAGAGTCAGGGGGAAGCCAGAGCCAGCTGGACTGGAGAGCCCTGGTGCCTGCATTGGTGTGGTTGTCCAGAAGAGATAGCAGGGCTGGAGAGATGGCTCAGCAGTTAAGTGTGATTCTTCCACAAACATGAGGGCCTGAAGGGGCCAGAAATTGCTGGAGTTCAAATTTCCAGATCCCATGTAAACAGTTGGGCATGGCCACGTGTTTCTATAACCCCCGTCCCACAGAAGGAAGACCAGGGAATCACCCAAACATGCAAGCTCTGGCATCAGTAAGACTCTGGCTCAGATAAGAATGGGTGAAGGAACTGGAGAGATGGCTTGGTGGTTAAGGCACTTGCCTGCAAAGCCTGAGGACCCAGGTTCAATTCCTCAGTACCCACGTAAGCCAGATGCACAAGGTGCTGCATGGGTCTGGAGTTTGCAGTGGTTAGAGGCCCTGACATGCCCATTCTTTCTCTATCTGCCTCTTTCTCTCTTTCTCTCTCAAATAAATAAATACATAAATTTTCAAAATAATAGGGGGTGGAGAGATGGCTTAGTAGTTAAGGTGTTTGCCTGTGAAGCCTAAGGACCCAGGTTTGATTCCCCAGTACCCATGTAAGCCAGATGCACAAGGTAGAGCATGTGCCTGGAGTTCCTTTGCAGTGGCTGGAACCCCTGGCACACTCATTCTCTCTATCTGCCTCTCTCTCTCTCTAATAAATCAATAAATAAAATATTTTTATAAAAGAATGGGTGGACATTTTCCAGCCATCATAAGCAAGTATCTCTCACTGCAGGCATGCACACAAATGTTGCAAGAATGATCATGTGCACACACACACACACACACACACACACACACACACCCACAATACTTATACACATACACACAGACAAAAAAAAAAAAGGAAGAAGAAAAGTTGGCAATGCATACAGTAAGTAAAGACCAAAGATAATCTATAGGAAATAGGTGATGTGGATCTATTCAGATGGTATCTGTGCCAGCCTCAGACCCTTTGCCCTCAAATCCCCCCTCTATTTCTCTTTGGTACCCAGACCCCCATGTTAACTGGTTGGCTCAGGTGGCAGGTTGCTCTGGGCGTGGAGACATTCCTCTCTCTCTGTGGAAGCTGCCTCCTCTCTGGGCCTCTCTGCTCCCTCCAGAGGAATCTCAGATCCTTCCCTCTGTCTCTGAGTCTTTCCTCTCTCCTGCTTGAAGGAGTTAGCAAATTTCTTTGTTTGTTTGTTTGTTTGTTTGTTTGTTTGTTTGTTTGTTTGTTTGTTTTGGAGAGTCAGAGAGAGAGAGAGAATGGGCACGCCAGCAGTCTCTCAGCCACTGTGAACAAACTAACAAACTCCAGATGCTTGCGCCCCCTTGTGGGCAAGTGCAGCATTGCACCCTTGCATCACATTGCGTCTGGGTAAACGTGGGACCTGGAGAATTGAACAGGCGCTCTTGAGCTTAGCAGGCAGGCGCCTTAACCACTAAGCCATCTCTCCAGCCCTGTTTGTTTATTTGTTTGTTTTTTGAGGTAGGGTCTCCCTCTAGCCCAGGCTGACCTGGAATTCACTATGTAATCTTAGGCTGGCCTCGGAATTCATGGCAATCCTCCTACCTCAGCCTCCCAAGTGCTGGGATTAAAGGCATACGCCACCACACCAGGAGGCTGGAGTTAGCAAATCTCTTTATTGAAGTTCTCAGGAATTCAGTAGATTCCTCCTATACACCAAGGTGTCTGTCCAGAAATCACAAAACTGTCCCCCCACATCTTGAAAGAAAGCAGCTTGTTGACTTATGACCCCAGGTGAGCCAGATACCTGGCTGACTATCTCAGAAGAAAGAAGTGTGTTTCTACCACCCCCTCATCCCGCCCTCCACCCTCCCTACTAAATAAAAGCCCGCTGCGAAAAGCTCCCAGTGCACTTCATGTTTCTTGTCTCAGGACTGATGAAATGTGAGGTGTCCCTCTGCAACCTCAGAATAAAACTCTTCTCCCTGCTGGAGAGGTCTACCTGCTTCTTCCTTTCAAACTTGCCTCTAAACTTCTTATACCACCAACCTGGGTGGTGGCAGCTACCACCATTGCTGGCCTCCAATATCCTTATCATCTCCCTCATCTTGGTTTGTTGCTGAAACAGAATACTTGAGACAGGGGGTTTTATCAGGCTCACCTGGAATTCAGTGTATAGTCTCAGGGTGGCCTCAAACCTCTGCCTCCCAAGTGCTGGGATTAAAGATGTGCATCACCATGCCTGGCCAATAAAAATATTTTTTTAAAAAACACTGAGTCAGGCTAGAGAGATGGCTTAGGGGTTAAGTGCTTGCCTGTGAAGCCTAAAGACCCCCAGTTCAAGGCTCAATTTCTCAGTACCTACATAGGCCAGATGCACAAGGTGTCATATATATCTGGAGTTCGTTTGCAGTGGCTGGAGGCCCTGAATGTCCATTCTCTCTCTTTCTCTCTCTCAAATAAATGAATAAATTAAAAAAAAAAACCTGAGTCATTTTTATGTTCCTTTTAGGATCCTGAGCTATAGAACACCACAAAAGAATACAATCTAAGCCAGGCTTGGCAGTGCACACCTTTAATCCCAGCACTGGGGAGGCAGAAGTAGGAGAATCACCATGAGTTCAAGGCCACTCTGAGACTACATAGTGAATTCCAGGTCAGCCTGGATTAGAGTGAAACCCTACCTTGAAAAACAAACACAAGAATACAATCTATGGGGCTGGAGGGATGGCTTAGTGGTTAAGGTGCTTGCTTGCAAAGCCAAAGGACCTAGGTTCGATTCCCCAGGACCCATGTAAGCCAGATGCACAAGGTGGCGCATGCGTCTGGAGTTCATTTGCAGTGGCTGGAGGCCCTTGTGCACCCATTCTCTCTCTCTCTACTTATTTCTGTCAAAAAAATAAATATATTTTTTAAAAAGAATCCAATCCATGACAGACAACAGCAGATCCCTGCATCAACCAGCCAACCCTCTGGATATGTTCCTCCCAGGGTCAACGGATCCCACAGGCAAAAGAAAATTTTCCAGCCAGCCAGATCTTTGTCCTCTTTGGGATAATAAAGTAAAATATGGGAAATGAGCTTTTCCCACAAGCCAGCCTGGCTTCAAATCCCAGCTCTGGCTTTGAGTAGTTCCTCAAGCCTCCCGGCCTCAGTATTTCACATCTCTAGGATGGAGGGCGGTTAATATTGTCAATTTACCAGGATCTACAATCTCCCAGGAGAGCAATCTCTGGGCAGGTCTGTTCAGCAGTTTCTAGATTAGGTGGGAAAACTCACCCTAACTGTGGGAGGCAACATCCCGTGGGCTGAGCCCTGAGACTGAATAAAAAGAAGAAAGCAAGCTGAGCACCAGAGCTCATCTCTCTGCTTCCTGACCAAGGCTAGAATGTGACCAGCCACCTCCTGTCCCTGCTGCCATGACTTCCCCACCATGATGGTCTGATAATAAGCCTTCTCTTAAACTGCTTCTTGTCAAGTGTTTGATCCCCACAGTGAGAACGTAACTAGTTCATGGGTTATTCTAACAGGACAGCACTATTCCACATAAGATGCCTCTCCTTCGATGCCCCTGACAAGCAACAGCTTTTTTTTTTTTTTTTTTTTTTTAGAGAGAGAGAGAGAGAGAGAGAGAGAGAGAGAGAGAATTGGCCCAGGACCTCATCTGCTGCAATTGAACTCCAGATGCTTGTGCCACCTACTGGGCATGTGCAACCTTGCACTAACCTCACCTTTTGTGTGTGTGGTTTTCGTGGCATCTGGGGAGTCAAACATGGGTCCTTAGGTTTCGGCAGGCAAGCACCTTAACAGCTAGGTCATCTCTCTAGCCCAAGGGTTTTTTTTCTTAATATATTTTTATTCTTTAATTTATTTTCAAGGAGAGAGATAGGGGTGGAAATAGGTACACCACAGTCTCCTGCCACTGCAAATGAACTCCAGATGCATGCACCACTTTGTGCATCTGGCTTTATGTGAACTCAGGTCATTAGGCTTTGTAGGCAAGCACCTTAAGTGCTAAGCCATCTCTCCAACCCAACAAACACATTCTTAAAGTAGCGGATCAGACCTCCGTGCTTGTTGACTTTTGGTTTTTTTGTGAACTTTTAAGAATCATAAAAGGAGGCCCTCCACCCCCAAGGGTGAGGAGTGGAGAAAAACCACATGGTCTCCCAAGAAAATTCTAGAAATAAGTCACTGGAGAGGGAGTTATTTTCTTGAACAGAAAACTAGCAAGTGCTGGCACCCGATACTAATGCTAGTGGCACTCAGAGCCCACTGTGGGATGCAGAAGGAGGGATCTAGCCAGGCGCACACCCTTAATCCCAGTACTCAGGAGGCCAGGGTAGGAGGATCACTGTGAGTTCAAGGCCAACCTGAGACTACATAGTGAATTCCATGTCAGCCTGAGCTAGAGTGAGACCCTACCTTGAAAAACCACTTTAAAAAAGGAAAGAAAGAAGGGTCTAGCTGTGGCACTTCTGCAGACCCATCTCTCTGGGTTACAGGTTTAGACGCTGCCCAGGGCTACTGTGCATCCTTTAGTCTGCCACTGCTGTGACAAGACCAAAAAGCCAGCTCCAACTTTGTCTTGTGATGTTTAAAATAAACCAGGAAGTAAAGCTCCTGAGCGAGAGAATGTGGACTGGGTCATTATTTATCTTTTCTCCAAATAAATCCCTGCTTACGATCTCAATGGCCCGTCAGATAAGGGATCATCACGCCCTTTGTGGTACTTTGGTCCGTCCTGCTTGGCAAACAACTCAGGGCCAGGATGAAAACTCTTATCCTGATATCCGGATGGCATCCTGGGACAAGGTCAGAGAATGACAGATCTAAACATTTGACCTTGGATGATGGAAGACGAGGAGGCTTCCTATAACCGCTTTCCCCCCATGTCTGTTAGGTAACAGCAAAGTTCCAAAGCGGCTGAGCCCAAGCCACCACCACCCAGAGCCACTGCAAACCCAGCACAAGATGGCCAGCTGCTGCCTTGGGTGTGGTGTTACCTCAACAATTCATGGGCAGGAGGCTCGGTCCCTGGTGTGACACTGTGGAGAGGTAACGGGGTCTTTCAAAGATGGAAGGTAGCTATGTCATCGGAGGGGCCTCATCTCCCGAAGAGATTCATGTGATTCTCTTGAGCCCCAGGTTAGTTCCCACTGCAGTGAATTGTCAAACAAAGGAAGAAGTCTGGCCTCTTAATCTCTCTGACTTCCTGCCTTCCCATGTGACTGCTCTGTCCCTTTAGCATACGCTTACACCATGATGTCATATTGGTGTATAGCCAAGGAACCCCTCACCAGAAGCCAAAAAGAAGGGACTAATTGACCTTGGATTTTTGGCCGGGCATGGTGGCGCATGTGTTTAATCCCAGCACTTGGGAGGCAGTGGTAGGAGGATCGCTGTGAGTTCGAGGTCACCCTGAGACCACATAGTTAATTCCAGGTCAGCCTGGGCCAGAGTGAGACCCTACTTCAAAAAACTAAAAACAAACAAACAAAAAAACCCACAAAAAACAGTGAATCAGGATCTGGAGAAATGGCTCAGTGGTTAAGGCATTTGCCTGCAAAGCCTAATGACCTGGTTTGATTCTACAGTACCCCCCCCATAGCCCCAAGTGTCTGGATTAAGCCTCAGACTTAGTCCCCAGCTGGTAGAGCCTTTATAAAGTGGAGTCCTGCTGGAGGAGGTGTGTCACAGGCCTAGAGGTTTATCAGTCCAGCGCCACTGCGTGTTCAGAGCTCTCTCCTGCAGCTGAAGTATGAAGGTATGAGCCAGTTGCCATGTTTCTCTACAATGATGAAACTTTCCCTGGAAACTGTAAGCCTGAAATAATCCCTTCCCTCCCACAAGCTGTTTGGTCAGGCGTTTTGCTCCAGCAATGAGAAGGTGAGTGCCACAGAGCAGAAGGCCTCGCCATAAATCTCTGCAGCTCTTCCTTCTTTCTGTACGAGTCACTAGCAAGCCTCTTGCCTCTCTGAGCCTCGGAGTCTCCATTTTCTCTGTTGCTATGTAAAAACAAAGGCAGTCCTGGTCTCAGTAATAAGCTGTGACCACTTCCCTCTGAGCATTGCTGTGCTGGTCAAAGTGAGGAGGGGAGAGAGGCGTCTTGAGGGTCTGATGCGCTCTTCCAGCTGCTCTACTTGGGACATCGTCCCAGGAAGCACTTGCAGGATGGCAGGAGAGGGACAGGAGGAGGAAGCGTGGGCAGGTGTAGGTGGTTGCGGTGAGTCGTGGGCACAGTGGATAAGAGCATAGGTCACACACACCACAGAAACCCCAACTGGGGTTCAAGCAAGCTGGGAGTGTGGTCATCAACTCTCCATCAGTACCAAGGGCTGACAGGGGAATGGGTCATCATGCACCAGCTGGCCAATGCCCAGTTACCATGGAAACCCTGAGGGCTGATGCCAAATGTGAGCTTCACTGTGGTACCTGGGACCAGAAGGTCTCTCGGGGTGTCAGTCTTGCAGCCCTTAAAACAGTTCCTGGTCCTGGGAGCAATGACCACCTGTACCTAATTCTCCCGAGAGCTGCTTCCAGGAACATGAGCTCTGTAGCATGCCTCACTTCCCAGTCCTCCAGACTCAAGACGACCACATTGGTTCTTGTCAGACTTTCCAGGCAGCCTGGTGGCCCTGTGAATCTCAGACGACCAGCCTCTGAAGCTGTATAAGACAGTTTTCACATTTACCTTGACCACCATGCTTGTATACCTTCTGCCTCGATGTAGCTTATAAACTGTAAAGCACCCCAACTTCCATGCCACAGCTATGGTCTTCATGAGGTTCCGATCAACCTGAGAAAATGCAGACAGAAATATAGACTTTGTCCTTCTTTTTAAAAAAGATTTTATTTTTATTTATTTATTTATTACAAACAGAGAGAGGGAAAGAGAAAGAGGGAGAGTGAGAATGGGCACGCCAGGGCCTTTAGCCACTGGGAACTCCAGATGTGTGTGCCTCCTTGTGCATCTGGCTTATGTGGCACCTTTGGCTTCACAGGCAAATGCCATAACCGCTAAGGCATGACTCCAGCCCGACTTTTCCTTCTTTATCCATTATTCTCTCCTTCCTTTGGTCACAGATTCCTTGTATGCTAACTGGACATATTGTTGCCGAAACTAAAGACCTTTCCTTTACAGCTTGTTGTGGCCATAGGGAATTCTGACTGATGAGCAGAAGTGGTGTGTGTAATGTTTGGGTAGTCAGTTTAAAGAGAAGAAGTATGGCCCCATTTCTTCTTCTCTCCTTCCAGCTGAAATGTAGATGTAATGGCAGGAATTGGGGCAGCCATCTTGGGCCATGAGGTAACCACGAGTGGAAGATGGATGATCAAAGGCACAGACACAGTGCTCGCTGTCCTTTTCATCTCATCATGACAGTAAATGACTCACCGCTGCTGGCTCAGAAACACAAGCCATTCCTCAATGCCAAGAGCTTCAGTACCTAAACTTGGGCTTTCCTCTCCTGGTTGGTTGATGCATTCACGTCTTCCTGTGTCTACACCCTCGGCAGCCTGGCTGCAGATTCCACCACCACCACCCCTTCCAGGGGCCAGGTCTGAATTCCCACCCCTCGTTCTGGGCTGGGCTGGTGACTTGACAGGAACAATGGAACATAGCAAAAGTGACCCTGTGAGAAATCCAAGCCAGGGCCTCCAGAGACAGTGAGCATCTGTCCCCCTCCGGGTCTGGCACCCTGAGAATGAAGTTGGATGGAGGATTAGCTGATGTTTCTCAGCCCAGCCAAGACTGTCTGTGTCAGTTACTTTTCTCATCACTGTGACAACGCACTTGACAGAAGCCACTTAAGGGGGAAGGGATTGTTTTGGCTCATAGTCAGCCAAGGCAAGGAAAGCATGATGGAGCTTGTGGTAGTGAGAGGTCAGGGCCAGGACTTCTCACACGCCAGGGGACCAGGAAGCAGTGAACCACATGTAGCTCTCAAGACCTGCCCCCAATGACCCACTTTCTCCAGCGATGTTCTACCTTCTAAAGCTCAGACACACCAGCCTATAAATACTTTGCACATTCAAACCATCACCACACCCTGGATCACCCAGCTGACTGGGACAGATGAGCCTAGCCCAGGGGGACAAGCCAGCTGAGTCCAGATTAAAACACTAGCTGACAAATTGTGACCCAGGTAAATGGTTGTGGTCTTGAGATGCTGAATGTTGAAGTGTGTTCAGGGACCATTGTGGAAGAGGTGGCAGAAAAAATGTGAGAGCCAAAGGAAGGGTAGGACTGCTTACAACATGCTCCTCCAGTCACAAAAATGGCCTCTTGTGCATCTGGCTAACGTGGGTCCTGGAGAATAGAACCTGGGTCCTTTGGCTTTGCAGGCAAATGCCTTAATTGCTAAGCCTTCTCTCTGGCCCTAAAAATATTTTTTTAAAGCATTGGAGACTGGAGGGATGGCTCAGCAGTTAAGGTTCTTGCCTGCAAAGCCTAACAACCTGGATCGGATCACCCCAGTACCCATGTAAATCCAGATGCACAAAATGGCATGTGTTGTGAATTCATTTGCAGTGGCAGAAGACCCTGGCACACCCATTCTCTCCTCCCACCACTGGAAACTTCTAAGCATCAACGAGAACAATCTGTTTTGTACTTATTCTTTTTAGTGTCATTGCTAACTCAGAAAATCTTTTTGAGATTTTAAAAATATTTATTTATTTGCGAGGAGCGAGAAAGAGAAAGAGACGGGGAAACATGCCAATGCTTTTTATAGCTGCAAACAAACCCCCAGATGCATGCACCATGCTGTGCACCTGGTTTTATGTGGGTCCTGGGGAATTGAACCCAGGCTGGCAAGTTTTGCAAGCAAATGCCTTTAACTGCTGAGCCATCTCCAGCCCTTTGGTGCTTTTTTTTTTTTTTTTTTTTTTGAGAGAGACACAGAGAGAGAGGGAGACAGATAGAGAATGGGTGCGCCAGCAGTCTCTCAGCTGCTGTGAATGAAATCCAGATGTGTGCGCCCCCTTGTGGTGAAGTGCAGCATTGCGCCCTTGCATCACTTTGCATCTGGCTAAACGTGGGACCTGGAGATTGGAACCAGCATTCTAGGCTTAGTGGGCAGGCAACTTAACCGCTAAGCTATCTCTCCAGCCCATGGTGCAAATTTTTAAAGGAAGCTTTTCTTCCCACTCCACCCACGTGGTAAGCAGAGTATAAGCTAGACTTCATCCTCATCCACCTCTCCCTTTGAGCAGTGAATACCTGCACGAGCATACCCAGCAGCCCTACGAGCAGAGGAAGCGCTGTCATCGAAAGATTTAGATGGAGTCTAGGATGTGAAGGAGAGAGAGAAGCTTATTTGTTGTCATTGCTTATGAGGTAGGTGACAGGGGTGACAGATGCCTGCATACAGCTCCGTGTTGCTATTCTGCTCTCACCCCAAGAGAATCAAGCCTACAAGGGACTGTGAGGGGTGACACAAGCACATCGTGGAAGCCCTTCATTCCTTCCTTCTCTTCCCAAGCGCACCAACTTTAAACAACAAACCTGAAGGAGCCGGGTGTGGCGGTGCATGCCTTTAATCCCAGCACTCTGGGAGGCAGAGGTAGGAGGATCACTGTGAGTTCAAGGCCAGCCTGGAACTAACAGAGTGGGTTCCAGGTCAACCTAGACCAGAGTGAAACCCTACCTCAAAAACAAAACAACAGGACCAGGGCATGGAACACACGCCTTTAATCCTAACACTCAGGAGGCAGAGTTAGGTGGATCATTGTGAGTTCAAGGCCAGCCTGGAACTAACAGAGTGAGTTCCAGGTCAACCTAGAGCAGAGTGAAACCCTACCTCAAAAACAAAAAACAAAACAAACAAAAACCTGCAGGAAACTGGACTTACAGATAAGCAGGAAAAAAAAAAAAAAAAAAAAAAACAACACTGGCTTTTCCTGAATCATATATGGCATATCAGTCACCTCAGGGCTCTTGATAATTCTCTGTCTCTCCATGTGTGGGAACAACCTCAACGAAGGCTCAGGGACACATCACACAATGATGGAGGAACACAGTATGTTGAGTGCAGACGACAAATGGCAGGCAAGTGAGACAAAACTGGCAGGCTGGGGAGATGGCTCAGTGGGTTATGTGCTTGGCGTGCAGGCACAAGAACCTGAGTTCAGATGCCAACACCAATGTAAAATGCCTGGCACGGTGGTACACACGTGTAACCCTAGCACTGGGAAGGCAGAGACAGGAGGACCTCAGGGGTTTACTGGCAAGCTAGTCTAGCTGAATCAGTGTGTTCTGGTTCAGAAAGAGACTGTTTCCAAACTAAGGTGCCGGGGCTGAGGAGCTGGCTCAGGAGTAAGAATATTTTGCACACAAGTATGAGGATCTGCGTTTGACACCAGCACACATGTAAAACTCTGGGCATCAGGGCTGGAGAGATGGATTAGCAGTTAAGGTGTTTGCCAGCAAAGCCAAAGGACCCAGGTTTGATTCCCCAGTGCCTACGTAAGCCAGATGCACTAGGTGGCGCATGTGTTGAGAGTTGGTTTGCAGTGGCAGGAGGCCCTGGTGCACCTATCCTGTCTCTCTTCTCTCTCTTTTTCTATCTCCCTCTGTCTCTCAAATAAATAAATAAATGGAAAAATTATTTTTTAAAAAATCTGGGCATGATCATGCATGTCCATAACCCCAGCACTGAGGGGATGTAGCCAAAAGAATTGCTAGGGCTCACTACTCAGCCAAATTGGCCTCAGCGTACAAACACACAGGCCATGCACAACTGCGCACATGTGTATACACTATACATGCACTACACCACACACACACAGAATAAACAAATGAATGAATAAGTATTCAAAAGGGGAGTGGGTTTATAAACACTTGGGGAAGGTTGAGATGGCACGTACAGACTATATGGCAATCGGATGCATAGTTTATGGGCTGTTATCTAGGTGGCAGAAGGACTAGTAATTTCAAAGCTATGGGGGAAGGGGAAGGGAAGATAGTGGAAAGGATAAGGGGAGATAAGGGGAAGGGTGGAAGGCTATGACTTCAGAGACTGTGGGGGATGAGAGAGAGAGATGGTGAAAGGCTACATGACTTCAGCCACATGAGGGTCTCTTGGGCAGCTAGCCACAAGGTCAGGAACTGTGGGGGGCAAAGTCTGACTTATGGAATGGTCAGAGCCTTTGGGGATCCAGGGGGAGGGCCTCACCAGTTCTGCCCACTCTGGGCGATGACAGCTCACTACAACCTACAACGTAGGGAAGGCCAGTCACCATCGCTAGGGACTCCCTGAGAGGGCCAGCTGCAACCCCACAGCCCAGGGTCCCTAGCCATGTCCAGTAGTTTAGGCCAGCCTCCTCACAGGTCCAGCCCGTTACTAGCAAGGCCCAACAGTGGAGGGCTGGAATATGGCTTTGTGGTTAAGGCACTTGCCTGCAAAGCCAAAGAACCTAGGTTCAATTCCCCAGAACCCATGTAAGCCAGATGCACAAGGTGGCACATGCATCTGGAGTTCATTTTTAGTGGCTGGAGGCCCTGGTGTGCCCATTCTCTTTCTATCTGCCTTTCTCTCTTTCTCTCAAATAAATAAATAGAAAATAGAAAAAGTAAGGTGGAGAGAGATTTGGGAAGACACCCAACATCAACCTTGGGCCATCATACCCACGTGTGCCCACATGCACACACATGCATACAAGAGTATCCACGGCAGGCCTCACGCCTGGTCCGGATGATTGTTCACAGAGTAAATAATCACCGCATACAATAATATCACATGACAGGGCACTGGAGGAAGCCCCGAGCAGGGCTGGAGAGATGGCTCAGTAGTTAAAGGCACTTGCTGGTTGTTGCAGTCAGCTTCACGTCGCTGGTACAAAACACCCAACCAAGAGCAGCTTGTGGGAGGAAAGGGTTTACTTTGGCTCACAGACTCGAGGGGAAGCTCCATGATGACAGGGGCAAACAACGGCATGAGCAGAGAGTGGACATCACCTCCTGGCCAACATCAGGTGGACAACAGCAGCAGGACAGTGTGCCAAACACTGGCAAGGGGACACTGTCTATAACACCCATAAGCCTGTCCCCAACAATACACTGCCTCCAGGAAGCTCCAATTCCCAAATTGCCACCAGCTGGGGATCTAGCATTCAGTGAATTAAACTACCACATCTGCAAAGCCTAATGATGCAGGTTTGATTCCCCAGTATGCACATAAAGCCAGTTGTACAAAAAGGCACATGTATCTGAGTTCATTTGCTGCATCTGGAGACTCTCTCTCTCTCTCTCTCTCTCTCTCTCTCTCTCTCTCTCTGCAAAAAAAAAAAAATAGCTCTTTTGTGGGACTGGACAGATTGCTTAGTGGTTAAGGCACTTGCCTGCAAAGTCTAATGACACAGATTCAACTCCTCAGTACCCACATAAGCCAGATGCACAAAGTGGTGCAGGCATCTGGAGTTCATTGGCAGTGGTTGGAGGCCCTGGTGTGCCCATTCTTTCTCTATTCTATCTCTGCTTGCAAATAAATAAATAATTTTTTTTATTTATTTTTATTTTTTGGTTTTGCAAGGAGGGGTCTCGCACTAGCCCAGGCTGATCTGGAATTCACTAAGTAATCTCAAGCTGGCCTTGAACTCATGGTGATCCTCCTACCTCTGCCTCCCAAATTCTGGGATTAAAGGCATGCACCACCACACTCTGAAAATTAGAAAGAAAGAAAAAAATAAAGAAAGAAAGGAAGGAAGGAAGGAAGGAAGGAAGGAAGGAAGGAAGGAAGGAAGAGGGGAGAGAGAGAAAAGCGTTTTGAAATTTTCTTGAGCTTCTTGCCAGGTATCAGGTGGGGAGATGGGTATAAATACAGTTCCTTGGTGCATGTGCAATTCTGCATGGCAGTGTGGGAGGTTGGGGCAAGAGATGTGTAGCTGGGAGTCACAATTCATAGTACTGAAAACCTAAGGAGTGAATGAGATGACCTAGAAAGAAGCAAGGTAATAAAGAAGAGAGAGAGCGGGTGGGAGGGCCCCGTGGTAGGGGGGAGTGAGTCACTCTGGGTGTAAGAGGCTTGTGATGTTGTTGAGGCCCCTGGTGGGGATTCAGATCCTTATCCCAAGAGTTTAGGAAGAAATTAGAAGGGTGGTTAGGTACAAGAATCAGATCAGCATTTCTAAATGATGCCAGTGAAGGTATATTAAAAAAAAAAAAAGGTTTGCAGCAGATTTAAGTTCCAACTCATTATAATTTTGATTATAATTGTGAACTTCTCAAAGTGCACATGAATCAAGTTTTAATATACTTTATGATGGGTGGGTAAGGCTGTCCATTGTAACATTTCTTTGGATTCGCAGGCATGTTTGGCAGTGTAAAAACTCTGTATCATTAACAAATTCAATAAAAAAAAATAGATTAAAGGTAGGTCTCACTGACTGGAGATAAATCATACAGAAGATGAACGTTGTGGCAGTGGCAGTGTGACCCAGCTTCAAGAAATATACTTGAGCAAAGCGTGATGGTGCACACACCTATAGTCCCAGCACTAGGGATGGTGTGTGAGTTCAAGGCCAGCCTGGGCTACATAGTCAGTTCCAGTCAGCCTTGGCTAGAGTGAGACCTTGCCTTGTAATAAGAGGAATACGGAAGGAAGGAAGGAAGGAAGGAAGGAAGGAAGGAAGGGAGGGAGGGAGGGAGGGAGGAAGGAAGGAAGGAAGGGAGGGAGGGAGGAAGAGAGGAAAAGAAAAAACAGAGAGCTTACTTGGTTCAGTCTCTCAGTTTCTGAGGACAGTTCTGAGAACATGGAGGAACAGAGACTCCCCTCCCCCATGTGCCTTCCAGAACCTTCCTTGTGGATGTAGATACTTCCCACACCCAGCTCTGAGTCAGGCTTATCCTTGCCACTCAAGTGCTCAAGTGACTGCTTTTTCACTCCATTTGTTTTGGCCACAAAGAATTTTGCAACTGAAAAAATAAAAAAAGTCCCTTGCCTCTTACTGTCCCCAGGGCCCAAGTGTGAAGGGAGACAGGAAAGCAGCAAGCGGGGTTGAAGGTGAGGCTCGAACCAGAGTCAGGAGGCGCCCACTGGTTCCTGAGGGGCCAGAGGGAGAACTGACAGACATAAGGGCTCCACCCAGGCAGTAAGGAAAATTCAGAGCATGGTCACCAGCCTGGTGGAGAAAACAGGAGCCTAAAAGGCAAAGCTTTCAGACACCTCCCCCTCTTCGCCAGCACCATTCAAATGCCCCTGGCACTGCAGAACAGAGGAAAAAGACAGAAGCTATTAAGTTCCATTTCTATCTGAAACAGCAGCAGGATAAATTCCCATCAGTGACCTATATTGCGACTATAACCAGCCGGGCCTGCAGAACCGACCTCCCACTCTGGGTCTTAGAGATCTCCGCCCATGAGGAGCTTGACTGCTGGTCTGGAACAAGGGGATACTTTGACTTTAAATTCATTTCACCATACCTGCCTGCTTCCTGCCCCTGTCTCACACCTGTGCCCCCCGCAAAGCCCACAGGGGCACTTCTCAGAGATAAAGCTGCTTCCAGAAACCAATGCTTCGAAACTCTGAGCTTACAAAGCACTTATATCCCAAGACAATGTTTAAGTCATCAACTGAATTCTGAACACAACTCCAAAACACTAAATTGAATTAATTCATTAATTTGATCAGCTTATCTAATGAATGAAGCCTTTGTTTATAGTCCAAAGCTCTGACCACAGAGGCTGAGCTTGCGGATGGAGAGATAAAAGAAAGCTGAAGATGGCCTGGGGAGAAGGTTCAGTGAGTAAAACTCTTGCCATGTGAGCCTAAGAAGTGAGTTTGGATCCCCAGCACCCATATAAAATGCCAGGCACAGCCGGGCATGGTGGTTCATGCCTTTAATCCCAGCCCTCGGGAGGCAGAGATAGGATGATCGCCATGAGTTCAAAGCCACCCTGAGACTACATAGTGAATTCTAGGTCAGCCTGGGCTAGAGCGAGACCCTACCTCAAAAAACAACAACAAAAAGCCATGCATGATGGTGCATGTCCATAAACCCAGCTCTGGGGAAGTGGAGACAGGAGGATTCCCCAGGCTAGATCCTGTCTCATAAAAATAAGATGGAGGCCGGGCGTGGTGGTGCATGCCTTTAATCCCAGCACTCAGGAGGCAGAGGTAGGAGGATCGCCAAGAGTTCGAGGCACCCTGAGACTACATAGTTACTTCCAGGTCAGCCTGGACCAGAGTGAAACCCTACCTCGAAAAACCAAAAAAATAAATAAATAAAAAAATAAGATGGAGAAGGTTAGAGGAGAGAGGAGGAAGAAAACGTGACTCTTCTCCTGGCCTAACACATACACGCCCACGCACACACATGCACACACGTGCAAATAAAAAGGTTGAAGAAAAACCAACAGTCAATCAAAATCAAGAAACTTCCAAGTTAAAAGAAAATAACAATTAAAATTACAGAACTTCGGTACTTGTGCCAAGCACCACGATAAGCCTTTTCTCTGGATTTTCTCATTTAACCTTCATAACACCTTGTGCAATGGGGAGGATAACTATTTCCATTTTACAGATGGGGAAACTGAAACATACTACCAAATCTTTATGTTTATGGCCATGTATTAATGCTGCTAAAAGCTTCTCTTTTCAGATGGTGGTGATAATGAGAGTGACTCAAAACTCATCAAAATGCTAAGAAGAGTGTTCAGCACTAAGTCAGACATCTCTATCACACCCTCCAAGGCTCAGGAACCAGTATGGAAGAGGGGGCAGAAAGAATGTAAGAGCCAAAGGAAGGGGAGGAGTGCTTTGGAATGCTGTCTTCCAGAAATGAAATGGCTGTTGCATTTATGACTTCACAGCAGCTACTGTTACCTGCACAAGACCTACATAATATGAAAGAAAAAGAAATGACATCAAAATAGAGAGGGTCTAGTTGGAAAGAAGGGTTCAGTGGAGGAGAATGGGGGAAGGGCTAATAAAGGAATGTGGGGGGAGGGGTTCTGATCAGGATACATTGTGTATATGTATGGAGGTTGTCAATTAAAAGGTTTTTGAAAGGATTGAAGTGGTGGCTTAGTTGTTAAGGCACTTGCCTACAAAGTCAAATGACTCAGATTCAATTACCCAGGACCCACATAAGCCAGATGCACAAGGTGGCACATGCATCTGGAGTTTGTTTACAGTGGCTGAAGGCGTGCCCATTCATTCTCTCTCTCTCTCTCTTTCTCTTTGCCTTTTTCTCTCTCCCTCTCTCTCAAATAAAAAAATAATTTAAAAAATTTTAAATATATATGTATACATATGTTTAATATTTATATATACATATATACATATGGTTTTAAAAAGAAAAAAACTCCAGGCGTGGTGGCACATACCTTTCATGCCAGCATTCAGGAGGCTGAGGAGGATCACTGTGAGTTTGAGGCCAGCCTGAGACTACATAGTGAGTTCCAGGTCAGCCTGGGCTAGAGTGAGACCCTACCTCAAAAAACAAAAAAAAAAAAAGAAAGAAAGAAAGAAAGAAGAGAAAAGAAACTGAGGCACAAGGGAGACAAGTGGTCTGTCCACTTATACTTAATAGAACAGTCGAATTTAAACTAGACATTCTCAGTCCTGTTCAAGAATTAGATAGGGGCTGGAGAGATGACTTAGCAGTTAAGGCACTTGCCTGTGAAGCCCAAGGACCCAGGTTTGATTCCCCAGCACCCACATAAGCCAGATACTTAAGGTGGTACATGCATCTGGAGTTTGTTTGCAGTAGCTAGAAGCCCTGATATGTCCATTCTCTCTCTCTCTCTCTCAAATTAATTAATTAGTTAATTTAATTAAATGTTTTACAAACAATTTTAAGAGTCAGCTAGGACTTGCTTGCTTTGTTATTGATACTTTTTGTTTTGTTTTGAGATCGGACTCACTAGGTAACTCAGATGGTCTAGAACTCCTGATCTTTCTGCCTCTGCTGCCCCAAGGCTGAGGTTACTGGTTTGCACCACCATTCCTGGCTAGAATTTGTTTCTGGGTTCCATTTCATTTTGCTGCATTTCCTGTCAAGCAAGTCCTATGGTGTCAGATTCATGATGTAAAGAGAGGCCATTTCTCTTGGGTTCCAGGTTCGAGCTCTCTCCAGTAAGGCGCCTGAGAAGGGGGCTTGGGTGCAGTGAACTTAGGAGGGGCTCTTGGGGGCAAGGATGAGGAGCTGGAGATTCAGAAGGGAAGGGAAGATTAAGTGTGTGTGTGTTGGTGAACTGGATGCCTCCATACACAAGTAGGGCTCAACCTTGTGGGACAGCCTCTGGGAACCTCATGGATTCTGGGGTACTTTCCATCAACCCCCGTTCTCCACAGACGGAGGGGGTCTCTCCTGAATCCCCAGTCCTTTCAGTTGTAAAGATCAGTAAACTCCTGGACGGGGAAGAGAGGGAACCTTGAGGCAAAGAGCAGGGGACAGACAAGCTGGCCTAGGTACGCTGGTGTGCATAGAACTGTCCAGCACATGGTGCTGAAATTGCAGGTACCAAACAAAAACCACCTCCAGCAGAGACGGGTAGCAACCCATCAGGCGGCCACCCATCCCAGGCTGGAAGGAACCCCTTTTGCTCTATGGTCCTGGTCCTGTTTTTCCCTGGACATGAAGAAGAAAAGAATTTGCTGGAACCACCCCTAGGAGGCTAGCCCAGCACCACTGTCTGGACTGTCTCTTCAGGCTTTGATTAAAGACATGCAGGAGATATTTTTTGTCCAGTGGTCGTACCCCTCCCTACACCTCCACTTCCACCTACACTGGGAACAAATATTCCATACTGGCCTCCACCCAGTGAGGTACTCCATCTTGCCCTTTATTCAACCTATTTTGACATCCCCCAGGCTCCTTACCTCTGCCTTTATTTACCTCAAAACTCACTTCCTCCTAACCTCTCCATATGGGCTTCATGCTTAAGCCATTTGAGCCCCTGGCATCTCCCCGTCACCCCGTGCCTCTGCCTCTGTCTGGGATATTCTGAGCTCCTCACATGCTCTTTGTCAAGGCCTGGCTCGGGAGTCACTCCCTTTGCAAACTACTGTTTGGTTTCATGGAACATGTCATCACACGCTTCTTCCACCCTCATTGCCCAGTCATGGGATGGACCTTTGATCTGGACCCAATCATTCAGTCAGCCAGAGTCCCTAGAAGGAGATAAGTGGCCCAAACTCAACAACCAGAGAGGCCTTCTGGGGGGTTCTTCTGTTGAAACTATCACGGAAGACAACCTCTTTATCTGTGTTTCTGATGCTGAAAGAATTTCTCTACAGAGTTGGAATCTGTAGTTCTCATCACATGGGAGAAACGATCTTATAAGAGACAGTGAGTCCAATACAATGGATGTGGGTTAGAATGGACTCTCAGTTTGAAATGACAGAAACTCAGTGGAAACTTACTTAAGCCAACAAATGGATAAATAGATTGTTGGGGAGTCTTAGGAGATTTGTTCAAGTGGAATCAAGTTGGATGCATGAATCTTTTCTCCCTACTCTCCTCTCTCCGTCCACAATCAGTTGTTTGCTCATCCTTGCTTCTGCTTCATTGCACTCTACGTGACAGCCACTTCCATCCTTAAACTCCCATCTCCAGCTTAGAAAGCACGTCGAGAGACTCCTCCCTCCCTCTTCCATGATCAATTTATCAGTCCCAGTCTCTGATTGGTCCATCCTGGCCATGTGCCCACCCCTACAGCCAACGGTGTAGGAGGAAAGCAGTGCTCCCCTGATTAACAACCATCAGTACCACAGAGCAGGAGTGGGCGAACTTCAGCCCATGAGTCAGATCTGGCCCACTGTCTTATTTTGTGAATAAAGTTTTATTGGAGCACAGTCCCAGACACAGCTGTTCGTTTGCATATTGGCTGTGGCTTCAGTGGCAGAATTCAGTACTTGTGAGTGAAACCGTGTGGTCTTCAGAGCCTAAAAAGTCCCTATCTAGCCCGGTATGGAAATTATTGACTGACCCCTGTCATTAATGATAGGAGTAGAGCAAGCTCCCCTTGGCTTGTGGCAGAGGCATTCCACAGCCCCTCCCTGTACAACCTTAGGTATGCCGTAACCTCTCAGAATGTTGGGCTCCATTTCAGCCTGCGGAAATAATAATGCCCAAGGTGGACAGATGGATGGTCTACTGCACACAAAGAGATCTTTTATGCTAAAACCCCTTTGCTCAGCATTGTGCTGCTTTGGAGTTAGATTTAATAGGTGAAATGACTAATCCAGAATGGGACATAAGCTGGGGAAATATTCCCTTATGGGAAATAAAAAAGCTTAATACAGAGTCAGCTACAGAGCACGCGATACATGGTAGAGGAAAAAAGTAATGGAAACCCAACACAAACAAAGCCACCCGTGGAATGAGAGGCGGGGAAACATCTCTGCTAAGGTACGGTATGGCGGGCGCCCACAAACTCTCTATTCCCAGATGACATCCCCAGGGAAGAAATCCATGCCCCCCTCCCTTTGTGTGGAGAGGAGGTAACAGTCTCTCCTTTGATGCTACAGGTGGCTGGCAGACCAGAATGCATGGGGCTCCTTTGGAGGGAGCAGAAGGAGGGTAGTTTGTTTAAAGTTGCTATGGAAACAGAGGGCTTTGTTGTTGTTTTGGTTTGGTTGTTTATTTATTTATTTATTTATTTGAGAGAGAGAGAGAGAGAGAGAGAGAGGACAAATGGGCGCATCAGGGTCTCTAGCCACTGCAAACGAACTCCAGATGCATGCTGCACTATGTGTGGGTACTGGGGAATTGAACCCGGGTCCTTTGGCTTTGCAGGCAAGCGTCTAAACGGCTAAGCCATCCCTCCAGCCCTTGTTTGGTATTTGAGACACAGTCTTATACCTCATATGCGGATCTTAGCTTCAAATGTTTAGATTTGTATGAGAGTTGGAGTAAGGTTAGTAGTAGAGGCCAGGAAGCTTGAAAGGAGACATGAGGGACAGTGGAGAGGGGAAGGGTTTAAGGGGAGGGGATAGAAGATATGTGAGTATAGGGGCAAAATACTGGGGGTGAAATGGCCTAAGTGGGGTCAGGAAAGGGCATGGAGGAGAAAAGGGAGGAGGGTTAATCAAATTTTAAGATGTTATGAATAAGCCATATGGAAACCTATTTCTTTGCTAGCTAATAAAATATATGTGAAAAAAAGAAGCCAGTTTGGGACAGAAGTACCTTGTAACTGTAAAAAATGTTATGCCCAGAAGCATAGATTGTTATTAGAAAAATTTCAGAGCCAGGGGTGGGATATCTTCCAGTGAGTTGTTGGCCAAGGACGCTCCTGATGCCCCAAAATGTTACAGGCCATTGCCAAGGCTCTTGGTTGCCCACCAGAACTAGATGGTAAGACCCTATTGCTGAAGACTGCGCATGCTTGGACTGCAGGTCACTGAGAAATCAAGCCTGAGCTGAGCTGGAAGACCCCTCCTTTGCCTAGCTATCAGGATGCCAGAAAGACCTATAAAACCTGCTGGGGGAGAAAAGTCTTCAATAGTCTTAACCAGCAGTGGACCCTGCAAGCTGTACAGCTGGCCAGGCAGGTCAAATGTGCCAACTGGTACAATGATGGCATGTTGGTTATGGGGAAAACCAACTGCTCTCTAATTGGACTTGAGACCAGCTGCATGGGAGGAAATTACTGCCTGGAACCGAAACCCTAATCAAAAGCCCATGGCTGAGGTCATAAGCCCTAGGGGAGAAAGTAATACTCTCATTTAGATAAATGGATATATTATGCCCACCAAACTGTCCTCTAACTACTTATGTTTATGGCCATGTATTAATACTACTCTCACGTTTGGTTAGAGAAGCTTCTCTTTTCAAATGGCAATGACCACTGGGGTGATGCAAAACTCACCATAGTGCTAGGAAGGAGTGACAGTGGAGTATTTGGCACTGAGACATCTCTATCATATGCTCAAGGCTCGGGTCCATTGCAGAAGAGGTGGTGGAAAGAAAGTAAGAGTCAAAGGAAGGGGAGGAGTGCTTATAATGCTGTCTTCCAGACGCAAAGTGGCCACAGTATTCATGGCCTCATAGTGGCTGATGCTACCAAGATCTACATAATAGGAGGGGGAGATGATGACATCAAAATAGAAGAGAAAGTAGATGGAAAGAAGAAGGGATTCAGTGGAGGGGGGAGGGAGAGTGGTGGGAGAGGATTATGATCATGGTCTGTATTTATGGGAAATGTCAATAAAAACTTTAGACGAGGGCTGGAGAGATGGCTTAGCGGTTAAGGCGCCTGCCTGCTAAGCCTAAGAACCGGGTTCCAATCTCCAGGTTTAGCCAGATGCAAAGTGACGCAAGGGCACAATGCCGCACTTGACCACAAGGGGACGCACGCATCTGGATTTCGTTCACAGCAGCTGAGAGCCTGCTGGCACGCCCATTCTCTATCTGTCTCCCTCTCCCTCTCTGTCTGTTTCTGTGTCTCTCTCCAAAAATAAATAAAATAATTAAAAATAATAATAAAAAAACTTTAGACAAGAGAGAGAGAGAGAGAGTCTCACTCTGTAGCCCATGCTGGCTTCAAACTTGCCATCCTCAGCCTCCAGAATGCAGGGGTTGCAGGTTTGTGCTGCCCTGCCTGGCCCAAATGTTGTCACATAATCAGCAGACGTGCTTCTGAGGCAAATCAATCGCACACGACAGCACTCAGCACTTCTAAAGGAGCGTTCTTAGAACCACATGGGAGACAAAACGTCCTGGCCCCCAGCTGCTCTGTGGGGAGGTTTTTACCCTTTCAGGGACTCAACGGCCACCTCCGCAACACAAGCTACACCCCTCCCCTGGCTGTGGACCAATTGCATCTGTCATTGCTGTTTCCCCCTTTGGAATGAAACACTCTATTTTCTGAAATACAAACAAGAATTCCAAGATCACATTTGCCAGCCAGTGACTATGGAGCAGGTTCTCTGGCAGGTCGCCAGTGTACCGGTCCCCCACAGCACTCATGTACCCACTGAGAATCCAGGAGCTAGAATAATCCTTTGTCCACTGGGGAAACAGGCTTAAGGAATTTCTTTGCCTTGCCCTAGACCTTCTCTCAAATTAGTGGGAGGTCCAAGATTTGAATTTTGGTTTGTTTCATGTTACATCTGCATTTCTATTTTATACATTTGAGGAGACCAACACAACATGCCACAAGGCTAAGCCAGGAGTCTGAGGTCTTGGCCTGCTCCCAGCAACTGTTCAGTATTCCAGCTGAGTAGATATGCCGTGAGTCCAAGGCCAGGAGCTGTAGGGACCAGTGGAAAGGGGAAAGGAGGCAGAGAGAGTAGTGGGGAGTAAACATGGACAGAACACATGATATATGCATGTGTGTGAACATCCCGTAATGAAGACCATTCTTTTGCACAATTAATAGAAATGAGTCAAAATGTCAGTAATAATAATAATGGTACTAAATAGATGGGTAGATGTTCAGAGCATGCCAGCAGCCAGATCCCAGGGGAATCTACTTTCTGATGTAAATTTATATTTACATAAATTAGCATAGGCTCTAGCTGACAAGACCTGGTGCAGGAACTAGCAGATTCAAAGCCCTCACACTGTTCCCATCTGGATTGCGGAGATTCAAATCAGTGTGTGTGTGTGTGTGTGTGTGTGTGTGTGTGTGTGTGTAGGTATGGAGGTCAGAGGACAACCTCGGATGTCAATCCTCATCTTCCACCTTGTTTGAGGCAGGATCTTTCCTTGAGCAACGCAGCTTCCACCAAGAAATTCTCTGGACTCTGCTTCCTTCCTAACGTAGGTGCACCGGGATTACAGAAACCCACTTGCCACAGCGTCTGTCTGACTTTTATGTGAGTTCTGGGGTTCCAAAGTCAAGTACTCAAGCTTATACAGGCACTCTATCAATGAACCATCCTCACAACCTTCAAAATATTTTCACAACCCCTCCTCTTTACTTTGTCTCCCCACCCCCTCTACCTCCAGCCAATGGCAGGCCTCCAAGCTGACAGGAGATGAGAGTGGTCCAGAAGGGTGAAGAGGGCATGGATTGTGGAGGGGATAGGGTAGCCAAGATGGCCAGCTGCTCATGAGTAGGAGCGATGCTTAGTGGTTAAGGCACTTGCCTGCGAAGCCTAAGGACCCAGGTTCGACTCCTCAGAACTCATGTGAGCCAGACACAGAAGGTGACATGCACACAAGGTGGAGTTTGATTGCAGTGGCTAGAGGCCCTGGCGCACCTATTCATTCTCTCACTTGCTCGCTCTCTCTCTCTCAAACAAAAAGAAGAACAATAAGAATGTGGGGAGCCAAGTTAGTGGGTGTGGAGGAGAGAACTCCAACTCCAGAAAGAACGCCAGACTAAGTTGCGGTGATGAATGACAATTTCAGTTCTGTGCTTGGTAATACACACACACACACAGAGAGAGATGTCTTATACATACTGTGCACACAGATGTGTCTGAATGTGTGTGTTCCTGTACATAATGCCTACTCACAGCACTACTCTAGCAGCAAAAAGCCCACCCACAGCCTGGCTGCAAAATGCAGACATCAGTGAAAAGAACCAGAGATTTATGGAGAAAGAAATTATTCCAGGACCAAAGCAAAGAAAGTATATCTATAGTAGAAGTCAAAGGCAGATGACAGAGAGAGCGGGAGAGAGAGAGAGAGTTGTAGTCAGCTTCTCATTGCTGGATAAACACCCAACAAGAAGCAGCTTATGGGGGGAAAAGGGTTAATAAATATCAGGCTTATCGAGTCCAGGGGAAGTTCCATCACAGAAGAAAGTGGCTCACTGTAGCAATCATCACAGAAGAGAGAGAAGGGAAAAGAAAAAGGCCAAAACCAGCAAATACCAACAAGCATGAATAGCCAGAACTCAAGCTGCTCTTCATATACCTTAGGGATGGGCTCCAAGATCAGCCCCCAGGGACGTGTCCCCTGAAGCAGGAATCTGCATGCTAGGGGCTCGTGTTGCAAGCTCAGTTTTTGTTTTTGGTTTTTTTTTTTTTTTTTTTTTTTTTTTTTTCGAGATAGGGTCTCACTCTAGCTCAGGCTGACCTAGAATTCACTATGTAATCTCAGGGTGGCCTCGAACTCATGGTGATCCTCCTATCTCTGCCTCCCAAGTGCTAGAATTAAAGGCGTGTGCCACCACGCCCGGCTTCAAGCTCAGTTTTAATAAAACATCTGAATCTAGTCTATGGGGTCATACGTTCAACAGACCACAGACAGATAATAGATACATACATATATGTATGTACATGCATGCCTACATGAGCAATAGGTAGATAATCAATACATACATAGATAATAGATACATAGATGGATACACAGATGGACAGTAAATATATATACATACGCAGATGATAAATATATAGAGATGATAGGTATATACAGACATACATGATTGATAGATAGATAGATAGATGATAGATACATGGGTACATGATGATAAATGACAGATACATACATAGATACATAGATAATAGATACACAGATGATTGACATACACAGACGACAGATCTAGAGAGAGATAAGATAGCCAGATGATAGAGATGTTACGTGACAGATGATAGACAGGTATATAGATCAATGACAGGTGATTAAAAAGATAGATGGCAGAGAGAGATAGGCAATAGACAGATTGAGGGGTAATAGCAAGGTAAAGTTATATGATGAGTGGGATGGGCGCATATCCTTGAAGTGCCTCCCACAGTAGGTCTTTACTGAAAGGGAAGGGGCCATGTGACTTGGAGAAGCCTGGCAGGTGCTACTTTAATCACATGATTGAATGAGAAGGAGAGAATCCTGAGCCACCCGTAGGGTGCAAGGAGAACCCACATCCTCTGTGCGCCTCCCGCTAAAGAGGCACAACCTGAATCCAGTCATCAGAAACAGCAGCCCAAAGGAAGCCATTCTGCAGGAAACTAGCTTGAGGCCTTCTAAAGGGTCAAGGGCACCGCCAGCCAGGGGGTGGTGGCACACACCTTTAATCCTGGCACTCAGAAGGCTGAGGTAGGTGGATCATCCTGATTTCCAGGACAGCCTGGAGCTATTGTGAGTTCCAGGTCAGCCTGCGCTAGAGGGAGACTCTGCTTCAAAACAAACAAACAAAAAAGGGGTCAAGGTTGTGAAAGCCAAAGAAAGTCTGGGAACATTCCAAGCTGAAGGAGATTAAAGACACATGACCAGCAAACGTAAGGAGGACTCTGATCTAACTCCTTAAGTGTCCAAAGGACTTGACTGGCCACAGGTGCTGGGAATGCACAAATGTCCACTGCTTGCTCTCAGTAGCAGCATTGTGGCTAAGCAGGAGAATGTCCTTGTCCGTGGAAATGGGATGAAACGTGGCAGTTGGCAACTACTCTCCCATAATTCAGGCTAAATAAAATATCCACCCTGTACTCCAGAACTCTCTGTAAGATTGTGACAATTTTAAAAACATTACATATAAAATAAGGCTGCTGCTATGGACAGCGGCTGACAGAATCCTTTCTGCCCATGAGACTGTCCTCACTATCCACATTCTCTTCCTTCTCTTCCGAACCTGGGCGGGTAGACCACGAGGCACCAGCAGCTGAGGGTCACTTAATCTGACGGTCCAGGCACTGGCCCAGCAAGTAGATCTTGTCCCAATCCATCAAACACTTAATGGCTATTCCTGCCAGCACAGCACACATCAGTTTCCTTTAGGCCATTCCCTGACAAGTCACCAAACAAATCCTTTTGGCTTGCCAAAATATCCCAGAATCTCAACACCTCCATTGCTAACGCCCCTGCCTGAGCCGGTTTCTCTCACCCAGATCATTCTAACTGCTTCCTCGGGGTCTCGCTGCCTTTGCCCTTAAACCCTTAAAATCTACTCAATACTGCTACAAATGAACTGAAGTTGAGAAATCAGATCCTTTCTGCTGCCCGTGACACACTGCTTCACTTAAGAGAGCAGCTGCAGGCTTCACCATGGTGTGTGAGGTTTGGCATAGCCCTTCTCTCAGTGCCCCCCCTCCCACCCCCACCCCACCCCCACCCCCACCCCCGTCTCCTCCCATACTCTCTGCTGCTTGCTCAGCAGGATGTCCTCATCTCAGAGCCTTCACACTGACTGCTCCTTCTGCTTCAAACAAGGTTCTCCTTATCCACCCAGCCAACTTTTCCCCTCCACCAGGTCCTCACTGACATGCCACCTTCCCTGAGAATTCTTTAAAAATATCTATTTATTTATTTATTTATCTATTTATTTATTTATGAGAGAGAAAGAGAAAAAGAAAGAATGAGAACACCAAGGCCTCTAGCCACTGCAAATGAACTCCAGACTTGTGCATCTGGCTTACATGGGTCCTTGGGAATCACTTGCAAGCGAGTTAACCTCTGAGCCATCTCTCCAACGCCCCCATGGGATTTTTTTTCTGACCCTATTTAAAAATCACTCCCAGCCCCCATTTCATTCTTGTTTTTCATTTTAGAGAGAGAGAATTGGCGTGCCAGGGCCTCAGCCACTGCAATCGAACTCCAGCCACCTAGTGGGCATGTGCAGCCTTGTGCTTGCCTCACCTTTGTGCATCTGGCTTACATGGGATCTGGAGTAGAACATGGGTCCTTAGGCTTCACAGACAAGCACCTTAACCACTAAGCAATCTCTCCAGCCCCCCATTTCATTTTTTTCCACAGCAATCTCCACCTTCTAATATCTCTGAAGGATTTACTTAATCACTCTGTCACACATTAAAGTGATAATGATATTTGATTCTTCAGGGCAGAGATTTTAGCTGCTTATTTTCACTCAAATATCCCAACACCTAAAAGCAAACTGGGAACAAGGCAAACAGCAACAAATATGTGTTGAAATGAAAGAACAAGGAAGTGTCTAGGACAGAGGAAAGCAAGTAGGAGAATGCACGTGCACCTATTGTGGTTTGAATATGAAATATTGGCTGGAGAGATGGCTTAGTGGTTAAAGCACTTGCCTGCAAATCCAAAGGATGTAGGTTCAATTCCCCAGGACCCATGTAAGCCAGACACACAAGGAAGCACATGTGTCTGGAGTTTGTTTGTAGTGGCTGGAAGCCCTGGCGTGCCCATTCTCTATCTGCCTCTCTCTCTCTCTTACTCTCTGCCTCTTTCTCTTGCAAATAAACAAATAAATAAATATATTTGAATATAGCCAGGCGTATCCCTGGTTAGATTCCCATCACTCAGGAGGCAGAGGTAGGAGGATTGCTGAGAGTTCAAGGCCACCCTGAGAATACAGAGTGAATTCCAGGTCAGCTTGGGCTAGAATGAAACCCTACCTCGAAAAACAACAAAAAAAAATTGAATATGAAATATTCCCCATAGGCTTGTGTTTGAAATGCTGGCAGTGCTGAACCTATAGGAGATAGAGTTTTCCTGAAGAAAGTGGGTCACTGGGTAAGAGGGAGGGCAGGTTGAGGTTTTATAGCCTAGCCTCACTTCCTGTCTCTTCTCTACTTCCTGTTCTACCAAGATGTGAGGAGCCCCACCTACATGTTCCCACCATCATAGAACTGCCTGCCACCATGATGGACACCTTGGAACTATAAGCCAAAAATAAACCCTTCCTCGCTTAGGTGGCTGCTTGTCAGATATGTGGTCATAGTGACAGGGAAAGTAACAGGACCCACACCAGGTGATAGGGTCCTGCAAGAAAAGCTCTTCTCAAGTCATTCCCCACCCAGTGTAGCCACTGAAAGAGGTGCAGGAAAACCAGCCCCATGGACATCTTGATCTAGGGCTCCCAGCCTGCAGAATTATGGGAAATAAAATCTTGCAACTGTTTCAACTGCCCAGTCTTGGGTTTACATTATGTCAGCCCTAGCCAGCCAATAGAACTGGTGGATAAATGAACCAGATGGGCTGAGGTGGCCATCATGGGTAGAGTGAATGCTTAGTATGTACAATGGCTTGGGTTTCATCCTCTGTACAAAATGTGTGCAGACAAGGTGCCTGCCCTCATGGAGCTTACAGTCCAACAGTGTACCTCAAAGGTCAGCATCAGTGACTATACAAACAGTGAATGGAAACACTTGTATTGACCTCGATATATAGATGTACAGAGAGCACAAAAGTACTGTGGTGTTTAGTGCATGTGGAGAAACTGAGGCACAAAGAGAGTGTGGGACTCACTCAGACTGCAGACAGGGTTAATAGCACAATGTGTGTGGGGATGTGTGTGCTGGTAATGGAACCCTGGGCCTAAAAGGGCAAACAGTGGAATGTAACAATGCTTGACGTCTACCAAGAGATCTGGAACATTCCACATGAAAACAAATAATATTGGTTTCCAATTGCTGTGAGCAAAAAACAACCACCTGGGATTCTGAATCATTGAGTTTCACGTCTGGGAATGTCTGTGCTGTGGCTATTTCCTCAGAATGGAAACAGTCCCTCTTGTAGGCAAGGAGGGAGTCTCACAAGACTCAAAAAGAAAAGCCGGGCGTGGTGGCGCACGCCTTTAATCCTAGCACTCGGGAGGCAGAGGTAGGAGGATCCAGTGAGTTCGAGGCCACACTGAGACTACATAGTGAATTCCACGTCAGCCTGGGCCAGAGTGAAACCCTACCTCGAAAAACCAAAAAAAAAAAAAAAAAAAAAAAAAAAAAAAAAAAAAAAAAAAAAAAAAAAAAAAAAAAAGAAATGTAGAGGCTCAGGACATTACAAGATGCACAAATCCCTTAGCCGGGCGTGGTGGCGCCTGCCTTTAATCCCAGCACTCGGGAGGCAGAGGTAGGAGGATTGCCGAGAGTTCGAGGCCACCCTGAGACTACATAGTTAATTCCAGGTCAGCCTGGACCAGAGTGAGACCCTACCTTGCAAAACCAAAAAAAAAAAAAAAAAAAAAATGCACAAATCCCCCCTAAAGCTATAGAAGTAATAAACAACTGTTAGGGAAGAGGAAACTCTTCACTGGAGCTGCCTACAAGCTGGGCAGGGAGCTCCAGGGACAACGACCTTTGTGACTCACTCATGCCAGGGTGGGCTGTTAGTGACTCAGCTGCCTTTGAGTCATCCATTCTCCTGTAAGCGTCCTCAATAAACTCACCAAACTAGATGCGGGCGAAATCATTTCTTTGGTCTGTCATTAGGACCCTATCTGGAGAGGAGAGAAATGTGCTTATATCACCTAAGGGAGCCACTCTCCGTAAAGAAGAAGCGTTGCACACAGTGTGCATAAAGACAAAGATGGAACCCAACCTAAGTGCCCACCAACTGGACAATGGTTAAGTGTGTCTCACTCCATAGAGCATTATTCAGCCATAATCAATTATGCTTATGACATTTATGAGAGCTATGCATGTCCTCAGGTCAAGCGAAAGGACAGAACATAGAATTGCCTACAGTTCAGAAAGTGACCACAGTTGTAATAAACCAAAAACTCTGCATATAAAAATAGCGCCTTTAATCCCAGCACTCAAGAGGCAGAGGTAAGAGGATCACTGTGAGTTTAAGGCCAACCTAGGACTACAGAGTGAGTTCCAGGTCAGCCTGAAGCTAGAGTAAGAACCTGCCTCAAAAAAAAAAAGAAAAAGAAAGAGAGAAAAGAAAAGAAAAAAAAGAGCTGGAGAGATGGCTCAGCAGTCAAGGCACTTGCCTGCAAAGCCCATTGATACAGGTTTGATTCCTCAGTACCTACAGAAAGCCAGATGCACAAAGTGCACATGCATCCAGAGTCTGTTTGCAGCAGCGAGAAGCCCTGGTGTGTCCATATTCTCTCCTCTCCCTCTCCCCCTCTCCTTGCAAATAAATAAATAAAATATTTTTCAATAAGAATTTTTAAACTACCAGTGGGAAGGGAAAGAAGCTAAGACATGAACTGTGACTATCTCCATCTGCCTCAACTCCATTCTCCAGTGATCACATAGTTCTTCTCAACACAGAAGAAAATTAAGTTGGGGGCTGGAGAGGTGGCTTAGCGGTTAAGATGTTTGCCTGAAAAGCCAAAGGATACCAGTTCAATTCTCCAAGACCCACGTAAGCTAGATGCACAAGGGGGCGCATGTGTCTGGAGTTCATTTGCAGTGGCTGGAGGCCCTGGTGCACCCATTCTCTTTCTCTCTCTGCCTCTTTTTCTCTCTCTCTCTAATTAATTAATTAATTAATTAATTAATTAATTTTAAAAAGAAAACTGGACTGGAGAGATGGCTTAGCGGTTAAGGCACCTGCTTGCTAAGCCTAAGAATACCGGTTCCAATCTCCAGGTCCCACGTGTAGCCAGTTGCAAAGTGACACAAGGCCGCAATGCCGCACTTGCCCACAAGGGGTGCACATATCTGGAATTTGTTCACAGCGGCCGAGAGGCTGCTGGCGTGCCCATTCTCTCCCTCTCTCTCTCTCCCTCTCTTTGTGTCTCTCTCCAAAAAAAAAAAAAAGAAAGAAAAAGAAAACTAAATTGATTCTTAAGTACACTTTGTAATATCAGTAAAACATGTATCCCAAATTCTTCCCCTAAAATGAATCTTCTGTTCTGAAAGTTATATCAGAACTACTCACAACAACGACAGCATGTGTCAAGCATGTACTGTATGCTGGTACTATTCTATACACTCACTTTAACCTTAGTTCACTCACACGCTTCCAGCCACACCTCCTCCTGCATGCCCCTTGACCTCTTGGCTGCTAGATGAAAGCAGGCCTCGATAAGGCACAAGTGGATGAATGAATGAATGAATGAAAGGCCTACAACTTGATATCTTGAGGATGAAGCTCAGAAATTACATTTTTCACAAGCAAAGAGTTGATTAGCTGGAAAATACATCCATCAGCAAAAACTCTTAACAACAGAAACTCAAACCATTTTCATAAGTTTGTGTGTGTGTGTGTGTGTGTGTGTGTGTATGTGAGCCCACCTGGAGACCAGAGGCCAATCTTCCTTGGTCACTTCTCACCTTTTTTTTTTTTTTTTAGATTTAAAGTGTTATATTAAAGAAAAAAAATACACCTTCATTGGGACAGTTACAATAAATATCCTATTTAGAAGATATGACGTTAATAAGAATGGAAAATATATAGGATCATCATGCTACATGTTTAATTTTGCTTTTGTCACTCTAAGAATATTTTTCTTTTGCAGAGAATGGCAGCTAGCTGGTCACACTGAAATCGTGTGTGCACACTTGACCAAAGGCCCACCTTCATTTTTGAGGCAAATCTCCCACTAAACCTGGGGCTCACCAATTAGGCTAGACTAGCCAGCCAACAAGCCCCGGGGATCCTCTTGTCTCTGCCTCCCGAGCGCCAGAATCACAGGAGCACAGCACCATACTCAGTACATTACCCTCGGAGCCATCTCTTGAGCAGCCGTTTCCTACTTTTATTATTATTTATTTATAGAGAGAGAGGCACTGCAAACAAACTCCAGGTGCATGTGCTACCTTGTGCATCTGGCTCATGTGGGTACTGGAGAATCGAACCTGGGTCCTTTGGCTTTACAGGCAAGTGCCTTAACTGCTAAGCCATCTCTCTAGCCCCTGTTTCCTATTTTAATTTGACTCAAACTATGTTGACAAATAAACAATAAATGCCAAAATGGAAGTGCAAAAAGTGTGGTCTAGTTTTAACATTAATAGTACATATTCCAGGTCAGCCTGGACCAGAGTGAAACCCTACCTCGAAAACCACCCCTTCCCAAAAAATAGTACATAGCTGCTTTTCGGTCACACAGGCAACAGCCAGGTGTATAAGCCAATATGGAGAGGACAGTAAAAGTCTAAATGTGAAGGTCTTCAGGAATCCTCTGGGCCTGGGGTGTGCACAAGTTTATCCACTGAGATGAGAAGTGAATCCCAGTCTTTTATTACAGCACCTGTTGCAGTTACCTTGTCGTTGCTGGACAAACACCAGACCAGAAGCAGCTTATGGGAGGAAAGGGTTTATTACAGGTTTACAGGATCCTGGGGAAACACCATCAGTGGTGGAAGAAGCTGGCTCACTTCCACAGATCCAAGCAGAGAGGCATCACCAAACAGCCAGCAAAACATAAACAACCAGAGCTCACACTGCTTTCTATACACCTAGTAGAGCTGGACTGAAGATCCTCCCTCTTCAGTGACATGTCCCTGTAGTAGGGAATCTACGTCATTATCATAATTACCATCAAAAATACCTGAGTCAGGCTGGAGAGATGGCTTAGCAGTTAAGGAGCTTGCCTGGGAAGCCTAAGGATTCATGTTTGACTCTCCAAGTCCCATGTAAGCCAGACACAGTGATGCAAGCATGTAAGGTCTCACATGTACACAAGGAGGCGCACATATCGGGAGTTCTATTGCAGTGGCTTGGAGGCCCTGGAGTGCCAACTCTCTCCCCCTTTCTCTCTCATAAAAAAAAAAAAAAAAGGCAGTTTGGGCTGGAGAGATGGCTTAGCAGTTAAGGCACTTGCCTGCAAAGCCCAAGGACCCAGATTTGATTATCCAGTACCCATGTAAGCCAGACACACAAGGTGGCACATGTGTCTGGAGTTCATTTGCAAGTGGCTAGAAGCCCTGGCATATCTATTCTCTATCTGCCTCTCTTTTTCTCTCACTCTCATAAATAAAAAAATACTATTTTTTTTTTAAAAAGGCAGTCTGGAGTTGGGCATGGTGGCGCACGCCTTTAATCCCAGAACTCAGGAGGCAGAGGTAGAAGGATCGATGTGAGCTCAAGGCCATCCTGAAACTACATAGTTAATTCCAGGTCAGCCTGGGCCAGAGTGAGACCCTACCATGAAAACCAAAAAAAAAAAAAAAAAAAAAAAAAAAAAAAAAAAAAAAAAACGAATGCAGTCTGTTTGGGCTTGTCTCAAAAAAATGCAGGCTGTAGGGATGACTTAGTGGTTAAGGCACTTGCTTGCAGAGCCAAAGGACCCAGGTTCAATTCCCCAAGGCCCATGTAGGCCAGATGTACAAGGTGGTACATTCATCTGAGTTTGTTTGCAGCAGTTAAAAGCCTGGGCACACCCGTTCACCCATTCTCTCACTCTCTCTCTCTCCCTCCCTCCCTCTCTTCCTCTTTGTTTCTGTCAAATAAATAAATAAAAATTAAATATTTTGGGCTGGAGAGATGGCTTAGAGGTTAAGGCATCTGTCTGCAAAGCCAAAGGATCGCGGTTCGATTCTCCAGGACCCATGTAAGCCAGATGCACAAGGGGCACATGTGTCTGGAGTTCGTTTGCAGTGGCTAGAGGCCCTGGCGTGCCCATTCTCTCTCTGTCTGCCTCTCTTCTAGCTCTCTCTGCTTGCAAATGAATAAATGAAAATTAAAAAAAAATAAATATTTAAAAAAATATGTTACTTTAAAAAAATGCCTGAGTCTATGGGGCCATGCATTCAAACCACCACAAGGACCCCATTCTCTTTGGCTGCCTTTCCAGCCCCTTCCTCCCTCCTTGTTTCCTACCAGGCTCCGTCTGTCCAGGAACCCTCACCCATTCTGGCTAGCTTCCTAGGGTGTACCACCACAAGACTGAGAGGTGTCAGAAACAGCAATCATTTATTTTGATCAGCTTATCCTTGCTCATCCAATGTCACGTGGAACAAATTGGCTGAGAGCTGAAAACCCCGTCTTCTAGATGGCACACTGAAGTGATGGGCAAGATGGCACCGGATGGCAGAGGGCGCAGGAGTCGTGGCTCTCCTCCACATGGCATGGCTCTGGAGGCTGCTTGGGTGACCTCACAACGTGGTGGCTGGGTTCCTAGAGTGAACATCCAGGATGTTGCAGTGGGTGGCCATTACTGCAGAGACCCGTGACTGGTCAAAGCTCTGAGAACAAGTGACTGTTGAGCGCTCAGCGCTGAACAAGTATCTATCTCCCCTCCACCCCCCATCCCGCCCTCCAAGGCTCAGGGGGCATCACAGAAGAGGAAATGGAAAGAACCCAAGAGCCAAAGGATGGGGAGGAATGCTGTGGAAGGCTGTCTTGTGGACATGATATGCGCATTACACTCAGGAACTCACAGCAGCTGTGGTTTCTTGCACAAGACCCACACAAGATTGGGTCCAGCAACATTCTGTCATGGAGGGGAGCAGGCCTGGGAGACTCCACACCTCCCTGGAGGAGCTACTGGCACTTAATGGTTGTTGGGGAAGAGGAGCCATTTTCTTCAGTGGTATGACCACTGGTAAGTTGCCCATACTCCAGTCAATAACCCCCACTCATGCTCTGCAAACAACCTGAATTAAACTTGGTGGGTTATAAATACAAAAAAAAAAAAAAAAGACATGAGGCCAGACGTAATGGGGCACACCTTTAATCTCAGCACTCAGGAGGCAGAGGTAGAAGGATCACTGTGAGGTCAAGGCCACCCTTAGACTACATAGTGAATTCCGGGTCAGCCTGGGCTAGAGTGAGACCCTACCTTGGAAAACCACAAAAAAAGACATGAGTGCTGGGGAGATGGCTCAGCAGTTAAAGGTGCATACTTGCAAAGCCGACCTGTTTGGGTTCAAATCCCCACATTAAGCCTGATGCACAAAGTGGCGCATGTGTCTGGAGTTTGTTTGCAGTGGTGGGAGGCCTTAGGGTGTCCTCTCTCTTACACACACAAATAAATAAATAAATAAATAAATAAATAAATAAATAAATAAATAAATAAAAATTTCTTAAAGACATGAAAGTAGGAGAGAAGGACTTATTGGGAAGAAGGGTTCAATAGGAATGGTAGAAGTAGGAGGATGAAAGAGATAATGGGGTGAATGTGAGCAAAATACATTATACACATATATGAAAATGTCAAAAATAAATGATTTTTTTAAAAAAAGAGTGAGCATCTGGAAAACAAGATGGGAGGCACTTTGGACTGTCATACCTGGCCTCACGCCACCTTGTCCCAAACTTAACCAGACCCAAGGGCAGGGAACACGAACCCAGCACTCCACAGAAAGAGTTCCACTTCACTGAAAAGCATGGGAGGTAGAGAGATAGGCCACTGGAAAATGTGACTGCCGCAAGATTCCTGGACAAGGAGATGCCCTTCCAGGTTCCTAGAACATGGTCCATCACTCCTGTTCCATGACCTTTAATTTGCTTAGGTATGGGACACAATTCCACCCACTGAGTTCTGAGAAGTCTACAAGGACCTTCATAAAAATGTATTTGTGGGGGATGGAGAGATCACTCAGTGGTTAAGGCACTTGCCTGCAAAGCCTAATGATCCGGGATTGATTTCCCAGTACCCACGTAAAGCCAGATGCACAAAGTGGTACATGCATCTGGAGTTTGTTTGCAGTGGCTGGAGGGCCCTAGCATGCCCATTTTCTTTCTCTCTCTCTCTCTCACTCTACTTGCAAATAAATTAAAATATATATATATATATTGGGCTGGAGAGATGGCTTAGTGGTTAAGGTGCCTGCCTGCTAAACCTAAGAACCCAGTTCCAATCTCCAGGTCCCACGTTTAGCCAGATGCAAAGTGATGCAAGGGCGCAATGCCGCACTTGACCACAAGAGGGCGCAAACATCTGGATTTTGTTCGCAGCAGCTGAGAGACTGCTGGCGTGCCCATCTCTGTCTTCCTCTCCCTCTCTCTCTGTCTGTCTCTCTGTGTCTCTCTCTAAAAATAAAAAATAATTAAAAAAATATATATATATATATATTTTTTCTTTTTAAGTGAAGACTCCATGGATGAAAGCACTTGCTGTAAAATACTGAGCGCCTGAGTTTAGCTCTCCAGACCACACATAAAAGCAGGCAGCTGTGTTGGGCTTCTCTAATCCCCATGTATCTACACAGGAAGGGAGGTAGAGACAGGAGAAATTCCCCGAGGCTCACAAGTGGTGTGAATAAGAAGAGACCGGGCCTCAAAATTGAGTGGAAGGTGCCAAAAGTTGTTCTCTGATCTACACACACACACACACAAACACACATATAAACACACACACACATTCACACACTATATACATATGTACATAATAAAAGAGAGAGAGAACTAGGTGTGGTGACACGCCTTTAATCCAGCACTCAGGAGGCAGAGGTAGGAGGATCACTGTGGTGAGTTCAAGACCAGCCTGGGACTACAGAGTTCCAGGTAAGCCTGGGCTAGAGTGACACCCTACCTTGAAACAAAACAAAACAAAACAAATATAAAAGGAGTGATGCAAAGGGATATGGGAGATGGCTTACTTAAGTATGAGAACTTGAGCTGTGGTCCCCAACACCCATACAAATGCTAGCTACAGCAATACACACCTATAGTCCCAGCTCTGGGCAGACAGCAGGATTCCTGAGGCTTGCTTGAGTCTGGCATCCTGCCTCAAAAAACAAGGTAGAGACTGATAGAGGAAGACAACTCATGTCGACCTCTGGCCTCCTTGCTCATGCATACATACATGCACCCACACATATATGGCATACATATAAGCATACACATACACTCACAATTAAAAAAAAAAAAAAAAGATAAATACTTCTGGGCATGGTAGTGCACGCCTTTAAGCCCAGCACTTGGGGAGGCAGAGGTAGGAGGATTGCTTGTGAGTTTGAGACCAGCCTGAGACTACATAGTGAATTACAGGTAAGCCTGGGCTAGAGCGAGTCCCAACCTTGGGAGAAAAAAAAAAAAAGATAAACACAGAATCACCAGGCAGGGTGGCACACATCTATAATCATAGCACTGGGGAGGCAGGAGGCACAGAAGACTGTCTCAGGAGTAGGGGCAGAACTTCTTCTGTGGCTAGACATTACATTGCATCTGAAAATGCCATGGGCCCATGAGAGAGCCCTCTTGTCACCATCGTGCTGAAACATCGGTCAACAGAAGAGATGAGAGCAGTGTTGGGCCTTGGTGGATGTAATCGTGATATTAAATCTAGCCCGGCATCCCTGTTGCCAGTGAGAATCAATTCTGATGGTTTGAGCCACTTGAATCAGGAATTTTTAGTGTCATAACAAAAGCATTCTGATTGCCTGAGTCCATTTCCATTTCTGCTGCTGCCGGAGGAGAGCACAGACTGGGTAAATTGTAGAGAAATGTATTTCTCACGGTTCCAGAGGCTGGGTCCCAAGTGCCAGTATCTTGTCATATCACAGCAGTGACAGAAAGGAAGGGTCTCTCCTGCTCCTTATTAAGCCACTAATGACATGATAGGGACCCCATCCCCATGACTTCATCTTACCAAATACCACTAGCAGATGAAGTTGGAGATTACAGGCTGGAGAGGTGGCTCAGTCAGGAAAGTGCTTGTAATGAAAGCATAAGGACCTCAATTGAACCCCCAGTACTACATTTAGAAACCAGGCATGGTGGCGGGCACTAGTAATTCCAGCGCTAGGGAGGTGGAGACAGCTGGATCTCTGGCCAGCCAGTCTAGCCTAACTAATGAACTCCGGGCTGATGAGAGACTCTGTCTCAAAATAAATAAATAAAAAATAAAGGTGGACAGTACCTGAGAAATGACACCTAAGTCCCCAAAACAAGACAGCTCATGGTGACCCACCTGAGATGAAAGGTAAGACCCTATTGCTGAAGATACCACAGGCTGCTGACACAGAACATGGAGAGATCTGGATGGAATCTGCAAGGAAACCACTCCCCAAATGGTCTGCCCATATAGTGCTGGAAAGTGCTACATGAGCCGCTATGGGGAAAATGGCCAACAACCTTGTATGCTAACAGGGGACACTGCTATACCAAAGCAACCAGGCTGACAAGCTGGACACGCCTATGCAATAGTGGCACCCAGCCTAGGTGGGTAACCAACAGCTCTCAGATTGACTAAGAGATCTGCTCCGTGGAAAGGAACCCTTAGCTGGAACTGGGAACTGAGTCAGAATCCTATGGAAATCAAAATCATGGACTCCAAGAAGCTCCCACTAGTCTTTGGCCAAAAGAGTGGCTACACCCTCCTAAATCTCTCTTCGTGAATAATGCTTATCCCATTGAACCTATGCTGACCTCGGTCTCCTTTGGACAATCTGTTTTTCTTTTTCACAAGGCAGGTAGAATGAGGAGATAAGCCACTCTTGCACAGCAGCCAGGGCCCAGGTGAAACCACAGAGGAACTGGTGAGATGAGCAAGAGTGCTGCTTCCATGGCGAGCCTGACAACCTGGGCCAGGGTGATGGAGACAGACACTGAGGACACTCAACACACACCAAAGCAGAAATCCAGACGCTGCTGAGAGCTCAACACTGAAGCAGACTTAAAAACACACCCAGGGCTCAGGGAATTAAGAGACGGTGGACAGAATGTAAGAACCATAAACTGCGAGGGAATGTCCAAGGGCACTGCCCTCCCCTTACAATGGCTGACTGATGCTCTCACATCTATACCCCACAAACAGCAATCCCACTGAGGACGGCCCTTAGTGGAATGGGGGCAGGGAGGAGGGAAGGGTGGAAATGATGGTGCTAACATGATGTATCCATACAACTTTCTACTTAAAAAAAGAAATTTGGGGGCTGGAGAGATGGCTTAGCAATTAAGGCATTTGTCTGCAAAGCCAAAGGATTCTGGTTTGATTCTCCAGGACCCACATAAGCCAGATGCATGAGGGGACGCATGCATCTGGAGTTCGTTTGCAATGGCTGGCGGCCCTGGCACACCCATTCTCTCTCTCCCTCCCTCTCTCCCTCTCTCTCTGTCTGCCTCTTTCTCTTTCTCACAAATAAATAAATAAATAAAAAGAAATTAAATTTTTTTAAAAAAAATGACATGCAAAGTTATTCTCTGGCCTCCACACTCCCACGCACGCACATGCGCGTGCACACACACACACACACATGAATGTACATGGAAAAACAGGTACTGGGGCCTGGGGAGATGGCTTAGCAGTTAAGGTGCTTGCCTGCAAAGCCTAAGGACCCAGATTTGATTCTCTAGCTACACTTGTAAGCCAGATGCACAAGGTGGTGCATACATCTGAAGTTTGTTTGCAATGTCTAGAGGCCCTGGCGTGCCCATTCTCTCTCTCTCTCTAATAAATAAATACATTAATTAAATATTTATTAATTAATAAATTAAAAACCAGTGCCACACATTGAGCCCTTAATATGTGGGCTTGGCTCCTATCCCTTACAGCTCTGCCCCCAGGCTACGTGGCATACATTCTTAATCAAATGTAGTCCCCACAGCAAGCCACAAAGCAGGTAATGTCTATAACTTCATTACAGATGAGGATGGTGTGAAAATCCCTAGGTCTCAAAGCTAGTGGCAGAGCTGGCATCCAAACCTGGGATGGAAGCCCTCACATCTCAGCACTCTTGTTGCTCAAAACTGCCTCCTGTGCCATCCTCCAGCTGCACCCACCCTCCTCCACTCCCAACCCCACTCTTACTTACAAACGGATCCAGAAAGCAGCTGCCACACCACCGAGTCTCGAATCAGGCCTCCTGGAAGCAACCGTAATCTTCAGACAATCCCGTGAAACCACTTGAGAACCGATCCTGTGAGCTCCAAGCCAGACGGGATGAGGGCCCCAAGGATGGCCACTCCAGCCCCAGCCGAGGTAGAGAGATGGAACTGGAGAAGGAGAGCCCTCTCAGCTCTGAAGCCTCCTCCACGGGCTCTCCTGAAGCCAGGTTCCAATTTACTTCAGGCCTACTTGCAGAACTTTTTTTTTTTTTTTTTTCTAGTTGAGATCATCTTTAAACACAGTTGAGGGTTTTGCTGTGGGTGCATAACACACCTTTCAGAGAACAAGCAGCTTTCCTGGTGGTAAGCTAAGTGGATCCACGAAGTGCCTCACACTCAGAGAATCTAGAGGCTGCTGTGGAGGAAACGGTGTCGTGTGACAAAACCATCAGATGGAGAGTCAAGCTCTGAACTTTAAACGCATCAGAAGCTCTTCCAGTGACGCTTTGCTGTGCAGTGGAAATCAGGTGATAGTGACCTTCATTTCCCCTTGTAACTTGATCTCATGACTATCCTTTCAAACTCTGGACCTCATGCACTACATTTCCACATCTCCCAGTACCTTCAGGTGTGACTTACCCGTCAAAAATCCAGTTGTAAAAGTGCTAAAAATGGGGGCTACAGAGATGGTTTAGCAGTTAAGGCGCTTGCCTACATAGCCTAATGACCCAGGTTCAATTCCCCAGTACCCATGTAAAGCCAGATGCACGAAGTGGCACATGCATTTGAAGTTCGTTTGCAGCAGCTGGAGGCCCTGGCACACCTATTCTCTCTCTCTCTCTCTCTTTCTCACTCTTTCCTATCTCTTTTTTAAATATTTTATTTATTTATTTATTTATTTATTTATTTATTTATTTATTTATTTATTTATTAAGAGAGAGAGAGAGGCTGATAGATAAAGGACGGGCACACCAGGGCCGCTAGCCACTATAAACGAATTCCAGACACATGTGCCACCTTGTGTATCTGGATTTATGTGGGAAATGAACTCAGGTTCTTAGGCTTTGCAGGCAAGTGCCTTAACTGCTAAGCTATCTCCAGCCCAAATTATTTTTTAAAGTGCTAAAAATGATGAGAATAGTGTGTTATTACCATGCACAAAATGACCAAGGAAGGGCCTTTGCTTCAGGTATAGCTAGATCCAGGTGCTCAGCTAATATGATCAAGGCTTAGCCTCCCCCTGGGCCACTATTCTGCTTCTCTCTGTTTGAGATTATTTATTGTTTTGGTGTGTGTAGTAAGTGGGACATGCATGCATGTGTACACATGGTTATGCACCAGTGTATACAGGTGTGTGTGTGCCCCATGCACACATGAGCAGAGGCCAGAGTGCACTGAGTATCCTCCTATCTCATTCTTCCTGCCCTGAGACAGGATCTCTCACTGAACCTGGAGCTTACAGTGATCCTCCTATCTCCACCCCCACCCCACATACACATGAATAACATAGACATGAAAAAAGTGTGGATAATTGTAATGAACTGGGAATTAAGACACATGAATTGGGGTCCCACCCTTCCTACTGACTGGGTGATCCAATCTCCCGAGTGTCCATCCTCACCTATGAACCAACGTGACGTGATGGTCAAGTGCACAAGCCGCTAAAGTTCAAGCATCCTTTTGGCCATTGACTAGCTATGTGAGTTTAGGAAAGTAACCGAACCCTGTGCCCCAACTTCCTTTAATCCAGGGTTCCATAACTTCGATGCCATTGACATTTTGGTCATTCTGAGGGGGAGGTGGCACACCTAAAACTGTAGGATGTTTAGCTGCGACCTTAGCTCCTACCAGGAGATCCCAATCAAAAGTGACTCTGGGTATGGAGAGATGGCTTAGTGGTTAAGGTGCTTGTCTACAAAACCAAAGGACCCAGGTTCAACTCCCCAGGACCCACATAAGCCAGAAGCACAAGGGGGTGCATGCATCTGGAGTTTGTTTGCAGTGGCTGGAGGCCCTGATGTGCCCATTCTCTCCCTCTCTCTCTCTCTCTCTCTCTCTCTCTCTCTCTCTCACCTGCCTATTTTTGTATCTCTCTCTCTCTCTCTCTCAAATAAATAAAAATAAAATATTTTTTTAAATGACTCTGGATCCCTGACAATGGGCAAAGCAACACCTCATTGGTGGTGGAGGTCTTATACCAGTCAGGGGCAGAACTGATGGAAGTCCTTTGAACATCCTAGCTTGATGCCTACTTGGTGGCCAAAGCTGTTTCATGCTTAGGGCACAACTCGGGGGCGGGGGGGAGTGTCTCCAGCCAGGTGTGGTGGCGCACGCCTTCAATCCCAGCACTCAGGAAGCAGAGGTAAGAGGATCGCCATTAGTTCAAGGCCACCCTGAGACCACATAGTGAATCCGAGGTCAGCATGGGCTAGAGTGAAACCCTTCCTCAGGGAAAGAAAAGTGTCTCCAGCCACTGTCAAATGTACACTTGGGTGACAGTTGTCCCCAACTAGAAACCACTGATAGGGGAAAATAATAGAAAATCCCTCATGTAATAGCAGAACATTCCTCATATAATAGAGGCTTGTTTGAGACAGGGTCTCATGCAGCCTTTTTGTTGCTGTTGTTTGTTTATTTTTGTTTTCCCAGGTAGGGTCCTGCTCTAGCCCAGGCTGATCTGGAATTCACTATGTAGTCTCAGGGTGGCCTCAAACTCATGGCCATCCTCCTACCTTTGCCTCCTGAGGGCTGGGTTTAAAGGCATGCACCACCATGCCCAGCTCATGTAGCCTTTTGCATGAGGCAAAGCTAGCTGACTTAGCCCACAATTTACCTGTAAATGCTGAAAAAGCCAATAAAGATAATAAATAATAAAACAACCTTCATGGAGCTGGGAAGATTGCTCAGTGGTTAAAAGCACATATTTGCAAAGTTTCCAGCCTGGGTTCAATTCCCAACCCACCATGTAAGCCAGACACAAAAAGTAGTACATGAGGGCTAGAGAGATGGCTTTGTGGTTAAGGCGTTTGCCTGCAAAGTTAAAGGATCCAGGTTCGACTCTCCAGGACCCACGTAAGCCAGATGCACAAGGGGGCACATGCATCTGGAGTTCATTTGTAGTGGCTACTGGCACACCCATTCTCTCTCTCTCTCTCTCTCTCTCTCTCTCTCTTTACCTCTTTCTTTCAAATAAATTAATTAATAAAATAAAATAAAATAAAAAGTGGTGCATGTGTCTGATATTCATTTGCAGTGCCCATCCCCAAAGTCACAAAAGAATCTCTTTGTCAAGGCTTTCTCTTCCAACATGAAAGTCACAGATCTCTGCATTTTCTTGCATTTCTCTGAGGTTAAGACTTCTTCTTCTATGTTTAACACATCTTTCTGATCCAGGTTGTCTGAACATCAGGGTCCCAGCAGGAACAGGACTCTTGACCTGCACTCCCCAGGGCAAAGTCAGCAAGCAGGCGGGGTAGCACCTTTGAGGCCAGTAGATCCCCAGCAGGAGCCATCTTCGAGGCAGAAATGGACTGGTGACCTGTCCACCACTGCCTTCTCTGACAGTGATGGAGGCAGATCTCAACATGTACAATGTCTGGCCAGGAGACCATAGTCAAGTAGTTCTAAAAGCACAGAAGATAGAAATGCACTGTGTCCTAACCAAGCCGCTTGGTACTTGACTATGGGATGGGGCTCAGCCATCTCTCTGACCCCAGATATGCAATGGTAGCATTAAGAATGACTGCAGGGCTGGAGAAATGGCTTAGTGGTTGAGGCGCTTGCTTGCAAAGCCTAAGGACTCATGTTCTACTCTCCAGATCCCACATAAGCCAGATGCACAAGTTGATGCAAGCATGCAAGGTCACACATGTGCACAAGGTGGCACACATGTCTGGAGTTTGAATACAGTGGCTGGAGGCCCTAGAGTGCCAATTCTCTCTCTCTCTCTCTCTCTCTTTCTCACTCTCTTGCATTTTAAAAAATGGCCAGTATGTTGGGCTTGCCTCAGGGAAAAAAATAAAAAGAATGACTGCAGAGCTGGAGAGATGGCGTAGCAATTAAGGCGCTTGCCTGCAAAGCCTAAGGACCTGAGCTCAACTCTCCAGAACCCATGTAAGCCAGATGCACATGGTGGCTCATGCATCTGGAGTTCATTTGCAGTGACTAGAGGCCCTATGCATGCCCCATTCTCTCTCTCTTCTCTCTCCCTTTTTCTTTCTCTCTCTCTCAAATAAATAAATAAATGGAAAAATATTTGTTTAAAAAGAGTGAGTGACTATAGCCCTCAGCTGGGGAGCCAAGAGAACTGGCAGAGAAAGGAGGAAATATCTCAAGCATGCGTGCATGTGTGTGCATGTGCGTGCATGTGTGCGTACTGTGTGGGGAGTGAACATCTGTGTGCATATGTGAGGACAACCTCAGGAACACTGTCCACCCTTTTTTCCCTGTGTTGTGGTATAGTATTGTGATGCATGGTGTAGGCTCGTGTGTGTACGCAGAGGTGCATGCCCCATGCATGTGCCTGCAGAGGCCGAAGGAGAACTCTTGGTGCTCTCCTCCCATTACCCATCTGCATATTTCTTCCCTCGAGATCCGCCTCTCCCTCAACTCAGAGCTTCTGTTTGTCAGCGAGCCCCGGTGATTTTCCAGACTCCACCACCCACAGGTGAGGCAGAGGTGTGTGGTCACGCACAGCTTAGTGTCCTCCTTCACTGAGACAGGGTCTCTTGTGGGCCTGGAGATCACCAATTAGGCTAGACGGACTGGCCAGCAAGCCCTTAGATGTGCCTGTCTCTTCCTCTCAGGGCTGGGATTGCAGGCATATGCCACTAAAGCCCAGTGTATTTACATGGGTTCTGGGGATCAAACTCAAGTCCTCATGCTACACATCTCCCCAGCCCCCATGTGCATCATTCTTTGAGCTCCTCCATCACATCCCTTAGAGACCTGTATAGAGCTACTCACATTTTCAGAGGCTACAAATCTCTTGCCTCAGTAGACCTCAGGGCACAGGGGACTTCTCTGACCATTGACTCAATCAAACTTCAGTAATCTGAGTATGTATTGCTCCAAGCTGGGATGCATTTCAAAAAAAAATTTTTAATCAGTAACGGGGGCTGGAAAGATGGCATAGTGATTAAGGTGCTTGCCTGCAAAGCCTAAAGACCCAGGTTTGATTCCCCAATACCCACATCAGCCAGATGCACAAAGCAGCACATGCATCTGGAGTTCGTTTGCAGTGGCTGGAGGCCATGGCGCGCCCATACTCCCTCCCTCCCTCTCCCTCTCCCTCTCCCTCTCTCTCTCTAAGTAAGTAAATAAATAAATTGGAAAAGAAAAAATAAAAAATAAATAAAAATTTAAATAAATAAATAAATAAATAAATAAATAAATAAATAAATAAATAAATTGGTATTGGACACAGTGAGTTCCAGGATAACTGTACCAAAAAGAAAAGGAAAGGAGGGAGGGAGGGAAAGATCATTAGTGACCTTAAGTCACAGCCTTCAGCCAGTGTCCTGCTTGGAAGGCCAGCTGTGTGATCTACTGTGTTGCCTAACCTCTCCGAGCTCCCATTTTCTCGCCCGCGTATGGAGAGAACTGCACAGAGCTGCTTGAGCTAGTGTGAGGGTTTGGTCTTGTCCACGACACAAGAGTCAGTGACCAGCAAGGGCGGGTGTGGTGACTGTCACTTTGGAGTCCTTTCCTCCCCTAGCCCTGAAACACAAGGGCAGGTCTGACGTGCACAGATCACATTAGTAGTTGAAGATGACATCCCACGTCTTAGCTCTTCAGCCATCCAGCTGTCCCCAGCTACCAGAGCTGCAGCTTGGTGGGTCTTTTTACAGAATCACTTTATGGCAGACGTGCAGATGGCTAAAAGTATGAAGAACCAACCCAGCTTCTCTCCCACCAAAGTGGAAACCTTCTAGGAAATCCCTGTCTAGGGTCTGGCTCCATGGTGTCCTGTTAGCACTTGCCCTCTCTTGTCACTCCCGCTTGCTTCTGACAGCCCTTGGACCTTTCAAATAAGCTGCCTGTCTCAGGTCTGCTCTCTTTAAAAAAAAAAAAATGACTTTCTTTTATTTATTTGTGTGAGAGAGAGGGAGAAAGAGGCAGATAGCCACTGCAAATGAACTCCAGATGCATGTGCCACCTTGTGCATGTGGCTTTATGTGGGTACTGGGGTATCAAACCTGGGTCCTTTGGCTTTGCAGGCAATTGCCTTAACAGCTAAGCCATCTCTCCAGCCCCAGGAATGCTCTCTTAGGACCCCAAATTAAGATAGACGTTCCCAGAGCTGTTAAGGAAAGGAGGAAAGAGGCTGAACTTGGCCGTGGTGGCTTACCATCTGGTCTTCCAGAACTAATGACTTATGAGTCTCTTTCTTTCAAATAAATTAATTAATAAAATAAAATAAAATAAAAAGTGGTGCATGTGTCTGATATTCATTTGCAGTGCCCATCCCCAAAGTCACAAAAGAATCTCTTTGTCAAGGCTTTCTTCCAACATGAAAGTCACAGATCTCTGCATTTTCTTGCATTTCTCTGAGGTTAAGACTTCTTCTTCTATGTTTAACACATCTTTCTGATCCAGGTTGTCTGAACATCAGGTCCCAGCAGGAACAGGACTCTTGACCTGCACTCCCAGGCAAAGTCAGCAAGCAGGCGGGTAGCACCTTTGAGGCCAGTAGATCCCCAGCAGGAGCCATCTTGAGGCAGAAATGGACTGGTGACCTGTCCACCACTGCCTTCTCTGACAGTGATGGAGGCAGATCTCAACATGTACAATGTCTGGCCAGGAGACCATAGTCAAGTAGTTCTAAAAGCACAGAAGATAGAAATGCACTGTGTCCCAACCAAGCCGCTTGGTACTTGACTATGGGATGGGGCTCAGCCATCTCTCTGACCCCAGATATGCAATGGTAGCATTAAGAATGACTGCAGGGCTGGAGAAATGGCTTAGTGGTTGAGGCGCTTGCTTGCAAAGCCTAAGGACTCATGTTCTACTCTCCAGATCCCACATAAGCCAGATGCACAAGTTGATGCAAGCATGCAAGGTCACACATGTGCACAAGGTGGCACACATGTCTGGAGTTTGAATACAGTGGCTGGAGGCCCTAGAGTGCCAATTCTCTCTCTCTCTCTCTCTCTCTTTCTCACTCTCTTGCATTTTAAAAAATGGCCAGTATGTTGGGCTTGCCTCAGGGAAAAAAATAAAAAGAATGACTGCAGAGCTGGAGAGATGGCGTAGCAATTAAGGCGCTTGCCTGCAAAGCCTAAGGACCTGAGCTCAACTCTCCAGAACCCATGTAAGCCAGATGCACATGGTGGCTCATGCATCTGGAGTTCATTTGCAGTGACTAGAGGCCCTATGCATGCCCCATTCTCTCTCTCTTTCTCTCTCCCTCTTTTTCTTTCTCTCTCTCTCAAATAAATAAATAAATGGAAAAATATTTGTTTAAAAAGAGTGAGTGACTATAGCCCTCAGCTGGGGAGCCAAGAGAACTGGCAGAGAAAGGAGGAAATATCTCAAGCATGCGTGCATGTGTGTGCATGTGCGTGCATGTGTGTGCGTGTGGGGGAGTGAACATCTGTGTGCATATGTGAGGACAACCTCAGGAACACTGTCCACCCTTTTTTCCCTGTGTTGTGGTATAGTATTGTGATGCATGGTGTAGGCTCGTGTGTGTACGCAGAGGTGCATGCCCCATGCATGTGCCTGCAGAGGCCGAAGGAGAACTCTTGGTGCTCTCCTCCCATTACCCATCTGCATATTTCTTCCCTCGAGATCCGCCTCTCCCTCAACTCAGAGCTTCTGTTTGTCAGCGAGCCCCGGTGATTTTCCAGACTCCACCACCCACAGGTGAGGCAGAGGTGTGTGGTCACGCACAGCTTAGTGTCCTCCTTCACTGAGACAGGGTCTCTTGTGGGCCTGGAGATCACCAATTAGGCTAGACGGACTGGCCAGCAAGCCCTTAGATGTGCCTGTCTCTTCCTCTCCAGGGCTGGGATTGCAGGCATATGCCACTAAAGCCCAGTGTATTTACATGGGTTCTGGGGATCAAACTCAAGTCCTCATGCTACACATCTCCCCAGCCCCCATGTGCATCATTCTTTGAGCTCCTCCATCACATCCCTTAGAGACCTGTATAGAGCTACTCACATTTTCAGAGGCTACAAATCTCTTGCCTCAGTAGACCTCAGGGCACAGGGGACTTCTCTGACCATTGACTCAATCAAACTTCAGTAATCTGAGTATGTATTGCTCCAAGCTGGGATGCATTTCAAAAAAAAATTTTTAATCAGTAACGGGGGCTGGAAAGATGGCATAGTGATTAAGGTGCTTGCCTGCAAAGCCTAAAGACCCAGGTTTGATTCCCCAATAATACCCACATCAGCCAGATGCACAAAGCAGCACATGCATCTGGAGTTCGCTTGCAGTGGCTGGAGGCCATGGCGCCATACTACCCTCCCTCCCTCCCTCTCCCTCCCTCTCTCTAAGTAAGTAAATAAATAAATTGGAAAAGAAAAAAATAAAAATAAATAAAAATTTAAATAAATAAATAAATAAATAAATAAATAAATAAATAAATAAATTGGTATTGGACACAGTGAGTTCCAGGATAACTGTACCAAAAAAGAAAAGGAAAAGGAGGGAGGAGGGAAAGATCATTAGTGACCTTAAGTCACAGCCTTCAGCCAGTGTCCTGCTTGGAAGGCCAGCTGTGTGATCTACTGTGTTGCCTAACCTCTCCGAGCTCCCATTTTCTCGCCCGCGTATGGAGAACTGCACAGAGCTGCTTGAGCTAGTGTGAGGGTTTGGTCTTGTCCACGACACAAGAGTCAGTGACCAGCAAGGGCGGGTGTGGTGACTGTCACTTTGGAGTCCTTTCTCCCCTAGCCCTGAAACACAAGGGCAGGTCTGACGTGCACAGATCACATTAGTAGTTGAAGATGACATCCCACGTCTTAGCTCTTCAGCCATCCAGCTGTCCCCAGCTACCAGAGCTGCAGCTTGGTGGGCCTTTTTACAGAATCACTTTATGGCAGACGTGCAGATGGCTAAAAGTATGAAGAACCAACCCAGCTTCTCTCCCACCAAAGTGGAAACCTTCTAGGAAATCCCTGTCTAGGGTCTGGCTCCATGGTGTCCTGTTAGCACTTGCCCTCTCTTGTCACTCCCGCTTGCTTCTGACAGCCCTTGGACCTTTCAAATAAGCTGCCTGTCTCAGGTCTGCTCTCTTTTAAAAAAATGACTTTCTTTTATTTATTTGTGTGAGAGAGAGGGAGAAAGAGGCAGATAGCCACTGCAAATGAACTCCAGATGCATGTGCCACCTTGTGCATGTGGCTTTATGTGGGTACTGGGGTATCAAACCTGGGTCCTTTGGCTTTGCAGGCAATTGCCTTAACAGCTAAGCCATCTCTCCAGCCCCAGGAATGCTCTCTTAGGACCCCAAATTAAGATAGACATTCCCAGAGCTGTTAAGGAAAGGAGGAAAGAGGCTGAACTTGGCCGTGGTGGCTTACCATCTGGTCTTCCAGAACTAATGACTTATGAGTGCTTAAGGAGAGGACTCCAATCGAGGGAACTTCCTAGTTGCTTAAAGAAAGAAGAAAGAAAGAAAGAAAGAAAGAAAGAAAGAAAGAAAGAAAGAAAGAAAGAAAGAAAGAAAGAAAGGAAGGAAGGAAGGAAAGAAGGACAGGAGACGTAGCACAGTACGTAGACTGCTTGCCAAGTGTGCACAAGGCCCTGGGTTCAGTCCCTAGCACCACATAATGCAAAGCATGATGGCATGTGCCTATAATCCCAGCACTTGGGAGATGACGGCAGGAGGATCAAGAGTTTACGGTAATCCTCAGCTGCATAGCCAGTTCAAGGCCAGTCTGGGCTTCATGAGATCCTATCTCAAAAAGTCAGTCAGGGGTGCCAGGTGTGGTGGCGCACGCCTTTAATCCCAGCACTCGGGAGGCAGAGGTAGGAGGATCACGATGAGTTCAAGGCCACCCTGAGAATACAGAGTGAATTCCAGGTCAGCCTAGGCCAGAATGAGACCCTACTTTGAAAAACAAAACAAAACAAAACAAAAAAGTCAGTCAGGGGCTGGAGAGATAGCTTAGCTTGTTGCGAAGCCTAAGGACCCATGTTCAACTCTCCAGGTCCCACGTTAGCCAGATGCACAAGGTGATGCAAGCACACAGGTGGTACATACATCTGGAGTTCAATTGCAGTGGCAGGAGGCCCTGGCACACCAACTCTCTCTCTTTCTCTCACACACATAAAAAAAATTTTTAAGTCAGTCATACCATGTCACATCTCGGCTCTGAGGCCTTCCACGGCTCCCATCTTCATCAGAGTAACAGTCAGAGGGGTTCCACAGTGGTTCCGCGGCTCCACCCAACCTGCCCCTGAGTTGGCTTTGTCTCTCCTTGCTGCCCTTTCCCCAGACTGGCTTCTCTGCCCATACCTATGCGTGACCAGCACAGTCTAGCTTGATGCTACCATCCTCTGCCCCGAACAATTCCAGAAGCTCTGGCTTCTCACAGGACATTCTCACATGTGCATAAGGCGAGGTTCATGCTCCATCACACAACTGGCATGAGAATTCACTGTCCCACTTAGCCCAGAGTATATGGTGTGTGTGTTTATACAGCTATGGAAAAGCCCCAGGGCCCAACACCCCCCTGACAAGGAAGAAGGGGACTGTTACAGTTACCTTTGTGTAGCTGGGACAAAACACCTGACCAAAAGCAGCCAATGGGAGAAAAGGCTTTATTTTGGCTGACAGTCTTGAGCGGAAGCTTCATGATGGCAGGGCAAGCAGAGACCGGACATCACTTCTACCATAGCAGGTGGGAAACAGCAAGAGAGTGAGTTGAGCTCGCCCCCGGAAACACACCTCCTCCAGCAGGGCTCCACCTCTCAAATTGCCACCAGCTGGAGACCAGGCATTCTGAACACATGAGTTTGGGCAAGAAGGAGATGCTCAGTGGTTAAAGGCACATGCTTGCAAAGCCTGAGGGCCTGGCTTCAATTCCCCAGTACCCACCTAAAGCCAGATGCACAAAGTAGCACATGCATATGGAGTTTGTTTGCAATGACAGGAGGTCCTTGTGTGCCAGTGAGCAAATACTCACTGTCTCTTCTCTCTCAAGTAAATAAATACTTTTAAAAAGATAGCCGGAGCTGGGCGTGGTGGCACACGCCTTTAATCCCAGCACTTGGGAGGCAGAGGTAGAAAGATTACCATGAGTTCAAGGCCACCCTGAGAATACAGAGTGAATTCCAGGTCAGCCTGGGCTACAGTGAGACCCTACCTCAAAAAAATAAATAAATAAAACACAATTTAAAATTAAAAGGGAATTTTTTTTTTTTTACTATTTATTTATTCAGCGAGAGAGAAAGAGGCAGAGAGAGAGAGAGAGAGAGAATGCACATGCCAGGGCCTTCAGCCACTGCAAATGAACTCCAGATGCATGCACCACCTTTGTGTGTCTGGCTTACATGGTTCCTGGGGAATTGAACGTGGGTCCTTAGGCTTCACGGGCAAACACCTAAGCCATTAAGCCTTCTCTCCAGCCACCCCCAAAATTTTTAAGAAAACATGATTTGATGGGGAACATCTGATTCAAAGCACCATGGGGACTGTGCTCACCTCCCCCACAGTGCTGCATCTGCACTTCCCATGATAAGCAAGAGCCCCTGTGCCAATGTACCACCTCCTCAGGGGCTCCGCCAATGCTGACGTGAGGACTTTGTGAAGCTGTAAATCAGCTCTGTTCATCCTGCTCCTTCCACCCTGAACAGAATGAACTGTTCTGCAAGCCTGGGTGGTGGGGGTGGAGCAAGCCTTGAAAGACCCTTATCAGGGCTGGCGAGATGGTTTGGCGGTTAAAGTGCATGCCTGTGAAGCCTAAGGACCCATGTTCGATCTCTCTCCAGATCCCACGTAAGCTAGACTCACAAATGTGAGACAAGCACAAGGTCTAGAGTTCAAATGCAGTGGTTGAGGCCTTGGCGTGCCAATTCATTCTCTCTCTCTCTTTCTCTCTCTCTCTCTGAAAAATAAAAAAGAAAGATCCTTATCAACCTTTTATCAACCTTGGTTGATTAAAAAGGGCTGGGGGCTGGAGAGATTGCCCAGTGGTTAAGGTGCTTGCCTGCAAAGCCTAATGGCCCAGGCTCTATTCCCTAGTACCTACGTAAAGCCAGATGCAGGGAGGGGTGCATGCAACAGTAGTTTGTTTGCAGTGACTAAAGGCCCTAGCACACCCATTCTCTCCGTCTTCTCTCTTCTCTCTATCTCTCTCGACTTGCAAATAAATAAAAAATTTTAAAGGGCTAAGGGGCTAAAGAGATAGTTTAGCAGTTAAATGCACTTGCCTGAAAAGCCTAACAATCCAAGTTTGATTCCCCAGTACCCACATAAAGCCAGATGCACAAAGTGTAGTTTATTTGCAGCGGCTGGAAGCCTTGGTGTGCCCATTTACTCTCGCGCTGTCTCTCCTTGCAAATAAATGAATAAAAATATTTATTTATTTATTTATTTATTTACTTGCAAGCAGAGAGAGATAGAAGAGAGGCAGAGAGAGAATGGGCATGCCAGGGCCTCTAGCCACTGCAAACACACTTGAGATGCATGCGCCCCCTTGTGCATCTGGCTTACGTGGGTCCTGGAGAATTGAACTAGGATCCTTTGGCTTTGCAGGCAAATGCCTTAACCGCTCAGCCATTTCTCCAGCCCTAAAAATATTTTTTTAATTTTTAAAATTATTTATGTATTTTTGGAGAGAGACACAGAGAGAGAGACAGACAGAGAGGGATGGAGGGAGACAGATAGAGATGGGCGCGCCAACAGTCTCTCAGCTGCTGTGAACAAAATCCAGATGTTTGCGCCCCCTTGTGGGCAAGTGCGGCATTGCGCCCTTGTGTCACTTTGCATCTGGCTAAACGTGGGACCTGGAGATTGGAACCGCCGGAGATTGGAACCAGTGTTCTTAGGCTTAGCAGGCAGGCGCCTTAACCGCTAAGCCATCTCTCCAGCCCCCTAAAAATATTTTTTAAAGAAAAACAGAAGCTGTGAACCTGAGTTCAATCCTAGCACCCATATAAAAGCTGGGTGTTATAGCATGTGCCTACAATCCTGGCATTGAGGAGGCGGAGACAGGGCCTCTCACTGAACCTGGAAGGAGCTCATTAGACCAGCTCTTTCCACCAGCTAGTTTAACCTAATTGGTGAGCTCCAGGTTCAGTGAGAGGCCCTGTCTCAATAAGATATTCCTCAGTAACAGCATTCCTAAGGGTAACTCCCAGAATTGTCCTCTGGCCTGCACATTCTCCCCGCCACACACACCCCACACACACACACAGGAGCATATATACTCACAAAGGCACTTGGGGATGCATGAATGTGAGTGGAGGAAGATGAGTGAGAGAAGGAGTGGAGCACTCCGTCAGTGAGACTAGCTGTGCCCAAGGCAACAATAAACACCACGCATTTTCACCTAAGCTCATCTTAGGAGGCAGCTTAAATGACACGGGTGTCCATTTGAGTGATGCTGGGACATTTCCAGATACCTGGCATTAATCACAGTAACACCAGCCCTCCACAGCAGGCATTTGCAAGTCTCACTGACATCACGGGGTCCGCGGGGATAGAGAAGGAGGGCGCAACAGGGAGGACAAAGAGGAAGGACGGGGCTCTGGCTATCAGGGCCTTTCTGCTATGGCTTCAGACCTCAGGGCTCAGGAAAAACTCTTCTTACTTTTTAAAATTTTATTTATTTGGTCAGGTGTGGTGGCGCACACCTTTAATCCCAGCACTCAGGAGACTGAGGTAGAAGGATCATTGTAAGTTCGAGGTCAGCCTGGAGCTACAGAGTGAGTTTCAGGTCAGCCCAGGATATAGTGAGACCCTATCTCGAATAACACACACACACACACACACACACACACACACACACACACACACACGTATTTATTTGTACTGGTCAGAGAGGGGAGCAGACCAAGCTGTCTTGCCATTGCAAATGAACACCAGATGCTTGCACCATTTTTTTTTCTGTTTTTCTGTTTTGTTTTGTTTTGTTTTTGTTTTTGTTTTTGTTTTTGTTTTTGAGATAGGGTGTCACTCTAGCTCAGGCTGACTGGAATTCTCTATGTAGTCTCAGGCTGGCTTTGAACTCAGTGATCTTCCTACCTCTCCCTCCCAAATGCTGGTATTAAAGGCATGAGCCACCATGCCTGACCTTTATTTTTTGAATCTGTCTTTACATGAGTGCTGGGGAATTGAACCTGGGCCAGCAGGCTTTGCAAGCAAGCACTTATAATCACTGAGCCACCTCCTCAGCCCTCTTCATATTTATTTTTGGAGAGACACACAGAGAGAGACAGAGAGAGAGGGAGAGGAAGACAGATAGAGATGGGTGTGCCAGCAGCCTCTCAGCTGCTGCGAACAAAATCCAGATGCGTGTGCCCCCTTGTGGTCAAGTGCAGCATTGTGCCCTTGTGTCACTTTGCATCTGGCTAAATGTGGGACCTGGAGATTGGAACCAGCGTTCCTTAGGCTTAGGAGGCAGGCGCCTTAACCTCTAAGCCATCTCTCCAGCTCCGTATTTTTAGAAGCAGCCAGAAGTGGCAGAAGATCTGATTCTTGCCCAGCACCCAAGTGCGCAGGCCTTTCAGAATTGCCCAGAGGAAAAGCAGTGTTTCTGATCATGTCCGTCTGCCCAGCTGAGCTGAGACACGTAAATGCTTCCTTAGTCTCCGCTACGAGGGGGCAGCCTCCTAAATTTCAGCCACAGGGTCTGGGATAGAACTCCAGTTTTAGGACATCTGACAGATGCCTCTCCTACGCGTCACTCTGGGTAGATAACTTAGAGAGGAAAGGAGAGAGGAAAGGAGAATGGTATGTGAGAGCAATTGAAAAGTAGAACCAGGTTCAAATCCCAGCTTCACCTCCTAGCTGTTCTGTGCACATTGCTGGGCACATTGCTGGACTTCTCTAAGCTTCACTGACATCTTTTTGTTTTTCCTTCTTAAATCCCCTCAGCATCCAGTGCCTGAAGACTTTCCACCTTCCAAGATTTTGCCTTGGAATTAGATGTTAATCAACTTCTAGGAGAATCCCCTTGGAAAAGGCAAAATTCCCTTCCAAAGTCTCCTAATCTGCCCAGAATACTGAAGAATGGGATTGTTTACCAGAGATAAGCTAGTTGTTTCATGGGATCCCAGTGAGATGGGGAAAAACAGACACGTAAGATTTGGCTGGGTTCATGTATTAGTTACAGGTTGTTTTTCATTGCTGTGGCCAAATACCTGAACAAGAAGTAACTTAAGCCGGGCGTGGTGGCGCACGCCTATAATCCCAGCACTCGGGAGGCAGAGGTAGGAGGATCGCTGTGAGTTCGAGGCCACCCTGAGATGACATAGTGAATTCCAGGTCAGCCTGAGCTAGAGTGAGACCCTACCTCGAAACCACCACCCCCCAAAAAAAGAAGAAGTAACCTTAAGGAAGGAATGGTTGGTTTGGGCTCACAGTTCCAGGGAGTAAAGTCCACCATGGTAAGGAAAGCATGCCGGCAGGAAGTGGCTGGCCACATTGTGTCCTCAGTCAGGAAATAGCGAGAGTGAACAAGAAGGAGGACCAGGGGCTGGGGAGATGCTCAGCGGTTAAGGTATTTGGCTGCAAAGCCTAACGACCCAGGTTCAATTCCCCAGTATCCACATAAAGCCAGATGCACAAAAGCGGTGCACGCATCTGAAGTTAGCTTGCAGTGGCTGGAGCCCTGGCATGCCTATGCTATCTGTCTGTCTCTCTTCTATCTCCCTCTGCTTAAAAATCAATAAATAATTTAAATATATTGTATTTATTTATTTGAGAGAGAAAAAGAGGCAGAGAGAGAGGGAGGGAGAGAATGGGTATGCCAGGGCCTCCAGCCAATGCAAATGAACTCCAGATCATACACCCCCTTCTGCATCTGGTTTACATGGGGCCTGGAGAATTGAACCTGGATCCTTTGGCTTTGCAGACAAACCCTTAACCACTAAGCCATCTCTCCAGCCTCCTAAATACATAATTTAAAAGACAAAAAAAATAAAATAGGAGAGCCAGGCTATAAAACTTCAAGGCCAGCCAGGTGTGGTGGTGCACGCCTTTAATTCCAGCACTCGGGAGCCAGAGGTAGGAGTATCGCCATGAGTTCGAGGCCATCCTGAGACTACATAGTGAATCCCAGGTCAGCCTGGGCTAGAATGAGACCCTACCTCGGAAAAAAAAAAAAAAACCTTCAATGACCCATTTGCTCCATTGAGGAGCCACCTCCTGAAGAACCCACAATCTTCCCCCAAAGCACCACCAGCTAGGGACCAAATGTTCAAACACAGGAGCCATGGGGGACATTTCACAGCCAAGCCACAAGAGCAAGGATGAACATGAGACCTGCAGAAGAAATTGCTCCCAGAGGAAGGAAAACAATGGGGTCCTGAGAAGAGAGGGCAGGACTCCATTTCCCCTGGGAAAACAGCAGATCACATGAACCAAACTTTATTGACCAGCTGCTAGCTACCAGGCATTATGTGAGGGACTTTACAATCTTCGTGTTTCTAAAAAGCTCATTTCACAGATGATAAAACAGAGATAAAGTAACTGACTCTGGATTTACCAGGCATATGTGGGAAAGCCAGCTTGAAATCCAAGAGCGCTTTATTGATGACAATAGATGAATGACAGTCCTAAGATGGGGCTGGGGAATGAGGACATGGAGAAAGGAGGGAGCAAGAAGGAAAGGAAGTTGCCAAGAGACAATCCCCGGGCACTCTGCCACACTCTGCAGAGAGATCTCTAGCAAGGGCTGGGGATCCACATCCTGGGGTGAGCGGGTCCCTGAGAAGAGCTAGCTGTCATAACACGTTCCCCTCCTTCATTCCTTGGAGCTCAAATTGGTCCAGGTCTCTGAAATTGTTACCATGGAAACCACTTCTCCAGTTGTCAGGGAGCTGGGGCCAAGTGGCAGGAGGCTGAGAGAAAGGGCTGGCGTGGGCCTGAAGAGTGAGCACCTGAGGCCCCAGGAGGCAGTGCCAGGGTCACCAGATGGCTGTGGCCAGAGGCCAGCACTGCTCCATAGTACAGGTCTCAAGCAATGCCTGGTCTGCTAGGTACTTTTCAAACTGATGGAGCTCTGCCAGAAGGAAAAGAAAAGACCTACAGAAAAACACAAATGTTCTCATTTTATGTAGTGCTAGGGCTCAAATCCAGGCCTCAGGCCTGCTAGGTAAGCACTCTGCCACTGAGCTAAGCCCCAGACCTGAGAAACATGAACCATATGGGGGATTTTTGGCAGTGCCTCCCATGTGCCAAGATTCTAGCAGGGCACTGGGATATAATTGGAGAGTCTGCACAGAGAGCTGTCCATCCCCAAGTATAACATCCTATAAGAACTCCAATATGGTCTGGAGAGATTGCTCAGTAGTTAAGGTGCTTGCTTGTAAAGCTTGACGGCCTGGGTTACATTCCCCAGTACCCGTGTAAAGCCAGATACACAAAGTGGTGCTTAAGTCTGAGTTTGTTTGCAGTGGCAAGAGGCCCCTGACATGCCCATTCTCTCTCTCCTTCTCTCTCTTTCTCTCGCTCTTTACAAATAAATAAATGTATATATAATTTTAAAAGAACTCCAATGAACCAAGTACTGTCTGAAATCCCAGCATTCAAGAGGATAGCCAGTTTGGTCAAGGCCAGTCTGGGCTACACAAGAGAATATTGTCTCAAAATCAAACAACAGAGTTGGAAGGATTGCTCAGTGGTTAAGGAGCTTGCCTACAAAGCCCAATGACCTGGGTTCTATTCCCCAATACCCATGTAAGCCAGATGCACAAAGTGGTGCACACATCTGGAGTTCATTTGCAGTGGCTGAAGGCCCTGACATGCCTATAGTCTCTCTGTCTGTGTCTCTCTGCTTGCAAATAAATATATAAAATATTTTTTTAAAGAAAACAAGGCTGAGCTGGAGAGATGGCTTAGCAGTTAAGGCACTTGCCTGAAAAGCCGAAGGACATCAATTCAATTCCCCAGAACCCATGAAAGATGCACAAGGTGGCCCATGTGTCTGGAGTTCATTTGCAGTGGCTGGATGAAACGACATGCCCATTATCTCTCTCTCTCTCAAATAAATTAATAAAAATAAAATATTTTTAAAATGAAAAGAAAACAAGGCTGGGCTTAATGATGCATGCCTTTAATCCCAGCACTTGGGAGGCAGAGGTAGGAGGATCACTGTGAGTTTGAGGCCAACCTGAGACTACATAGTGAATTCCAGGTCAGTCTAGACTGACTAGAGCAAGACCCTACCTCAAAAAAAAAAGCCAGCCGGGCGTGGTGGCGCACGTCTTTAATCCCAGCACTCGGGAGGCAGAGATAGGAGGATCGCATTGAGAGCCACCTCCTGAAGAACCCACAATCTTCCCCAAAGCACCACCAGCTAGGGACCAAATGTTCAAACACAGGAGCCATGGGGGACATTTCACAGCCAAGCCACAAGAGCAAGGATGAACATGAGACCTGCAGAAGAAATTGCTCCCAGAGGAAGGAAAACAATGGGGTCCTGAGAAGAGAGGGCAGGACTCCATTTCCCCTGGAAAACAGCAGATCACATGAACCAAACTTTATTGACCAGCTGCTAGCTACCAGGCATTATGTGAGGGGACTTTACAATCTTCGTGTTTCTAAAAGCTCATTTCACAGATGATAAAACAGAGATAAAGTAACTGACTCTGGATTTACCAGGCATATGTGGGAAAGCCAGCTTGAAATCCAAGAGCGCTTTATTGATGACAATAGATGAATGACAGTCCTAAGATGGGGCTGGGGAATGAGGACATGGAGAAAGGAGGGAGCAAGAAGGAAAGGAAGTTGCCAAGAGACAATCCCCGGGCACTCTGCCACACTCTGCAGAGAGATCTCTAGCAAGGGCTGGGGATCCACATCCTGGGGTGAGCGGGTCCCTGAGAAGAGCTAGCTGTCATAACACGTTCCCCTCCTTCATTCCTTGGAGCTCAAATTGGTCCAGGTCTCTGAAATTGTTACCATGGAAACCACTTCTCCAGTCGTCAGGGGGAGCTGGGGCCAAGTGGCAGGAGGCTGAGAGAAAGGGCTGGCGTGGGCCTGAAGAGTGAGCACCTGAGGCCCCAGGAGGCAGTGCCAGGGTCACCAGATGGCTGTGGCCAGAGGCCAGCACTGCTCCATAGTACAGGTCTCAAGCAATGCCTGGTCTGCTAGGTACTCTTCAAACTGATGGAGCTCTGCCAGAAGGAAAAGAAAAGACCTACAGAAAAACACAAATGTTCTCATTTTATGTAGTGCTAGGGCTCAAATCCAGGCCTCAGGCCTGCTAGGTAAGCACTCTGCCACTGAGCTAAGCCCCAGACCTGAGAAACATGAACCATATGGGGGATTTTTGGCAGTGCCTCCCATGTGCCAAGATTCTAGCAGGGCGCTGGGATATAATTGGAGAGTCTGCACAGAGAGCTGTCCATCCCCAAGTATAACATCCTATAAGAACTCCAATATGGTCTGGAGAGATTGCTCAGTAGTTAAGGTGCTTGCTTGTAAAGCTTGACGGCCTGGGTTACATTCCCCAGTACCCGTGTAAAGCCAGATACACAAAGTGGTGCTTAAGTCTGGAGTTTGTTTGCAGTGGCAAGAGGCCCTGACATGCCCATTCTCTCTCTCCTTCTCTCTCTTTCTCTCGCTCTTTACAAATAAATATATATATATATAATTTTAAAAGAACTCCAATGAACCAAGTACTGTCTGAAATCCCAGCATTCAAGAGGATAGCCAGTTGGTCAAGGCCAGTCTGGGCTACACAAGAGAATATTGTCTCAAAATCAACAACAGAGTTGGAAGGATTGCTCAGTGGTTAAGGAGCTTGCCTACAAAGCCCAATGACCTGGGTTCTATTCCCCAATACCCATGTAAGCCAGATGCACAAAGTGGTGCACACATCTGGAGTTCATTTGCAGTGGCTGAAGGCCCTGACATGCCTATAGTCTCTCTGTCTGTGTCTCTCTGCTTGCAAATAAATATATAAAATATTTTTTTAAAGAAAACAAGGCTGAGCTGGAGAGATGGCTTAGCAGTTAAGGCACTTGCCTGAAAAGCCGAAGGACATCAATTCGATTCCCCAGAACCCATGAAAGATGCACAAGGTGGCCCATGTGTCTGGAGTTCATTTGCAGTGGCTGGATGAAATGACATGCCCATTATCTCTCTCTCTCTCAAATAAATTAATTAAAATATTTTTAAAATGAAAAGAAAACAAGGCTGGGCTTAATGATGCATGCCTTTAATCCCAGCACTTGGGAGGCAGAGGTAGGAGGATCACTGTGAGTTTGAGGCCAACCTGAGACTACATAGTGAATTCCAGGTCAGTCTAGACTGACTAGAGCAAGACCCTACCTCAAAAAAAAAAAAGCCAGCCGGGCGTGGTGGTGCACGTCTTTAATCCCAGCACTCGGGAAGCAGAGATAGGAGGATCGCCGAGAGTTCGAGGCCACCCTGAGACTACATAGTTAATTCCAGGTCAGCCTGGACCAGAGTGAGACCCTACCTTTCAAAACCAAAAAAAAAAAAAAAAAGCCAAGTGTAGCGGTACACACCTGTATTCCCAGCACTTTGGAGGTAAGGCAGGAGGATCAGGAGTTCAAGATCATCCTCAGCTACATATTGAGTTCTAGGCCAGCCAGTGCTACATAAGACCCTGTCTCAAAAAGCCAAAAATAAACAAATAAATAAAAATTAAAGAACTTTTCAGACGTGATGGTCCCAGCCCTCGGGAGGCAGAGGTAGGAGGATTTCTGTGAGTTCGAGGCCACCCTGAGACTAAGTAGGGATTTCCAGGTCAGCCTGGGCTACAGCAAGACCCTACCTGGAAAAACCCCCCAACCCCCTGCAAAAAAAAAGAAAAGAAAAGAACTCCAAGTAGAGGGTATGGATTAGTTCAACATGAAGGTTTATTTTATTTTATTTATTTATTTATTTTGGAGAGAGACACAGAGAGAGACAGACAGAGAGAGAGGAAGAGGGAGACAGAGAATGGGCGTGCCAGCAGTCTCTCAGCTGCTGTGAACGAAATCCAGATGCGTGCGCCCCCTTGTGGCCAAGTGCAGCATTGTGCTCTTGCGTCACTTTGCATCTGGCTAAACGTGGGACCTGGAGATTGAAACTGGGTTCTTAGGCTTAGCAGGCAGGCGCCATAACCGCTAAGCCATCTCTCCAGCCCACGAAGGTTTATTTTAGGGTTCTAATTGTCAAGCTTGTTTTCATATTAGTGTTTAACACAGATGGCAGTGGTCACACATAACACCACCACAGGAAGGCTCAAATCTGCACCAACTCCTTTCCTCGCCAGTGTCGGGGAAGGTGAGCACTGCCCATGTCACAGAGGACAAAAATCTGCTGTGCTGTTCCCCACGGTGGTGTGGTGGTAGATGGGAGCACACAAACCTATTTAGATTTATTCCTTCCTGGTTCAGGGACTCCGAAGTAAGAGGCTATGTGATTGGGCCGGGGAGGATCATCAGGTGTCAGGGAGCGGCTGCCTTCTGAAGTTCTAAGGAACCTGTCTCCTTCCTCCGCCCTCCCAGGAACTCTAAGGAGATCACGTGTCTCCTTCCCCCACCACCCCCTCCTCTCAGGACCTCTAGGGAGATCACGTGTCTCCTTCCTCCATCCTGTCTCTTTCTGATGTCCTCCCAGCACCTCACGAGTCTCCTTTGCCTTCCTGCCTCCCAACGAAAACACTCATAATGTCCTCAGGTCCCAGATAGCCCAGAGCCCTCTCCCATCTCAAGACCCTCAACTGAGTCACATCAGTGAGAGACAGAACCTGGACTAGGGAGAGCTGTTATCCATGTAGCCAACTGTGGCGTTGGTGGCAGAGCCAGTACCCAAATGCCAGATCTGTCTGACTGTCTATCTGTCTGTCAAGTCCATTCTGTGAACCAGGACAGCATCCCTCTCACCTCATTCCCCAGAAGGGAAGCACCTGGCTTCTCCTGCCAGCATGCTGAAGGACCTTTATTGAGCCCATCATGAACAAGCAGCAGGTCTTAGAGCCAGACATCACAGAGTCTTAATCTCCACACAAAGCCTTGGCAGCTCTTTCTGTGTGGCCTTGGGCTGTTCAGCCCTCTCTGGGTCTCAGTTCCACTGTCTGTAAAGTGGGTTTAACTAGATCATTCACCACAGAGCTGTTGTACAGGCTGAGTAAGTCAAGCGGTTATTATTATCACTGTTGTTGTTGCTGCTGTTAGCACTATCATTATTGTTGCTCTTGGTCACCAGGCGGCCCTTCCTGAAATGTTATTTATGCCTGCATGATGTCTTTGACTTTCGCATGGTGGTGCACACATGTAATCCTAGGAGGCTAGGGCAGGCAGATGATAAGCTGAAAACAACCTGGGCTACATAGCAAGACTTTTTCTCGGAACGGAGGCAGGTATCTTCAGTTTAAAAAGTAAATCAGGGCTGGAGAGATGGCTTAGCAGCTAAGGCACCTGCCTGCTAAGCCTAAGAACACTGGTTCCAATGTCCAGTGGTTCCAATCTCCAGGTCCCACGTTTAGCCAGATGCAAAATGAGGCAAGGGCGCAATGCCGCACTTGCCCACAAGGGGGCGCACGCATCTGGATTTCTTTCACAGCAGCTGAGAGACTGCTGGCGCGCCCATTTCTGTCTCCCTCTCCCTCTCTGTCTATCTCTCTCTCTGTCTCTCTCTCCAAAAATAAATTTAAAAAATAAAAATAAATAAATAAAAAGTAAATCAAGGGCTAGAGGGATGGCTTAACCTACAAAGCCTAAGGACCCAGGTTTGATTCCCCAGTACTCACGTAAACCAAGATGCACAAGGTGGCACATGCAGCTTGTTTAAAGTGGCTAGAGATCCTGGCATGCCCATTCTCTCTATCTGCCTCTCCCTCCCCACTCTCTCAAATAAATAGATAAATAAAAAAATATTTTAAAAATGTTTTAAGGAGAGTGAGAGCAAGAGAGAGTGAGAGACAGAATTGGAACATCAGGGCCTCAGCCACTGCAATCGAACTCCAGACGCTTGTGCCACTTAGTGGGCATGTGCAACCTTGTGCTTGCCTCACCTTTGTGCATCTGGTTTACGTGGGATCTGGAGAGAGATCGAACATTGGTCCTTAGGCTTCACAGGCAAGCACCTTAACTACTAAGTCATCTTTCCAGCCCTAAAATATTTTTAAAATAAAAAATAGAAGCAAATCAAGGTTGGGGAGATAGTTAAGTGGATAAAGAACTGGCCTCACAAGTATGAGGACCCAAGTTTGGTTCCCCAGCATCCATTTAGAGCTGGGTGTGGTGGTGCACACCTGCAAGCCCAGCACTGGGGAGAATCCCCAGGATTTGCTGGTTAGCTAGTCTAGCCAAATTGGCGAGCTTTAGGTTTAGCAAGAGACCCTCTCTCAAAGAATAAGGTGGAAAGTGACTGAGGAAGCTCCCCAACATTGACCTCTGACCTCTACATGTACTACAAACACGCACGGACACCTGCACATGCACATGAGCCCACACACACATGAACATCCATACATGCAAACAAACAAAAAACCACAACTAGGGCCCAAACACCTTTCCTGGGACCAACAGCACCCAGAGACTCCTCAGAGAGTCCCAGGCACAGTCAATTAAGAATAGAATAGAATAGAATAGAATAGAATAGAATAGAATAGAATAGAAGAATAGAATAGTCAATAGAATTAAGTGAAAAATTTAACAGAACAAAGAGGTGCCACCAGTGTCCTGGAAGGAAAATCCACCATGAGCCCAAGGCCAAGGTCTGTGCAAAGAGCTGGGGTGGGGGTGGTACCCTTACTTTCAATTACAATGAGGCCAGCTGTGTGACTAGAGAAGAACAGAAGCACCCAGACTAAAGGCTGTAATTAAAAGCCTCCTGGAGCCTTTCCAAGTGAACAGCCCAGCCCCCCAAAAATATTGTGACAGGCAAGGCTGATTTACTCCAACCACAGCACTCCATACTTAATGCGGAGCGTGGGCTGGCAAGGGACTGTTTTACTTCCACAGATTACTTTATGGAAGTCTTTATAGCCCAGAGGTTTCATTATGGTTCCAAGAACTCCGAGATGCAGAGCAAGGAATGTCACAGTGACAACAGAGGCTCTGATAGAGGCACCTAGATTTGACAACTGCTGCAGGTGCTGGTGAACACATCCATTTAGAGGCCAGGGACAGGAGAGACCACTGGCCTACCACAGGCTGCTGATGACATTAAGCGAATTCTTTTTTTTAATTTATTTATTTATTTATTTATTAGAGATGGAGGGGGGGAGAGTGAGTGAGTGAGAATGGGCGCGCCAGGGCCACTAGCCACTGCAAACGAACTCCAGACACATGCACCACCATGTGCAACTGGCTTATGTGAGACCTGGAGAATCGAACTGGGGTCCTCAGGCTTCACAGGTATGCACCTTAACCACTAAGCCATCTCTCCAGCACCCCCCTCTTTTTTAAATTAGAGAAACAGAGAGAGGGGAGATAGAGAGAGTGAGAATGGGCATGCCAGGGTCTCTAGCCACTGCAAATGAACTCCAGATGCATGTGCCACCATGTGCATCTGACTCATATGGGACCTGGAGAATCGAACCTGGGTCCTTAGGCTTCACAGGCATGCACCTTAACCACTAACCCATCTCTCCATCTCTCCAACGCTGCAAATTCTTTTTTTTTTTTTTTGAGAGAGAGAGAGACAGATAGAGAATGGGCACACCAGTGGCATCTCAGCAGCTGTGAACAGACATTGCAGAGCATTGCGCTCTTGCATCACTTTTTGCATCTGGCTTGTGGACAAGTGCAGCATTGCACTTAGGCTTGGCAGCATCACTTTTGCATCTGGCCCAAACGTGGGACCTGGAGAATCAAACGGTTTTGCAAGGTAGGGTCTCACTCTGCAGGTCTCAGGTACCTTAACCACCTCTGCCCATCTCTCAGCCCAAGCCCTACAAATTCTTAATTATTATTTCCTGGTTGTTTTTTCTGGTTCCTGACCTAGAAAAATAGAGCTCAGCATGGTGGCCTCAAACACCACGGCACAATCCCAGCACTCCTCCCAAGTGAAGGGATTAGGAGAGGAGGAGGATCACTGTGAGTTTCCTGACCAGCCTGAGAAATAGAGCATAGTGAATTTAATCAGCACTCAGAAGGCCAGGAGAGGAGGAGGATCACTGTGAGTTCCAGGCCAGCCTGAGACTACATAGTGAATTTCAGGTCCCTACCCTGCCATGAAAAAAAAAAAAAAAAAAAAAGGAAAATACTGGTTACATAAGAGTGGTGTGTGTGTGTGTGTGTGTGTGTGTGTGTGTGTGTTATGTGTGATCCTCCTCTATTGTCTTCTGCCTTATTTCCCTGAGACAGAGTCCCTTACTGAACCTACAGCTCTGTTTATCAGTTAGACTAGCTGACCAGGGAACCCCAGAAACCCTCCATTCTCCACCCCCATCAGCATTGGGGTTACAGGCATGCTCAGCCTGGCAAAAGCCATGGGTGCTGGGAATCAAACCCATGTCCTCATGCTTGCAATAGCAAGTATTCTTGCCCACTGAGCCATCTCTCCCAGCCCCACATAAGGGTATTTTTGATTTGCTAGAACAAAGAATTACAGTGAAACAGCACAGGGATCCTAGGTATGCTGGTAGAATGAACAAGAATCTGGGTGGGGCCAAGACAGTTCCAGAAGGTGGTTAGGTGTGAGATTCCTAAAGTACCTTTACTAGGATGGGAGCAAGATGTATGAGATCCTGTGGTGTCTACACACACACACACACACACACACACACACACAAATCATGTATCTAAGCTCACAATTGAGAAGCCATGAACCAGCTCTCTCATCTAAAACAGAGAACGTATCCTTGTAATCGATGAATGAAATTGATTAGCAAACTAAAATGTAAGAAAGGGTGCTGGGCTCTGCCCCAAAGTGGTTGCTGGAAATTTAATACGATAATAGAATAGAGAGATACCTGGTACCTTTTAGAGAAATCAGGGAGAGCCTCTCGAAGAAAGAGCCATTTGAAGTGGAGGACAGCAGAAGGAATGGCAGAAGTAAAAATGTGGTAGAAATAGACAGGAGCTGGGATGATGTAGCTGGAGTCGAGCAGGCTCAGGAGAGTGGAGAGGAAGAAGAGGAATGGAGTAAGATGGGAGAGAGGGAGAGGGCAGGGTGGGAGCTTTTGTCTTCGTAGGTTGTAGGGACAGGCTGAGTTGATGCCAAGCACTCTGGGAAGCTGTTGTTAGATCTCAACAAAGGTGTGAAAATAGAGGCACTGTTGGAGTGAGTCAGGGGACACTGTGGTGGGTATGCTAGCCTAGCCGTTCTGTTATCCCAAGCATCAGGACCTTGTGCACCGTGTCAGACTGGTGATGGGTGGGCATGCCTCTCAGCAGGATTCAAAATGGCAGTCTGCCTTGGGACACACTCTGCAATTCATTCCCCATATCTTACCACATACCCACTCTAGACACTGAATCACACCCAACTCCATCAGTCCTTAGAAGGGAGAGGACTGTAGGCGTAGAGGGGCCATGAGAGTACAACAAGGAGCAGTGGATGTCCAGCAGGGAGGGTGGTAGTTTGAATGGATGTCACCCAATAGATTCGGGAGTTTTATTCAAGCTTGTAATTTTGTGTCACTGTGGCCGGATCCTAAGGTCCGGCTCTAAGGTGTGTTTGGGAATGGAGCTGGAATTCCAGCCTAAGGTATGCAGAGTTCTTGAGCTCTGCCTGAGGTTCCTGGAGTGGGCTTGCTTTGTGATGCTGGTGATGGTTATTTCTCTGTGTGTGGACCTGTGAAAGGGGGCCAGCTTCTTTGGCCATTATGGAACTTCCCTTGGATCTGCAAGATTCAAATCAATTCCATTCCTCTCATAAGCTGTGTCTGGTTTGGAGGGTCATCCCAACAACGTGAGACTGACTGTGACAGGGAGTGAGGGGCATCTAGGAAGGCTCCTCAGAGGAAAAGAGCTGAAGAATAGGCAGGAAGTGAAAGGGAAGAAGTGACAGGATTCCAGACAGAACATTGTGTGCAAAAGCCCAGAGACCACAGGCACAGTATGACTAAACCAGAACAGAGAGTGTGAGGATAGGGCAGCCATCAGAGCCTTAGAAGTCATGCAGGAGGCTGGAGAGATGGCTTAGCGGTTAAGGCGCCTGCCTGCCAAGCCTAAGAATGCTTGTTCAAATCTCCAGGTCCCACATTTAGCCAGATGCAAAAAAAAAAAAAAAAAAAAGTGATGCAAGCATGCAATGTTGCACATGCACACAAGGGGGCGCATGCATCTGGACTTTGTTCACAGCTCCTGAAAAGGCCTGGTGCACCCATTCTCTATCTACCTCTTCCTCTGTCTCTCTTTGTCTGTCTCTCTGTCTGAGTCGCTCTCAAATAAAAAAAAGAAAAAGAAAAAGGAAAAAAGAAGTCAGGCAGGAGAGCTCCATATGGACCCCAGCAGTCCTAGGGAAAGATCTAGACCACGGTGTGTCAGAAAGAGGAATCTACATGAGAGAAAAATGGTGAGGATGGAGTGAGACAGGATCTTCCAGAGAAGAAAGAACAGAGCCACAGCTGGAAGAGGGGATGGGCTCTGTTAAACCCGCACTGGTGGGATGTTGGGATGGAGAGGCCCGGCGTGGAAGATAACATTTGACCCTCTAAAGTCCAGACCAACTGTACAGTGCAGACACTGGGTAAGAAAGTCTGCATGGGCTTGGGGAAGATGGAGCCCATGGAACAGCAGCTCAGGCACCAGACAGGATGGTCACCACAGCCACACAGGGGCTCACCACAGACCTGAAGTGTGGGCACTGTGACCAAAGATGCTTTTTCTTTTTCCTTCAATTAATCCCAATTGTAAACTCAGATCCCATTCACAATTGAAGACTGTTGACGTATGTCTGGGACTTAAGTAAAAGTTTCTGTCTCCACCCTACCCACCATGAACGTTACAGTCTAAACCCAGGTCAAACACTTCTGTGGATATTCAGCATCCAGATTGGTGCCATCAGAGTAACACACGGCAGATGGCAGAGATGTAGCATGGTGAGAACAGGATTGTGCTGGGCTTGCTGTACATGTGTAATCCCAGTACTCAGGATGCAGAGACAGGAAGATTAAGAGTTCTAGGCCAAGCCAGGTATGGTGGCACACACCTTTAATCTCAGCACTTTGGAGGTAGAAAGATCACTGTGAGTTCAAGGCTAGCCTGAGACTACATAGTGAAATCCAGGTCAGCCTGGGCTACAGCAAAACCCTACCTTGAAAAAACAAAAACAAAAATAGTTCTAGGCCAGCCTGAGCTACATGGTGAGTTTGAGGTCAACCTGGGCTACATAGCAAAAAAGTAGGGAAGATGCAAAAGAGAAGGAAGAAGGAAGGAAATCCAGTGGCTAAAGGCCCTGAGAGGCACCAAACTGCTTGCATTTCTCAGTACTCCAGCCCCAGCATCCAAGAAGCCAACTCCGCCCCCCCCCACATCCTAATGTGTTAGCAGAAGTCCGTAATTAATGAAACAGATAATTAACCTTGAGAACAGCAATGTTCTCTAAAGCACAGTACAGGAATTCTCTTGTCTAATTCAATAAATATTTACAGGCAAGCGCCTTAACCGCTGAGCCATCTCTCCAGCTAAATAAATATTTACTAATACTCCACACATGGATTCAGTAACTAGCGCCCTGAAACAAATGATCCTGAATCACAGCAGCAGCATCCAATGATCTTCGACCACTCATGCAGATCAGCTCATTAAGCTTAGGCTGGCTGGAGCAGCTTGGTCCTTGTATGACTGGAGCCAAGCAGGCCAGGGAGGATGGTCAGCTACTCTATCAGGGGCTTCCACCTTCCCCAGGCCTACGTAGCTCATATCACCAGTGTCTGCACTATATAAGTAATCTGGATGTTAGGGGTCAAGTGTTATTCTTGACCCTGGCCTCTCTCCATCCTAACATCTCAACTGTCTCAAGTCCTACTGAATCCATCTTCCACCCTCCCCTACCCATCCACAGCATCACTTTCCAGTGGAGACCCCTTGGCCCTACATTACCATGGCTACACCTTGCTCTTTCCAAGGTCAAAGTCAATACAGGGAAATACAGGGTCTCTCACTGGCCTAGAATGTACCCCCCAAGGCTAGACTGCCTGACCGGTGAACTCCAGGGATCCTCTTATCTCCATCTTTCCAGCACTGAGGGATTGAACTCCCCTCCTCATGCTTGCAAGGCAAACACTTTGACCCACTGAGCTACCTCCCCAGCCCCTAACTTTCTTTTGTCTTAGTTTTTTAAATTATTTTTTAGTTTATTTTATGTATGTATTTGTGAGAGAGATGGAGAGAGAAAGAGAGAATGGATGTGCCAGGGCCTCCAGCCACTGCAAACGAACACCAGATGCATGCACTACCTTGTGCATCTGGCTTATGTGGGTCCTGGAGAGGAGTCGAACCTGGGTCCTTTGACTTTGCAGGCAAATGACTTAACCACTAAGTCATCTCTCTAGCCCTTGTCTTAGTTTTTCATTATATTATTTTTGTTGTTTTGAGACAAGATTTCATATATCCTAGGCTGGCCTCAAATTCACACTTTTTTTTTTAATTTGAGAGAGACAGAGAGAGAGAGAGAATGGATGCACCTCTCAGCTGCTATAAATAAACTCCAGATGCATGCGCCCCCTTATACGCATGTGTAACATTGCGTCCTTGCATCACTTTTTTGTGTCTGGCAAAACGTGGGACCTGGAGATTCGAACAGGTATTCTTAGGTTTTGCAGGCAGGCACCTTAACCACTAAGCCATTTCTCCAGCCCAAATTCACATTCTTGTAACCCCAACACTCAGAAGGCTCAAGCAGGGGTATTCCAAGTTTAAGGTCAGCCTGAACTATATAGGGAGACCCTGTCTCAAAAACCCAAGGACTGTCTAGGACAGATGGATCAGATAAAGTGCTGGATTCACAACTCTGAGGACCTGAGTTCGGATCCTCAGACCTTACATAAGGCTAGAAATTGTGGCACACTTTTGTAAACTCAGTGCAACTCCAGCAAGAAGGTAGATGGAGATGGAAACCTTTCAGAAGCCTTCAAATAGAGCAAATAGAGTGGGGAACAAAAGACTCTACCTCAAAGTGGGATGGAAGGTGGGGACCTACTGGAAAGTTGTCCTCTGACCTCCACATGTGTCCCCACACCCATGAAGACACACCAAATTGATTTATTTCAAACCTGAAAAGCTTGGAATGTAACTCAGTGGTTGAATGCTTGCCTGCCATGTATAGGGCACTGAGCTTCATCCTAGCACTGCAAAAAAGAAAAAATATATAGATGTTGGGGTCCCCCCCCAAGGCCAGCTCAGGAGGGACGATAGGGTCTCTGCCGAGTTGGGTTGAGCAGCACGGAGTCACGACACAGACTCCGGGAGTTGGGTGAAAGCGGAAGCGAGAATCCACAAACTCGTTTATTCAGGAAGTGCACATGGATTTTGAGGGGCTTGGCTGGCTAAGGGGTGGTCCCCTTTTGGTGACCAATGACAGCCTGTCTCTGGATAGGACATCTCGTAGCAGACTTCTCGCAAGCATGGGACTGTAACTGTTGTCACACCAAACCCTCACAGAACACCATTTTCACAGAAGTCACTTCCTGTTTTCTTCTGCCATGCGGTCTGGCTAGGACCAGGCCCATATTGTGCCATACATATATATACTCTGATTGAAGTGTTGAATGGAAGGAGGTAGGCTCTGTTTATGCTGTGTGCTACAAAGAAACACAAATACAGAGCACATACATGCCTTTCTTGCATCTCCTCATTTATCCCCCACAATACCATGCTATCACACATTCACATGATCCCCACTGTGGTGGTTTGAATGTGAAGTGTCCCCTATAGCCTCAAGTATTTTGAATAGTCGGTTCCCAATTACTGGCAGTTTGGGAGGTGGAGCCTTGCTGGAGGAGGTGTGTGTCACTGGAGGTGGACCTTGAGATTCATTAACCCAGCTTGCCAGTGCGAGCAAGCTCACTGGACCACTTTCTTCCCTGTTGTCTTGCTCGTGTTGTGTTTTTCCTAGCAACGGAAAAGGAACAGCCAGGGTTGGGGATTTAACTCAGTGGATGAGCGCTTGCCTAGCAAGCACAAGGCCCTGGGTTCGGTCCTCAGCACCAAAAAAAAAAAAAAAAAAAAAAGGAACAGCCACGCCACTTTGCAGATGGTGATGATGAGGTTCGGAGAGGAAACGGCTCTCCTGAGATCACACAGCACATGAGGAGCCAGACTCAACTCATCCCGGGCTCTTCACCTACAGAGTAGATTCAGAGGACCTGAAACTGTAGTAGTGATTCAGGAAAAAGAAAACCTTGGTGTATGAATCCTGAAAGTTTGGATTAGATGCTAAGATGTAGAAAGAGATCTGGAGAGACAATTTAGCCATTAAGGCACTTGCCTGCAAAGCCAAAGACCTAGATTCGATTCTCCAGGAAACATGTAAGCCAGATGCACAAGGTGGTGTATGTATTTGGAGTTCATTTACAACAGCTGGAGGTCCTGACGTGCCCATTCTCTCTTTCTCTCTACATATATATATACATATATATACATATATATATACATATATACACACACACACACACACATACACACACATATATATATATCTTTCTCTCTCTCAAATAAATAAAACAAAAAAAATAGAGAAAGAGAGCCAGGCACACACCTTTAATCCCAGCACTTGGGAGGCAGAGGTAGGAGGATCGCCATGAGTTTGATGCCATCCTAAGACTACATAGTGAATTCTAGGTCAGCCTGGGCTACAGCGAGACCCTACCTTAAAAAAAGCCAATGTGTGTGTGTGTGTGTGTGTGTGTGTCTGTGTGTGTGTGTGTGTGTGTGTGTGTGTGTGTGTGTGTGTAAAGAGAGGAGGAGGAAGTCTGGGCGATGAAGGGGACAGAAAGAATGAGCATAAAGTAGTTAATGTTAAAGTCCCAGTGTGTGCGTGAGGAGCAGGAGCTGCAAACCACACACTAGGGCTTCCCAAGAAAGCCCAGGAATTGGTGAGACCAAGGAATTGATACCGGGGCAAGAGAGAGCCAATAACGTATGCAGAGTACAACAACGTCTCCAAAGCAAGGTGCCCTTCCAGTCAGGCAAGTGCAGGCTGAGCAAAGACAGTGTCTGTACAAGCTTCGAGACCAGGCTGAAATCCCAGCTGGTGTTGGGGAGGGAGGCAATTTGGAGAGAGAGGCTAAGAAAAGCCTGGTTGTGGCTGTTGGAGAATCTGAACAAGAATCATGCACACAGAGTGAATGTTCGCAGTCAGCTCCACAGCGAGCTCAGAACCACGTCCGCCAGGAGCTACGGAACTCACTGCAAAGCCTCCAGTTGCTCAGATTCAGGTCTGTGGCTAAAAAGAACGTATACAGCCAGTGCTGTCCTTTTCAGCCCCGCAACTTAGTCTGCCTTTGAATTACCATAAAACTGCACCTGCTGGGTCCTTGTGCCAACAGGAGAAAGAGCTCACGGCTGGCTTTCCAACATACCGTCTGTGGTGGATAATTATGTACATAGATATGTTGTTTGATCCTTGCATTAAAATAAATGCTTGGGAACAAGCATTCTGGCTTCTATTAATTCTGCATAGCTGTTATCCGAGAGCATGACAGCCAGCAGACAGAAAGGAGATTCTTAAAAATAAATTTTTTAAATTTTTTTATTATTTTATTTATTTTTGGAGAGAGATAGAGAGGGAGAGGGAGACAGAGATGGGCGCGCCAGCAGTCTCTCAGCTGCTGTGAACGAAATCCAGATGTGTGTGCCCCCTTGTGGGCAAGTGAGGCATTGCGCCCTTGCGTCACTTTGCATCTAGCTAAACGTGGGACCTGGAGATTGGAACCAGCGTTCTAGGCTTAGCAGGAAGGCACCTTAACTGCTAAACCATCTCTCCAGCCCTTAAAAATATTTTTTATTTATTTATTTATTTATTTATTTATTTATTTGAGAGAGAGAAAGAGGCACAGAGAGAGAGAGAGAGGGAGAGAGAAAAAAATGAGCATGCCAGGGCCTCCAGCCACTGCAAATGAACTCCAGATGCATGTATCTGTGCATCTGGGTCCTGGAGAATCGAACCAGGATCCGTTGGCTTTGCAGGCAAACACCTTAATTGCTAAGCCATCTCTGCAGCTGAGATTGGTTTTTTTTTTTTTTTAAACAAACAGTATAGGTGTGATGAGAGACAAGGTGAACTGTTAGAGCTAGAAGGAACCTCAGAGTTTACTCCCAACCCATCTGAAAGTAACCAGAGAGGAGAAGTAACTTGGTTAAGATGCGCCGCAAACTGGGATGGTGGCGCCCAGGGAATGGGCATTGCAAGGACAGCTACATGTCCAAGTGTAAGGTACCCTGAGTGTTGACTCAATCCAGCCACTGAGCCACACCTATCTACCTAATCCCCTCTTCACACATCTATGGAGGTACTTCATTCTACAGATGAGAAAGCCATGGTCCAAAGAAGGGATGTTGCCGGCCCTTATCATACACCACAGGCAGTGAGTGGTAATGTGAGAACTTGAGTCCAGGTCCCATGCAAACCTACACCCTTTTCACAAGAGTAGACACAGATCGGAGTATAACCTCCAGGACACCAATTCTGTGGGAATGCCTGAAATAGACAACGCAGGAAGATGGGGGAGGGGGAGCACTTCATGGGAGAGTAGGACCAGGCATCCAGCAGACCAGGTGCCAGAGGAGAAAGATGGGAGACAAGAGGTTACTCCACCCACCTTATCTGGAAGACAAATCACTTTTTTTGAAAGAATCGAGTAATATGCTGCATAGGAATATGACTTTGAGACTTACTTGAGTGTTACAAATAAGATCAATGAAAGCCGGGCATGGGGGCACACGCCTTGAATGCCAGCACTCAGGAGGCAGAGGTAGGAGGATCGCCGTGAGTTCAAGGCCAGCCTGAGACTACACAGTGAATTCCAGGTCAGCCTGGACTAGAATGAGACCCTACCTCGAAAAAACAAAAACAAAACAAAAGGATCAATGAAATCAACCCTTGTACTTTTTCTGTCATTCGAAAGTTGTGCTCCAACCTGAAAGAAGAATTAGGAAGCCAGGCGTGGTGATGCATGCTTTTAATCCCAGCACTCAGGAGGCAGAGGTAGGAGGATCACTGTGAGTTCAAGGGCAGCCTAAGACTACATAGTGAATTCAGGTCAGCCTGGACTAGAGCAAGACCCTACCTCAAGAAAAAAAAAAAAAAAAAAAGAATTAAGAAGGGAAGATATCCCTCATATTGTTGCATGTCAGGATAATTTTAAGTTGCTATGTGCATGGAAACTGAATAGTCTGTTTATCTAAAGGAATTAAGTTTGCTTTTCTGCCTACAAAATTTGGTCAAAAAGCCCATTTAAATCTTGTATTTCAAGAGTACCCTTATTCACTGCATATATCACCACCCAAAGTTAATAAAGCACACCAGCAGAAAATTAAGATAGGACACTTGAAATATATTTACTATCAATTTAAAAAGAATTACCAGCAAACATTTCAGTTGCTTTGATTGCCAGAGATGTCATCTGTTTTGGGCAATGGCGACAGCAGATGTCTGAACTATTGTTTTATGTCTTACATTTTGAAATAGTGTCATGGCATTTTCATCACCAGCATTGTATTACTTCAGAACTCACAGAGCTTTCCTTAAATCTGTTTGAGGGTGTTGTGAAATGTGCTTGAAACAGTGGTCATATTTGTAGTTACACTTCATACCCTAAAATCTGTTAAAGTCAGTCTTAGTTTTTATCATAGTACTATGAGACTCAAAGTTATAGTCCTTACAACTTAAAAATTGTTTTTGAATTATTAGAATGAAGGAAAAACTATCAAAAGTTTATTGGGTAACATTAAAAAAAAAGTTTTCAAGGCAGTTTTCTAATATGAAAAATAAAAGTGAATGTCTTAAATTTAAAAAAAAAAAGAAGGGAAGATAGCCGGGGGTGGTGGCACAAGCCTTTAATCCCAGCACTCAGGAGGCAGAGGTAGGAGGACCCGAGAGTTCAAGGCCACCCTGAGACTACATAATGAATTCCACGTCAGCCTGGGCTAGAGTGAAACCCTACCTCAAAAAACCAAAAATAATAATAATTTTAAAAATAAAAATAGGGCTGGAGAGATGACTTAGCGGTTAAGGCGCCTGCCTGCTAAGCCTAAGAACCCGGTTCCAATCTCCAGGTCCCACGTTTAGCCAGATGCAAAGTGATGCAAGGGCGCAATGCCGCACTTGCCCACAAGGGGGTGCACGCATCTGGATTTCGTTCACAGCAGCTGAGAGACTGCTGGCACGCCCATTCTCTGTCTCCTTCTCCCTCTCTGTCTGTCTCTCTATGTGTCTCTCTCCAAAAAATAAATAAAATAATTTAAAAAAATAAAAATAAAATAAAAATAAAAAAGAAGGAAGATAGGGGAGAGGGAGGAAATGAGGGACAGAGAATTTCTGAAAATATCATCAACATCAGATAAAAGCATTTGTAGGAGAATGGAAGTGAGGTGGAGAGGCAGCGGAAGTGGCTCAGCTGGAATCAATCAGCGAAGTCCCAGTTCCTCCTGCCACCGATCAAAGCTTCATTCCCGTGATTAAACTTCCTGTTTCCTGTGGCTGTTGGGCCAGCACAGTTGCTTAGTCCAAGTCTATGCCTTACTAGATCAGACTTAGCCAAGTACACACATTCTTTCATACAATCCCCTTCCAGAGGCAGAGCCTGGGGCTGGGTATGAGATAGCACAGTTGGTGAATGGATAATTTTAAGTTGCTATGTGCATGGAAACTGAATAGTCTGTTTATCTAAAGGAATTAAGTTTGCTTTTCTGCCTACAAAATTTGGTCAAAAAGCCCATTTAAACTTGTATTTCAAGAGTACCCTTATTCACTGCATATATCACCACCCAAAGCACACCAGCAGAAAATTAAGATAGGACACTTGAAATATATTTACTATCAATTTAAAAAGAATTACCAGCAAACATTTCAGTTGCTTTGATTGCCAGAGATGTCATCTGTTTTGGGCAATGGCGACAGCAGATGTCTGAACTATTGTTTTATGTCTTACATTTTGAAATAGTGTCATGGCATTTTCATCACCAGCATTGTATTACTTCAGAACTCACAGAGCTTTCCTTAAATCTGTTTGAGGGTGTTGTGAAATGTACTTGAAACAGTGGTCATATTTGTAGTTACACTTCATACCCTAAAATCTGTTAAAGTCAGTCTTAGTTTTTATCATAGTACTATGAGACTCAAAGTTATAGTCCTTACAACTTAAAAATTGTTTATGAATTATTAGAATGAAGGAAAAACTATCAAAAGTTTATTGGGTAACATTAAAAAAAAGTTTTCAAGGCAGTTTTCTAATATGAAAAATAAAAGTGAATGTCTTAAATTTAAAAAAAAAAAAAAGAAGAAGAAGAAGAAGGGAAGATAGCCGGGGGAGATGGCACAAGGCTTTAATCCCAGCACTCAGGAGGCAGAGGTAGGAGGACCCAAGAGTTCAAGGCCACCCTGAGACTACATAATGAATTCCACGTCAGCCTGGGCTAGAGTGAAACCCTACCTCAAAAAACCAAAAATAATAATAATTTTAAAAATAAAAATAGGGCTGGAGAGATGGCTTAGCGGTTAAGGCGCCTGCCTGCTAAGCCTAAGAACCCGGTTCCAATCTCCAGGTCCCACGTTTAGCCAGATGCAAAGTGATGCAAGGGCGCAATGCCGCACTTGCCCACAAGGGGGTGCACGCATCTGGATTTCGTTCACAGCAGCTGAGAGACTGCTGGCACGCCCATTCTCTGTCTCCTTCTCCCTCTCTGTCTGTCTCTCTATGTGTCTCTCTCCAAAAATAAATAAAATAATTTAAAAAAATAAAAATAAAATAAAAATAAAAAAGAAGGGAAGATAGGGGAGAGGGAGGAAATGAGGGACAGAGAATTTCTGAAAATATCATCCAACATCAGATAAAAGCATTTGTAGGAGAATGGAAGTGAGGTGGAGAGGCAGCGGAAGTGGCTCAGCTGGAATCAATCAGCGAAGTCCCAGTTCCTCCTGCCACCGATCAAAGCTTCATTCCCGTGATTAAACTTCCTGTTTCCTGTGGCTGTTGGGCCAGCACAGTTGCTTAGTCCAAGTCTATGCCTTACTAGATCAGACTTAGCCAAGTACACACATTCTTTCATACAATCCCCTTCCAGAGGCAGAGCCTGGGGCTGGGTATGAGATAGCACAGTTGGTGAATTGCTTGACTTGCAAACATGAGACCCGTGTCCAATCCCAGGTACCCTCATCAACAAACCAGGCAGGGTGGCACCCTGTAATCCCAGCACTGGGGAGGTAGAAACAGGAGAATCCCTAGGGATTGCTGTCCAGCCAGTCTAGTCTATTTGGTGAGCTCCCAGCCAATGAGAGACCTTTCAAAGGCGGTGAGTAGAGTTCCTAAGGATGAAATCCAAGGTTGGCCTCTGACTTCCACATGCACGTGCACGTGCACATATGAATAAGAACGTAAGATGCCTGGCAGACCCATGGCATGTGGGGCTGATGGTTGTGTATTAGGTACTGTGGTAGCTTGAATTTATGTCCCCCCCCTCCCATAGACTCAAATGTTTGATTGAAACAGAAATGTGGAAGCCGGGTGAGGTGGCGCACGCCTTTAATCCCAGCACAGGGGAGGCATAGGTAGGACGATGGCCATGAGTTCGAGGCCATCCTGAGAATACATTCTGAATTCTAGGTCAGCTTGGGCTAGAGTGAAACCCTGCCTCAAAAAAGAACAAAACAAAACAAAACAAAACAAAACAAAACAAAACAGTAACGTGGGGCTGGGCGTGGTGGCGTATGCCTTTAATCCCAGCACTTGGGAGGCAGAGGTAGGAGGATCACCGTGAGTTCGAGGCCACCCTGAGACTACATAGTGAATTCCAGGTCATCCTGGGCTAGAGTGAGACCCTACCTCAAACAAAACAAAACAAAACAACTGTCTACATCCACTTTCCTATTTGCCTAAGGGCAAATTTCCATTCTCTTTCCCAGATGTGCTATGTCCATGATTATAGATGGGAATGGAATTAAATGCTGAAGGCACCTGTGTTTTAGAGGCTCATCACATGAAATGGGCCTATGCAATGGCTGAAGAACGTGATGACAATGGTGATGACAATGATGATGACAATGAAAGTTAACATGATTCCGTGCTGATGGCCTGCCAGCTTCAGGTGCCTTTACCTGTGCCTCCCCACTGCTCAACCCCATTGGTGGAGCCAGCACCATTCCATTTATAGACAAGGAAATGATGAATAGCCTACAGACCTACCTGAGATGAAGACTTGAACTTGAAAAGGGAATTTTGGGTTTCCTTGTCCATACACCAATATGCCAACACACCAATAAATTTAAGGTAACCAAGATTCTTGTCTTTGTGAATTTAAAGAATTAAAATCCAAGCCGGGTGTGGTGGCGCACGCCTTTAATCCCAGCACTCGGGAGGCAGAGGTAGGAGGATCACCACGAGTTCAAGGCCACCCTGAGACTACGTAGTGAATTCCAGGTCAGCCTGAGCTAGAGTGAGACCCTACCTCGAAAAACCAAAAAAAAAAAAAAAAGCAAAGAATTAAAATCTATAGACCTCAGGGTAAGGTTTAAAGAGACTTTATTAGATGAAGAGAAGGAAAAAGGAAGTACAGAGAGCCCCTGCCACGTGGGGGACAGGAAGGGATAGAGAGCCCATGTGGGAGTAGAGGTGTGGGGGGAGGGATTCTCCCACCAGGCTGAGACAAGGGAAGTCTGAACCAGAACGTGGAAGTTCAGGAGCCAGCAACGAGAGCTTGTCCCCCTGGTAAGAGTCTATTTATAACCTTATTGTGGTGGGCTTCACCTTCAAGCTCAGGTGAGCCAGAGTGAGGGCTCATTGGTCTGGGCTAGGAGCTGGCTCAAGAAGAGGCCAGCCATGATGTAACCAACCACAATGTCAGGATCAGATTTAAATTCTAGGACAGGGGACTCTGATCTCTAGCAAAGTGAAGACTGCAAGGGCAAATTTAAGGACACTCCTGCTTTTACTTTCAGGGACCCACTCACCCTAACTGCCTCAAACTCAGCTACTCCATCTGCTTCACTCTCGAGCCACGTTGAAAAGGACACAGGGGCAAGACCCAGCACACAGTAGGAACTCCCCCAGTGGCCATTGTCCCTATCAACCATGATGAACCATGTCAGAGTCTCACAGGACTGGCAGAACTGGCTTTAGTAATTAAGCAAATGGTGGGGTTGGGGGGGGGGCGGATAAGGGAGAGGGTGTTGCAGGATGACCTATATTGAAATTGAAGGAAGGAAAGAGATCAGTCTTCCCCCAAACCTGTTCCTAATTATCCCCTGAGGGAGCGCCCAAACTCTGCAAACACTGGGAAATTGCTTCACTCCAATTCAGAAATAGGTGGTAATGAAATCTCCCATAGCACTGGGTTGAGCATCCGCCTGGAGGCTGAATTATCTATGCAAATGAACTCAGTCCTCCTAGAACCCAGGGGGGAGACACTCTGGTCATCCATGTACACACCAGAAGGCTGCAGCTTGTGAAGCCATGTACCTAAAGCCACTAGGATAGTTAGTGGCAGACATGACATACGTTTTTATCGCTGCATGGGACAGGATTAAGATAAACATGGGCCAAGTCTCTCCAACCCTAGAAAAGTTCAGGAAACACAACTAATTTTTTGTTTTGTTTTGTTTTGTTTTTCAAGGAAGGGCTTAGCCCAGGTTGACTTGGAATTCACTATGTAGTTTCAGGCTGGCCTTGACCTCACAGCAATCCTCCTACCTTTGCCTCCCGAGGGCTGGGATTAAAGGCATGCACCACCACAACCAGCGTCACTTTTAAAAAATATTTTATTTTTATTTATTTGAGAAAGAGAGCGTGCCAGGGCCTCCAGCCACTGAAAAGGAGCTCCAGATGCTACTTGTGCATCTGGCTTTATGTGGGTCCTGGGGAAATGAACGGAGGTCCTTTGGCTTTGCAGCCCTAATTTTTTTTTTTTAATATGAAGACTAGGTAGGGAAGACTGATAAAATGCCAGCAATATTTTGCTTTATACATAGTTTTATTTGCTGATCTATTCTAAGAAGCATATATTACCTTTTCACTTAAAATTTTTAAGTTCTGGGCTGGGAGATGTCTCAGTGCTTTAATGGTGCTTGCTTGCAAAGCCTGAGTGCTTGGGTTCCATTTACCAGTGCCCACGTAAAGCCAGATGCACAAAGTGGTGCATGCATCTGGAGTTTGTTTGCAGTGGCTAGAGGCCCTGGTGTGCCCATTCTTTCTCTGTGTCTGTCTCTCTTCTCTCTACATGCAAATAAATAAAATTAGTTTCTAAAAAAATTTTAACAACAACAACAGAAAAGCCAGGCATGGTGGCACAGACCTGTAACCAAGCCCTGTCTCAAAAAAACATAAAAACAAAGCCAGGCGTGGTGGCGCACGCCTTTAATCCCAGCACTCCGGAGGTAGGAGGATCACCTTGAGTTGGAGGCCACCCTGAGACTACATAGTGAATTCCAGGTCAGCTTGGGCTAGAGGGAGACCTTGCCTTGAAAAACCAAAAAAAAAATAAATAAATAAAATAAAAACAAAGATAAAAAAATATATATGGCCACAAAAAGCATGACATGAATGTGAATTATTTGCCATTAGCTAATTGGTAAAAGGTTACATTGTATAGGCATGAAAGGAAATGCATCAATCATGACTTGTGTTTTTCTTTTCCTGTTTCAAAGGTCACCACTCCTAAGCAGGATTCAGATCTTCCCACAACACCTGGAAAGGCTCAGAAGCCAGTCCTCACAGTGTCTGCTGGAGACCAGCCACCATCTTGGCCCCGTGAAAAGAAAGACAGGGTTGGCTATGACACAAACACCATGGCTTACTTTTGTGTTTCTCCACAGCCACCCTGATGGTGGGTCAGGACCAGTGCAGTAGGTGACATGGAAAGCTGTTGACAGGAAACAGAATGCCAGCAAGACAGACGGTTTGTAGCTGTACCCAGAATTAAGAGGTTACTTAGTGGCACCTGGAATATCTGAGGGGAAGATGTTACAACCCACATTGCCAATTAGGCTCACATTCACCATTCACCATTGCTTGCACACTGAACTGACTTCTGTCCCCAACCTGTCAAAGCCTGCTAAGCCAGTGTACAGAGGAGGTCAAAAGTGTCAGGCTGGCCAGGCGTGGTGGTGCACACCTTCAATCCCAGCACTCGGGAAGCAGAGGTAGGAGGATCACAGTGACTTCTAGGCCAACCTAAGACTACATGGTGAATTCTTGGTCAGCCTGGGCTAGAATGAAACCCTACCTCGAAAAACCAAAAAAAAAAAAAAAAAAAAAAAAAGTGTCAGGCTGGAGAGATGGCTTAGCGGTTAAGGCACTTGCCTGCAAAACCTAAGGACCTGGGTTCAATTCCCAAGTACCCACATAAAGCCAAATGCACAAGGTGGCACCTGTGTCTGTAGTTCAGTGACAGTGGCTAGAGGCCCTGGTATGCCCATTCTCTCTCTTTCTCTCCTCTATCTATATGCCTCTTTCTCTCTCTCTTTCTCAAATAAATAAGATTTTAAAAATAAAAATAAATAATAATTAGGTTTTTTTTTTTTTGAGGTAGGGTCTCACTGTAGCTCAAGCTGATCTGGAACTCACTATGTAGTCTCAGAGTGGCCTCGAACTCATGGCGATCCTCCTACCTCTGCCTCCCAAGTGCTGGGAATAAAGGTGTGTGCCACCACGCCTGGCAAATAATTAATTAATTTTAAAAGTGTCAACAAGCTGGTGCCTCTGCTCAATAGATCCTGCTCACAACCAAACTTTCCAGGATTCCTCAGCAGGGCTGAGCCCAGCTGCCCTCAAGAAAAATGGCTCATTCCTGAATGCTGCACTGGCCACCCTGTCCCATCCTGGTCTCCTCCCAGCACTTCATGGAATCAAGGCGCCATGCTGGCTAGGCAAGCAAGCATTCTTCCATCTAAACCCTAGCCCACCCCATACTCCAACTGTCAGATAAACCCTTTCATCTGTCTGTGGGAAGCCAGCTAGATGAGTTAGTTGCTGTGACAGAATACCTGGCAAGAAGCAACTTAAGGGAGGAAGGGTTTATTGTCACTTAGAGTTTGGAGTTAAGGTCCAGTACGGTGAGGAAGGCATGGTGGCCGGAGCATGAAGCAGAGCTGGTCACATTGCATTCATGGTCAGGAAGCAGAGAGCAATGCATGCCGATGCTCAGTGCACTTTTTTCTTTTTATACAGTCCTGGACCTCAGCCCGTGGGATGGTGCCGTCCACAGTCAGGGTGGATCTTCCCACCACAATTCGCCTAATCTAGAACATCCCTCTCACACACGCCCATCAAACTGACAAGATGAACCATCACAGCCACCAAGACTGACGTCACTGCTGCTCCTGGAACCGGAGCAGGTCGGGTGATCCGCTCTAGGATGCCAGGTGTGGTAGCACACATCTATATCCCAGCACAACAAAATCCGAGGCAGAGGATGGCTCTCAAATTCTGGGCCAGCCTGGACTACATAATGTGTTTCAGGCCAGCCTGGGTGATATAGGGAGACCCTGTCTCAACCCTCAGCAATAACAATTATTATAGACAGCATTGAACCAATGTGGTTCTCCGTTCCTTTCCGAAGAAGACAGCCCTTCCAACCTAGGGCTATTCACTATTCACACCCCGAGGCTAAACCCACAAGATTCCTTTTTTTTTTCCCACTATAAAATGTGAATCACCGATCCATCACCTGCTATCTGTCAAAGGCTTTTCTAGATTTGGATGTTGGGTGAACAGTTCTCACAGGGATTGTGTCAGTCAGCTCTGGCTGCTAGGTAATGCCACAGTAACAAACACACCCAGATCTCAGTGGCTTAACACAACATGCGGCCGCAGGTCCAACTAACTAGGCAATCTGGTGTCCTACCAGCCCAGGCTGCTATTAACAAGTTACCACAGGCTGTGGAGCCAAAAGCAGATATTTGTTTCCCACAGTTCTAGAGAGTTCTGCAGGCTGAAAGCCCAAGGCCAAGGTGGCAGCAGCTTCACTTCTGGTGAGGTCTCCTTTTCCTGGCTTGCCTTTGTTGTGTCATCACGTGGCAGAGACAGAGAGAAGCCAGCTCTCTGAGATCTTGCCCCTCTCCTCCTTTCCTGTACCCACTCCACCTCTTCCTTCTCTTCCTTCTTTAAGACAAAGTCTTGCTATGGCTGGCCTTGAACTCACAATGCCCCTTGTCTCCGCCTCTTCAGTGTCATCACCATGCCCAGCCTGGTGTCTCTCCTAAGAAGAATGCTAGTTCCATTCACAAGATACCGTGCCCATTGCCTCCTAAACTGTCACGTTTTTGGCGCAGGGTTTTAGCATAGGAGTTAGAGGTGCTGTGGTCCACAAGGGCACACTCAAATGATCTTCTTTGCAGTTTCAACGCAAGGCCTGCAGCCTCCACCGGTCAGAAAGAGCTGAAACCTGGCCCCTTCTACTCACAGTCCCATTGGCCAGAACAGGTCACATAATGCCACTGAACTACAAGAGGGCTGAGAACTGCCACACGGGGACTGTCTCCCGAGCATTACTGCCACAGCCACAGGAGTCATCACACAAATAAGAACATCATTACCGTCAGAGCATGAATAAGGACATCATTACTGCCACAGCCACAGGAGTCATCGCACAAATAAAGCACGAGGTGACCTGGCTACAGACCCCGAATGAAGCCTTTAGAACATGGATGGTACACCCAAAAGTGAAGGGAGGAAAATGGAGGTGACAGTCTATTGTGGACCTGCCACCCTCCACATTAGCCAGGCATTCAGTCATCTGTCCCTGAGGCCCGCTGCTGTCCACATGATGGTGACACTTCTGAGGAAAAATCACAGAAAACAATGCCAAGCACAGACACGCCTCCATGTAAGCCTTGCCACCTCTGGATCACAGTGTGCCTGGCCCAGGATGGGTTTTCTGGCTCCTGTGACAACCGGGACATAACCAATACTGAGAAATTAGCCCAAATAAAATAAAGCTCAAACTCAGATGCCTGTGGGGACCACTGAGCCAGGAAAGAGGTCTCTAGGATGGTGACAAACAAGGACACGGTACCCACTTAAAGAGGCAGTTGCTCTCAACCCTCCCTGTGGGGCTGCTCGGAGTTATTTTTAAATTTCTAGTAGGAGTTGGAGAGCCAGGTTTTATGAAAAATCTCTTGATTTTTAAATTGGAGGATTAACTAAAATTATTGTACACATTCTCCAGAGTGAATGAAATCTACCCGTGGCCCAATTGACCTTCGGGGTCCTGGGTCCTATGGAGGCTCTAAAAGTTGCGGCTAAGCCTTGGCCAGATCTGAGTCATGCCTCAGCCCTCTACTTGACACATGGCCCTTGCCTGCCACTGTAGGGACACGGGACCAAGGAGTGAGAAAGCCAGCTCCACCCTGGCGGGCCAGCCAGTGGCCTGTGGCTTTGAGGGAATGTGGAGCCATGAGAAGATGCCAGCTCATGGCACTGGGGGACAGATTTGAGGTCAGAAACTTCCCTCAGCAGGATGGTCTCCAAGACAGTGGAGAATGGGGACTAGGGACTCAGCAGGACTGGCCATCATAATGCTCTGATACCAGCAGGACCACTAGGCTGCTCTATGAGCCAGAGGATCCTAGAAACCTTCAAACCTGTGTGCTGTGAACGGAATGAGTTCAAACCCACGGGCGAGGAGTGCCGGCATCCAGTGAGGGAGGAAGGCAGGGAGATAGTGAGGGAGGAGAGGCAGGGATCCACTGAGGGAGGAGGGCAGGGATCCAGTGAGGGAGGAGGGCAGGGAGACAGTGAGGGAGGAGGGCAGGGATCCAGTGAGGGAGGAAGGCAGGGAGACAGTGAGGGAGGAGGGCAGGGATCCAGTGAGGGAGGAGAGCAGGGAGACAGTGAGGGGAGGAGGGCAGGGAGACAGTGAGGGGAAGGGGCAGGGAGACAGTGAGGGAGGAGGGCAGGGATCCAGTGAGGGAGGATGGCAGGGAGACAGTGAGGGAGGAGGGCAGGGAGACAGTGAGGGAGGAGGGCAGGGAGACAGTGAGGGGAGGAGGGCAGGGAGACAGTGAGGAGGAGGGCAGGGAGACAGTGAGGGAGGAGGGCAGGGATCCAGTGAGGGAGGAGGGCAGGGAGACAGTGAGGAGGAGGGCAGGGATCCAGTGAGGGAGGAGAGCAGGGAGACAGTGAGGGAGGAGGGCAGGGAGACAGTGAGGGAGGAGGGCAGGGAGACAGTGAGGGAGGAGGGCAGGGAGACAGTGAGGGAGGAGGGCAGGGAGACAGTGAGGGAGGAGGGCAGGGATCCAGTGAGGGAGGAGGGCAGGGAGACAGTGAGGGAGGAGGGCAGGGATCCAGTGAGGGAGGAGGGCAGGGAGACAGTGAGGGAGGAGGGCAGGGAGACAGTGAGGGAGGAGGGCAGGGAGACAGTGAGGGGAGGAGGGCAGGGATCCAGTGAGGGAGGAGGAGGGCAGGGATCCAGGGAGAGGGAGGAGAGGAGGGCAGACAGTGAGGGAGGAGGGCAGGGAGACAGTGAGGGAGGAGGGCAGGGAGACAGTGAGGGGACAGGAGGAGGGCAGGGAGACAGTGAGGGAGGAGGGCAGGGAGACAGTGAGGGAGGAGGGCAGGGAGACAGTGAGGGAGGAGGGCAGGGATCCAGTGAGGGAGGAGAGCAGGGAGACAGTGAGGGGAGGAGGGGGATCAGGAGAGGGCAGGAGAGTGAGGGAGGAGGGCAGGGATCCAGTGAGGGAGGAGAGCAGGGAGACAGTGAGGGAGGAGGGCAGGGAGACAGTGAGGGGAGGAGGGCAGGGATCCAGTGAGGGAGGAGGGCAGGGAGACAGTGAGGGAGGAGGGCAGGGATCCAGTGAGGGAGGAGGGCAGGGAGACAGTGAGGGAGGAGGGCAGGGAGACAGTGAGGGAGGAGGGCAGGGAGACAGTGAGGGAGGAGGGCAGGGATCCAGTGAGGGAGGAGAGCAGGGAGACAGTGAGGGAGGAGGGCAGGGAGACAGTGAGGGAGGAGGGCAGGGAGACAGTGAGGGAGGAGGGCAGGGAGACAGTGAGGGAGGAGGGCAGGGAGACAGTGAGGGAGGAGGGCAGGGAGACAGTGAGGGAGGAGGGCAGGGATCCAGTGAGGGAGGAGGGCAGGGAGACAGTGAGGGAGGAGGGCAGGGATCCAGTGAGGGAAGAGGGCAGGGAGACAGTGAGGGAGGAGGGCAGGGATCCAGTGAGGGAGGAGAGCAGGGAGACAGTGAGGGAGGAGGGCAGGGAGACAGTGAGTACAGAGTACAATGACCAGCAGTAGTGTTTCATTCCAGGAAGGCTGTTATTGCTTTTATTATTTATTTATTTATTTTGATTTCTAAAATACCACATTTTATTTAGATTTTACAAAGCAGTGGGGAAATGGGAAGTCTGGGAGGTAAGGGGAGATAAAGGGGGGAGAAGGGAAGTACACCACATGGAGCCCAAAAGCCCATGTGGGCCACGTGTAGCTCAGGGATCCATGTGACCACATGGACCTGGAAAAAAAAAAGCATGGAAAGAAAAGAGAGTTCAAGGAGCTCCTGACATGTGGGGAGCTGGAGACGATAAAGAATCCATGCAGAGAGTGAAGGCAAAGGGGCCACCTGTTTGGAACTGAGGTCCAGATTAGTCTGGGCTATAGTGAGACTGTGCTTCAAAACAAACAACACACAATGAAAAGACAAAACACAGGGTTAGAGAGATGGCTTAGTGGTTAAGGCACTTGCCTGTGAAGGCAAAGGAACTAGGTTTGAGTCCCCAGAACTTACATAAGGCAGATGTACAAGGTGGTGCGTGCGTCTGGAGTTCATTTGCAGGGCTAGAGGCTCCGGCAGGCCTGTTCTCTCTATCTGCTTCTCCTCTCTCTCTCTCCTCTCAAATAAATAAATGAAATATTTTTTAAGAAGATAAAACAGATAAATGGGATAGAGGTGTACATCTGAAATAGCTGTGGCAAAACCTCATCAGTGACTGTTACGGCGATGGAGGCAGAACTGTGTGCTCTGTGAGGAAGGGGGCTGCATGGTTCATGGTTGCCATGACAGTCACAGACACAGAGGTCCCTAAGTCACTCACAGCTGATGCTCCCAGAAGGACTACAGGAGCAGTGGCAACAGTCACTATAGCCTAGCCAAGCCCAGCGTCCTGGGGTATGACCGCAGCAGTCCCTGATCCCTGCTAGAACCAGGCAGCTGTCTGGCTGTGCTCCATATAGGATGTCAAACTTGTGGCAGAATGGTTTGCAAGCAGAGTTCAGTAGTTGACTATGACATCTGCACTGGTTTCCACAGCAGTTATAAAAGCTATAAAAGCTGGCTAGATTGGACCTTCCCTGATAGTGATGCATACTGAGGTTGAGTGGGCACCTCTGGAAGGATTCCAGATTCTTGTGTCCTGAAACAAGAAATCGGACAGACACGTAGATAGTAGCAAGTAAAGGGAGAGAATTTATTAAGAAGTGAAACACTGCCAGGCGTGGTGGCGCACCCCTTTAATCCCAGCACTCGGGAGGCAGAAATAGGAGGATTGCCGTGAGTTCGAGGCCACCCTGAGACAACATAGTGAATTCCAGGTCAGCCTGAGCTAGAGTGAGACCCTACCTCAAAAAACAAACAAACAAATTTAAAAAAAAAAAGTGAAACACTTAAAAGGAGGAATGGTTTGGAGTAAAGAGAGTTTAGATAGTTCAAATACCAACACTATATAAAGAATTGGGGCTTTTATGTCACATTGGGTATTTTAGCTCATTTGTATATCATGTTCTCTTTGTTAACATTTAGTTCTACATACTTCATGCATCCCATGCCTCATTAGCATCTTAAATCTCTACCCAGGGGTGTGTGCCTCTTAGTGTTATAATGAGTCACAGGTCACTTTTCAACACTCTGGAGTGCCTGCATACCTGGGCTAGAGGGAAGATTTAATTGGCCTTGGTTCGGGAGCGGCGGGGGGAGGGGGGGATGTTCAGCCTTCCTCTTTGCCAACTGGTTTTTCTCATATGCTTATTTTGCAGCCTTTGTGTAAGGTCTTCAGATTTCATTCTCTGTCCTACTCTCCTCCTTCACTACTGCTGTCTGGATAACACATTTGACCACTGAGACAGTGGTGATTGGCTAAGTGTCAGGGAAGGCCACGATGTCTGTCTCCAGAGCCTGAGTTTGGATCTCCAGCACCCATGTAACAGTTAGAGGGTGTGGCAGCCCACCTGTAATCCCAGCTCTCAGAAGGCCAAACAGGATCCCCAGTTGTCCTAGCAGTGAGAAGGTAACTGCTACAGAAAATTCATGCCAAAAGTGGGGTCATTGCTGCAATGAACCTGACCATGTAGATTTTGGTCTTTGGAACTGGTTTGCAGGAAGAATACAGAAGGGTTAGGAACTTTGAATTAGAGAAGCTTTACAAGGCTACAAGAATAGGTTAATGGGCCATTCTGATGAGAATTTGAAAGACTCAAATGTAGAGAGAAGTGTGAACTGTGAAGTCTTGGCTTAGGAGAATTCAGAGGGGAAAAAGGACTTTTCTAGGCTAGAGGCATTTCATGGGATGTTCTCACAGAGAGGCTGGCTATACTCTGGCCATGTCCTAAGCACTTGCAAAGTATAATTTAAAAGTAATGGAGTGAGGCTGGGGAGATGGCTTAGCAGTTAAAGGTTATTATTTTTATTTATTTATTTATTGGACAGAGAAAGGGAGAGAGAGAGAATGGGCATGCCAGGGCCTCTAGCCACTGCAAACGAACTCCAGACACATGTGCCCCCTTGTGCATCTGGCTGACGTGGGTCCTGGGGAATCGAACCTGGGTCCTTTGGCTTTGCAGGCAAACACCTTAACCACTAAGCCATCCCTCCAGCCCTAAAGGTGCTTATTGCAAAGGCTGTCAGCCAGGTACAATGCCCCAGTATCCTCTTGAAGCCAGATGTACAACTTGGTATGTGCATCTGGAGTTTGCAGTGGCAAGAAAATGTGACATTCTTTTCTTCCTCTCACTCTCTGTCCCTCCTCCCTCTCTCTCTCTCTCTCTCTCTCTCTCTGTGTGTGTGTGTGTGTGTGTGTGTGTGTGTGTGTGTGTGTGTGTGTGTGTCTGACTGTCTGTCTCTCCCCTCTCTTGAATAATTTTTTTTTGTTCTTTTTTGAAGTAGGGTCTCACTCTAGGCTGACCTGAACCTCACTCTGTCATCCCAGGCTGGCCTCAAACTCACAGAGATCCCCCTACCTCTGCCTCCGGAGTACTGGGAATAAAGGCATGCACCATTATACCTGACAAATACAAATATTTTTTTAAAAAAGTAATGGAGAGCTGGGCGTGGTGGTGCACGCCTTTAATCCCAGCACTCGGGAGGCAGAGATAGGAGGATCGCCGTGAGTTCGAGGCCACCCTGAGATTGCATAGTTAATTCCAGGTCAGCCTGGGCCAGAGTGAGACCCAACCTCAAAAAACCAAAAAAAAAAAGTAATGGAGTCGTTTGTTTGGAAGAACTAAATACAAAGCAGAAGGATATGAAAGATGTAAAGTTTGGTACATAAGGAAATGAGGATTCTTGGAGAATGCAATGCAAAGTTTAAAATTAAAAAAATATAATAAATGAGGGCTAGAGAGATGGCTTAGCGGTTAAGGCACATGCCTTCAAAGACTAAGGATCCTGGTTCGATTCTCCAGGTCCCACGTAAGCCAGATGCACATGGTGGCACATGCATCTGGAGTTTGTTTGCAGTGGCTAGAGGCCCTGGTGCACCCATTCTCACGCTCTCTCTCCCTCTCAAATAAATAAATAAATAAAGTGTTTAAAAAAACAGAAGGAAGGAAGGAAGGAAGGAAGGAAGGAAGGAAGGAAGGAAGGAAGGAAGGAAAGAAGAGGGGAGCAATGAAATAAACATAAATAAATAAATGAGATAGCCAGGCATGACAGCGCATGCCTTTAATCCCAGCACTTGGGAGGCAGAGGTAGGACAATCGCCATGAGTTCAAGGACACCCTGAGACTACACAGTGAACTCCAGGTCACCCTGGGCTAGAGTGAAACCCTACCTTGAAAAACCAAAAAGAAAAGTAATAATAAATAAGGATCTGAGGTCCCAGAAACTGAAGCCTGGCAGCTGCAATTGTTTAAGAGATCACAGCATTGAGGATGGACCAGCTGAGCTGCATTGAGACAATAGACAGAGTGTTTCTTTTTAAAGGAGGGGGGCCGGGAGCTGGAGAGATGGCTTAGTGGTTAAGGTACTTGCCTGCGAAGCCTAAAGACCCCGGTTCGATTCTCCAGGTCCCACATAAGCCAGATGCACATGGTGGTGCATGCATCTGGAGTTCATTTGCAGTGACTAGAGGTCCAGGTGTGCCCATTCTCACTCATTCTCTCTCTTCCTCTCTCTGTCTCTAATAAATAAATAAAATTAAAATAATAGAAAAAATTTTTTTAAAGGAGGGGGCCTGAAGAAAGAATGCTGAAAGAATTTCCTTATCCTCAAAGTTGGGCTTCATGCCTGCTGGATGAATAAATTTGGCAGTTTCACCCACCTGCTACTGGTTTGGGAAAGATTAAGATACAAAAAAAAAAAAAAAGTGGGTCATGAAGTATACATGGTTCTGGAGATGGATGTTAGGTGAGGTGAGGCAGGGTTGGCATCTGTGCATGGAGGCCATGGTGACGCACAGGATGAAGCTGTGAAAGTGAACTATAGGTTGGAGTGGAGACCCTAAGATTTTGGAGGTGCCAGGACTATGGGATAGCCACCAAGAAAAGCTGCTGGCTCCAGGTGGGTTAGGGCTAGGAAACAAGGAGCAAGGCTGGACAGGTGGAGTGGCCCAGATAAATAAATTTTAATTCTGAGGTGCCAGATATGGCAATTCACTACATAGTCTCAGGGTGGCCTTGAACACCTGGTGATCCTCCTATCTCTGCCTCCCGAGTGCTGGGATTAAAGGCGTGCACCACCACGCCCGGCTGTCTTGCTGATTTTTTATTATTATTATTATTATTATTATTATTATTATTATTATTTTGGAGAGAGACAGAGAGAGAGAGAGAGAGAGAGAGGAAGACAGAGATGGGCGCACCAGCAGTGTCTCAGCTGCTGCAAACGAAATACAGATGTGTGCGCCCCCTTGTGGTCAAGTGTGGCATTGCGCCCTTGCGTCACTTTGCATCTGGCTAAACGTGGGACCTGGAGATTGGAACCACTGGAGATTGGAACCAGTGTTCTTAGGCTTAGGAGGCAGGCACCTTAACCCCTAAGCCATCTCTCCAGCCCTGTCTTGCTGATTTTTGACCTTGCCTTGGTCTGGTTTTTCCTTGCTATACCCCTGTTACTCTTTTGTAATGGAAATGTTTATTCTGTGTCATGATGTGTTGAAAGTATATAACTTGTGTTTTGATTTTACAGGGCTCACAGTTCAGAAACTGTTTTGAATCTCAGATGAGCCTTTGGATTTTTTTTTTTTTGCATTTTAATTTCTTTCTTTTTTTTATATTTATTGACCACTTCTATACTTACAGACAATAAACCATGATATTTCCCTCCCCTCCCCGCATTCCCCTTCAGAACTCCACTCTCCATCATATCCCCTCCCTCTCTCCATTAGTCTCTCTTTTGAGCCTTTGGATTTTTGAGCAGTGTTGGGACTGGTTAAGACTATGGGAACCTTTTTGTTTGTTTTCTTCTTTTCCTTTTTTTTTTTTTTTCAAGTCAGTGTCTCATTATAGCCCAGGCTAGCCTAGAATTGAATCTGTAGCTCCAGGTTAGCTTCAAACTCATAGCAATCCCCTTTACTCTGCCTCCCAAATTCTGGGATTAAAGGTGTGTGCCATCATGCATGTTTGTTTTGAGGTAGTCTCTCCACCAGCTTCACACGGTCTTTCTGTAGCCCCAGCCTGGCCTTGAACTGACAGCAATCCTCCTATCTCAGCCTTCTGAGTGCTGGGATTAAAGGTGTGTACCACCAAACCCTACTAAAACTATGGGAACTTCCTAACTTAAAATTTATATAATTTTTCTTTTTTTGGTTTTTCAAAGTAGGGTCTCGCTTTAGCCCAGGCTGACCTGGAATTTAATATGTAGTCTCAGGGTGGCCTTGAACTCATGGTGATCCTCCTACCTCTGCCTCATGAGTGCTGGGATTAAAGGTGTGCCACCACATCTGGCTTTTTTTGTTGTTGTCGTTAATGTGAGCATAAGAGAGAAAGAGAAGGAGAGAATTAATTAGCATGGCAAGTCTTCCAGCCACTGCAATTGAACTCCAGATGCATGCACCCCCCTGAGCACAATTGCAACCTTGCACACTTGCATAACTGTGTGTCTGGCTTACATGGGAGAATTGAACATGAGTCCTTAGGCTTCACAGGAAAGCACCTTACCCACTAAGACATCTTTCCAGACTTTCTTTTCTTTTTTGAGGTAGGATCTCACTCTGTCGTCCCAGGCTGGCCTCAAAATCACAGCGGTCCTACTACCTCTGCCTCTCAAGTGCTGGGATTAAAGGCATGTACCAACACACCTGCCTGGCTTAAAATATTTATTTTATTTTATTTATTTATTTACGTATCTATTTAATTAACAGAGAGAGAGAATGGCCACACCAGGGCCTCTAGCCACTGAAAATGAAATCCAGACGCATATGCCAACTCTCTTGAATACATATTGATCGGGCAGGTTAGAACAATCAATCTCATGAAAATTATCTTTATATAATTGATAGCTGTTACTTTAAATGAAGATTCCAGTTGTACTAATATATTTAGGAACATGTAGTATTGTGTCAAACAACTTCCATGAAAGATAACAGTTTTTGGTGACTAAAATTATTGGCCCAAAGATATAAGAACATGGATGTTCAATGATACGTGTGATGAGTTCAAATGAAATGTGAAAAAGAAAAAAGGACTAACATACATACTACATAAATGAATTTATTACCTAAGATAAAGGGGGAGGCAGCCTTCCTCCCACGCTAGTGAGTTTTAGACCGTAGAGTCCCATCAGAGCCACTGGTGCTATCAAGTCCCACTTAACCTTTGCTTCACTGAGCATCTCATTCTCGGTGCTGGAAGAGTTTGATATATTTGGCTTCAACCTCGTCCTGCTCATGACTCTGACTCTTCCTCTTCTGATTCAGAAGCTTCTGAGCCCTCTTCTTCAGAGGCCGAGGCTGAGGGTGGTGGGGATGCGGCTGGAGAAGATTCTTGTTCAGCAGCTCGTGAACGTTTATGAGCCAGGATGCAGCAGACAATTACAAGTAGAATTAATATCCCCAAATTTATACTCAGAGCTAATAATTTTAAGTTTACCATCACTAGAATCAGCTTCATCTTCATCGCTTTGTGGAGGTTTTGGCTTACTAGCTGAACCACTGTTCACACTGCCCCCTTCTCCTTCATTTAGGCAGTCGGGGGGAGCAAAGCCAGGATTACAATGGCAGTTCCCCAAATCATTGCAAACTCCATTCCCATTACACGATAAGTCTGCTGTGCATGTAGTCATAGGTACAGGAGCATCAATACACTGGAAGTTCACACAAGCTTTATTTTGGTCACAAAAAGTGCCATCCGGTACATCTCCATCATCAGGGATATCTTTATTGTCAAAGGCATCCATGCTCCAGCACCAGTCATTTTCATGAGGTACCTGGAGCAGTGAATACTTGTCTTTGATCGATGGTATGAAAGAAACCGCTGTACATATAAGTTTCCCACATAGTACATTGTCATCTACACAGGTGACATAGCATCCCCCAGGCTGGGAGGGTATACCACAATTGCCAAACCGGTTTGCTTTCCTGTTCAGAGACATGTAGCACTCTCTTGGGGCAGACTTTGCACCAGCTCCATAAATCTATGAGCATAGACTGCTAGGGTCCATGCATTGACCACCAGCACAACGAAAATCTTCTTGACATATCTTGTACATCTTGCATCTTGCTAAAGAAGTTCCATCACAGTATTCTGGAAGGTCACATGGATTTTCATTCTGACGACCAATCTCTCCCTTTTTTTTTTTTTTTTTTTTTTTTTTTTTTTTTGGTTTTTCGAGGTAGGGTCTCTAGTCCAGGCTGACCTGGAATTCACTATGTATTCTCAGGGTGGCCTCGAACTCACGGTGATTCTCCCTTCTTTTTTTTTTTTTTTTTTTGGTTTTGCAAGGTAGGGTCTCACTCTGGTCCAGGCTGACCTGGAATTCACTCTGTAGTCTCAGGGTGGCCTCAAACTCTCGGTGATCCTCCTACCTCTGCCTCCCGAGTGCTGGGATTAAAGGCGTGCGCCACCATGTCCGGCTCTCCCTTCTTTTTGAATTTACATAGACTACAGCAGGGCTCATTATTACACTCTGCATCCCCTTTCAGGTTACAGTTTTCATCACAGCATTGGTTGTTGTCACAATCAGAACCACAGTCACACTGCTCTGGTGGCTCCAGCACCCCATTTCCACATCGGGCATCCCTGAGCTGGCGGCTTTGGCGCCATGGCCTATTAAACAGGCAGGTCCCTCTGTGCTCACGAAGGAAACGGTAGTAGAAGTCAGAGCTGCAGTTGCTGAAGCCACTGTGTTTACTGATATCTTCATGCATGAGGCAAAAGCGCCTCTCTTCACAAGCGCAGGCCGCGTGGTCGTGCGGAATACCCAGGTTGTGCCCGAGCTCATGGACCATGAGCGCTGCAAACAGGAGGACATCTTCGTGATGGAAGGACTCAACGGCCGCCGCAAATCCGCTGGAGCAGGCACCATTGAGAAACGCCTGGCCCGTGTTCTCTCCAGGATGATGCCCAACGATCATGTGGGCAACATCGTGCCTCACACGGTGGAGGAGCTTCTCTGGTTGTTGACCACGACAAACATCTCCACATACTTGGTGTGGGACCACAAGAAGGAGGTCTCCTTTACATGTTGAGGCCTCCTGCTCCTTGGTCGCTGACTGGTGTCCCCTTGGCTGTGTTTGGACGTGACACTGCAGGACACTCGACCTTGATGTGCCATGGTGTACAGAACATGTTCAAACCGTTCAGAAGAGAGCACGGGCTCAATGCCATAGGATGTTTCCTCCTTAATCAGGACGCCCCTGAGGCCTGAGCAGGTGTTGACAATCTGGGCTAGAGTGAAACACTACCTTGAAAAAAAAAATAGGATAAAGACCTAAATTTGGTAAACTGAGTCATGGAGTTCAGGTGTGGTCTGCCTAAAGGCACAGAGCAATTGAATGGTAGGGGTGGAATAGGAATCACAGAGTGAACGTAGAGATGTCTGTGGACAGAAAAACTTGGACCATGGTTTCTTCCTTCCTTGTATCCTTGTTTCTTTCTTACCTTTCTTCTTTCTCTAGATTTTTATAAACTGCAGACTTCCTTTGGAAAATCGTTATTCAGGGATGGGAAAGGATCATGGGTGAGAGGTCAGACTCTGCATAAAGAGAAACTGAGCACAAATTCTGTTCCTATCTAACCTGGAGGAAGGAACTTAACCCTCTATATCTCAATTTTCTCATCTGAAAAAGGTCAAAACTCTAGCTTCACAGAGGCTGTTGTGTGGATGAGATAAGAGGGGGCAGTACCTGGCTGAGAGCAGAAAATCATTACCACAGAACTGCCATCAGTGTGGACATTGACAATGTTATTGTCATTGGCCAAGCAGATCAATGAGCAGAATGAAAATTAGACTCAAAAGAAATATGGTGGGCTGGAGAGATAACTTAGTGGTTAAGGCACTTGCCTGCAAAGCCAAAGGACCCAGGTTCAATTCCCCAGGACCCACATAAGCCAGATGCACAAGGTGGCACATGCATCTGAAGTTTGTTTACAGTGGCTAGAGGTCCTAGCATGCCATTCCTCTCCCCTTCTGTCTCTCTAACAAATGAATAAATTTTAAAAAATTTAAAAAAAGAAATACAGCAACAGGCAAATGAAGCGGATAACACCCCAAGTTATCATTTCACACAGTGAACTCAACTATGGGAGGCAAAGAGGTCTCAAGTTCAGGCAGAATTCAAAAGACCAGGGAGGTTCTGGACTAGTCACCCTTGTCTGCCCAAGAATACAAATAGAAGCAGTGAAAAAGCCACAAACTCAAAAAAAGAAAAGAAAGAAAATATGAGATCTGGGGAGATGACTCAGCAGTAAAGGTGCTTGCTTGCAAAACCTGTTGCCCTGGGTTTGATTCCCCAATACCCATTTAAAGCAAGACACACAAAATAGTACAATGCATCTGGAGTTTGTTTGTAGCAGCAAGAGGCCCTGGAATAACCATACCCCACATACACACACTCAGTCTTTCTCTCTCTCATACACACACACACACACACACACACACACACACACACAAATATATTTTTTTTAAAAAGAAGAAGATAGCTGAGCATGGTGGCACAAGCCTTTATCTCAGCATTCGAGAGGCAGAGGTAGGAAGATCGCCATGAGTTCAAGGCCACCCTGAGACTACATAGTGAATTCCAGGTCAGCCTGGGCTAGAGTAAAACCCTACCTCAAAAAAAAAAAAAAAAGGAAAGAAAATATGGGATTTAAGACATCATGAGTAGCCATGAAAGAAAACCAGCCAGTGTCAATCAAAAAGCCTATCAAGGGCTGGAGAGATGGCTTAGCAGTTAAGGCGTTTGCCTGCAAAGCCAAAGGATCCCGGTTTGACTCTCCAGGACCCATGTAAGCCAGATGCACAAGAGGGTGCATGTATCTGGAGTTCGTTTGCAGTGGCTGGAGGCCCTGGCATGCCCATTCTCTCTCTCTCTCTCTCCTCTCTCTCTCTCTTTCTCTTTCTCTCAATTAGATAAATAAATAAAATATATTTTTAAAAGCCATCAACCTAGGTTTGCTTATGAAAGTCTGGACTGCTCAATGAACTCTCACAGCCCATTGAAAAGTGTTGTCATGGGGGGCTGGAGAGATGGCTTAGCAGTTAAGGTGCTTGCCTGCAAAGTCTAAGGACCCAGGTTTGATTCTCCAGATCCCATGTAAGCCAGATGCACAAGGTGATGCATGCACAAGGTTGTGCATGCCCACAAGGGGGCACACGCATCTGGAGTTCAATTTCAGTGGCTGGAGGCCCTGGCACACCAGTTCTCTCTCTCTCTCTCTCTCTCTCTCTCTCTCTCTCTCATAAAGGTATGTGTCACCACGCCCAGCAATAAAAATAAATATTCAAGCTGGGGAGAGGGTTCAGTAGATAAAAGTGCCTGTGTGGAACTCATGAGTGCATGAGTTCAGATCCCACTTAAAATCTGCAAGCAGGGCTGGGGAAATGGCTTAGCAGTTAAGGCATTTGCCTGCCAAACCTAATGACCCCGGTTCGATTCCCTAGGACCCACATAAGCCAGATACACAAGGGGGCACATACGTCTGGAGTTTGTTTGCAGTGGCTAGATACCGTGGCGTGCCCACTCTCTCTGTGTCTGCCTCTTCCTCTCTAAATAAATAAATAAATAAATAAGTAAATAATTTTTTTTTAATCTGGAAGCATGCACCTCCCTGCACTCACCAACATGTACACACACACACACTAAATTAATTAATTAAACATTTCATGGTGTTGGTGTGTGTGTGTGTGTGTGTGTGTGAAGGAATTTTAGAACTGGAAAGTATAAGAAGTGACCTCACCTAAAGTTTCATCTAAATTCAAGAGAAGAGGATCTGGGTGTGGAGGGGCACTCCTGTAATCCCAGCACTTGGGAAGGCTGAGACAGAAGGATTGCCACAAGTTGTAAATCATCCTGGGCTACAGAGAAAGAAAGACTAAAAACATGAAGAAGAAAGAAAGACTTAAACAAATGAAGAAGGAGGAACATGAGGAGGAGGCGGACCACGAGGAAGAGAATGGGGAGGAAGTGGAGAGGAGGAGAAGGAAGAAGAGGGCAGGAAGAGGAACTCTTCCCAAACTGCTCCTCCACACATTCCCATGGAAGGCTGATCATCTTGGCTGCAGCTGAGACTCTACTAAACATTTTCTTCCCAGGATAAGACAAGTACAGGAAGCACTGGGAGACCAGTGTTGGCTTCTGACTTCATGGCCGGGGAGCTCTCCTGTCCCTCCGACTTCCATGCTCCCCTCTAAGTCTTGTGTGATGGATCTCAGTACCAAGGCAAGTTCATCTTGAATGCCAGGGTGATGCTTCTGGGAACATGCTTCTGCTGTAATTTACTTTCTCCATCCATCAGTGCTTCAACAGCACAGGATTTTAACATTTTAGTCACATCTCACGTCTTGCAAACCAATCTGTACAAATTAATAAAAAGACTATATTGAGAAAGCTTCATGATGTGCAAGCCTCCCCCCTCCCCACTGCCCTCCACCACAGAAGGAAAAAGGATGGTGGCTAAATGCCTGCTTTCAAATGGCCTTGTGGAACCTGGAATGTTGGTGCAGGCTTGCAATCCCAGCACTTGGGAGGCTGAGGCAGAATGGTGAATTCAAGGCCAGCCTGGGCTACACAGCAAAGCCTTGTCAAATAGTAGTAGTAATAATAGCCGGGTGTGGAGGCGCATGCCTTTAATCCCAGGACTCAGGAGGCAGAGGTGGGAGGATCGCCGTGAGTTCCAGGCCACCCTGAGATGACATAGTAAATTCCAGGTCAGCCTGGGCCGAAGTGAGACCCTACCTCGGAAAAAACAAACAAACAAAAAAAAATAGTAATAGTAATAATAATGAAAAGGAGGAAAAGAAGGATATGACCTGGGTGAGACAGAGAGAGAGAATGAGAATGAATGGGAAACACAGTTTCCTGGAAGACTGGAAACTCAGGAATTTTTTTTTTTTTTTTTTTGAGGTAGGGTCTCACTCTAGCCCAGGCTGACCTGGAATTCACTATGTAGTCTCAGGGTAGCCTTGAATTCACGGTGATCCTCCTACCTCTGCTTCCTGAGTGCTGGGATTGAAGGCGTGCACCACCACAACCAGCTCAGCATTTGATTCCATGCCTTGGAGAGAGATTCAGAACTCTCTGGTTCCTTCTGGGTATCCGTGTTCAGCCCTATGCCCCAACAGGACCACTTGATAGCGAGAGTGACATCGCACACAGCTCTGAAGCTCTCACACTAAGCTGCTGGCTGAAGCCGGGAAATGCCAAGGTCACAGTGACTTCCAAACTTCCCCGTTTCTACCCTCCAGCATGACCTGAAGCCATCAGAAGCCTTGGTCAAGTGTTGTCCCTCAGACCTTGCTGGCCTGCACCACCTCAGGATGTGGCCCAGATTTGCTCCAATGCAGAGCACCAAATAGAATAGTAAGATGCTAGTGGTGGTAACATCAGTTGGCATTTTGGTGCATCCATACTCTATCTATCTGCCTGTCTGTCTGTCTGTCTGTCTGTCTGAAAACGCTTGCTTAGGGGCTGGAGAGATAGGTTAGTGGTTAAGGTACTTGCATGCAAAGCCTGGTGACCAGGGTTTTGATCCCTAATACTCACATAAAGCCAGGCACACAAAGTGGCACATGTGTCTGGAGTTCATTTGCAGTGGCGAGAGGCCCTGGCATCTGCATTCTCTCCCTCCCTTCCTCCCTCCATCCCTCCCTCCCTCTGTTTTTCTCTCTGTCTCTGCTTGCAAATAAAATAAATCAGATATCTTTTTTAAAGCACTTGCTTGCAGAATTATGTCATCTCTTGCTCACTCCACAGCTCTGTGCCTTTTAGCTACAGGACTTTTATTTTCCTTTATTTTATTTACTGACAACTTCCATATTTTATTTATTTATTGGCAACTTCCATAATCATAGACAATAGCTACTGTACTTTTTTTAAAAAAAATTTAGGGGGCTGGAGAGATGGCTTAGTGGTTAAGGCGCCTGCCTGCTAAGCCTAAGAACCCGGTTCCAATCTCCAGGTCCCACGTTCAGCCAGATGCAGGGACACAAGCGTGCAATGCTGCACTTGCCCACAAGGGGGCGCATGCATCTAGATTTCATTCACAGCAGCTGAGAGACAGCTGGCAGGCCCATTCTCTGTCTCCCTCTCCCTCTCTGTCTGTCTCTCTCTGTGTGTCTCTCTCAAAAAAAAAAAAAAAAATTAAAAAATTTAGGGAAGAAAACTGAGGCTATGATAAATAAAGTGCCTCCTCCAGGAGCCCCTTGCTAATGCATCAGGAAAATTAGATTTGAACCTGTGACCCAGCATTTACATAAAATGCCTCTATCATGGAAGGCTGTGCAAGCATGAGGACCTGAGTTTTATTGTTTTTGTTGTTTGTTTGTTTCCAAGGTAGAGTCTCACTCTTGCCCAGGCTGACCTAGAATTCACTATGTAGTCTCAGGGTGGCCTCAAACTCAAGGCAATCCTCCTACCTCTGCCTCCCAAGTGCTGGGGTTAAAGGTGTGTGCCACTATGCCCAGCTGGCTTTTTTTTTTTTTTTCAAGGTAGGGTTCGCTCTAGCCCAGGCTGACCTGGAATTCAGTATGTAGTCTCAGGCTAGCCTCAAACTCACAGCAATCCTCCAACCTCAGCCTCCTGAGAGCTGAGATTAAAGGTGTTGGCCACCACGCCTGATTACCTTCCTTTCTTCTTTCTTTTTGTCAAGATAGGGTCTCACTCTAGCCTGGTATGGCAATGCATGCTTATAACACCAGCACTGGGGTGGAAAGGTGGAGAGAGGAGTGAACTCTAGGTTTGAAGAGAAACCCTATACCAAAAAATAAGGTGGAGGGCAACGAACCTGTGGCCTCACACACATGTACACATGCATGCACATACACGCACACACACGGAAATGAAAATGAATCAAGATTATAATCCTGTGGTGATTTGAAGGTAAAATGCTATGTGTTCGAATACTTAATCCCCAGTTGGTGCCACTATTTGGGAAGGTTGCTGAGCCTTTGGGAGGTGGAGCCCTGCTGGAGGAAGTGTGTCACTGGGGGCTGGCCTTGGATGTTTCAGATCCACTTGCTTCACTCAGCCCTATCTCTGCTTTCTCCCTGCTGATGTGAACATGTGCTGCCCGGCTGTCTGTTCCTACCATGCTTTCCCTGCCATGATGAAACTTCCCCTCAAAACTGTAAGCCAAAGTAAACCCTTTCCTTTTTTTTTTTTTTTTTTTTTTTTTTTTTTTTTTTTTGGTTTTTCAAGGTAGGGTCTCGCTCTAGCTCAGGCTGACCTGGAATTCACTATGTAGTCTCAGGGTGGCCTCGAACTCATGGCAATCCTCCTACCTCTGCCTCCCGAGTGCTGGGATTAAAGGATGTGGCACCATGCCCGGCTCAAAATAAACCCTTTCCTTCTGTAAGCTGCGATTGGCCAGATATTCTGTCTTGGCAGTGAGAAAGTCACCGATCCTAAGTGTAGCCAAGAAATCGGTTTCTTCCCTGCTTCTTCCCTGCCCCAAGCCTTGCATATGCTCTTCCCTTGGGCTTTTCCTTCCCCTCTGTCCTCTGTCCCACAGGATCTCAGTTCAGGAAAGCCACCAGGCCAAGATCCCCTGACATGCTGCCTCGTGGCTTTGAGCACTTCTCCTTGGTTCACTCACCCCAGAGAAAAGTTCACATGTTCTGTGTGAATCTTGAATCACTCAGTCAGGGCTTCCCACTAGGGAGGCGTTTCATTAAGGCGGGGCTTGTGCTAGTAAGGTCCTTCCCTGTCTGTGCTTGGTGCCTGAGCCTCCTCTACATGCTTTCTGAAGTCATGCTTGACTGATCAACAAACAAGAAAGAAATGGAGGGGCTGGAGAGATGGTTCTGCAGAGTTAAGGCACTTGCTTGCAAAGCCTCATGGCCTGAGTTTGATTCCTCAGTACCCACATAAAGCCAGATGCACAGTAGCACATGCATCTGGAGTTCATTTGCAGTGGCAGGAGGCCCTGGTGTGCCCATTCTCATTCATATTCTCTCTCTCTCTCTCTCCTTGAAAATAAATAAATAAATAAGCCTTCCTCTCTTTAAAAAAAAAAAAAAAAAGCAGAGAGAAATGGAGTACCTAAAAAGGTAGGCTAAGATGAGAAATAGAAAGATGGAGAGATGTCACCAGAGACCTTGGAGGAAGGTAAAAGTGGCCTTGGGCAGGAGCAATAGTAGAGGAGCGGAAAGTAGTGTTCTGTTGCAGGTCTGTTACAATTACAGTTTTAAATATGTGTGCTTGCATGACCCTGATACGTTAAACTGTTTTTTGTTGTTGTTGTTGTTGTTTTGAGGTAGGGTCTCCTCCCTCTGTCTCCAAATGCCATCACAGTAAAATCATAACATTAAAAAGCAACTACAGCTGGGTGTGAAGGCAGAGGGAGGAGGATCATCTTGAGTTCAAAGCCAGCCTGAGACTACATAGTGAATTCCAGGTCAGCCTGGGCTAGAGTGAGACCATACCTCAAAAAAAACAACTATGACACATCCACACAGGTTGGGGGTCAGTGGCACCACGGACACACATATTGTTTTTTTTTTTTTTTTTTTTTTTGCCTTTCCGAGGTAGGGTCTCACTCTTGTCCAGGCTGACCTGGAATTCACTATGTAGTCTCAGGGTGGCCTCCAACTCACAGTGATCCTCCTACCTCTGCCTCCCGAGTGCTGGGATTAAAGGCGTGTGCCACCATGCCTAGCTCACATGTACTCTTGAAAGCTTCTGGCCCCTGTTTGGCTTCCAAGGAAACAGTCACAGCCAGCCAGGACTGCAGGGCCACATGAGAAAACCTTTGCACTGGAAAACACTGTGGTGCAGTTAGAGATGGCCTTGTGCTGTGCCTGGCTGCTTTGTGTCTGTAAAAGGACAAAGGGACTTTGAAGGGGGGGCGGAAAGTGGTGAGGGAAACAAAGCCATTGCTGCTGATTTTCCACAAGCAGTGACTTCCCTCTGCTGTTAACTCGGAGGGGAGACAGTTCTTGCCTGGGGCCAGTGGCTAAGAGAGTGAGTCCACTTGAATCAACTGAGCTTGATCAATCAGATGCTTTCCTGGCATCCTTGGTGAGCTGCGGTGCCCTGACAAGGGCGGGGGTGGGGTGGGGTGGGGTGGGATACAAGAATGTGGAGGGCATAGGTGTAGCTCTCGCTATAGCAGCAGATCAGAAAAAAACAAAATGGTAATAAATTTGATTGAAGTTCATCTGATCTTTCCTACAAAGCATCTATTCCTGCTGTTCGTTTGTTCTGTCTTTCTTTCTTTCTTTCTTTCTTTCTTTCTTTCTTTCTTTTTTTTTTCTTTTTTCAAGGCCAATTTCTGTCTGAGCATTGTAAGGAGTCCTACCCTTCCTTTGGCGCTTATATTCTTTCCACTACCTCTTCTGCAATGGATCCTGAGCTTTGGAGGATATGATAGAGATGTTTTAGCACTGAGCACTCCTCTGTCACTGCTTCTCAGCACTATGGTGCTTTTTGGGTCTTCCCAGTGGTAACCACTTTTAACTGAATAAATGATAAGTAAATAACATGAAGATGGAAAAGATCATAACATTTATATTTTTTGTTTATTTTATTTTTATTTATTTGAGAATGACAGACAGAGAAAGAGGCAGAGAGAAGGAGAGAATGGGCGCACCAGGGCCTCCAGCCATTGCAAACGAACTCCAGATGCATACGCCACCTTGTGCATCTGGCTTATGTGGGTCCTGGGGAATTGAGACTTGAACCAGGGTCCTTAGGTTTCACAGGCAAGCGCTTAACCGCTAAGTTATCTCTCCAGCCCCGATCATAACATTTAAAAGCATCTACTTTACCTGAATTTTCAGGCTGGGTATGGTGGCACATACCTGTAATCCCTGAACTCAGGAGTTGGAAGCAGGAAGATCAGGAGTTCAAAGCCAACCTGGGCTTCACGAGACCCTGTCTCCAAACACACACACACACACACACACACATTCTTACTTAAATCATCTCATTTTATTTTCCAACCTGGAAAAAAAAAAAAAAAAAAAAAAAAAAAAGACCAGTGTGAAGCTGGGCATGGTGATGCAAGCCTTTAATCCCAGCATTCAGAAGGCAGTGGTAGGAGGATCACTGTGAGTTCAAGGCCAGCCTGGAAATACAGAATGAGTTCCAGGTCAGCCTAGGCTAGAGTGAGACCCTACCTCAAAAAGAAGAAGAAAAAAAGACAGTGTAAATATTACCAGTTTCCTAAAGAAAATCTTTCCCTCCACCAGATTATCTGGGTCGAGATCTGGGCTGTAGGGGCATCAAGACAAGAACTCCCATGGGAGCTGAGAGCTGGCTCAGCAGTTAAGGCGTTTGCCTGCAAACCCTAAGGACCTGGATTCGATTTCCCAGTATCCACATAAGCCAGATGCACAAGGTAGTACAGACATCTGGAGTTCATTTGCAGTGGCTAGAGGCCCCAGCATGCCCATTCTCTCTGTATCTGCCTCTCTCTCTCTCTCTCCCCCCCCCACCAAATAAATAAATAAAATGAAATCTTTACTGTTGAATCTTGCCTAGCTGTGCTGCTCACACTTCAACACACATGTGTACCATCTGGGATCTCATTAAAGTCCAGGGTCAAATCCAGCAGTTCTGGCCAGGCATTGAAACTCAGCATTTCTTCTTTCTTTAAAACATTTTTAATTGACAACTTCTATAAATATAAACAATATACCATGATCATAACCCCCTCCCACCACCCTCCCTTTTCCCACTCCCAAATTCCCCCTCCACTGAACCCTTCTTCTTTCCATCTACTTTCTCTTCTATTTTGATGTCATCATCTCCCCCTCCTATTATGTAGATCTTGGTAGCATCAGCCACTATGAGGCCATGAATACTGTGGCCACTTTGCGTCTGGATGACAGCATTATAAGCACTCCTCCCCTTCCTTTGACTCTTATATTCTTTCTACCCTCTCTTCCACAATGGTCCCTGACCCTTGGTGAGTATGATAGAGATGTCTTCCAGAAACCATCATAACAGAAAGGGGAAAATGATGGCATCAAAATAAAAGAGAGACTAGTTGGAGAGAAGAGACTCAGTGGATTGGGAGATTTGGGAGGGGGGAACAGTATTGGGAGGGGATCATGATCACCACATATTGTCTACATTTATGGAAGTTGTCAATAAAAAGTTTGAAAACAAGCTGGGCATGGTGGCGCATACCTTTAATCCCAGCACTTGGGAGGCAGAGGTAGGAGGATCGCCGTGAGTTCAAGGCCACCCTGGGACTACATAGTTAATTCCAGGTCAGCCTGAGCTAGAGTGAGACCTTACCTAGAAAAAAAAAAGTTTTAAAATGAACTTTAGGGCTGGAGAGATGGCTTAGGAGTTAAGGCACGTGCCTGCGAAACTGATGACCCAGGTTCAATTCCCCAGGACCCACGTAACCAGATGCACAAGGTGGCACATGCATCTGGAGTTCATTTGCAATGGCTGAAGGCCCTGGCATTCTCTCTCTCTCTCTTTCATAAATAAATAAATAATAAAATATTTTAAAAACTGTAATCCTGAAATAAATCCTTTCCTTCCATCAGTTGCTTCTGGCTGACTGTTTTGATTCAGCAATGATAAGGTAAGTGCAACACATGTAATGCCAGCACTTGGGAAGTAGAGGCAAGAGAATCAGGAGGTTAAGGTCAAGACCTTGGGGTCCATCCCCATCATCAATAATAATAAAAATCATGGGCTGGAGAAATGGCGTTTGCCTGTGAAGCCAATGGACCCTGGTTTGAGGTTTGATTCTCCAGGACCCACATAAGCCAGATACACAAAGGGCACATACATCTGGAGTTTGTTTGCAGTGGCTAGAGGCCCTGGAGTGCCCATTCTGTCTCTGTCTGCCTCTCTTCTATCTCTCTCTGCTTGCAAATAAATAAATAAAAATTTAAAAAAAAACAAATTTCTTCTTTAAAAAATCGTAATAAATAAAAACCCATCAGTCTCTTTCCAGACACCAGGGAACTGGCATTTGATTTGGAACTTTGGAAGATTTGGAAGATTACCACATTGCAAACTCAAAACCTGTCTCCTACTGACTACAGCTCATCTTTTTCACACTACACAGCATCCCCAAGGCCAAGAGGACCTGTTTTTGATTCGAGTTATCCCATCCCATTCTCCTGCTCCTTAAAGCAAGAGATGCAGATGACAGGAAGGTGACCAAGCTCAGCCTTCCACAGGGTTCCGGTAAGCTTCATCCAATATTTAGAAAAAGAGGTGAAGCCAGGCATGATGGCTCTGGCCTATAATCCCAGAAGGCTGAGGAAGAAGGATCACGGTGAGTTCGAGGCCAGCCTGGGACTGCAGATTGAGTTCCAGGTCAGCCTGGGCTAGAGTGAGAGCATACAAAAAAAAAAAAGAAAAGAAAAGAGAGGGGCTGGAGAAATGGCTTAGAGGCCAAGTGCTTGCCTGTGAAGCCTAAGGACCCCGGTACGAGGCTCCATTTCCCAGTAGCCACGTAAGCCAGATGCACAAGGTGACACATGCATCTGGAGTTCGTTTGCAGTGGCTGGAGGCCCTGGTGCACCTATTCTCTCTGCCTCTTTCTCTCTCTACCACTCTCAAATAAATAAATAAAACTAAACAAAAAAGAAAAGAGAAAGTAAAGAGGAAGAGAGGGAGGGAAAGAAGGAAGAAAGAAAAGGAAATGATAATTAATTTTCAATACTTAAAAACTAAAATTGCATACACAAGGGAGTTTCCAATGAGTCTTTTAAAAATACACAGCCCAGGACCAGACATGGTGGCACATGCCTTTAACCCCAGCACCTAGGAGACAGAGGTAGGAGGATTGCCAAGTTTGAGGCCAACCTAAAACTACATAGTGAATTCCAGCTCAGCCTGGGCTAAAGTGAGAAGCTACCTCAAAAAAAGAAAAAATAGATAAATATATATACAGCCCAGGGCAGGCTGAGACCACCTTCCTGTCCCCAGGAGATAATATACCTGCCCTTTAAAGAGTTGTTTCTTCTGGTTGGTCCATTTCTGTTCACTCTTTCCCCTACTCACTCCAGAAAGGCCTTTGAATTTAACCTAATGCCTAATACTGTGTTTTCTCATTTCCAGAAGCAGCTGTCACCATTACCATTTAATAACTAAGGGCCCAGGCTCAGAGAGGTCTAGGAACCTGGCCAAGGTCATCCAGCTAATAGCTAGCAAAACTGAAGTTTGAACCTGGTTTTTTTTTTTTTTTTTTTTTTTTTTTTGAGAGAGAGACAGAGACAGAGAGAGAGGGAGAGGAAGACAGATAGAGATGGGCACGCCAGCAGCCTCTCAGCTGCTGTGAATGAAATCCAGATGTGTGCGCCCCCTTGTGGTCAAGTGCGGCATTGCACCCTTGCGTCACTGCATCTGGCTAAACATGGGACCTGGAGATTGGAACCACTGGAGATTGGAACCGGTGTTCTTAGGCTTAGGAGGCAGGCGCCTTAACCGCTAAGCCATCTCGCCAGGCTGAACCTGGTCTTTATAACCAAGTGCCTCAGCCTTATATTGAACCACCTTTTGGAAAAGAGCATTTTTATTAATAGCACATTTGAATAACAGTTTGTTGGGTTTCACATATATTTAAATTTTTAGCTTCATCTAAATTGGCAAAGTCCTCTCCCACACTCGTCCCACCTCCTTCTTTTTCTCATTTAAGCATTTTGAAAAAGCCTAAAGGTTTAACTAAAACTGAAAATGTTTCTCACTTCATCCAGCCCTACTTACTGACAACAGTAGGCGTTCTTTCCTTTCCCTTCTACTTTGTAGCTTCTTTATTTATATTTTACTCTTTGTAGTTAGTAAATTCCCTCCTAGCAGCTGCTTGCAAAATAAAAATGTCTGGGCTGGAGAGGTGGCCCAATAGTTAAAGCGCTTGCCTGCAAAACCTAAGGACCCAAGTTCAATTCCCCAGTACCCATGTAAAGCCATATTATGCACAAGGTGACACATGTATCTGATTTGTTTGCAGTGACAAGAAGCCCTGGCGTATCCATTCTCTCTCTTTCTCTCTCTCTTACTGTCTGCCTCTTTCTCTCCATAAGTAAATAAATCAATAAATCAAAATTGAGTCTCCTATAAATTGTGTGCAACCTCTGGGCTCAATAAATCCATATATGAGAAGAAACCATGTTGGTGATATGGCCCAGTGGGTAGAATGTTTGCCTAGCATGCATAAGGCCCTGGGTTCTATCCCCAGTACTGGGCATGGTGGTCTATGCCCATGATCCCAACACTTTGAGAGATCGCTCAAGAGATGGAGGCAGGAGGATCAGAAGTTCAAGCTCATCCTCAGCTACACAGTAAGTTCAAGGCTGGCCTGGGATACATGAGACCCTGTCAAGAAAGAAAGAAAAACAGAGAGGGAAGGAGGAATAAAAGAAAAAGGAAGGGAAAAAAAAAAACCAAAGTTCAGGCCTACAGTATCAGTTAACAGCCTCCTGCTTGGAAGTGAGCTAAACACAGTAAGCTTCAAAGTACAAACAAGAAAAGCAGTCCCAGGGGATGGGGGAGGGGGAGTGGGTTGGCTTCATGGTTAAAGGGGAGATGGCTCAATGGTTGAAGGTACGTGCTTAAAAGCCTGACGGCCCTGGGCTCGACTCCTCAGTACCCACATGAAGTCAGATGCACAATGTGGTGCATGTGGAGTTTGTTTGCAGCGGGAGGAGGCTCTGGCATGGCCATACTCACTCACCCTCTCTCTCAAAAAAGTACTCTTCCTCTCAAGCACTGTGCCAGAGAGGTGCGCCCCACCCTCGTTTTCATCGTTTTACATCAGAAAGCTGAGGATGTGGCAATGGGGCTATGGTATTACCTTTGCTCCAACAGCGCTGTATGCAGCAGTTCCCTTGGCCCTCAGAGGACGGTGGAGGTTCTGACGAGAAGCAGACAGCAGCCTCAGGTAAACTGGCAGGAGATAACACATGCTCTGTCTACACAGCGTGGACATGGAGACTCATCACTGGAGTCATCACCCTTGGCAACAGGAAGGTCTGTGACCCAGAACCCGGGGACAGCCAGTGCTGTGGGGAGGGCTGCAGGGGCAACCAGTGTTGCAGTCAGTTCTGCTGGGACAAAGATCCAACCAGAAGCAGCTTGTGGGGGCAAGGGGTTTTATTGCAGCCTTACAAAATCCAGGGGAAACACCGTCTGTGGTGGAAGAAGCTGGCTCATTTCCATAGATCACCACAGTGAGACATCACCAAACAGCCAGCACCAAAACCCGAACAGCTTCGTAGGGCTGGACTCAAGGTCCACCCCCCAACACACCTTATTGCTGTACTCCTAGATCTGCCCCAAGTGACATGTCTCTGTAGCGGGGAATCTGCCTGCCAAGGGTTCAATTTAATAAAACACCTCAGTCTACAGGGCCATACATTGAAACTACCACAACCAGGATGGCAGAGTCTCCAGATTGTCCATGAAAATCTCCAGGGGATGGAGAGATGGATAAAGCAGTTGCCTGCTCAAGCTAGAGTACCTAAGTTCAACCCCCAGAACCCACATAGAAAGCCAGAAGCAAGGCTGGGCATAATGACTGAAACCTTTAATCCTAGCACTTGGGAGGCTGAGGTTAAAGGGTTGAAGTGAGTTCAAGGCCAACCTCTACTACAGAGTGAGTTCAAGACCAGCCTGGGCTAGAGTGAGACCCTGCTTCAAAATAAAATTAAAAAGGGCTGGAGAAGTGGCTTAGCAGTTAAGGCACTTGCCTGCGAAGCCAAAGGACCCATGTTCAACTCTCCAGATCCCATGTAAGCCAGATGCACAAAAGGTGAGGAAAACGCAAGGTCACACATGGCCAGCAGGTTGCACAAGTGTCTGGAGTTTGTTTGCAGTGGCTAGAGGCCCTGGAGTGCCCATTCTCTCTCTCTTGCTCTCTTGCTCTCTCTCTCTCAAATAAATTTTAAAAATTTAAAAAAATTTTTTTTAAAAAGTTTTTAAAAAGAAACTGTGGGAGTCTATATTGATAGGAAGCAGGCATTATTTCTCTGGGGTTGAGGGAGTAACAATTAGTGGCAGAGGGTGTGGGGTAAGTTTGTGGGTTGATGGAAATGTGCTATTTTTATGGAGTGGTGGTTACACAGGTTGTTGCATATGTTAACGCACAGCAAAGGATCCACCTAAAATGGGCTTTCACCACGCATAAATTAGAACCCCATGAAGATAATGTTACCTAAACCACACTTCATCCCATGATTGTTTTGTTTTGTTTTGTTTCTCAAGGCATGGTCTCACTCTAGCACAGGTTGACCTGGAACTCACTCTGTAGCCCAGGCTGGCCTCAAACTCAGGCATGAGCCTCTATGCCTGGTTTTGTCTGTCTGCTTGAAACAAGTTCTCCCTCTCTCTCTCTCCCTCTCTCTCTTTTTGTTTCCCTCAAGGTAGGGTCTCACTCTGGCCCAGGCTGTCCTGGAACTCATTCTGTAGTGCAGGCCTGCCTTGAACTCACAGAGATCCTCCTACCTCTCTGCCTCCCTAGTGCTAGGATTAAAGGCGTGCACCACCACATCTGGTCTAAACCAGTTCTCTTTATGTAGCCCAAGCTGGCCTCAAGTCACCACTATTGTCTCAGCCTCATTAGCACTAGGCTGATAGGCCTGGTCCACCACACTTGGCTAGGATGAGTCTTTTGGAATTGGAGTCCTGGTGCAGCTGTGCACAGGCCAGGAGAAAATTGCCAACACAGAAAAGGACAGAGGTCCCCTGGGCACGCTGTGCCTGCCCGGGTGGCTCAGCTCATGGCCGTCCTCACTTCAGCTTGGAGGCCTGCACCGCTGCACAGGTTTTTCCAGCATTAAATAATGCCAAATGCCCTGTGAATTGGAAAGCGAGCAGCTCCGGCTCAATGCAATTACCGAGCACTTCTCACACTGCCCTTTGACCCATCCTGACAACCACGGCTAGAGCCAGCCCCGCCACCACCCCGCACCCCACCGGCTGTCTGGGGACTCTCACCAGCCTCCTGTGTGCTCCTAATTGGAGTCCAGCATCAAAGTCATGTCCAGCGCCTGGTGGAAGAAAGCCGCACATGCCAGGAAGCGCTGGCAGTCACCCAGCAAGTCAGGTGACCTGAGCTGGGGCAGAGCTGACCATGAGCCCACCTGCAAGGGGACCCACTCACCTGGAGTGCCAGGTGATCCAGGCCAGCTGCAGAAGTCTGCAGTCCTCCAGAGCATCCTACTGTTGATGTGCATCTCCCCCCAGGTGACATTCACATTGACCCTCTTAAAGGTTCAGTTTGGTGACATTTAGTGGGCCCATCACTACTGTCTAAAATAAAACTTTTTTTACCATTCCAAAAGGAATCAATCATCCTTACACCTTCCCTTCAGCCTCTAACAACTGTGGTGTTTTTCAGCCTCCAGGCTGGAGAAATAGCTCAGCAGTTAAAGGCGCATAAAGCCAGAGGCACAAAGTAGTGCACGCACCTGCAGTTCATTTGCAGTGGCAAGAGGCCCTGGCATGCCCATATTATCTCTCTCTTTCTCTGTCTTCTTGCAAATAATAAAAAAATGTTTTTTAATACAAGGCTCAGGATGTAGCTCAGTGATAGAATGCCTACTTACATGTGCAAGGTTCCATCTCCAATACTGAAAACCAATATTCAGAGGCCTAGGCTGAGCAGCAAAGATACTAGAATTGTAGGCTATCAGTCTGCCTGCCCAGATGGTATGTGCCAAGGGGATTGAGAGGGCACCCATGAGACCTGCTATGGAGCCACAAGGGTATGTAAGCAGAGTAGTATTCAAAGCTCATTCTGTTCTCGCTCTCTCTCTCTTTCTCTGTCTCCCCTTGCAAATAAATAAAGAAAATATGTTTTTTTTTAAAAAGAAAGAAAGAAATCTCATTCTGATCCCCTGTGGAGAATAAGTGGCAGGTGGCAAGAATGGGGACATCCAAGCTGAGCGTGGTGGCACACTTTAATCGCAGCACTCGGGAGGCAGAAGTAGGAGGATCACCAAGAGTTCAAGGCCATCCTGACACTACATAGTAAATTCCAGGTCAGCCTTAGCTAGAGGGAAACCCTACCTTGAAAAAAAAAAAAAAAAAAAAAAAAAAGAATGGGGTCATCCAGATCCCAGCTCTCTTCAAGGAGCAGGGAGGAGGTGCCACAGCCTGATCCCCCTGGCAGTGGGAATGAGGAGACATCGGAAGGCTGCAGACACCAAGTGACATGGGGGTGGGGGAAAGAAAGCCACAAGAGCAAAGCTTAAATTCCCCAGGGATGTCGTGACATTATGGAACTCAAACACAACAAGCCAGCTAGTGGGGCCTGTCCTATGTTAGGACAGAAGCTCTGCTGGGGCCCGTGACAAACCATGGGCCTGCAAGATGTCCCTCTGGAAACAGCATGGAACAGAAGCCAAAATCGCAGGCTCCTGATCAAAGTGAGCAACCTGGCACTTGGGTGCCTTTGTCCTGCTGCTGGCAGTCTGGGTCCCTGCTGGCAGTGGTGGAGATGTACACAGTATTAAAACAATGTGGTCATTTGCCATTTTTAATTCAGTAGTTTTATTTATTTATTTTTAGTAGTTTTAAATTGCTCTGGTTTTTCCCTCTAAAACATAGCCTAAAAATAAAAATGAGAGCAAGTGCTTGGGATTTACTCCAGAAAAACTAAATCCAGCACATAAGGATTTAACAAATAAACTGGGCATGGTAACCTATGCCTGTAATCCTAGCACTCTGGAAGTAGAGGCAGGAGGATCCCTGGACAGCCTCAGCTAGAAATTAATTTGAGGTCAGCTTGGGATACAGAAGTTCCTTTCTTAAAAACAAAAAGAAAAGAAAAGAAAAGAAAAGAAAAGAAAAGAAAAGAAAAGAAAAGGAAACAAAAGAAAAGAAAATCAGCCAGGCATGGCAGCACACATGTGTCTTTAATTCCAGCACTTGGGAGGCAGAGGTAGTAGAATCATCATGAGTTTGAGGCCACTCTGAGACTACCTAGTAAATTCCAGATCAACATGGGCTACAGCGAGACCCTACCTTGAAAAACCAAAATAAATAAATAAATAATTTTTGGTTTTTTGAGGTAGGGTCTTGCTCTAGCCCAGGCTGACCTGGAATTCACTAGGTAGTCTCAGGGTGGTCTTAAATCACAGTGATCCACCTACCTCTGCCTCCTGAGTACTAGGATTAAAAGCATGTGCCACCATGCCTGGCAGAGTGCTTTCTTTCTTATTTATTTATTTATTTATTTATTTATTTATTTATTTATTTATTTATGAGAAAAAGGCAGAGAAAGAGAATGGGTGTTGTTGCAGACAGCTTCAGGTTCGCTGAGATGAACTTCCAGACCAGGCACAGTTATGGAGGAAGGGATATTATTTATTGAAGCTTACAGATCCAGGGGAAGTTCCATAAAGGCAAGAGAAGCGGCCTGCTCTCCACAGGGGCCAAGCAGAGAGAGCAAAAGCCAACCAGCCACCACAGCACACAGAGCAAAACTACAGCCAAAAGTTCACACAGCACACTTCAGGAACTCCTGCTAGGCACATTTGCATATCTTTACAATGGAATCTCAAACCCACACCTTAAGACCAGCCCCCAGTGACATTGCCTCTAGCAAGGTGATTGAAGATGCAAACTATAAAGTAATAAAACATTGAATATATTGGGGGACATATATTCAAACTACCACAATCCGCCCCTGGCCCCCAATATATTTATCACTATCACACATTGTAAATTGTACTCAGTCCAATTTCAAAGGTTCTCACAGTCTTGATCAACTTAAGATAGTGGGTTCTGTAAAATCAAAGAAGTTAAATACTTTCAACAATGTAAAGGCACAGAGTAAACATTTTAACTGGTATAAGGCATAGCAAGGAGAGACTAGAACAATGCAAACTCAACCACCATCAGCAGTCATCAAACTTCTGCAGTTCAAGTTCAAAATAACCAGAGACTAACAGTCTCCAGGTTTTCCAATTCCGCCCCTCCAGCTGGGCAGAGTCGCCAGGGAAAACTTTCATCCTATGCCAACACTGCACTCCATGGTAGCCCTTTTGCACAGTCCTGGTATATCCAAAACATCTTCAGGTCTCCATGAAAACCACGGTCCATCTTCCAAAGGCTCTTGCAGCCTATTCCTGAGGGTCTTCATGCCCTGCCTCATGCCGCATCTCAGCAGCGGCTCCGGGAACCGTGTGCAACTCATGACCACTCCATGCATTTTTCATATTTCCAAAACTAATACCAGGTGTGCAGGACACAGCCATATTCTAAATCCAGGGACAAAATAAACCATAGCCTTGAAAAGCAGGTTCCTTCTCCAGTCAACTCTTTCCAAAGACTTTGCATTTCTAACAGTCTTTCCTCAGGCATCCTCTCCATTGTTTTAATGTAAATCAAGTCGGGCCACCTTCCTTCCACCTTCCTTAAGATTGCTAATGCGTTTGACAATAGCAGCTAAACCAGTCTCAATGCCTCTATTTTTAACCTGCTTCAGGTTTTCCAACTTAAAATCTTAAAATCTCAGTCCAATATCTTTAGCCAAGCACATCCGTCCATTACAAATTTAAGCTTGATCAAACTTTCTGGGCCTGGATAGCAGAACGTAGCCATCCCTTATGCCAGTAGCCCAGTTCCAACAAAGTCCTCTGCAGTCTTTCCTTCCCCTTAGAGAGCTCATAAGCCAAGCCTCGAAGTTTAATACTGTCTGCACTTAGCATTCTCAAACTCTCATCAGAATAGTCCATAAAACTTGGCTTACCACTCCAGAAGGCACCTTCAGTTGCAAGCACCAAGTCCATGTCCATTCTTCCAAAACAAAGGTTCCAAAAGACGAATATCCACACGGTCAGGTTCATCTCACCCCACACTCCTCGGTACCACTTTACTGTAGCAGACAGCTTCAGGTTCACTGAGATGAACTTCCAGACCAGGCACAGTTATGGAGGAAGGGATATTATTTATTGAAGCTTACAGATCCAGGGGAAGTTCCATAAAGGCAAGAGAAGCGGCCTGCTCTCCACAGGGGCCAAGCAGAGAGAGCAAAAGCCAACCAGCCACCACAGCACACAGAGCAAAACTACAGCCAAAAGTTCACACAGCACACTTCAGGAACTCCTGCTAGGCACATTTGCATATCTTTACAATGGAATCTCAAACCCACACCTTAAGACCAGCCCCCAGTGACATTGCCTCTAGCAAGGTGATTGAAGATGCAAACTATAAAGTAATAAAACATTGAATATATTGGGGGACATATATTCAAACTACCACAGGTGTGCCAGGGCTTCCAGCCACTGGAAACAAACTCCAGACACATGTTTACATAGACCTTGGAGAATCAAACCTGGGTCCTTTGGCTTTGTAGGCAAGCACCCTAACCACTAAGCAATCTCTCCAGCCCCCAAAGTGCTTTTTATTTTATATTTCTATGTATATATTTGCAAGCAGAGAGAGAACCAGAAGGGGTGCCAAGTGCATGCACCACTTTGGGCATCCAGCTTTAAGTGGGTACTGGGGAATCAAACCTGCATCATTAGACTTTGCAGGCAAGCTCCTTAACCACTGAGCAATCTTCCTAGCCCAGCATGGAGTGTTTTGAAGACCGTTATTGGGAAGGAAAGGAAGGGCTTCGTCAGAGAGCTAATTTGTGTCACAGAGCCACAATGAAATCACTCCCCAGCAAGAAGAGCCCCATGGGGTCAGCCAAGGGTGACTGTCCACTGTCATAGGGAATGCTGGCCATGGACTTAGAGACGAAGACAGGATGTGACTCAGTACACCGCCAAAGAAAGCTGTTTGAAGGGAGGTCACAGATACCCCCAAAACATTATAGGCCATTGCCAAGGCCCTTGGTTTCCCACCAGGAATAGATAGTAAGACCCTATTGCTGAAGACTCCACATACTTGGGTGGCAAGTTCACTGAGAAATCCTGCTGGAGCTGAGCTGAAAGCCTCCTCCATGAGGACCAGCTGACAGAAAGTTGGAAAAAGCTACGCTGCATGCAGTTCAATGGGAGAGAGAAAACACCAGTGAAGATACTCAACAGTGAACACAGCAAGCTTTAAATTTAGCCAGCCAGGCCAAATGAGCCAACGGGTGCAATAGTGGCATGTCTGTTATAGGGGAAACCAACTGCTGTCTAATTGGACTGGAGGCCCACTCCATGGGAGGGAACACATCCCTGATACTGAAAACGTACGACAGGGGTAGTCATGAGCCCTAGGGGTGGAATGTCTGTTGGAGTCTCTCTAAATGTATATACTGTGTTCACCAAACTGCCCAGTAAGCACTTCTCTTAATGTCCACACCCATATATTAATGCTACTCTCACTTTTGGTTAGAGAAGCTTCTCTTTTCAGATAGTGGCAACCTTGGGAATATTCAGAAGGCACCATGGTGCTGAGAAGAAGGGACAGAGGAGTGCTCAGCACTGAAACATCTCAAACCTACCTTCCAAGGCTCAGGGTCCATTGCGGAAGAGGGGGCGGAAAGAATGTAAGAGCCAAAGGAAGAGTAGGACTCCTTACAACATGCTCCTCCAGACACAAAATGGCCTGGATATCCATGACCTCACAGTGCCTGACACTACCTGCATAAGACCATCATAATAGGAGGAAAAGATCATGACATCAAACTGAAAAGAGAGACTGATTGAGAGAGGGAGGGGATATGATGGAGAGTGAAGTTTCAAAGGGGAAAGTGGGGGAGGGAGGGAAGTACCATGGGATATTGTCTACAATTAAAGAAGTTGTCAATAAAAATAAAAATATATATTAAAACAAAAGAAAGAAAGAAAGAAAGAAAGAAAGAAAGAAAGAAAGAAAGAAAGCTGTTAGATCTCAACTAGAAGTATAAACACTGTAACCTGACAATTCCGTTGCCAGAAACCATCCAAAGAGAAACGGATCCATTTGCTCTCTCAAAGAGGTGTGTCATAACATGCAAGGTCCCATTAACAGTAAAGCAACACCAAAATTTAGAAACAACCTTTATTAGGGTTCTGTAGAAGAACAGAACTGATAGAATGAATACATACTATACAGGGGATTGATTGGATTGGCTTACAGGGTATGGAGTAAACAGTCCCACAATAGCAGTCTGCAGGCTGGAGAGTCTGGGAACCCAGTAGCTGCCCAGTCCATGAGGCTGGAGGTCTCAGCAGTCCCAATCTGGCACTAAAAGCCTGAAGGATTCCTGGAGAGCTGGTAGTCTTCAGTCCCCAAGGGAAGGCAGAAGATGCTGGGTTCTGATGTCCACGAAGGACAGCAGCAACAAGGGAGATGCACACACCAGCGAATAGTGCAGCATATAGATGCCTGCACCAGCGAGCAGTGCAGGGGAGATGCGTGCACTGGAAAGTAGTGCAGGGGAGCCGCAATTCAAGGTGCTTGTCTGCAGAGCATGATGGGCCAGGTTCAATTCCCCAGCACCCATGTAAAGGCAGATGTGCAAATTGGTGCATGTGTCTGGAGTTTATTTCCAGTGGCAGGAGGCCCTGGCACACCCATTCTCTCTGTGTCTGCCTCCTTCTCTCTCTCTCTCTCTCTCTCTCTCTCTCTCTCCTCTCTATCCATCTCTCTCTGTCTCTATGTCTCTCTCTCTCTCTCTGTCTCTCTCAAATAAATAAATAAAATATTTTAATAGAAAGAAAAAGTAATAAGCCAGGTAGAAAAGAGTATAGATTGTATCATTCCGTTGACAGTAAGTACAAAAAACGACAAGCTGCTAGAAGTCAGAATGATGGCTGCTTACTGTAAGGAAAGAGACTGGGAGGGGACACGGGAGGGCTGGTAATATTCTGTTACTCCTTGGGTCCTGGTGACGGGGGCTTGTTCAGCTAGTGGCGATTCATTAAGCTATCCACTTAGTGATCTGGGCACTTCTCCAAACAGTAATTGCAGGGAGAGGCTGGTCATGGAGGCATGGGACTTAGCACTGAGCGAACGTGCCCAGCTGGTAGAAGAAGAGAGGCAGATGCAGCAGATGCTGCAGCCTGGCCCTCCCCAGGGCAGCAGTGCAGAGAAGGTGAGGACTTGCCGGTAGGATGGCAGAGCTGCCAGTCAGATGGAGCCTGGGGGCGGGGCTCAGTGGGATAGTGTGCCCCCAGCACCAAAATATAGCATATGTAATGTTATGAATAAATATACAGCCAGCCACCACCCTGTCACTCTGCATTCCTGTAAGATGAGAAAGTTTTGTGTTTGCTTGTTTTTTGTTTTGTTTTGTTTTGGTTTTGTGGTTGTGCTATACAGGAATAACTATTGAACTGGGCATAGGAGCTCAGGGTTGTAATCTGAGCACTCTGGAGGCTGAGGCAGGAGGATCACTGCACATCTGAGGCCAGTGTGTCTACATAGTGGGTTCTGGGCCAGCCAAGAGTACATAGTAAGATTACCCTGTCTCAAAAAAAAATTTTTTTTTTGTTTTTTCAAAGTAGGGTCTCACTCTAGCCCAGGCTAACCTGGAATTCACTATGTAGTCTCATGGCCTCCAAGTCATGGTGATCCTCCTACCTCTGCCTCCCGAGTGCTGGGATCAAAGGTGTGCATCACCATACCAGGCTTTAAAAAAATTTTTTTTAATTAAAAAAAACTGGGGTTGGGTACATGGCTCAGTGGGTAAGAGCACTTGTCATATAAGCATGAGGGCCTGAGAAGTCCCGACTGGCCCTAAGTTTGATTCCCCAACACCACATATAAAGCTGGGCATGGGGCTGGAGAGATGGCTTAGGGGTTAAGGCACTGTGAGGTCATGAATATCAAGACGACTTTGTGTCAGGATGACAGCATCCCTTCCTTTTGGCTCTTCCATTCTTTCCACCACCTCTTCCACAATGGACCCTGAGTCTTGGCGGTAGGGGGGAGGGGAGCGGGTGATAGAGATGTCTCACTTGGTGTTGAACACTCTACTGTCACTTCTTCTAAGCTCAATGGTGAGTTTTGAGTCACCCCAGTGGTCACCACCATCTGAAAAGAGAAGCTTCTCTAACCAAAGGTGAGAGTAGCATTATTACATGCACAGAAACATAAGTAATTAGACGGCAGTTTGGTGGGCATAATATATGCATTTAGCCAGACAACAGTAGTAGCCTCCCTGCTAGGGCTTGTGACCACCCCAGCCATAGGCTTTTGATTGGGTTTTCAGTACCAGGCAGGAATCTCCTCCCATGGAGAAGGCCTCAAGTTTAATCAGAGAGCAGTTGGTTTCCCCCATAACAGACTTGCTACCATTGAACTAGTTGAACATTTTCAAGCCCTATGTTAAAGCAGAACAGTAAGATCTCCCCTGATCTCAGACTTCTGTGCATGAAATGTTGCTTTCCCTTTTTCCTTTTTCTTTCTCTCTCTCTCTGAGATGCTGGGGATGGGTCCCAAGGCCTCAAGCATTCTGCCACCGAGCCACGTCTCTAACCTGCAGGTGAGGCTCCTTGTACAATAATCCGAGAAATGCCTTTTAAACAAGTAGTGTCAGTATTTTTACTGTTGTTATTATTACTAGTTAATTATTAAGCATTAAGCATGCCCGGGCACAGCCATGACAAGTCCTGGGGGCTCTCCACATTCAAAGTCATAATTCTACACCCAGCTGTTTATGTGTGAGTGCCAGGGGACTCCAATTTTGGAAATCCCAGGCCAGGCTCCCTCAGACTTCTCAGCCTCTCATGCTTGCATGGAAATACACTTAATCTCTGAGCTTTCACTCCAGCTCCTATTTTTATTATTATTTTAAAAATATTTAGGCTGGGCGTGGTGGCGCACGCCTTTAATCCCAGCACTCGGGAGGCAGAGGTAGGAGGATCGCTGTGAGTTCGAGGCCACCCTGAGACTACATAGTTAATTCCAGGTCAGCCTGGACCAGAGTGAGACCCTACCTTGCAAAACCAAAAAAAAAAAAAAAATTATTATTTTTAAAAAATATTTATTTATTTATGAGAGAGAGAGAAAATGGATGCGCCAGGGCCTCCAACTGATGCAAACAAACTCCAGACACATGCGCCATCATGTGCTTCTGGCTTGTGTGGGTACTGGGGAATAGAATGTGGGTCCTTAAGCTTGGCAGGCAAGTGCCTTAACCACTAAACCATCTCTCCAGCCCAAAATACTTTTACTTATTTACTTGGGAGTAGAGGAAGGAGAGAGAGAGAGACAGAAAGGATGGGTATGTGAACTCCAGGTGCATATGCACCATTTGTGTGCATCTGGCTTTACATGGGTTGTTTGAACCTAGGCCAGCAGTTTTGCAAGCATGTGCCTGTAACTGCTGAGTCACTTCCTCAGCCCCGTATTTTTATTGACAAATTTTATTCATGTACATAATGTAATCATATTACTTTCTTTTGTCCCTTCTCCCACCCCCGTCACTGAACTGCTTCTTCTTTCCAACTTGTCCCTCTTTTAGTTTGATGTCATTTTCTTTTTCCTTCATTAGCTTACAAAGGCACAAGTTTCCTTATAGCATTTCCATACAAACTTCCTCTTTTTTTTTTTTTTTTTTTTTTTTTTTTTTGAGGTAGGGTCTCACTCTGGCCCAGGCTGACCTGGAATTAACTATGTAATCTCAGGGTGGCCTCGAACTCATAGCAATCCTCCTACCTCTGCCTCCCAAGTGCTGGGATTAAAGGCATATGCCACCGCGCCTGGCCAAACTTCCTTTCAATTAATTCTTCATATCGCTCACTCCTTTCAACCTCCCTGTCCTATCCTTTTCCTGTTTGTAATCTTTGTCCCCAATGTCCCCTCGTCCATTTTAATATCTCATATGTTACTATCTTCCCTACTGCTTCCCTTAAAGCCTTTTTATTTCGGTTTTATGGGCCCTGTTCTATTCTCCTGGCCTTTACGCAGATTCACTCCTCCTTAACACACATATTTAACAGTGAGAAGACAAGATCCACACATGAGAGAGGACATACTGTATTTGTCTTTCTTTAGTTCTTATGACTTTTCTGAAAATTGCATACATGCATATAATGTATTTTGATCATATTCAGTCCCAGTTACCCCTTCCACTCCCACTGGACCACTTCCTCTTCCCAATTAGTCCCCCTTGTCTTTTCATGTCTTTTATTTCTGTGACCCACTTTAGTTTAATTAGGGTTGCTTGTTTGAGCATGGGTTGGGGGAAGATTATTTACCAGAAAATAGAAAATTTACCAGTGGCTATACCACTGAAAAAAAATGTCTCCTCCCCACCCCCAGTAACCATTAACTGCCAATAGGGCCTTGCCCATCCATGATGGCATGTAGATAGGTACAGTTTTAGGCAGGTCACCACAACCGCTGTGAGCCCATGAAGACAACAACCATCCATGTCACAACCCAAAGCCAGCATTGCCACAGCACTCCTCCCCAGCCTCCAGCTCTCACACTGTTTTCCGCCCTGTCTTCTGCAATGTCCCTGAGCCTTGGAGGGTGGTACAGATGTCCCACTTAGGAATTGGCATTCAACAGTCACTCACGCTCAACATTTCCACTAGTTAGGAATCTTGGCATTAACTGCTGCCCACTGGGGAAAAAAAAAAAAAAGAAACTTCTTTGACCAAAGCTGAGAGCAACAATAATCTCTGGCTGTGGACCTTTGACCAGGTTTACAGGACCAGGCATGAAGTCCTTCCTATGGAGCAGGCCTCAAATCCAATCAGAATCATAATAGTCATGATACTATTAAACCGGTGGGCACATCTTACCTGACAGTTTGGTAGTGTAGCCGACTTTGGGTTTTTTTTTTGTTGGTTTTTTTTTTGTTGTTTTGTTTTTTTGAGGTAGGGTCTCACTCCGGCCCAGGCTGACCTGGAATTTACTATGTATTCTCAGGGTGGCCTCGAACTCATGGCGATCCTTCTACCTCTGCCTCCCGAGTGCTGGGATTAAAGGCGTGCGTCACCACGCCCGGCTCGACTTTGGGTTTTTAATGGAATTCAAGAACTTTAAAAAAGACCCATGATTGCAAACCCACAGGCTAGTGAGATGGCTCAGCAGTTAAAGTTCGTGCTTGCAAAGCCTAACAGCCTGGGTTCGAGTTCCCAGTACCTACATAAAGCCATATGCACAAAGTGGCACATGCATCTGGAGTTTGCAGCAGCAGGAGGCCCTGGCTTGCCCATTCTCTCTCTCTTTCTCTCTCTCTCTCTCTCCTTGCAAGTAAATAAAAAGAAACAATTTTTTGAGATAGGGTCTCGCTCTAGCCCAAGCTAACCTGGAATTCACTAAGTAGTCTCAGGCTGGCCTGAATTCACAGCAATCCTCCTGCCTCTGCTTCCTGAGTGCTGGGATTAAAGGCATGTGCCATCATACCCAGCCATAAAAATATTATTTTTAAGTATTTTATTTATTTATTTATTTATTTATTTATTTAGAGGCAGAGAGAGAGAGAGAGAATGGGCACATCAGGGCCTCTAGCCACTACAAATGAATTCTAAACGCATGCACCATCTTGTGCATTTGGCTTACACGGGTACTGGGGAATCAAACCTGGGTCCTTAGGCTTTTCAGGCAAACACCTTAACTGCTAAGCCATCTCTCCAGCCCCGTAAAAATATTTTTTTAAAAAAATAAAACCCATCTGTGGTGACACACACCTGTAATCCCAGCACTCTGGAGGATTATGAGTTCAAGGCCAGACAGAGCTACACAGTGAGACTTTGTCCCAAAAACAAAACAAAAAAAGGCCAAAATTGAACTGAATTAACATTGTATTTTAAGTCTGGAGCGTAAGGATTTTTGATTTTTCTAGCCCAAGGCATCTCGGAGTCTCTAAAAGAAACCCAAGGTCTCCAGGCTGGGCCTGCGGTCTACTGGGGGCACACAGATGTTTGCAGAGCACCTGCCTATAATCACCCAGCCAACCCTATTTTGCTTGATTCCCGTCACATTATTTAAATGAACAGGTAAAATGTGCAGCCATACCCCACTTATACCTTGTCACACACCTTGTCACACTCCCAGCTAGAAGCATGGGGCCTTGTCTCCTATCTCCCACTCCAAAGACCTGCTGTGAAGACCTTAGTACAGAGGGGTCTTTTCATCCTACTGGATTTTCTTGGTGGCACACGCCTTTAATCCCAGCACTCAGGAGGCAGAGGTAGGAGGATGGCCATGAGTTCAAGGCCACCCTAAGACTCCATAATGAATTCCAGGTCAGCCTGGGCTAGAGTGAAACCTTACCTTGAAAAACTGAAAGGAAAAAAAAAAAAAAAAAACGGGTCAGCTGACAGCCGGTGGTTTGCTACTTCTAGAATGCTCTGGGCCAGTTTTCAGTGAACAAAAATGGTTATTAAAAAATCACCTCCAGGAGATGACAAAAGGGACTATTTCAGCTTCAATTCATCACTGATTGTCCTCTCTCTCCCTATAATCATGGTCATCTGTCCTCAGTAAAATAGGAGAGAGAAAATATACTGATTACAATAATGGAAAAATACCTGTTTTCTGGCAAGCTCGCTTGTGCTTCTGTACCCTTGGAGTGCCTCTTCAATTTTCTCCTGTCAGTCACAGTAACCAGTGTGTCAGCTTCAGGGGAAACAGGCAAGAAAGGTGTGTGGGGAGGGGAGTGAAGGGTGGACTGTTGCCACAGCAACAGAGGATTTCAGAGATGAGTATCCATGGCGATGGCGGCTGCATTCGAATGCTTTAGTTAAAGCATGTAACTCGTGTGTGGCTGCTGAGGCTATGGGGGGAGGTGCTTTTGCTTTCTTGCCGGTACAGCCTTGGCGTATTTCCAAAAGAAGAGAAGGTAGCTTAAGGACAGATGTGCTCTGTCCCCACTTTCACCCTCAGAATGCTATTTAGCAGTCAGCAGAGACTACAATGCCTCTAAGACAAAGTGCTTTCTCGCCTGTGACTCCCCCTATACCACAGGAACACCTGGGATGATCTCAGCAAACAGTCCCAGCCTGCTTCTTTTGCCACTGCCTTGGGACTAAAACACAGGTTTCTGCAAAACTGACAGTCTCCAAAGGTTGGTCTATCTCACTGGAAACTTGCCATAGGTGCTGGAGACTGCATGGGAGGGGGAGTTCCCCTTCTGTTACCTCCAGATCCTTAGGAAATGTGAGCTGGAGAAATAGGGCTAGAACTCAGGTCTCCTTGGTCCTGATTTAGAGTTCGGTTGGGAATCTAAACCTCATATAACAGGGACTTTAACAAGGCAAGCCAGGCATGGTGGTATACACCTGGAAGCTCACTGCAAGTTTCAGTCTAGTCTACATAGTGAGGTATAGGCCAGCTAGGGCTACAAAATAACTCTGACTCACACACAAAAAAAAGCCGGGCACAAACCTTTAATCCCTGCGCTCCAGAGGCAGAGGTAGGAGGATCACTATGAGTTCAGGGCTACCCTGAGACTACATAGTGAACTCCAGGTCAGCCTGGGCTAGAATGAGACCCTACCTTGAAAAAACAAAAACAAAACAAAACAAAACAAAAAAAATGGCCAGATGTGGTAGCACACGCCTTTAATCCCAGCACAAGGAGAGGTAGGAGGAACACTGTGAGTTTGAGGCCAGACTAGGGCTACAGAGTGAGTTCCAGGTCAGCCTGAACTAGAGTGAGACCCTACCTTGGAAACAAAAAAGAAAAGAGGCTCAAGGAAGCAGGTTCTCTCTGGATTATTGAGCTTCTGTGTTCAAATTCCGTTTTCATCATCCCATTAACAAGTAAAGCTACCTGGTTCCAACCGGCATACCCAAATTCCAGACAACAAGGAAGAGAAAGAGACAGATGCAGACAGAACAGTAGTCCTGGAAGGGATTAGATCTCCATAAAGATGCAAGACACCTACAGGCCCGTGGACCCTGTCTTTGGGTTCTTGTGCAAGTTATCAAAGAATTGAAAATGCAGACTCCATGAAGGGTCAATCATGATTGATTTAGGGAGAGTTAAGATACGAGGGAAAACAAAGCAGGAAGCACCCTAGTCCAAAGAAATTCAGGGGGCTGGAGATATTGCTCAGTGGTTAAGGTACTTGCCTGCAAAGCCTAAGGACCCAGGTTTAATTCCCCAGTACCCATGTAAAGAAGATGCACAAAGTGGTACATGCATCTGGAGTTCATTTGCAGTGGCTGGAGGCCTTGGTGGGCCCATTTTCTCTGTTTATCTTCTATCTCTCTCTGCTTGCAAATAAATAAAATATTTTAATTTAAAAAGTCAGCCAATGCCAGGTGTGGTAGTGCATGCCTTTAATCCTAGCACTCAGGAGGCAGAGGTAGGAGGATCGCTGTGAACTCGAGGCCATCCTGAGACTACACAGTGAATTCCAGGCCAGCCTTGGCTATAGTGAGACACTACCTCAGAAAAACCAAAAAAAAAAAAAAAAAAAAAACCTCAGCCAGGGGCTGGAGGGATGACTTAGCAGTTAAGGTACTTGCCTACAAAGCCAAAGGAACCAAGTTTGATTCCCCAGGACCCATGTACACCAGATGCACAAGGTGGCGTATGTGTCTGGAGTTCATTTGCAGCAGTTGGAGGTCCTGGTGCACCCATTCCCTCTCTTTCTAACAGGTAAAATAAAATAAAATAATTTAAAAAAAAATTAGCCAGGAGTGGTGGCACACACCTTTAACCCCAACACTAGGGAGGCAGAGGTAGAAGGATCACAATGAGTTCCAGGTTACCCTGAGACTACATAGTGAATTTCAGGTCAGCACTGGGCTAGAGCAAGACCCTACCTCAAAAAAAAAAAAAAAAAAAAATTCAGGCAGGCATAGTGGCGCATGCCTTTAATCCGAGCTCTTGGGAGGCAGAGGTAGGAGGCTCGCCGTGAGTTCAAGGTCACACTGAGGCTACATAGTTAATTCCAGGTCAGCCTGGGCCTGAGTGAGACCTTACCTCAAAAACAAAAAAAAAAAAAAAAAAAAAAAAAAATCATACGCTGAGCATGGTGGTGCACACCTTTAATCTCAGCACTGAGAGGCTGAGAGAAGAGGATCACTGTGAGTTCAAGGCCACCCTGAGACTACATAGTGAATTCCAGGTCAGCCTGGGCTAGAGTGAAACCCTACTTCAAAAAAAAAAAAAAAATTCAGAAGAATCTCCCTCACATGCTTCTGGGGGAAGGAAAGAAGAAGGAAATGTGGAAGGACAGAAGGATAGAAGAGGCTTACACATGTGTGTCAGGCCCATTTATAAAAGCTGCGTTTCCAGTTAGAGTGAGCTTCGTCACCAGGCTCAGGTGTGTAGGGAGAAACCTTATTGGCAGGTAGGCCCAAGAGGAACACTGACTCTGAAAGGAACCACCCATAGGTGCTAAGCCTGTGAAACTGAGGAAGAAAAGCAGCTGTTGCTGAGGAGGGATTAGGAGGGTGTTGTTTCAGCCATCTTGTATGAGACTGGATGAGACGTAAATTAGTCCTGCCAAGGCAGGTATGGTGGCATCCGTGTTTCTGTAGGCCAGTCCCTAGCTAACCACCTGTGGAGAAAAAGCTACCTTGCTTCTAATCCACATCAAGATGAAGAAAGAAGTGTCCAAACAGCTATCTCTTTTTTATATTAATTTTTATTTTATGTTAAATTATAACAAGATATTCTCTTTTATCCCCTTACCCCAGCTGCAGTTTCCCTGAGGGCCTCCTCAGTGGGGTTATGGTATTCACTGTAGGTTCATGATGGCCTCAGTCAGGCCCTGTTGGGGTAGCAGGGGACTGTGCTTCAGGATATTCCTACCCACTCTGTGGCTCTTACAATCTTCAGCCTCTCCTTCTACAATGCTCCCTGAGCCATAGCGGGTCTGTTGGCCGTCTGATGTAGTGGTGAGTTCTCTGTAGCCTCTGGATTTCTGTTTTGATAGGTTTTTAATTTTTTTAAATATTTTATTTATTTGTTTATTTGAGAGAGAAAGAGGCAGATAGAGACAGAAAAATGGACATGCCAGGGCCTCCAGCTACTGCAAACAAACTCCAGACACATTGCTGGGCGTGGTGCGTGCTACCTTGTGCATATGGCTTATATGGGTACTGGGGGACCAAACCTGAGTCCTCAGGCTTCCTAGGCAAGCACCTTAACCACTAAGCTATCTCTCCAGCCCTGGTTTGATAGGTTTTGATTGATCACCATGCTTGTCACCATCGATCTGGAGCTGGTTATCAGGCTAGCAGTAAGAGCAGTGTTCATGTCGTCACTTCTCCTGCAATTTCTCCTGGGACATGGAAGATGTGATAAAGGTGGCACATCTCAGGGTGAGCAGTCAGATAACTTCTTGTCTTATTGATGGATCTTAATTTTCCTCCATCTTCTTTGCCAGACAGGAGTGAGAGCAGCTTGATTTAAAGGAGGGTATGCAAATTTGAGAGATTATTTTCTGGTGTGCGAGCCCACTCTTCTTTTCCAGAAAGCAGTGGGGGTTTCTCTCTAGAGTCTATGAGTTTCCTGACCATGGGATTCTGACTTGGTTTCCAGTACCAGATATGAGTTCTGTCCCACTGAGTGGGCCTCATGTCTAGTTAGAAAACAGCTAGTTACCTGCAGAAGCTGCATGCCGCTATTTCACAAGCTTGTACTTCTTGACCGGCTGGTTGACTTTGTAGTCTGTAGGGGCTACTGTTTATTCATTCTCTAAACAGCTATTTTTTTTTTTTTTTTTTTTTGGTTTTTCAAGGTAGGGTCTCACTCTGGTCCAGGCTGACCTGGAATTAGCTATGTAGTCTCAGGGTGGCCTTGAACTCAAGGCAATCCTCCTACCTCTGCCTCCCAAGTGCTGGGATTAAAGGCGTGCGCCACCACGCCCGGCTTAAACAGCTATTTTTTAAAGAAGGCCAGGGAAGATGTCACCTGACACTTCCCTTTACATATTATCTTTGATCAGGCTTCATTTAGCCTCCAAGGACAGTGGGAAAGATATTCTTTCTTCTGGGTGGCTGTCAGCTATGAAATCTGGGAATCTATGGAATCGTGGCAGGACCAGTATTGAAGAGAGCTAGCAGTCCCTCCCACAGACCCTCTTTAGTGAGAACTAGAACCCATCTGCCCGCCCTCGCTTTTTCCTCTCCTCCTTCCTTCCCCCGCCTCCTCCTCATCCCTCCATGCAGGAACAGAGGCAGGCTTTTCCACATGTGCTGGGAGACAGCAATGATCAGATGCTGTTGAGCCCTTGAGTGAACCTGTTGGGAAAGTCTACGTGTTGATCACTCACAGAGGGCAAGTCCTCCAATGGTTCACCAGAATGGACACTCCTCCTCACCAGGCTGTGAGGGTCAAGATCACAAGACTGATTAGGGTGTGTATTCATTGCCTTTTAAAATTTTATTATTTATTTATGTATTTATTTGAGAGAAAAAGAGAGGGGGGGGGCAGATAGAGAAAGAGAATGAGCATGCCAGGGCCTCTAGTCACTGCAAACAAACTCCAGATGTATGTGCCACCTTGTGCATCTGGCTACCTGGGTCCTGGGGAATCAAACCTGGGACCTTTGGCTTTGCAGGCAAATGCTTTAACTGCTAAGCCATCCCTCCAGTCCTCCATCACCTTTCGTATTGCTCTGACAAAACACCTGATAGAAACAACTTAAGGGAGGGATTACTTTGGCTCACAGTTTGACAGGGAGGGTCCATTATCATAGGAAAGGATTGGAGGAGTTCATGGTGGCAGGAATGTGTGCCTGAGATTCCTCATATCTCAGAAGCCCAGGCAGCAAAACTCAGCTTGAAACAGGGAAGGCCTCTAACCCTCAATCCCTCCTCCATGGCTCTACAGCTGTCAGCAGGCTAAAGATTCCACAACCTCTAAAATCAGTGTTACTGGCTGGGAGGGGTGGGCGGGCAAATGTTCAAATGTATGAAAAGAGGGCATTTCACATTCAAACAGAAATAAGAGCCTATTGGCAGTGTCTGCCATGGGTAGGAGAGAGGTCTTCACTGTCCAGACCCCTCAGAAGTGAGGCCCTGGACTGGGGGGACAGGGGGGAGCTGGGGTTAGATATGCACAATCACCATGAGAGAAACTCTTTTATCTCCCAAGAGAAAAGTACCAGGGTGGTTCCGCAGGATACTAACTGCCTCTCTCCTCTCTCAACCTGCTATGCTCTCCTTTGACTCGAGAGCACAAGCTTTAAACATTCCCAGGTACCCCTGAACATTAATCCTGGGGCACAGAGCACCCACTGACTCATTTCACATGTCGAGGTCTTAGCCATCACATTCCATTTGCCTCACATTAATTTCCATTTCCTTTCTATTTTGGTGAGTGACAGGACTTTCCATTTATATTTGTGAAGCATTTTTTCTCTTAAATAGATGTCTTTACATTTTAAGAAGTGAATTGATTTAAAGGAAAACATACTAAGTGGAGGAAAACACATTAAGCTCCTGACTAATTACGGGACGTGAAGGCTTAATGGAAAATATGACTGCTGTAGCCAGAAGAGGGTTCTGCCACTGCCTTGCTGTGTGGCCTTAGACAAGTTTTTTCGCCTCCCTGAACATCTGTTTCCATATCTATAAGATGAAAGATAAACTGACATTGATGATTTTTAAGATCTGTGCTCTTTGGGGCTGGAGAGATGGCTTAGTGGTTAAACGCTTGCCTGTGAAGCCTAAGAACCCAAGTTCAAGGCTTCATTCTCCAGGACCCACGTAAGCCAGATGCACAAGAGGGCACACACATCTGGAGTTTGTTTGCAGTGGCTGGAGGCCCTGGCGAGCCCATTCTCTCTCTACCTGCCTATTTCTGTATCTCTCTCTCTCTCTCTCTCAAATAAATAAATAATAAAATTTTTTTAAAAAAAGATCTCTGGTCTGAAGGCCAGAATTCTAGGGGTCAATAGAGGACCCCAAATATAACTCAGAAACCCCAGATATCCCTTTTTTTCCTTTTTTGGTGTGGGTATATGTTATAATGTGTGTGCTCAGATGTAAGAGTGTGTGAACACACGGAGCATTTGTGGAGATGAGAGGACAACTTTGAATGTGAGTCCTCACCTTCCACCTTGTTTGAGGCAGAGTCTCTTGGTTGTTGGCCACCACACACACTAGGCTAGCTGGCTTCTGGGAATTTCTCCTAACCCTGCCTCCCTTCTCACCCTAGGCATGCTGGATACTGCTGGCCTGTAACTCAATACACAGACTAGACTGGCCTCACCATAGCATCCAGCTTTTGCACACATGCTTGGGATCCAAACGCAGGTTCTCATGTTTACATAGCAAGCCCTTGACCCACTGAGCCATTTCCCCAGCCCTTTATATCAGTTTTTTGAGGCAAAGTCTCCTGTAGCCCAGGTTGGCCTTGAACTTGCCATGAAGCCAAGGATGGCTTGATCCTCCTACCTCCACCTTTTGAGTTCCAAGATTACAGGTGTGCACTACCACACTCCACCACATATAACTTTTCTATGAAGCCAGCTTGGATGGGCAGTTGCTTCACTGAGCACTGGAAAACACACAAAGCCACAGAGGCTGAGCTGCATTTGGAGCATCATAAATAAAGATGTTTTTAAGCCAGTAAAGAACCATCTCCCAAACATGCAAAATTAGACTCAATTATTTTTAAAAACAATACATCCCTTCATTTGCAAATGAGCACAGTGGCATGCTAAGTAAGCTCTTATTTTGGATGCTAACTGCAGTGACTTCTTCAATGGAAGCTTCTCATACTGTCTTCACACACTCCCCCCTGCAGCTGTTTATTAACAATTCTGCCATCTTCTGGTTTTAAATTATGCCTAAACATCAAACCTGGGGTACAGAGCAGCTGCTGACTTTTGTTCTGTGGGACTTGTGTGTCTGATTATGACTCCAAAATCAAAACACCAAATCAAAAACTTGTTTCACATTTTCTGCTTTAGAGCTCTTGTGCTGTCAGCTGGTGGGGAAGGGAGAATGTAGGTTCTGGGACAGTCAGACCTGGGTGCCCAAGCACAACAAGAAATGCACATTAACAGGGTTGGAAAGATGGCTCAGCAGTTAAGGTGCTTGCTTGCAATGCCTCATGACCTGGGTTCAATTCTCCAGTACCCACGTAATGCCAAGATGCACCAACTGGCACATGCATCTGGAGTTCATTTGTAGTGGTTATAGGCCCTGGCATGCCCATTCTCATTTTTTAGCTCTTTGTCTTGCACACACAAATAAATAAATAAATAAATAAATAAATAAATAAATAAATAAATATTTTTAAATTTTATTTAAAAATTTTGCCTGGAGAGATAGCTCAGTGGTTAAGGCACTTACCTGCAAAGCCTAATGACCTGGATTTATTCCCCCATACCAACAAAAAGCCAGATACACAAGTGGTGCATGCATCTGGAGTTTGTTTGCAGCAGCTACAGGCTCTAACACACCCATTCTCTCTCTCTCTCTCTGCTTGTAAGAAAATAAATAAATAAAAATACTTTTAAAAATTGTTGGGGGGAGCGCATCCTAAAAAAATTTGTTGGGGGGGCGCTGGAGAGATGGCTTAGCAGTTAAGGCACATGCCTGCGAAGCTTAAAGACCCTCGTTAGATTCTCCAGGTCCCACATAAGCCAGATGCACAAGGGGGTAAACACGTCTGGAATTCGTTTGCAGTGGCTAGAGGCCCTGGCATGCCCATTCTCACTCTCCCTCTCTCTCTCTCTTTCCCTCTCTCTGTCTCTAACAAATAAATGAAAATAAAATCTCTTTAAAAAAATTATTAGAGGGCTGAGGAGATGCTCATGGGTAAACTGCTTGCTGTACAGGCATGAGGACCTGAGCTCAAATTCCCTATACTCATATAAAAACAGCAGGTGCACACCTGGAATCCCAGCACAGGGGAGGCAGAGACAGGAGGATCCCTCAAGTTTGCTGTAGTGAGCTACAGCTTCAGTGAGAGACCCTGTCTCAAAAAGGGGGGCGGGGATTGGAGAGATGGCTTAGTGGTTAAGGCATTTGCCTGCAAAGCCAAAGGACTCTGGTTCGATTCCCCAGAACCCACATAAGCCAGATGCACAAGGGAGTTCGTCTGGAGTTCGTGTGCACTGGTTGGAGGCCTTGGCATGCCCATTCTCTCTCCCCTCCTCTCTCTCTCTCTCTCTCTCAAACAAATAAATAAATAAATAAATATTTTTTTTAAAAAGCTGGAGAGCCATTGGAGATTTGCTGTTGACCTCTGACCTCCACAGGCACATAAACATGCATACACACACACCACCCAGCAAAAAATATTTACTAAAAATCCTCACAGCTTATACACTTGATTTCCTGTCTTATTTATTTATTTATTGACAACTTCTTTAATTATAAACAATATCCCATGGTACTTCCCTCCCTACCCCCACTTTCCCCTTTGAAATTTCACTCTCCATCATATCTCCTCCCCCCTCAATCAGTCTCTCTTTTCAGTTTGATGTCATGATCTTTTCCTTCTATTATAATGGTCTTGTGTAGGTAGTGTCAGGCACTGTGAGGTCATGAATATCCAGGCCATTTTGTGTCTGGAGGAGTACGTTGCAAGGAGCCCTACCCTTCCTTTGGCTCTGACATTCTTTCTGTCCCCTCTTCCACAATGGACCCTGAGCCTTGGAAGGTGGATTTGAGATGTTTCAGTGCTGAGCACTCCTCTGTCACTTTTTCTCAGCACCATGGTGCCTTCTGAGTCATCCCAAGGTCATCACCATCTGCAAAGAGAAGGTTCTCTAACCAAAAGTGAGAGTAGCATTAATATATGGGTGTGGACATTAAGAGAAGTGCTTACTGGGCAGTTTGGTGAGCATAGTGTGACACCAGCAGACGTTACACCTCTAGGGCTCATGACTACCCCTGGTGTAGGTTTTCAGGATCAGGCATGTATTTCCTCCTATGGAGCTGGCCTCCAGTCCACTTAGAGAGTGGTTAGTTTCCCCCATAACAGATATGCCCGTTGGCTCATTCAGCCTGGCAGGCCAAATTTAAAGCTTGCAGTGTTCACTGTTGAGTATCTTCACTGGTGTCTTTTCTCTCCCATTGAACTGCATGCAGCATAGCTTTTTCCAACTTTCTGTCAGCTGGTCTTTTTGTTGTTGTTTTGTTTTGTTTTGATTTGATTTGATTTGATTTTTTTGTTTTGTTTTTTCTGGGTAGGGTTTCACTCTAGTCCAGGCTGACCTGGAATTCACTCTGTAGTCTCAGTGTGGCCTCAAACTCACCATGCTCCTCCTACCTCTGCTAGAATTAAAGGCATGGGTGACCACACCCAGCTTTCTCTTCTATTTTGTGCATTTAGCTTACGTGTATCCTGAGGAATCGAACCTGGTTCCTTTGTCTTTCCAGGCAAGCTCCTTAACCACTAAGCCATCTCTCCAGGCCTCTCTTCTATTTTGATGTCATTATCTTTTCATCCTGTTATGAAACTCTTATGTAGGTAGTGTCAGGCACTGTGAAGTCATGAATATCAAGGCCCTTTTGTATCTGGAAGAGAGCATTGTAAGCAGTCCTACCGTGGTGGTTTGATCTGGGTGTCCCCCATAAACTTAGGTGTTCTGAATGCTAGGTTCCCAGCTGATGGAGATTTGGGAATTTATGCCTCCTGGAAGAAGCGTATTATTGGGGGCGGGCTTATGGGTATTATAGCCAGTTCCCCCTTCCTAGTGTTTTGGCACACTCTCCTGTTGCTGTTGTCCACCTTATGTTGGCCAGGGGGTGATGTACACCATCTGCTCATGCCATCATTTTCCCCTGCCATCATAGAGCTTCCCTTTGAATCTGTAGCCAAAATAAACCCTTTGTCCCACAAGCTGCTCTTGGTTGGATGGTTTCTGTCAGCAATAGACACCTGACTGCAACACCTACCCTTCCTTTGGCTCTTAAATTCTTTCCACCACCTCTTCAACAATAGGCCCTGAGCCTTGGAGGGTTTGATAGAGTTGTCGCAGTGCTGAACACTCTATTGTCACTTCTTAACACTATGGTGACTTCTGAGTCACCCCAGTGGTCACCACCATCTGAAAAGAGAAGCTTCTCTAAGCAAAAGTGAGAGCAGCATTAATATATGGGTATAAACATTTTAAAAAGTGCTTACAGGGCAGTTTAGTGAGCATAGTATATACATTTAGCCAGACAAGAGCAGGCATTACTCCCCTAGGGCTCATGATCTCCCCAGCCATAGGTTTTTGACTAGGTTTTCAGTTCCAGGTATGTATTTCTTCCCATGGAGTGGGTCTCCAGTGCAAGCAGAGAGCAGTTTCCCTCATAACAGACATACCACTATTATACCAGTTGGCAAACTGCCTTGGCTGGCCATTCTTAAAGCTTGCAGGGTCTACTGCTGCTCAATACTGCTATTGACTTCTCTCCTTGTGATAGATTGAATAAATGCCCCCAATATACTCAGTGTTTTATTAGTTTGTAGTTTGTATCTGCAGCCACCTGGCTGGAGGCAGTGTCTCTGGGCGGGTCTTAAGGTGTGGTGGTGGGTTTAGGATTTCAATCTAAAGTTATGCAAAGTGTGCCTAGCTGGAGTTCCTGAGGTGTGCTGTGCTGTGTGGCTTTTGGCTTGTGGTTTTTTTTGCTCTCTGTGTTTGGTCCTGTGAAAGCAGGCCAGCTTCTTCTGCCATTATGGAACTTCCCCTGGATCTGTAAGCTATAATAAATCCCTTCCACCATAACTGTGCCTGGTCTGGAAGTTCATCTCAGTGAATCTGAAGCTGTCTGCTACACTCCCCCAAAAGGCTGCATGTTAAACAGCTCCTTCTAGTCTTCTGACAGCTGGAGACAGGGAGGAGATTTTAAGCTCAGCTCCTCTACCTTATTTTTTTAGGGATTTTTATATTATTTGTTTATTTACTTACTTGAGAGAGAGAGAGAGGTAGATAGAGAATGGGCACACCAGGGCCTCTAGCCCCTGCAAACGAACTCCAGATGCATGCTCCACCTTGTGCATCTGGCTTTACATGAGTACTGGGAAATTAAACCTGGGGCCTTGGGCATTGTAGGCAAGTTTCTTAACCACTGAACCATCTTTCCAGCCCTTCTTTATTTTATTTATTATTATTATTTTTTAATATTTATTTATTGATTTATTTGAGAAAGAGAGTTACAAAAATAGGCAGGTAAAGACAGACAGAGAATAGGTGCGCCAGGGCCTCCAGCCACTGCAAACAAACTCCAGATGCATGTGCCCCTTGTGCATCTGGCTTACATGGGTCCTGAAGAATCGAGCCTCGAACCAGGGTCCTTAGGCTTCACAGGCAAGCATTTAACCGCTAAGCAATTTCTCCAGCTCCCCCCCCCCCCGCTTTATTTTTTGACATAGGTTCTCTCACTGAATTTGGACTTCACCAATTTGACTAGACTAGCTAGCCAGTGAGCCCCAGCCATCCTGCTGACTCCCCTAGTGCCATGATTACAGATCTGTACTGCCACATCTAAGTACTAGAGATCAAATGCAGGTCTTCATGCTTGCATGGCAAGCGCTTTACCCACTGAGCTATCTCCCCAACTTTGTTTTGCAATTTGTTGTTGTTGTTGTTGTTGTTGTTGTTGTTGTTGTTGTTGTTTTTCAAGGTAGGGTTTCACCCTAGCCCAGGCTGACCTGGAATTCACTCTGTAGTCTCAAGGTGGCCTCGAACTCAAGGCGATCCTCCTACCTCTGCCTCCCAAGTGCTGGGATTAAAGGCGTGCGCCACCACGCCCGGCCTGTTTCTTTTATTAGTTAATCCTTATTCAGACTGCTGTCAAATAGAAGGGAAGAATAATAAACTTTTCCATCTACCCGTAAGAAGAGACTGCAAAAATTCCTTTTTGCTTAGAGTTGAGAAATTAAGCTCAGCCATCATACTGCTATATATTTTTTGTTGTTGTTGTTGTTTTTGTTTTTTTTGTTTTGAGGTAGGGTGTCACTCTGGTCCAGGCTGACCTGGAATTAACTATGTAGTCTCAGGGTGGCCTCGAACTCTCAGCAATCCTCCTACCTCTGCCTCCCGAGTGCTGGGATTAAAGGCATGCGCCACCACGCCCGGCTCATACTGCTATATTTAAGGGTATTAAACATAAAACATTTTCGAGCAGAATCTCCAGAGGTATTTTAAAAGATTTTTTAAAAGATGTATACATTGTGTATTCACAGCTATAATTCTTATGATCATAGAGTTGACCAAGTCACAGGACACAAAGCTACACATGGCCTTCTATGTGCTCCAGATAATGCCTTCAAAATCCAGAATCTCCTTTCTCATTCCTTTATATCCTATTCTCTTCATCTACCATCATAAACACAATTTTTCCATCAGGGTATTTATTCTGACACGGAAAAAGAGAACACCAGGCTGGAGAGACAGCTTAGCAGTTAAGGTGCTTGCCTACAAAGCCTAAGAACCTAGGTTCGATTCCCCAGAACCCACGTAAGCCAGATGCACATGGTGGCCCGTGTGTCTGGAGTTCGTTGACAGTAGCTAGAGGCCCTGGCATGCTCATTCTCCCTCTCTCTCTCAATAAAATAAGTAAATAAAATATTTTTTAAAAAGAGAACATGTATTATTATTATTTTTTAAAATATTTTTATTTTATTTATTTGAGAGAGAATGAGTGAATATGGACACACCAGGGCATCCTAACATGACAAACTCCATATGCATATGCCACTTTGAGTGTCTAGCTTTACATGGGTCCTGGGGGAGTGAACCTAGGCTGTCAAGCTTTCAAGACAACATGTATTATTTGTATTAACAGGTAATAAATACTAATTTATTATTTGTGAATATTATTACATCCGTAGTTAGGATGTAAAAATTTCCTCAGAGGCAAGATAAATGCCTTAGTAAAAAACGTGCTATGTTATACTCTGGACACAGGAGCTTTGGGCAACTTTGTTTTACTGATGTGTTAAAGAGATAGGCAGTAGAAAAGCAAAGGGTGTGTTCTTTTTTTTTAAAGTTTTAATTTTTATTTATTTATTTGAGACAGACAGACAGACAGACAGACAGAGACAATGGACATGCTACGGCCTCTAGCCACTGCAAACAAACTCCAGACTCCTGCTTCACCATGTGTATCTGGCTAATGTGGGACCTGGAGAATTGAACCTAGGTCCTTAGGCTTTGCAGAGAAGTGCCTTAACCGCTAAGCCATCTCTCCAGCCTTTTTTGTTTTTGTTTTTGAGGTAGGGTCTCACTCTAGCTCAGGCTGACCTGGAATTCACTATGTAATCTCAGGATGGCCTCAAACTCAGGGTGCTCCTCCTACCTCTCTCTGCCTCCCGAGTGCTGGGATTAAAAGCGTGGCTATCACACCTGGCTTCCAAAGGGTGTATTCTTGTGGAACACTGGGAGTGATCCAACCCAGAGTGAATTGAATGGCATAAATTAACTATTTCTAGTGTAATAATGGGAAGAATGAAATGATTCTCTCCCTTCTGCCTTTATAAGATCGAGGAAAACTTTTTGGACTTGCTTTATTGGTTAGGACAGTTTTTTCTGAGAAGTAGGCCAACAAAGACAAATATTTAAACCATTTAATTATCCTTATGCATATACTAAGACATGTAAGTAACCCTTAGCCATCCATGGCAAAGTGGAAAGAGTGAGTTCAGGAAGAGCTAGGAAAATATAAAAAGCAAATGATAATGGATCTTGGTGTTGGAAGGCGAGGACATGTAACACTGCTTTATAAATAAGGGTTCAGGGGATTAGTCCTGGAACTGCACACCTGGAGGCCGGGCGCCATCACCCTTCATTTCCTGCAGGCTCTAACAGCAGCATCCCAGGGTCTGCTCAACTGTGGAGTATATGGCTGGACACAGCACAAGTTCCACCAACTAAATCAGTCATCTCGATGTGATGCAGATACTCAGACACCATTATTATGCTCACAGAAGAGAGCATATAACAGGGGCTTAGATCCATTGGGGTCTACCCTTGCATTTAACACCAACTCTTCCACCATTCTTTGAAACTTTGGAACGGGAACATCCAGAGACGAGATATTTTCCATGAATGAATTGGGAAGGACTTTGGGGAACCACATCTTCTAACCATGCTGTAGGTTGCTGAACTGAAGGGAATAAAATGCCATGATTAGTAGCTATTCTAGGAGAATTGGGAAGGCTCTCCAAGTTATTTTTGGTGAGGTAAATAAAGCCACTTTCCATCCAAGAGGCTCTTTACTTGGACAAATATTAAATTCATCTATAGCTCCTCTAGAAAAAAAAATACATTTCAGTTTAAATTGTGTGTGTGTGTGTGTGTGTGTGTGTGTATGCACACATGTGTGCATTACAGACTGTCCATGATTTCAGGGAAAGTAGGAAGATTTGCAACAACTTATTGGTGTCTGGCCACTACTCTTATTCTCTTACCTTTCAGGTCTAACTGAATGTCGTGTCACTGAACTATACCCCTACTTCATTATTTTATTTGCTTGTGCATGTTTCGTGTGTGTAATGCAGTGGCATATGGTGTATGCACATATATGTACCCTTGTGGCACCCATATGCCCACCTGCAGAGTGGGTTGCTCACCTGCAGTCAGAGTTGCTTGCTTGCAGTGGCCGAGTGGAATGTTGGGTGTCCCATTCTGTTGCTCTTCTGTCTGGCTTTGTTTTGAGCCAGAATCTCTTTTTACTGATTCCTGACCTTGCAAGGCTCCGTTGACTCTCAGGTCTCTGCTCCCCTGCAGGACTGGGGTACAGCCATGTGTGGCCACGCGCAGCTCTTTTATGTAGGATGTGGAGATTTGAACTCAGGCAGTCTCAGGCCCTCGTGCTTGCACAGGAAGCACACAACCACTGAGCCATCTCTCTAGCCCTATAGTCGGGGCTTTAAATATTTTTCAAATTATGTAATATTGCATCTTCACTGAAAAGTTAATTTAAAAATAGAGGTAAGAGCCAGGCGTGGTGGCGCACACCTTTAATCCCAGCACTTGGGAGGCAGAGTAGGACTGCCATGAGTTCAAGGCCACCCTGAGACAGTAAATTCCAGGTCAGCTTGAGCTAGAATAAGACCTACCTCAAAAAAAAAAAAAAAAAAAAAAAAAAAAAAAAAAAGAATAAGAATAAGAATAGAGGTAAAATTGGAGCTGGGCATAGTGGTACATATCTTAAATCCCAGCACTTGGAAGGCTGAGGTAAAAGGATCACTGTGAGTTTGAGGCTGGTCTGGGCTACAGAGTGAGTTCTAGATTAGTCTGGGCTATAGTGAGACCCTGCTTCAAAACAAGCAACACACAATGAAAAGACAAAACAGAAGGTTGGAGAGATGGCTTAGTGATTAAGGCATTTGCCTGTAAAGTCAAAGAACCTAGGTTTGATTCCCCAGATGTACAAGGTGGTGCATGCGTCTGGAGTTCATTTGCAGGGCTAAAGGCCCTGGCAGGCCCATTCTCTCTGTCTGCTTCTCTGTCTCTCTTTCTCTTAAATAAATAAATAAAATATTTTTTAAGAAGATAAAACAGATGAATGTGATAGAGGTGTACATCTGGAATGGCTGTGGCAAAACCTCATCAGTGACTGTTACGGAGATGGAGGCAGAACTGTGTGCTCTGTGAGGAAGGGGGCTGCATGGTTCATGGTTGCCATGACAGTCACAGACACAGAGGTCCCTAAGTCACTCACAGCTGATGCTCCCAGAAGGACTACAGGAGCAGTGGCAACAGTCACTATAGCCTAGCCAAGCCCAGCGTCCTGGGGTATAACCACAGCAGTCCCTGATCCCTGCTAGAACCAGGCAGCTGTCTGGCTGTGCTCCATATAGGATGTCAAACTTGTGGCAGAATGGTTTGCAAGCAGAGTTCAGTAGTTGACTATGACATCTGCACTGGTTTCCACAGCAGTTATAAAAGCTATAAAAGCTGGCTAGATTGGACCTTCACTGATAGTGATGCATACTGAGGTTGAGTGGGCACCTCTGGAAGGATTCCAGATTCTTGTGCCCTGAAACAAGAAATCGGACAGACACGTAGATAGTAGCAAGTAAAGGGAGAGAATTTATTAAGAAGTGAAACACTGCTGGGCGTGGTGGTGCACGCCTTTAATCCCAGCACTTGGGAAGCAGAGGTAGGAGGATCGCTTTAATCCCAGACACATAATGAATTCCAGGTCAGCCTGGGCAGAAATAAGGGGTAAGGTAGTTCAACTAGCAAGAATTGGGCTTTTCAAACTGGTGCTGAGCAGAAAACCTTCTCCCTGTAGACCAGTCAACTGAAAGCTGGAAAAAGTTGCACTGCATGCAGCCATATGGGAGACCAGCTGAGACAAATGACCGAACGGGTACAATTGTGGCATGTCTGCTCTTGGGGACCAACTGCTCCCTAGGACTGAAGGCCCTGACTGCTAAGCAAAAGGGGCTGGAGAGATGGAGACTGCCTGCTAAGCCCTAAGAAAAAAAGGTCCCAAAGATGCAAACAAATTAAAAAAAGTGAAACATCTGGATAAAGCAGCTGAGGAATGGTTTGTCTGTCCCTGTCTGTCTCTCTCTCCAAAAATAAATAAAGTAAAAAAAAAAAAATTTTTAAACAAAGCAAAAGTCTAGAGTTTAGATAGTTCAAATGTTCTTGTCTGGCAAATGTATAAATTCCCAATTGGGGCTTTTCATATTCACATTTAATGCTATTTTAGCTCATTTGTATATCAAAAAGCAACATTGCTGAGAAGTTAAAACATTTAGTTCCATTGGGAAGAGGGGCGGAAAGAATGTAAGAGCCAAAGGAAGGGCACATGACTCACAATGCAACTGTGAAGACAGAAATTGGCTTCAATATCCATGACCTGCATCCATCAAAATGCTAATGGATTAGACAGAGAATAAAGTTTTGAAGGGGAATGGGAGAGGGGAGGGAAATATCTCTGTAAATATAGAAGTTGTCAATAAAAATTTTTAAAAAAAAGGGCTGTTATGTCCTTGGGTATTTTAGTGTTTGTAATGAGTCACTTTGTCACATTTAGTTCAACACTCTGGAGTGCCTGCATACCTGGGCTGTGAGTGAAGATCACTTTTCAACACTCTGGAGTGCCTGCATGGTTGGGCTAGAGGAAGATTTAATTGGCCTTGGGGGGAGGGGGGGGATGTTCAGCCTTTCTCTTTGCCAACTGGTTTTTCTCATATGCTTATTTTGCAGCCTTTGTGTAAGGTCTTCAGATTTCATTCTCTATCCTACTCTCCTCCTTCACTACTGCTGTCTGGATAACACATTTGACCACTGAGACAGTGGTGATTGGCTAAGTGTCAGGGAAGGCCACGATGTCTGTCTCCAGAGCCTGAGTTTGGATCTCCAGCACCCATGTAATGGTTAGAGGGTGTGGCAGCCCACCTGTAATCCCAGCTCTCAGAAGGCCAAACAGGATCCCCAGTTGTCCCAGCAGTGAGAAGGTAACTGCTACAGAAAATTCATGCCAAAAGTGGGGTCATTGCTGCAATGAACCTGACCATGTAGATTTTGGTCTTTGGAACTGGTTTGCAGGAAGAATACAGAAGGGTTAGGAACTTTGAATTAGAGAAGCTTTACAAGAATAGGTTAATGGGCCATTCTGATGAGAATTTGAAAGACTCAAATGTAGAGAGAAGTGTGAACTGTGAAGTCTTGGCTTAGGAGAATTCAGAGGGGGAAAAAGGACTTTTCTAGGCTAGAGGCATTTCATGGGATGTTCTCACAGAGAGGCTGGCTATATTCTGGCCATGTCCTAAGCACTTGCAAAGGAGAATTTAAAAGTAATGGAGTGAGGCTGGGGAGATGGCTTAGCAGTTAAAGGTGATTATTTTTATTTATTTATTGGACAGAGAAAGAGGGAGAGAGAAAGAGAGAGAGAGAGAATGAGCATGCCAGGGCCTCCAGCCACTGCAAATGAACTCCAGACACATGTGCCCCCTTGTGCATCTGGCTGACGTGGGTCCTGGGGAATCGAACCTGGGTCCTTTGGCTTTGCAGGCAAACACCTTAACCGCTAATCCATCCCTCCATCCCTAAAGGTGCTTATTGCAAAGGCTGTCAGCCAGGTGCAATGCCCCAGTATCCTATTGAAGCCAGATGCACAACTTGGCATGTGCATCTGGAGTTTGTTTGCAGTGGCAGGAGGAATTGACATCCCATTCTCCCTCTCTCTCTCTGTCCCAACCTCTGTGTGTGTGTGTGTGTGTGTGTGTGTGTGTGTGTGTGTGTGTCTGTCTGTCTGTCTGTCTGTCTGTCTGTCTGTCTGTTTGTCATTCTGTCTGTCTCTCCCCTCTCTTGAATAATTTTTTTGGCTTTTTTCAAAGTATGGTCTCACTCTAGGCTGATCTGAATCTCACTCTGTGGTCCCAGGCTGGCCTCAAACTCACAGAGATCCTCCTACCTCACCCTCCAGAGTACTGGGAATAAAGGCATGCACCATTACACCTGACAAAAAAAATATATTTTTTAAAAAGAAGTAATGGAGTGGTTTGTTTGGAAAAACTAAATATAAAGCAGAAGGATATGAAAGATGTAAAGTTTGGTGCATAAGGAAATAAAAAGTTTAAAATTAAAAAAATAATAAATGAGGGCTAGAGAGATGGCTTAGCGGTTAAGTTGCATGCCTTTGAAGCCTAAGGATCCTGGTTCGATTCTCCAGGGCCCACGTAAGCCAGATGCACATGGTGGCACATGCATCTGGAGTTTGTTTGCAATGGGTAGAGACCCTGGCATGCCCATTCTCACTCTCTCTCTCCCTCTTAAGTAAATAAATAAATAAATGAATAAATAAATAAAGTGTTAAAAAAAGGAAGTAAGGGAGGGAGGGATGGAGGAAGGAAGGAAGAAAAAATAAAAATTAAAAAAACAAATGAGAGCTGTGCACGGTGGCATACATCTTTAATCACAGCACTTGGGAGTTCAAGGACACCCTGAGACTACATAGTGAACTCAAGGTCACTTGAGCCTTTGGATTTTTTTTTTATTTATTTATTTATTTATTTATTTATTTATTTATTTATTTATTTAGAGAGAGACAGAGAGAGATACAGAAATAGTCAGGCAGAGAGAGAGAGAAAGAATGGGTGCGCCAGGGCCTCCAGCCACTGAGAACAAACTCCAGATGCATGCGCCCCCTTGTGCATCTGGCTTACGTGGGTCCTGGAGAATCGAGCCTTGAACCAGGGTCCTTAGGCTTCACAGGCAAGCGTTTAACCACTAAGCCATCTCTCCAGCCCGAGCCTTTGGATTTTTGAACAGTGTTGGGACTGGTTAAGACTATGGGAACCTTTTTGTTTGTTTTCTTCTTTTCCTTTTTTTTTTTTTTCAAGGCAGTGTCTCATTATAGCCCAGGCTAATCTAGAATTGAGTCTGTAGCTCCAGGTTAGCTTCAAACTCCTTTTACTCTGCTTCCCAAATTCTGGGATTAAAGGTGTGTGCCATCATGCATGTTTGTTTTGAGGTAGTATCTCCACCATGGTCTCTTCTGTAACCCCATGCTGGCCTTGAACTCACAGCGATCCTCCTATATCAGCCTTCTGAGTGCTGGGATTAAAGGTGTGTACCACCAAACCCTACTAAAACTATGGGTACTTCCTAACTTAAAATACATATATATTGATTTTTCGAAGTAGGGTCTCACTCTAGCCCACACTGACCTGGAATTCACTCTGTATTCTCAGGGTGGCCTTGAACTCATGGTGATCCTCCTTCCTCTGCCTCATGAGTGCTGGGATTAAAGGTGTGCACCACCACATCTGGCTCTTTTTTTTTTTTTTTTTTTTTTTTTGGTTAATGTGAGAGAGAGAGGGAGAGAATTAATTAGCACGCCAAGGCCTCCAGCCACTGCAATTGAACTCCAGATGTATACACCCCCTTGTGCACATGCGCAACCTTGCACGCTTGCATCACTGTGGCTTACGTGGGAGAATTGAACATGAGTCCTTAGATTTCACAGGAAAGCACCTTACCCACTAAGACATCTTTCCAGTCCTTCTTTTCTTTTTTTGAGGTAGGATCTCACTCTGTAGTCCCAAGCTGGCCTCAAAAATCACAGCGATCCTCCTACCTCTGCCTCCCAAGTACTGGGATTAAAGACATGCACCACCACATCTGCCTGGCTTAAAATATGTTTGTATTTTTAATTTTATTTATTTTATTAACAGAGAGAAAGAATGGGCACACCAGGGCCTCTAGCCACTGAAAGTATAATCCAGACACATATGCCACCATGTGTATCTAGCTTATGTGGAATCTGGGAAATCAAACCTTGGTCCTTAGGTTTCACAGGCAAATGGTTTAACTGCTAAACAATCTCTCCAGCCCGTTAAAATATGATTTTAATATTTAATTTTTTTCCAGCAGAGAGAGAATGAGAATGAGTACACCAGGACCTCTTGTTACTTACTACAAACGAATAACAGATGCACGCACCCCTTTCTGCATCTAGCTTTATGTGGGCACTGGGGAATCGAACCTGGGCTATTAGGCTTTGCAAGCAAGTGCTTTTAACCACTGAGCCATATCTCTAGCCCCAAAACATTTGTATTTATTATGTATTTGCAAGCAAAGAGAAAGAAGGGAGCATATGGACACACCAGGTCCTCCCACCAGTGCAAATAGACTCCAAATGCATGTGCTACTCTGTGCATCTGTCTTTACCCTGGTTCTGGGGAACGAAACCTGAGCTATCATGCCTTGCAAGTAAATGCCCTTAATCACTGAGCCATCTCCCCAGCACTATGGGAACTTTTTTAGATGGATTGAATGTATTTTGCATCACAAAATGGCCATGAGTCTCTAAGGACCAGGAGCAGAATGTGGCAGTCTGAGTATAAAATGTCGCTCTAGTGTCATGTGTTTGAGATTAAGCCTCATACTTAATTCCCAGCGGTAGACTTTTTGGAGGGGAGCCTTGCTGAAGGATGTGTCACTGGGGGTGGGCCTTGAAGTTTATTAGTCCAGCCCCACTAGATGTTCATAGTGCATTCACCCTCTCTCCTTCCTCCCTGCGGATGTGTGGAGATGTCATGCCAGGCTGTGTGCTTTCACCCTGCTGCCCCCACCATGATGAAACTTCCCCTCAAAACTGTAGGCCAAAATAAACCCTTTCCTTCCAAAAGCTGCTTCTGCTTGAGTATTTTGTCCCAATGATGAGAAGGTAACTGCTGCAAATTTGAAACTTTCTTGCCTCAATCTCCAAAGGGCTGAAATGGACAAAACCCACCAAATTGGGTTTAATGCTGGCTTCTTAGAAACTAAAAGTTATGCTGTTCTTCCATATCAGACATTGTCTCTCCCACACAGCTACAGAACAAAGCAGACTCAATAACTGCATGACATGGAAATTGAGGACATGCCTAACGTTAATAAGTTTATTTTTTTATTTAAAAACTCCTCTTTTAAGCCAGGCGTGGTGGCGCACGCCTTTAATCCTAGCACTCGGGAGGCAGAGGTAGGAGGATCGCCAAGAGTTCGAGGCCACCCTGAGACTACATAGTTAATTCCAGGTCAGCCTGGACCAGAGTGAGACCCTACCTCGCAAAACCAAAAAAATAAAATAAAATAAAAATAAATAAAATAAACTCCTCTTTTGAATACACATTGATTGGGCAGGTTAGAACAACCAATCTCATGAAAATTATCTTTATATAATTGATAGCTGTTACTTTAAATGAAGATTCCAGTTGTACTAATATATTTAGGAACATGTAGTATTGTGTCAAACAACTTCCATGAAAGATAACAGTTTTTGGTGACTAAAATTATTGGCCCAAAGATATAAGAACATGGATGTTCAATGATACGTGTGATGAGTTCAAATGAAATGTGAAAAAGAAAAAAGGACTAACATACATACTACATAAATGAATTTATTACCAAAGATAAAGGGGGAGGCAGCCTTCCTCCCACGCTAGTGAGTTTTAGACCGTAGAGTCCCATCAGAGCCACTGGCGCTATCAAGTCCCACTTAACCTTTGCTTCACTGAGCATCCCATTCTCGGTGCTGGAGGAGTTTGATATACTTGGCTTCAACCTCGCCCTGCTTATGACTCTGACTCTTCCTCTCCTGATTCAGGAGCTTCTGAGCCCTCTTCTTCAGAGGCTGAGACTGAGGGTGGTGGGGATGCGGCTGGTGGGGATGCGGCTGGTGGGGATTCAGCTGGTGAAGGTTCAGCTAAAGGAGGTTCTGGTTCACCAGCTCGTGCACGTCTAAAAGCCTGGATGCCACAGACAATTACAAGTATAAATAACATCCCCAAAATTACAAGCAGAGCTAATAATTTTAAGCTTACTGCCAAGTCATCAGTAGAATCAGCTTCAATTTCATCGCTTTGTGGAGGTTTTGGCTGACTAGGGGGACCACTGTCCACACTGCCCCCAAGTCCTGCATATAAGCAGTCAGGGGGAGCAAAGCCAAGATTACAATGGCAGTTCCCCAAATCATTGCAAACTCCATTCCCATTACACGATAAGTCTACTGAGCATGTAGTCATAGGTACAGGAGCATCAATACACTGGAAGTTCACACAAGCTTTATTTTGGTCACAGAAAGTGCCATCCGGTACATCTCCATCATCAGGGATATCTTTATTGTCAAAGGCATCCATGCTCCAGCACCAGTCATTTTCATGAGGTACCTGGAGCAGTGAATACTTGTCTTTGATCGATGGTATGAAAGAAACCGCTGTACATATAAGTTTCCCACATAGTACATTGTTGTCTACACAGGTGACATAGTGTCCCCCAGGCTGGGAGGGTCTACCACAATTGCCAAACCGGTTTCCTTTCCTGTTCAGAGACATGTAGCACTCTCTCGGGGCAGACTTTGCACCAGCCCCATAAATCTGTGAGCACAGACTGCTAGGGTCCATGCATTGACCACCGGCACAACGAAAATCTTCTTGACATATTGTGCCATTTTGCATAACCCTGTTTTCAGGGCAGGCTGAAGAAGTTCCATCACAGTATTCTGGAAGGTCACATGGATTTTCAATCTGACGACAAGTTGCTCCCTTCTTTTTGAATTTACATAGACTACAGCAGGGCTCATTATTACACTCTGCATCCCCTTTCAGGTTACAGTTTTCATCACAGCATTGGTTGTTGTCACAATCAGAACCACAGTCACACTGCTCTGGTGGCTCCAGCACCCCATTTCCACATTGGGCATCCCTGAGCTGGCGGCTTTGGCGCCATGGCCTATTAAACAGGCAGGTCCCTCTGTGCTCACGAAGGAAACGGTAGTAGAAGTCAGAGCTGCAGTTGCTGAAGCCACTGTGTTTAGTGATATTTTCACGCATGAGGCAAAAGCGCCTCTCTTCACAAGCGCAGGCCGCGTGGTCGTGCGGAATACCCAGGTTGTGCCCGAGCTCATGGACCATGAGCGCTGCAAACAGGAGGACATCTTCGTGATGGAAGGACTCAACGGCCGCCGCAAATTCGCTAGAGCAGGCACCATTGAGAAACGCCTGGCCCGTGTTCTCTCCAGGATGATGCCCAACGATCATGTGGGCAACATCGTGCCTCACACGGTGGAGGAGCTTCTCTTGTCTCCAGCGGTTGAAATTCCTGAGCGTCACTCGCAGGTCCATTGGGACCTCTACCAGGTCCCCCTCAGTCCAGATTTCCATTCCCACCAGTACCACCTCCGTGTTGATGGCCCTAGTGAAGCTGTTGGCCAGGGCAATGATGTCCATCACTGCCCGCACTGTCTCGCTGATGTTACTGCCCCACATCTGGAACCTCTGGTTGTTGACCACGACAAACATCTCCACATACTTGGTGTGGGACCACAAGAAGGAGGTCTCCTTTACATGTTGAGGCCTCCTGCTCCTTGGTCGCTGACTGGTGTCCCCTTGGCTGTGTTTGGACGTGACACTGCAGGACACTCGACCTTGATGTGCCATGGTGTACAGAACATGTTCAAACCGTTCAGAAGAGAGCATGGGCTCAATGCCATAAGATGTTTCCTCCTTAATCAGGACGCCCCTGAGGCCTGAGCAGGTGTTGACAGAAACAAAGGAACCGGGCACTCCTTCTATGTAGCCTTCATAGTGGCAGTCACGTGAGATGAAAGGCATCTCTTGTCGCAGGGCGCCATTGTGGTAACTGTAGACTGGAAAGGGAGTCACAGAATAGCCTCTCTTCACCTTCAGGTGAACCAGCTGCTTCTGGCCTTGCATAAACAGCATGTAGGACACCTTCTCTCCCAGGTCTTTACTCCCCTTGGCTGTCAGACTTTGGGGGATGACTATTTCATGGGAAGAATAGTGTGCTGATCTCACGTCACAGCTGATGCTCGAGAGAAAGGGGATCCCCAAGAGCAACATGGTCACCAACCTGACACACAAATGTTCTGGTGCTAGAGCCAGCCTCAGACCCTTCATCTGGGGAGCCCAAGCCTGAAGCACTCCCCCAGTCTCATCCAAAGCCACGTAGGGTTTCTGCAGAGAAGAGAAGAAGACAGAGTGTCTCACCGAGGCCATCGTTGACGTGGCCCTACTGAATCTGTTGATGCTGTGGGGCCTGTGTCTATCAGCAGCAGCAGCTCTCCCTGACATACAGCCCCTCAGACCCAGGCATTATCCCCTGATCTATTCTGGGTGCAACAATGGGAGTTACCTCTCACCTCTGAAAGACTGGCCTTCTGACTGGGACTCTGATGTCTTTCAGACGGCTTCCATTTCTGGTGACTTCCTCTTTCAACGTTAGTTCCAGTGTTCCAGCCCTAAGGTCCATCTGACATGATGAAGAGAAGTATCGCAAAGGCCGCCAACTCTGTAATGCAGGACTGTCCTTTGCGAGAGGACACAAAATCTCCACAACTTCCTCAACAGGGCTACACCTAACACCCCTCCCCCACGTCTCTCCCACCCTTCTTGTTGTCAGTTGCTCAGCTAATTCCAAATGCTCCAGACTGGGGGGCTTGGAGATATCATTGGTGGACATCCGTTATCCATCTCCAGTCTTCCGAAGCCCTTACTCTGAACCACAGGAACATCACAACCAGGGTGAACTTTTCCACTCAGAGAGGCGTGATAGATACGTGTGCACCTGGAAGGCCAGTCTCTTAGATCAGGCCAGCGAGATGACTCCCTTAGCTGTGCCCATCACAGATGCTCTTATGATAGCAGCTCTTGGAGAGGGGACAGTAGTTATTCAAAATTCAGTTTCTCAAATATGATAGATGCCTACTAGTGCCCCCTGTTGTAATCATTATAGTCACAATGGTAGGCTCCTCTAGGACTACACCCTGACACATGGATACTCTAGGATTATGTGTAGGGTGGGTATGTTTGTTTTTCTGTCAATGTCCTGCTGGTGTGTGCGTCCTGACTTCATTTGTTAGCGGATAATATCCATGTTTTCAGTTACCACTTCTGCTTGCTTATCCCGAGCCTGCCACTCCCACTCCCAGGGTACAAGAATGCGTGTCCAAGAGTAGGCAAAGAATTATTATTATCATCATTATTTGTGGGTTTTTCAATTTATGTTTTTAACTTTTTATTGACAGCGTCTGTAATTATAGAAAATAAACCATGATAATTCCCTCCCCACTCCCACTTTCCCCCTCACAAATCCACTCTCCATTCATATCCCCTCCTGCTCTCAGTCTCTCTTTTATTTTGATGTCATCATCTTTTCCTCCTATTATGGAGGTCTTGTATAGGTCGTGCCAGGTATTTCGAGGTCATGAATATCCAGGCCATTTGTGTCTGGAAGATTGCATTGTAAGCAGTCCTACCTTTCCTTTGGCTCTTACATTCTTTTTGTTTTTAGATTTTTTTTTCAATTCTTATTTATTTATTTACAAGCAGAGAAACAGAGAGAGAGAAGAGATACAGACAGAGAGGGAATGGTCATACCAGGGCCTCTAGCCACTGCAAATGAACTCCAGATGCATGGGCCTCTTGTGCATCTGGCTTACATGGGTCCTGGAGAATTGAACCGGGATCCTTTGGCTTCGCAGGCAAATACCTTAACCACTAAGCCATTTCTCCAGCCCCATGGCTCTTACATTCTTTCCACCACATCTTCCACAATGGAACCTGAATCTTGGAAAGTGTGATAGAGTTGTCTCAGAGCTGAATACTCCACTGTCACGTCTCAGTACTATGGTGACTTTTGAGTCACCCAGTGGTCACTACCATCGGAAAAGAGAAGCTTCTCTAACCAAAAGCATTTGGCCAGCCTCAGCAGGCATTACTCCCCTAAGGCTCATGACCTCCCCTACCATAAGCTTTTGACTATGTTTTCAGTACCAGACATGTATTCCCTCTCATGGAGCTGGCCTTCAATCCAAATATGGCTTTTTTTGAGGTAAAGTCTTACCCTAGCCTAGGCTGACTTGGAACTTACATGGAAGCCTGTGGATGGCCTCAAACTCACAGTGGTCCTCTTATCTGAGGCTTCCTAATGCTGGGACTAAAGGTATGTGCTACCATGCCCGGCTAAGAATTATTTTAAATAGATAAATAACTCCTAGGGGAAGGGTGCTGGGGAGATGGCTCATTGGTTAAAGGACCTTGCCTGCCAGCCTGGGTTCAATTCCCCAACCATCCACATAAAGCTAGATAGGCTTTCATTTGTTCAGTTGCAATAGTACAACACCCTGGTGATCCTATACACACACTCACAGACACACAGTATCTCAACTGTTGTAAGACATTTTTGTCTGTATCTCTCCAGCCCCCAAAATTAATGTCTTTGAAAAGTGTACGTATTTTCATTCTCAATTCTTCTCCACTTAATTCTGATGCTGACATCAAATCAAGGCCTGACACATGCTAGCCAAGCAATCTATCACTGAACTATAATCCTAGCCCTTAATTATTGTTGAAAATTGTGAAATATGGGGCTGGAGAGATTGTCTAGTGGTTAAAATGCTTGCTTACAAAGCCTCATGACAAAGTGGTGCATGTATCTGTAGTTCGTTTGCAGTGGCAGGAGGTCCTGGCATGCCCATACATTCATTCTCTCTCTTTTTCTCTCTCCCTTTTTCTTTCTGTTTCTCTCAAATTAATAAATAAAATATTAAAATTGTGGAATATGGCCCCATTCACTAAAAAGTTCATTCTACACATTGATAAGGATTTATTAAAAATAGAAGAGATAGCCGGGCATGGTGGTGCACACCTTTAATCCCAGCACTTGGGAGGCAGAGGTAGGAGGATCGCCAAGAGTTCGAGGTCACCCTGAGACTACATAGTAAATTCCAGGTCAGCCTGAGCCAGAGTGAGACCCTACCTGGGAAAACCGAGTGCTGGGATTAAAGGCATGTACCACCACGCCCCTTTGTCTCAAGGCCACATCTTGCTTTACAGTTTCTATTGTGTGCGGCTTTACCAGGAAGACGGCATGACACTGAGTCTCTTCCTGAGCTATGCAGCTACATCCTGCTTGCAATATAGGCAAACTCCCCTGAACTTCTGTGATTTTCTGCTTATTGTCCCCAGCCATGTAGCCCAGGGGTTTAGCCCACCTCTAGTGTAAAGAACTCAAGGTGATGTCAAATAGCCTGCCATAATGCCTATCAAACCTCTGAGCCATTAGAGCTCAGTGCTCAGGCTTTGGAAGAAATTTCCCTGGGTCCACACTGGCATAACAATAAACATTCATCTCGATTCTCCACTCTGTCTAGGTGCCAGTCTGTGTGCCTCCATTTCCCATAACATTGAGAAGGGCAATAGGGAGTCAATATGATAAAAGTGCATGATATGAACTGGAGAGATGGCTTAGTGGTTAAGGCGTAAGCCAGATGCACATGGTGGTGCATGCGTCTGGAGTTCGTTTGCAATGGCTAGAGGCCCTGGCGTGCCCATTCTCACTCTCTCTCTCTCTCTCCCGCTCACTGTCTCTAACAAAAATAAAATAAATAAAATAAAATAAATAAATAAATAAATAAATAAAATAAAATAAATAAAATAAAAAGTGCATTATATGCATGCATGAAAATAGAATGGAATCTTTTTGTTGTTGTTGGTTTTTCAAAGTAGGGTCTTGCTCTAGCTCAGGCTGACCTGGAATTCACTATGTAGTCTCAGGGTGGCCTCAAACTCACAGTGATCCCCCTACATCTCCTCCCAAATGCTAGCATTAAAGGCATGTGTCACCCACCATGCCCAGCATTAATTAATTGGACAGTTGTATGATATGAAAACCATATATGTTGTTTAGTTTTATTATTTTGGACTTTTTTTTTCAAGGTACTACCATGCCCAGCAGAATCCATTTTTGTACAATAAGTATATGATAATAAAAATATAATCTACTACAAAGCTGTAGTGATCAAAACATGGTCCTGGAGCCGGGCATGGTGGCTCATGCCTTTAATCCTAGCATTTGGGAGGAGATGTAGGGGGATCACTGTGAGTTTGAGGCCACCCTGAGACTACATAGTGAATTCCAGGTCAGCCTGGGCTAGAGCAAGACCCTACCTGGAAAAGAAAAACAAACAAAAAAACAAAAAACAAACAAAAAAAAACATGCTCCTGACATAAAAACAGACATATATAAATTGATAGAATGAAGTGTTCAGAAATGAAACCACTCATTTTATAGTCAACTTTCAGCAAACATGGAAAGAACATACCATGGAGCAAGGACAGTATCTGTTAAAAAAAAAAAAATGGGGGCTAGAGAGATGGCTTAGTGGTTAAGGCACTTGCCTGCAAAGCCAAAGGATCCTAGTTCAATTCTCCAGGACCCACGTAAGCCAGATGCACAAGGGGGTGCATGCATCTAGAGTTCGTTTGTAGTGGCTGGAGGCCCTGGTGTGCCCATTCTCTCTGTCTCTATCTCACTCTCTCTCTCTGCCTCTTTCTCTCTCTCAAATAAATAAATAAAATAAAATAAAAAATGGTTCCAGGAAACAGGGTTGCTACCTCCTGGGAAAGCAGGACTGTCTCTCTAGAGACAGGTTTAGAATTTGTTTTTTGGGATGTCTAGTTGGAGTTCCTGAAGTAGTTAACAACCCTTTTTCTTTCTATATATCCATAAGAGCATGTAATATCAAATAAGCATAGTTAGAGTCTATGTAAATGTTTACCCATTTCCCTTGGACAACGGTTAGGGCCCTTTCCAGAGCTACAAGCTCAATTATTTGGGCACTGTTGTTAGTAGGAAGGGAGTTAGAATCAAGAGCTTCAGATTGTGTTATCACTCTATCTCTTGTCCTCCTTGTTTAATTCCTGGACAAAAAGAAATATCTTATTGTATGAGTTCTTTAACTAGGGCCTGGCCAAACATGTGAAGACTGTCTCTGAAGCACTGGGGTAAAACTGTCTAGGTGACTTGACCTGTCCTCTGGATCAACTGTCCTCAGGGACAAACAAAGGCTGACTGTCTGGGTATAGGGGAGCTCAGAAGAAAGTGCCTTTTAGGTCTAAAACTGAGTGATGAGTAGTCCTGGAGAGAATCTGAGCTAGAATTCTCAGCAGCTATAGCAGTAGTATAACCAAAAACAACCAACACAGGGATGGAGAGATGGCTTAATGGTTAAGGCTTTGCCTGTGAAGCCTAAGGACCCAGGTTCAATTCCCCAGTACCCATGTAAACCAGATACACAAGACGGTGTATGTATCCAGAGTTCATTTGCAGTGGCTAGTGGTCCTGGAGTGCCCATTCTCTCTTTTGTTATATCTGCCTCTCTCTCTCTCTCTCTAAAATAAAATAAAATAAAATAAAATAAAATATTTGTTAAAAAAAAAAAAAAGACCCACTAAATGTGGGCTAGAAGAGAGCCAACGCATATAAATTTCCCTCCAAAACATAGATGGTCATCCCTTCTACCTAGTACTAACTTTTCTCTCCGATGGAGAATTTGCTTATCTTTTTTCAGGTGGACAACGAACCTGAAGGGAGGATCAGCTAACCACACCTCACCAGGGCCCCAGCTGAAACCATAGAACAACGCAGGGGAAGGGCAAGAGTTCAGCATTCATGGCGATCATGACACCAGAAAAAGGCTGAAGGAGATAAACACAGAGAACATCCAACTCCAACTAAGCCAGATATCCAGAGACACAGAGGCTCCCAAAACCTCATCACTGAAGCAGAACTAAAATGACCCTGATGTGGCTCAGGGAAACTTGCGGAAGAGGGGGAGGAAAGATTGTTAGAGTCACGAGTTGGGGCATTATGCACAGAGACTGGGGCCAACCCCAGAACTCTTAACTAACCTCACAATGCTTGACCCACATTCCCCATTGACAAGGGTCCCTTTGAAAGAGGGAGGACAGGGAGAAGGACAATGGAACCTTTACTATGAATGTAAAATCAAAATAATATAAATAAAAATATATATTAAAAAAAGAATCATATCACCTAAATAAATTTAAAAAATACAAGTAATCCCAAATACCAAATTATACCACAACCCAAACCCTCACCCCCTACAATCAACTCTAAACCTCAATAGATAGGTGGTGGCTTTGTTGCAAAAGCAATAAAGCAAAAACAAATAATATACTTAATGAAAAATAGATATAGTCATTGTTTATACATGGTAACCCATGACATGGAAACTTATTGTTGTAAATTCAACTACAGAAACTTAATGATCAACATCTGAAAAAAAAAAATCCCTTACTTCAAATTATAAATGAATCATTCATTGACCTCCTATTCCCTCCAACATTTCTGCATGATGAAACTTCAGATTCCTATTAGGTGTATGTCTAATCATTCAGATTATTCCTAGCCATATACTACACAGCTGACACAGTCACAGCCTTTTCATCTGTTACCCACATCTGTCGAGACATAAATTATAGCCAGTTAATCTACTACTTGCATGCTGTGGTAGTTTGAATAGATGGCCCCCAATATATTCAGTGTTTTATTAGTTTATAGTTTGCATCAGCAGCCACCTGGCTGGAGGCAATGTCACTGGGCGGATCTTAAGGTGTTGTGGTGGGTTTAGGATTTCAATGTAAAGATATGCAAAGTGTGCCTAGCTGGAGTTCCTGAAGTGTGCTGTGTGCCTTTTGGCTGTGGCTTTGCTCTCTTGCCTGGTCCTGTAAGAGCAGGCCAGCTTCTCCTGCCATTATGAAACTTCCCTGGATCTGTAAGCTTCAATAAATAATATCCCTTCCTCCATAACTGTGCCTGGTCTGGAAGTTCATCTCAGTGAACTTGAAGCTGTCTGCTACACATGCCAAAGGAGCATCAATATTTTTTTTTTTTTTTTTTTTTTGGTTTTTTGAGATAGGGTTTCACTCTAGTCCAGGCTGACCTGGAATTAACTATGTAGTCTCAGGGTGGCCTCGAACTCTCAGCAATCCTCCTACCTCTGCCTCCTGAGTGCTGGGATTAAAGGTGTGCGCCACCACACCCGGCACATCATCAATATTCTTTTATCAGCTTACTCCTACACATTGGATGAGGCCTTTCCTACAGCTCCTACACATTCATAGAAACCTGAAACATTGGTGTGTAGGCCCCTCCATTTTTTTTTTTTTGTAGGTAGTCTCACTCTAGCCCAAGTTGACCTAGAACTCACTCTAGTTCCACCTTAACTGGCGCCCTATGAGCTGTTGCCCAAATCACCTACTAAGAAGTATCCATAGCAATTATCTTCTTATTCTCTTACTTAATGAATCCTATTCATTGTCTACATTTGTCTATGCACAAGAACATATCTGACTTATTCTCCTCACCTGACTTTTATATATAATATATATTATATATAATTATATGTATGATAATTATATATATATAATAAATATATAAAATATATAAAATATAAAATATATAAATACATAAAATAAATAAATATATAAAATATATATTTCTCCCCTAGCAAAAACTGAGCACCATTTGACTTAACCAAGGGTGAATTCAAACTAGTGTCAGGATTTAACACTGAACATGCAGCAGGCCCATTTGCCCTATTTTTAAAATTAATTTATTTATTTGAGAGCAACAGATAGAGACAGAGAAAGAATGGGCACACCAAGGCTTCCAGCCATGCAAACGAACTCTGATACATGCACTACCTTGTGCATCTGGCTTACATGAGTATTGGGGAATCAAGCCTCAAACTGGGGTCCTTAGGCTTCACAGGCAAGCATTTAACTGTTAAGCCATCTCTCCAGCCCTGCCCTATTCTTTATAAATGAACACATAAATATTATCTTAATAAATGCTTTAACAACTATTATCTTCTTAGGATCTGTGTATGGACTCACATCTCCTGAACTTTTTACTTTAGATTTTATAACAAAACCCCTATTTTTATATTGTATTTATTTATGTATTTATTTGAGAGAGAGAAAGAGGCAAATAGAAAGATGCATGCACCACTCTGTACACCTGGCTTTACGTAAGTACTGGGGAATCAAACCCATCTCTCCAGCCTCCAAAACCCTAATTTTTTAAAAAACTTTATTGGCAATTTCCATAATTATAGACAATAAACAAATAAATGACAAAAAATAAATAATAATCCCCCCACTTTCCCCTTCACAGTTCCACTCTCCATCATATCCCCTCCCCACCTCAGTTAGTCCCTCTTTTATTTATTTATTTTTTAATAAAACTTTTCATTTTTTATTATTTTTTTTTTAGAGAGACACACAGAGTGAGACAGAGACAGAGAGAGAGACAGAGAGGAAGACAGAGATGGGCACAGCAGCAATGTCTCAGCTGCTGCAAACGAAATCTAGATGTGTGCGCCCCCTTGTGGTCAAGTGCGGCATTGCGCCCTTGCGTCACTTTGCATCTGGCTAAACGTGGGACCTGGAGATTGGAACCGCTGGAGATTGGAACCAGTGTTCTTAGGCTTAGGAGGCAGGCACCTTAACCCCTAAGCCATCTCTCTAGCCCCCCTTTTATTTTTAATTCATTACTTTTTCCTCCTATTATGAGGGTATTGTGTAGGTAGTGCCAGCACTATGAGGTCATGGATATCCAGGCCATTTTGTGTCAGGAAGAGTACATTGTAAGGAGTCCTATCTTTCCTTTGGCTCTTACATTCTTTCTGCCACCTCTTCTGCAATGGACCTGAGACTAAAAACTCCTCTGTCACTTCTTCTCAGCACAGTGGTGCCTTTTGAGTCATTCCAGACTGAAAAGAGAAGCTTCTCTAACCAAAAGTGAGAGTAGCATTAATATATGGGTATGCAAAAAAAAAAAAAAAAAAAGCCGGGCATGGTGCTGCACTGCACGCTTTAATCCCAGCACTTGGGAGGTAGAGGTAGGAGGATTGCCATAAGTTTGAGGCCACCCTTAGACTACATAGTGAATTCCAGGTCAGCCTAAGCTAGAGTGAGACCCTACCTCAAAAAATAAAACAAGCCGGGCGTGGTGGCGCACACCTTTAATCCCAGCACTCAGGAGGCAGAGGTAGGAGGATCGCCGTGAGTTCGAGGCCACCCTGAGACTACATAGTTAATTCCAGGTCAGCCTGGGCCAGAGTGACACCCTACCTTGAATAAAAAAAAAAACCCAAAAATAAATAAATAAACCAACAAAAAAAATAAAACAACAACAAATATATATATATTAAGAGAAATGCTTACTGGGCAGTTTGGTGAGCATAATATATGCATTTAGCCAGACACCAGCAGGTGTTACACCCCTAGAGCTCATGAGCCTCTCCCGTCACAGGTTTTCAGTACCAGGCATGTATTCCACCTGTGGAGCGGGCCTCCTGTCCAATTAGAAAGCAGATGGTTTCCCTCATAACAGACATGCCACTATTGCACCCATTGGCTCATTTGGCCTGGCTGGCCCAACTTAAGGCTTGCAGTGTCCACTGTTCTTTATCTCCAATGATGACTTCTGTCTCTTGCATGGAGCTGCATGCAGCATAGCTTTTTCCAGCTTTCTGTCAGCTGGTCTACATGGAGGGGGCTTTCAGCTCAGCTCCAGCAGGATTTCTCAGTGACCTTGCAACCCAAGCATGTGCAGTCTTCAGCAATAGGGTCTTACCAACTATTCCTGGTAGAAAACCAAAAGCAATGGCCTGTAACATTTTAGGGGTATCAGGGACCTCCCTGACCAACAACTCACTGGAAGGTATCCCATCCGTGGTACTGAAAAGTTTCTAGTAACAATCTATGGCTAAGTCTAAACATTTCTAGCTAGGATCCACACAGGAGAGAGAACATGTGGCACTTGGCTTTCTGATTCAAAAAATTTTTTCTTTATTTGGTTCTTTGAGGTAGGGTCTTGCTATAAGCCAGGCTGACCTGGAATTCACTCTGTAGACTCAGGGTGGCCTTGAACTCACAGCAATCCTCCTACCTCTACTTCCTGAGTGCTGGAATTAAATGCATGCGATACCACGCCCAGCTCAAAACCCTATTTTTTAAAAATTTTTTTATTTATTTATTTATTTATTTATTTATTTATTTGAGAGAGAGAGAGAGACAGAAATAGGCAGGGAGAGAGAGAGAGAGAATGGACGCACCATGGCCTCCAGCCACTGCAAACGAACTCCAGATGCATGCACCCCCTTGTTCATCTGGCTTACGTGGGTTCTGGAGAATCAAGCCTCGAACCGGGGTCCTTAGGCTTCACAGGCAAGCGTTTAACCGCTAAGCCATCTCTCCAGCCCTTTTTTTTTTTTTTATTTATTTGCAAGCAGAGAGATCGAAGAGAGGCAGACAGAGAGAGAATGGGCACGCAAGGGCCTCTAGCCACTGCAAGCGAACTCCAGATACATGTGCCCCTTGTGCATCTGGCTTACATGGGTCCTGGAGAATCGAACCGGGATCCTTTGGTTTAGCAGGCCTTAACTGGTAAGCCATTTCTCCAGCCCTCAAAACCCTATTTTTATCTTCCATGTTCCTAGAGTTCAAGCATCCTATGATTTCGATACGACCTAATACTGTACCTTCTCTGAAAAAATTTTCTCCCCGTCGTCTTAGCCCTATGCATATGACATTTCACTATCAATCATCACAATAATTATGGGAACCTTAGTTACTACACTCACTTCTCACCTTCTAATAACACGGGGGGTACCTAATTCAAATCACCAGACATATCACTTACAGTTCAGAAGGGCCAGAAAACCAAGATCAAGATGGCGGCAGGGTGAGTCCCAGGGCAGGCTTTTACATTAATCACTTTTCTTGCTGCTGTGACAAAACACTTGACAAAAGCAACTTAAAAGAAGGAAGGCCTTATTTCAGTTTACAGTTGGAGGGTACATTCCACCATGTTGGTGAAGGCATGGTAGCAATAGTGTGAGCAGCGAGTCGTATTACATCCAGTCAGGAAGCACAGGGAGAGAAATGTTGGCGCTCAGCTCACTCTCTTCTCAGTCTAAGATCCCAGCCCGTGGGATGGTGCGGCCCACATTTAAGTGAGTCTTCCTTCTTCAGTTAACCTCATCTAGACACTCTCACAGACACACCCAGAGGCTTCTCTCTTACAGGATTCTATTTTTATTTTTATTTATTGTGTATGTGTGTGGTTTTTCGAGGTAGGGTCTCGCTCTAACCCAGGCTGACCTGGAATTCGCTATGTAGTCTCAGGGTGGCCTCAAATTCATGGTGATCTTCCCACCTCTGCCTCCCAAGTGCTGGGATTAAAGGCGCGCGCCACCACACCTGGCTTGTTTTTTGTTGTTGTTTGTTTTTTTGTTTTTTTTGGTTTGTTTGTTTTCATTACCTTGACAGAGAGGGCTGGAGAGATGGCTAAGCAGTTAAGGCACTTGCTTGCAAAGCCTGACAGCCTGAGTTTGATTCCCCAGTACCCACATAAAGCCAGATGCACAAAATAGCACATATATTTGGAGTTTGTTTACAGTGTCAAGAGGCCCTGGCATACACATTCTTGCACTTCTTTTCTCTATCTCTTTCTGTCTCTCTCCTTGCAAATAAATAAATAAAAATATTTTTAGGGCTTGAGAGATGACTTCCCTGAAAAGCTTAAGGATCCAGGTTCAAATCCCCAGGAACCCCTAAGCCAGCTACACAAGGTGGCACATCTGAAGTTTATTTGTAGTGGCTGGAAGCCCTAGCACACCCATTCTCTCTCTCCCTCTCCCTCTCTCTCATCTCATCAGAAAGAGAGAGAGAGAATGGGCATGCCAGGGACTCCAAGCCACTGCAAATGAACTCCAGGCGCATGCACCACCTTGTGCATCTGGCTTTATGTGGGTACTGGAGAATAGAACCTGGGTCCTTAGCCTTCACAGGCAAGTGCCTTAACCACTGAGCAATCTCTCTAGCCCTTTCTTCATATTTTTAATAAAATCTCCAACTCTGCTCCATACTGGCTCTTCCTGGAATTCTTTTCTGCGTTGAAGCCACACATCCTGGGCTTAGCCTGAGTTGAGGTCCCTAAGTCCAGAGGAAGTTCTCTGCTGCTGAGGGTGACAGCATGGAGCTGTGTCTCTTACCAACCTCACTGCTGGCACATAACTCAACCTTAGAAGTTTTCTAAGTCCTCCATAGAATGCCACAAATAAAAGGAAAATCAAGCCTTTGACAAGAAGGAAACTGGTTTTAATACGAGGGGGAAATAATGGTAATTTGGAAAGCAACAACTGAATGTCAGTGAATGAAGAGAAAAATTTAATTTTTACAAGTCTAGAAATCTGTCAAGACTCATACATCTATCACCTCCTGAACAGACTTGAATTTCAGCATCGGCTTCAGTGGCATTCCTGTCTCCTGTGAGGAGAGGGATCCGCCTACTGTATGTTTGGGTTTCAGAAACTCTCTGGGGTGAAGGTGTGATGTCTAAGAATAGCTTGAAGCCACCTTCAAGGCATGTGCAATGCTGCTTGCCTTGTTCTTTGAGATTCCATCTTTGGATCTCTTCTTACTCTGCAGTCTGGGCACATGATGGCCCCGTAACACCACACAATTCTCAGGTCTGTGTTTCCACATGAGTGGACCCATGTGTGGCCATGATTTTTAGCAGCTTTCATAAACCAGACACACAAAAGGTAAGGCAAGCGCAGTCACACAAGCCCACTAGGTGGCGGCAAGCATCTCCCATTCAATTGCAGTGGCTGAGGCCTGGTGCACCAAATCTGTCTTTCCTTCTCTCTCTAAAAAATAAAATAAAATAAATCTCAGGGGATGCTGGGCGTGGTGGCGCATGCCTCTAATCCCAGCACTTCGGAGGCAGAGTTCAAGGACATCCTGAGATTACATAGTGAATGCCAGGTCAACCTGGGCTAGAGCACGACCCTACCTCAAAAACAAAACAAAACAAAAAATCTCAGGGGGGCTGGAGACATGGCTTAGCAGTTAAGGCACTTGCTTATGAAGCATAAGGACACAGGTTCAACTCCCCAGAACCCACGAAAGCCAGATGCACATGGTGGTGCAAGCATCTGGAGTTCATTTGCAGGGGGTAGAGGCCCTGACGCACCCATTCTCTTTTTCAAATAAATAAATAAATAAATAATAAAAATTAAGGGCTGCAGAAATGGCTTAGCAGTTAAACTACTTGCCTATGAAGCCTAAGGACCCATGTTTGACTCCTCAGCTCCCAAATAAGCCAGACACACAAGGTGACACATGCACATATATACAAGATGGTGCACACATCTGGAGTTCAATTACAGTGGTTGGAAGCCCTGGCATGCCAACTGTCTCTCTCTCATCCAAAAAAAAAAAAAAAAAAATAGTCCAGTGTATTGAGCTTGCCTCCAAAAAAACTTTTTTTTTAATCTCAGGGAAGGTGGCATGTCAGTGAGGACCTGATAGAGGGGAAAAATTGGCTGTGTGGATAAGGAAAACAGTGTTTCAGGCAGAAGGAGTAGTCAGTGTGAAGGCTCTGAGATGAGGACATCCTGTTGAGCAAGCAGCAGAGAGTATGGGAGGAGATGGGGAACCGAGAGACAGGCTATGCCAAACCTCACACGCCATGGTGAAGCCCGGAGCTGCTCTCCTGAGTGAAGCAGGGTTCGCGGGGCAGCAGAGGATCTGATTTCTGAATTTCATCTCATTTGTAGTAGTGTTGAGTGATGTTAGGGGTGGTATTTGCATGTAGTCTTCTGATAAAATCTGTGCTTATCTTTTTTTAATGGACCTTGACTGTAGTAAAGAATATATAAGAAAATCTGGGCTGGAGAGATGGCTTAACGGTTAAGGTGCTTGTCTGCAAAGCCAAAGGACCCAGGTTCAACTCCCCAGGATCCACATAAGCCAGATGCACAAGGAGGCGCAAGCATCTGGAGTTTGTTTGCAGTGGCTGGAAGCCCTGGAGTGCCCATTCTCTCTCTCTCTACCTGCCTATTTTCTGTCTGTCTCTCTCTCTCTACCTGCCTATTTCTCTCTCTCTCTCTCTCTCAAATAAATAAATAAAAATAACTTTAAAAAAAAGAAAGAAAATCTTACCATGGTAGTTAGCTTTCTGTTGCTATGAGAATACCTGAAAGAATTCACGTAAGGAGGAAAGGTTTTATATTTTGGCTCGGCATTTCAAAGGTTTCAGTTAGGAGGCACAGCATCAAGGCAGGAAGTGTGTGGCACAGCAAAGCTCTTCACTTCATAGTGAACACCCATGTAATGAGAATTTGCTAAGTGGTGTGTGCATCTGTGATCCCATTGCACCTATGACAATAGGAGCTAGAGCCACGAGAATCCAAAGCCTGCTAGCAAGACTCATTTGCTATGGCAAGAAATCCTGTCTCCTTCCACACATGCACCATGGCACACATGCACCCATATGCACATACATGCACATGCACACACAAAATTTTTTAAAAGTTAGCTCAAGTGGCCCCTTCTCTGAATCTTAACACCCTCTAAACCACTTCTTTAAGCACCCATGAACTTCAGCTTATAACCTTACTGGTACCTCATGCCCACTCTGTCTGGATATGTGTATGTTTTCATGATTGTACTGAGCTCCTCAAAGGCATTCACCTGTCTTCCATTACCTAACCAGTAGTGAGGACTTAATCTTTGCCAAGTAGAAAATATGAGCCCCAATCTTTTTTTTTTTTTTTTTTTTTTTTTTTTTTTTGGTTTCTGTTTGTTTTGGGGTTTGTTTTTCGAGGTAGGCTCTCACTCTGGCCCAGGCTGACCTGGAATTAACTATGTAGTCTCAGAGTGGCCTCAAACACAGGGCAATCCTCCTACTTCTGCCTCCTGAGTGCTAGGATTAAAGGCGTGTGCCACCACGCCCAGCTTCCAAATCATTTTAACTTCAGTATGACTATGCTTGTATACAGGAAGAGAAGACAAGTCCAATACATGATTCCTCTGTCCATAAACTGCCTGCCACTCTTGCAGTACATTGCTGTTTGGCTTGTGTGTAATGTGGTGTGTGAACATGTGTGTGCCCCTAACAGTACCCCACTTGCTTACCTTTGGCTAGGTGTGCTAGCCTACGGTGGTCAAAGTGAAGTGTCAGGTGTCCTGCGCTATCACTCTTTTGCCAATTCCTATTTGAACCAGCATCTCTTACTGACCCTGGAGCTTGCCATTTTTTTCTCAAGCTCTGGCGATTCTTAGGTCTCTGCTCCCCTGCAGACATGCATGGCCATGCCAGCTGTTTATGTGGGTCCTGGGTATCAAATCCCAGTGATGTCATCTAGCCCTCGTTTGCACAGAAAGTACTCTCTCCAGCCCACTGTTGAGTTCTTCTTTTTCTTTCTTTCTTCATTTATTTTGTTTCTTTGAGGGAGAGTCTCACTATGTAGTCCAAAGATGACCTCAAACTCAGCAATCCTATCTCTTGCCTATGGAGTGCTGGAATTAAAGGCACATGCCAACACACCTCCTTTTTTTTTTTTTTTTTTTTTTTTTTTTTTTTTTTTTTTTTTGATAGGGTCTCGTTCTAGGCCAGGCTGACCTGGAATTCACTATGTAGTCTCAGGATGGCCTCAAATTCACAGTGATCCTTCTACCTATGCTTCCCAAGTGCTGGGATTAAAAGTGTGCACCACTGTGCCTGGCTACTCTGCTTGGTTTTTGTTTGTTTGTTTGTTTGTTTTTGGTTTTTTGAGGTAGGGTCTCACGCTAGCTCAGGCTGACCTGGAATTCACTCTGTAGTCTCAGGGTGGCCTTGAACTCACTGTGATCCTCCTACCTCTGCCTCCTGAGTGCTAAGATTAAAGGCGTGAGCCACCATGGCCCACTTGTTTGTTTTTTTTTTTTTTCCGTTTTTGAGAAAGGTCTCATGTTTCCCAGGCTGCTCTCAAACTCACAAAGATGAGCTTGAAGTCCGGATCCTCTTGCCTCTACCTCCCGACGGCTTGAATTACAGGCAATGCACCAACATGCTCACTTTGCTTTCTCATAATTCTCAATATTTTAAAATTTGACATATAATTTTATATATTCTGGGATAGAAGGTGACATTTCAATCCACTGTACACTATAATGATCAGATCGAGAAAATTGCCATATTCATCATCTTAAACATTCATCATTTCTTTGTGTTGGGAGCATTCAAAATCTTCTCACAGCTATTTTGAAATATACAATTAATTGTTGTCAATTGTAATTACCCCTCTGTACTGCAGAACATTCTAAGTTATTCCTCCCATCACACTGCACCCCATTCCCATCAATCATTCTTTTCCCATCTCCCATCCTCCCTAGCCTTTTGTATCATGTGGGGTTTTAAATAGTCTGGCTTCAGGCCACGTGAGCTATCAGCTCATTGGTACCTGTCCCATGACCACTGATGAATAGCAAATTTCACTTTCTAGCTCGTTACCAATCTGCAAATTCATATTTGGAGACTTAGCTAGTTCTGGAGGTGGGAAGTCAACCCCTGCTCACCTATTGGCTCCTCCTGGGCACCTTCAGGAGTACACCACAGGACAATGAGCTGCATTCTGATCTATCCTGGTCCTACCACCTGTCCTGGCAGGCAGCCAGTGTCCAGGGTTTTGGTCGCTGCTCATCCTGTCTGGCAAGGGCTCAGTGCCCTGGCATTTCAAAGGTGTTACCTGGTTGGGCCTGATTATTATTATGACATTACTCCCCTCTTTCTAATAAAGAAAAGACAACTATGTATTTTTGGTGTTTGTCCAAAGACTTCTTTCTCTTCCTACTAGTGCACACTGCTGTCAGGAGACTGGGGTGAGGTGTGCTCAGCAGAAAGCCAATGTTCCATCCCCAGCTGCAAAGACACAAACGTGAAGACAGTGGACTAAACCTTATTCTGTAGGCAGTTCACTCCCCCACGCCTACCTTGCTGTCCCTTGTCATACACCCAACTCCATTCACATCCCACTGAGTTTCCTGGTCACTTGACATCCCCAAGTTCTTCCAGAAGTTCACCTGTCTCCTTAAATTACTTATGGTGCAAGCCTATAAGGACACTGAGGTACCCATCTGTCTTTTCTGTATTACTGGCACCTTCTAGCTAGCCACTGTCACTGTGAGAGGCTCAGTGACACATTCCATTTTCCCCTGGACACTACCAATTAAGCAGATGACAGCTACTGTAATAAAGAAGATGGTCTTATTCCTAGTGTTTAATTCATACAGTTTGCAAAACACGCTGGGTCTGATAATGAGGCTTTGCAACTAGCAAAGCAAATGAATTAACACCCATACACATGGGTGGGGAGACAACACCGCAAAGGTTTGCTACAGGGACTACTCTTCTCATGTCCCATTTGAAAAAAAAAAATCACAAATAGACTATGTAATCTATGCAGGCAAAAAGGTAACAAACAAAGAGGCTCTGAAACACTGAGTAGAATAAGCAGCTTCTTATCAACATGTACACAACTCACATCAAAATGATGACATCTGAAAACGTATTCCTTTTAAAGGATAGATTTATCAATAAAATATTACACATCTTTAATACTCTGGTACAATACTTCTTCATACACTGCGGGGAAAATAAGTGTAGGTCTAGTCAGCTTCACAAAGGATCCTTTTCCATTAGCTTTTATTAATAAAGAGTCACAATCAGGTCATAAATAAACAGGCAAATTATTAATCACATGATTTGAGACTTAGGATGAAAACTTATAAAAATTAGTTTGCTATATGGCAAAGTTATAGACACACTAAAACCAACTGTTCCATGTTTCCACCTGTGTGAGAGGCCCACTGTGAAAAAAGAAGGAACTCTTTAGGGCTGCAAAGTACAGTAAACAAGATTTTGGAACTTACTTTTCAAAAGGAAGAGGAAAAAGATTTCAATAAAATTAAGATTTGAAACAGATCCCAAGAAAGGCTTCTTAAAATGAGGGAGGCCATGTGCTTACTGTGTGAAACTTTACCCCCAAGGGAAAGGAAACCAAACCTGCACTGGGCTGGGATTTCTGCCTACAGTCTAAGTTTTCCTTATGATCACTAATCTACAACAAAACACGTCACAGGAGCAGACCTTTCCACAGTCCCCTGATGTAGGAAAAGACACAAAACAAGGTCTTGTATTAGTTCTTAAATCCCAGTAAAATAACAGTTAAAAATAATTGTGACCATCTTCTTAATTATCCCAAAGCTACTGGGGTCTGTGACATATGCACAGATACCAAGCAAGTCCTACATGTAGTTCTGACTCCATCTAGTCATTATTTGGGGAATCACTGATCTCAATGGGACAGATACTTTGAGTTTCAGGAGGGCCACACACTGCATGTAAGGGGCCTTTTTATTTAAAAAAAAATATTAAGACTCCCCAATACCAGATAATGTTCCAGATAAGTTTCTTTACCCCAAATATAAAATCCTATGTGTCTAGTAAAATGCTCAGCCAGCTGTGGCATTTTGTGCAGATTCCATGTCCACCAATCAAAGTGGACTATGCCATGCCCCTGTCTCCAGGTAACCTCATTCACCAGTACTGACCTTCTGGGCCTGGGCCCTTTGACTTCCTCATGAACCACCTCTCTGGAACCTTCATTTCCACTATCATTTTAAACCCACACCTCCAGCACCACCATCTTTCCAGCTCCTGCACCTGCTTCTACCACACATAGTACCCCCACCTGAGAACCTGCGATCACCTTCCACCAGCACGTGGCGGAGCTTCGTGATCTAGGTACTTGGGCGTCTTGTCTTAGCATCAGCGTCCATGTCAGCATGACAGCTGCCTGGATTTGGGAGAAGAATCTAAAGGAAAGCAACGTGCTATATCGAGCAAGTATGGCCAACATCAGGTATTTCTGCCATAAGATCTTAAGCTACAGCAGACATTACTGCAGCAGATCTATCTGTACAAGCAAACCTTTGTATGCTAGTAACAGACTTTGTCCTCAAAGTCCAGAGTCAAACCATTACCGGAAACAATTCAAGGTGACAATGTGGGAGAAAGAATAGGATTTAAGACCCTGGCTGCAAACTAAGCCAGAAAGACTTTCACTTCAGGCTTGACAAGACGGTAGTAGTCCTTACAGCAGCTTCAGGCCACCCCGTGCTCTGAAGCAACTCTGAGTTCAAGCAAGAAGGGGGCAGAAATCCAACATGCACTACCTGTGAAAATGGTAGCTATTGTGCTCCCCAAACTACCTCAGGGTTCCCAGGCAGTGGGAGATCTCAGAAAGAAACTACTGCTAGGGTGGTATCCATGCCTTCCTTTTGGGAGCCAAAGCAAAAGAATGTGAGGAGACTCACAAAGTAGCCACAGCATTCCACTATGGGCACAAGTCAGCTCAGGATGCCCTCACTATAAACCCAACGATGAGCAACATGCATGGCAGAGGCCCACAGGGCAGAGGGATGTCTCCAGGGAAGGCACGTATGGCAGAACATTAGCAAATCCTACTGTGTGGGAAGAGAAGTAGGCTGCCTAGGCTGAAAGGAAGCCTGGTCAAGATTCCACTCCTCACTACGGCTGACTGCCTTCATCCTCGTCAGCCAGTATCTCAGGATCAGCTTCCAAATGCTCTGTCCCCTAAACTCATCCATCCTTACAACCCCTCAGAAGCGTCCAGTGCATTTCTCACCTGACCACACTCTGGCCCCCCAGGACACAGCAGCCTCGGCCCTGGCTAATGACAGCATGGTTCTGACACTCCCACTGCACCCTGCAGTCCAGCATGCAACTTCTTTCAGCAACAGCCACTGAAGGAGCTGCAGCCGTTCTAAGCGTGAGTTTGAGGCCTGGTTACTTCTGCCTCTGAGCTCAAGGGTGCTGAATAAGGGGCCCGAGCCACCCTGTTAGCAAGACCATGCAGCGACTCCAGGGATGCCACACTAAGACAGAAGTCCAGTGTCTTAGCTACCCAGTCAACCTCATGAGTGACCCTACAGGACAGCAGGGCTCAACTGAGCCAGCTCAGACTGAAGAGAGAATTGAAGTCAGTAGATGCGAGAACCTCACAGTACCCAGATGCTTCTCTACACAAGACAATTTCTCCAATGCAAAGAAAGGGTCACTGCTCTCCCAGCACAGCCTTCACTGTCAGCAGCTGAATGGTAACTGGTCAGCTGCTAAGAGGAAAACATACTTCTCCTCATCCACAAATTTCCAAGACTTTTTAATGGCAATGCAAAGATAGTTGACTTCTGACCATCTCAGACACTGGCTGGCTGATCATTTAGCCACCCAAGTATACTGTCCACTACTGAATGAGTCTGGATCAAATGTATCAATGCTCATCTGATGAGAATCTGAACCCACAATGCCACTCTTGACAGGTGGGACTGTTAAGGGTTGGTGAGGTCCTGAGGGCTCGGCCCTGACAAATGGATCACATTGTTATCACGGGAGCGGGTGTGCTGTAAAAGCAAGACTAGCCCTCTCTTGCTCTCTTGCTCTGTGACACTTTCTGTCAAGTGATGGCACAGCAAGAAGGTCCGCACTGGGTATAGCCTCTCCATCTTGGACTCCTAGCCCTTGGAACAAAAAATCTCTGTTCATAATAAATGAGCCCGTCTGTGGCATTGTGTGCAGCCACACCAGACAGACAAGCACTGGTAAAGGAAGCTGGTCATTAATTAGTTTTCCCAAATCATTTCTTCTTACAAATGTCCCATGATCCCGCAGAAAAAATAAAATAAAATCAGTTAAGGTTATAAAAAGTAAAGGAAAGGGGAAGAAAACTGCCTCAAGTGGAATTTGAATCCCATAATGTGTAAAATATAGAGCATAATTTAACTGCTTCCTCCATCAAAACAAATGTATAAAATCTAACACTGTCTACATTGTAGAGCTGATATCTTCTTATCTGAGGAAATGAAGTGCTGAATACAGTGGTCTTTAAATGCTTTCAAATTCTGCTTATCAAAAGGTAGTCAGCCACAAAGCACGCCTTTGAAGTCCAGATTCACTTTTCACATGAACTTCCTTGTGTCTGCTCTTGACCTTTCCAGGGAGGGTGTGAAAGTTCTCATCTAGGGAAGAAATAAGTTGGAATTTTGAGGAAGTATACATCTAATGCAGTATGGCAAAGCATTAAATTTGGGGGAGAAAGATGGAACTGGGGATGGAAATCAGAGTCTCACGTCCTTTCTACCACTGAGCTACATCCCCAGCCCCATTTGAAGCTTGTGAATATACTACCTGCTGAGACGAGGCTTTCACCATGCAATACAGACACTGTGAGTCTCTAACTTAGCATTCCAAATATATCACACGTGGAGTCAGGTCTACAAAGGAGATGACAAGAAGGAGCCTCACAGGGACATGACCCTATCAGAGGACAACTGGGCTGAGAACTAGCATCCTGCTCCAGATGCCAGCACAACACATACAACACAGCCCAACTCAAACACAAACTACAGGGACAGTGATGGCTTACTCTCAGTCCCACAGTAAACAGTGCTCTTGCATTAAGAGCTAGCCATACAGTGTGCAGTTAATTCTGATCTGATTTTAATGCTTAATGAACTGCAAACTAAACCCAGCTTTGAGAAAGAAATACAGAGTAAGAAATATGGAGTTTGAGCCAGGCGTGGTGGCACATGCCTTTAATCCCAGCACTCGAGGCAGAGGTAGTAGGATCACCGTGAGTACGAGGCCACCCTGAGACTACAGCCCAGGTCAGCCTGGGCTAGAGTGAGCCCCTACCTTGAAAAACCAAAAAAATGGGAGTTTGGCCTGAAAAATTCAATCATGGTTTGTCTTGCTATAATGGTCACAAATTACTTGCACCCTTAAAAACTTTGAATTTAGAGGGCTGGAGAGATGGCTTAGCAATTAAGGCGCTTGTCTGCAAAGCTTAAGGACACAGGTTCAATTCCCCAGTATCCACAATGCACAAGGTAACACATGTATCTGGGAGTTCATTAGCAGTGGCTAGAAGCCCTGGAAAGCCCATTCGCTCTCTATTTGCCTCTATCTCTCTCTCTCTCTTTCTCAGATAAATAAATAAATTAAAAATTAAAAAAAAAAAAACCCTTAAACTAGCCGGGCGTAGGAGGATCAACATGAGTTCGAGACCACCCTGAGACTACATAGTGAAAACCAGATCAGCCTGGACTAGAGCGAGACCTTACCTTGAAAAACAAAACAAAACAAAAACCTTGAACTAGCTGGGCATGGTGGCACACACCGTTAATCCCAGCCCTTGGGAGGCAGAAGTAGGAGGATCACCATGAGTTCAAGGCCACCCTTAGACTACTGAGTGGATTCCAGGTCAGCCTGGGCTAGAGGGAGACCTTACCTCAAAAAACCAAAACAAAAAAAAATTTTAAATAACCTTGAACTAGCCAGGCATGGTGGCACACACCTTTAATTCCCATACTCCACTAAGGAGGCAAAGGTAATCGAATCATTCTGAGTTCGAGGACAGCCTGAAACTACATAGTGAATTCCAGGTTAGCCTGGGCTTGAGTGAGACCCCACCTTGAAAAACAAAACAAACAAAACCCCTTGATTTATATAAGCAGTTCCCTAAGAATCTCAGCGCATCCATACCTACTGTGTGCTGAAGTCCGGACTCCTCATCTGAAGCTCTTTTGCTGCTGCATCAGGCCCACATTCTCATAGACTCTTGCACTGTCTTCCCTCATTCTGCAAAGGAAGGAAGAAAACAGTTACCAACCCACACCATGCTGGCTGACCTATGCATGATTATTCTGCACACTGCCACTGCACATTCTTTGGGACCCAGCTATGCTGCAGACCCCCCTTCCTTGTCCCAGGAACTAATGTTCTCAAATGGATCTAAGCCACAGACACACCGCACTAGTTAAAACAGCAACAGGGGTTTCAAGTTCCAGTGCCAGTGCAACCTGGGAACCAGGTATTGCGTTAGATCATGAAGAAGGGGGGGGCTTATACACAGAAAGGAAAGGAACTGTTGCTATTTTCAGCAGAGGTTTCAGCACAGGCAAATACTCCAAGAAGGGGGAATATGGGAGCAATGAGCTCCACTAGGCCTGGACTCTGCTACCTCAAGGGGAGGAGGTGCTTTAGGGCAGGGGATCAAGGCATCCAAAAGCCCAGATTCCTTCTTGAGTAGCAAGGGGGATTAGACAGATCTAGGTAGACAGGGAACCCAGCATCTATGAGGGGTTCTGTGACCCTGAAATCTGAGGCCTGTACCCTACAAAGGGGCAAAACAAATCAAGAGGCAGACACTCTGTTGGTCACAGACCCATTCTGTCACCCAGCTTGTGAAGAAATATTCTGGTGTCTGGCTCCACAGCTAGTGATATGAAATACCAACTTCCCCAGTTACCCTGCTGGGATAGAGAAAAGCAGGTGACTCAGGAGAGAATATTCCTGCTATATAATTTTACTTCAATGTTTAACAGAAAGTGAACATAAATACTACAGGCGCTATCAGCTCTAAAAAAGTTCTGATAAAAGTCAGTGGAGTTTTAAAAAAGTCTACAGCCAGTGGGCATGGTGGCACACACCTTTAATTCCAGCATTCAGAAGGCAGAGGTAAGAGGATCACCATGACTTCAAGGCCACCCTGAAACTACATAGTAGATTCCAGGTTAGCCTGGGTGAAACCCTACCTCAAAAAAACAAACAAAAAAGTCTTCAGCAGAAGCACAAGATTCTTAAGGGAAAATAAAAATCAAATGTTATACAGAAAGTGACTTCCAAATATACAAAACTTGTAACTACTAGTCCCAAGATTACATTAACAAATATTTTCCTATTGTGTTTCATTCAAAGAAGGACTTGACAAAGTTTTTCTGGAAAGAACCAGAGTGGTTATTTTCAATTGCATAGGCCAGACACAATCCCTGCCATGTGTTATTCTGTGAAGTTTTCTTCTTCTGGCTTGCAATGTGAGTGGAGTATGTGCGGCATGAGGGCCATAGCTCAAACACAGTCACTGTGGATCCTAAGCCCACCCCAGGATGACAGCACCAAAATGGAGATGGCAAGCCAGAATTTATTCCTGTGAACTAGTATTTAAGTTGCCTGGACCAAGAGTCTCCCTGAATTTGAATGTAAATTCTGGAAGAGACCCTGCCTTTCTCGGAGACTTCACTACTGGACTGCTGAATGGTGGACATGAGTGAATGGAAATGCAGGAGGAAGATCTCCTCCAGTATGGGCCACCTGGGGTGCTTCACCCTATGTTGCCCTAAGCCACTTTCCTCTCAAGAAAGTGATGGACATCACCCCATGACTCCAGGTTTAAAAGAGCTAAGCATTTTTGTCTAACAAATGTGTAAGAGAAAAATGGAACACCTCCAAAGTTCTAAGGAAAATGAGCCAACAGTCAATTCAGCAACTCAGGCAAAGGAAAAAGATGGAATCTTCTAAAACCAAGAGTCTGGGCTGGAGAGATGGCTTAGCAGTTAAGGCATTTGCCTGCAAAGCCAAAGGATCCTGGTTTGATTCTCCAGGACCCATGTAAGCCAGATACACAAGGGGGCACATGCATCTGGAGTTTGTTTGCAGTGGCTGGAGGCCATGGAGTGCTTGCTCATTTTCTCTCTCTCTCTCTCTCTGCCTCTTTCTCTCTCAAATAAATAAATAATGTTTTAAAAAAAAATTGTAAGATCAGAGCCAGGCGTGGTGGCACATAATTTAATCCCAGCACTCGGGAGGCAGAAGTAGGAGGATTGGCATGAGTTCAAGGCCACCCTGAGACTACATAGTGAATTCCAGGTCAGCCTGAGCTAGAGTGAGACCCTACCTCGAAAAACCAAAAAAAATAAGATCAAAGACGAGCTGTGTGCTTTTTTTTAACTCCAGTCTGCAGATACAGATGTGATAAACTGTGCTGCAAAAATCAAACCAATTTATTTGTACCACTATTGTTCTGAAAGGTTGTTTTGTTTTTGCTTTCTTTTAAAAAAACAAAATTCTCTTCACTAATACTGAACAATACCCCTCTTTTTTGGCCTCTACTTGGATATTTCTTACAGCTTAATTTACATTGACTACTAATGAAAATAAGCATTCTGAATGTGTCTCTAAGCCATTGAGCTGTGTGTACATGAGCACATGCAAGTTCACGGGGGAGGGGGCACACAGGTACACATGGTGCATATGGAGACTAGAGGTGGATGTGACGTCTTCCTCAATTACCTCTACTTTATTTACTGAGGTAGGGGTTCCCATTGAATTCAGAGCTTGTCAATTTGGCTAGTCTTGCTAACCACCTACCCCTGAGGATCTCCTCTTTTGTCCTCTCAAGTGCTAGTATTACAGGTGACCACCACACCCACCCAACCTTTACATGGGTGCTGGGGATCTAAACTCCAGTCCTCACACTTGCACAGCAAGTGCTTTACCATCGCTTCTCGGCCTTTTGGCTAAGAGCAAGTGAAGTGCTTTACCAACTATCTCCCCACCCTACTCTTGGTATGCATTTTTGAGAGTTCTTTAAAAAAAAAAGAAAAAGTGGCCTGTGGAATCTAGCTTCCCCAAGCTCTGGTTTAAACACTCAAAGTAGTTTGTAGAAGTTTTCTCCTGACCAGTGGGAAATCAGCAGATCACAAGCATGCCAACACACTAATGGCGGAAGTCCTTATTTAACACATTGTAAGGATGTTACCTTCCACTGCAACAATACCCACCCCTAACCAGAAAAGTTAAGGTTCTTATCACTTGATACAAAGACCGCCCTCAGCCTGAAGTTTACCAAGTTTAAGATTCTATTTGGGGAAAAGAAAAAAAAAGATTTTATTTGGACAGTGTCAACACAATCTATACATGAGTGACTGACACACTCGTTCACAGGCAACAAGTATATGTTTTAGCAAGAGATGGGGCTGCACACTTGCTGCTGCTCAGCCTTAAACTATAACTATGTCCAGGTTAGAAGAACTTCCTTTATCACTACTTACTCTGCACAGGGTGGCGTTGGGGTGCAAGGTGGCAGGGGACTCTGATCGCCGCTTGCCTGGTCCGTGAGGGAATACTTAATATTGGTATATTCGTGTCCTTTCCTCTTGCTTTTCTGAAAGTTGGTAAAGTACAGATAAGAGGGAGTATGAGGCTTATTTTTCTATTTTTGTGTTTTAGGGAATAAAAAGAAAAAAAGTATTTCATTAAAGAAAAAAAGAAACAGACAGTTTAGGCATTTAAGTCTGCATCATGCATGAACCACCTGCAGAACTAGACCCAACGTGCCCGTTTCTGAGCTTAGAGTACACTCTCCAGCCATCACCACCTCAGTACTCATCACTTCAGAGTTCGCTTTTAGTTGAACAGCCTGGAGGGAGCTCCTGCTAGAAAAGGCATGTATGACAAAGCTTGTTCTTGAAACAATAATGTAGTTTATTTCTTAACTTAGCAGTACTGAAGATGAAACCCAGAGCCTTTATATACGCTAGGCAAGTGCTGTACCACAGCTATACCTCACTCCTATAGCCTACCCTAAATACACACACCAGAAAAGATCTCAGTACCCTGAAACCTTACCATGGCTCTCCTGATAGTAGGAATGTAATCTCTCCTTGGATGGCAAGTGAACTGTCTTGTGTAGGCCCCCGTCTGATGACTCATCACCTTTTCTATTCCCATATTCACCTATAAATAGCCTATTCTGAACATCAAATCCATCAAATGAATACTAATGTGCATTGGTCCCTTCATCTTAGGACTGCTCAGTCTATATGGGAGCCTCAACCACCAGTGTGGGTAAATCAGGAAATCTGGGGACAAAGGTCAATAGCAGAATGCTTGCCCAGCATGCACAAGGCCCTGGGTTTAATCCCTAGCATTGCAAATAAATAAAATAAAAATTACTGAAAGAAGCTGGGCGTGGTCACGCACACCTTTAATCCCAGCACTCAGGAGGCAGAGGTAGGAGGATAGCCGTGAGTTCGAGGCCACCCTGAGACTACATCATGAATTTCAGGTCAGCCTGAGCTAAAGCGAGACCCTTCCTCGAAAAACTAAAAAAAAAAAAAATTACTGAAAGGATAAACTGGTGCCATCCTGTAACATACAATGAATTAGAAAAAGTAGTATTAAGCCGGGCATGGTGGCGCATGCCTTTAATCCCAGCACTTAGGAGGCAGAGGTAGGAGGATCACCATGAGTTTTTGAGGCCACCCTGAGACTACAGAGTTAATTCCAGGTCAGCCTGGACCAGAGTGAGACCCTACCTTGAAAAACCAAAAAAAAAAAAGTAGTATTAAAAGTGGAAAAATATGGTTTTGAACCCAGTTATCAATGTCTCATTAGGAAATCTTTGCATGTGGGCCTAAAAGCTAGACAAGGATACCTAGGACAGGGTGTTCGTAGTAAACGCTCAATAGGACAAAGGAATGTGGAATAGTCATGTGATGAAATAATAGGCAACAGTGAAGAGGACGGGAAACACAGATTGCATAAACACTGAACAAGAAAACAGCAGTGTGCCCGCCACCTGGAGACAAATGAATTGTTGGGCTTTTCCAAAGTGGATGCCCAATTTATATCGCTAAGGTTATAGGAAGACTTGATCCAAGTTACAACATGATTTCCAGCCCCCTCAGGACCCCTCCCAGCTTGGGGGCTTTTCTGCTTTACTTTTCTGTCTCAAAATAAATCTTTCACAGGGCTAGAGAGATGGCTCAGCTGCTAAGGCACTTGCTTGTGAAGCCCAAGGACCCATGTTCAATTCCCCAGGACTCTCGTAAGCCATATGCACAGGCAGCACATGCATCTGGAGTTTGTTTGCAGTGGCTAGAGGCCCTGGATTGCCCATTCTCTATCTGCCTCTCTCTCTCTCTCAAATGAATAAATAAATATTTAAAAGATGTTATTAAAAAAAAAAAAAAGGGCTGGAGAGATGGCTTAGCAGTTAAAGCATTTGCCTGCAAAGCCTAAGGACCCATGTTCAATCGCTCTCCAGATCCCACAGGAGCCAGACATACAAATGTGACACAAGCACAAGGTCACACAAGTGCACTAGGTGGCGAAAGCATCTGGAGTTCGATTGCAGTGCAGTGAAACCCTGGAGTGCCAACCTCTCTCTCTCTCAAAAAAAAAAAAAGAAAAAGAAAAAGAAAAAGAAAAGAAAAAGAAAAAAAAAGAATGAGAGCCACTGGTTTGTGGAGTTCTGACCCCATTCAGAGCCCAGAGGGGCTTCGTGGCTTTCAACCCCTATAACCCTGAGACCTGACACATGATCACCTGAATTGGGCTGATAAAGCAGTCCTTGAATGCGTCATTTTCAGGGGCAAGTCCCTAATTTCACATGAAGTCGATTGGAAACTTGGGGTTAGGCCCGAGCCAGTCTGGATGAGTGGTGAATGCCCTGTAGACAGTCAGCACAGCAGAGAGGCTATGTCCTGCAGGGCCCTTCTGGGACTGGAGGTGAGATGAAGCATTATCAATCCTCTTACGAAATACAGTCATCCTCCATGGATACAGTTCCATGTCCACAAGTTCAATCCACTGCTTATAAAAACATAAGTGGGGAACATGACTCAGTGGTAGAGTGCTTGCCCAGAATGCATGAGGCCCCAAGTTCAATCCCTAGTACTGCAAAAACAAAACAAAAATATTTGGGGGGGAAAAAAAAAACTAGCATTTGTACTGAGCATGTACAGACCTTTTTCTTGTCATTCTCTAAACAATATAGCAGAACAACTATTTACATAGCACTAACATCGTCATCAATACCATAACTCATCCACAGATGACAATGAATATGGAAAGGTTATACCCTCAAGGCCCGCCCGGACTACATCAAGTATATGGGAGGATATGCCACTATTTTAACTATACCCTGTAAGGAGTGACTATACCCTGTGTGGGGTGACTATACCCTGTAAGGAGTGACCATGACACCATTGTCATTGACTACACTACATACCTGCTATAGATAGTGGATCTCTAGAACTTTCACACCCTGTACTACAGCCATGATTCCCACATGTGGCAACAACTCATTTCCTCTTGCCTCAAAATGCTCTTGAAAACCCAAACCAGTATTTCTCCACAAAGTAACAAAATGAGATGGAGCTATTCCAATGAATGAAATCAGCCCAGGGAAAAACATGAAGACATGGGAGCTTTTCAGCTCATGTAGGAAGAACAAGAAATCATACTGACTCTCCAGTCAGATGAGCTGGTCCAGCAGCATGTAAACAGCCCAGCTGGATTATGGTTCAAGAAAAAGACTCTAGGGCCGGGCATAGTGGCACACGCCTTTAATCCCAGCACTTGGGAGGCAGAGGTAGGAGGATCACCGTGAGTCTGAGGCCACCCTGAGACTACATAATGAATTCCAGGTCAGCCTGGGCTAGAAAGAAATTCTACCTCAAAAAAAAAAAAAAAAAAAAAAAAAAAAAAAAAAAAAAAAGTCAGTGCCTGACACAACCTACATAAGACCATCATAATAGGAGGAAAAGATCATGACATCAAACTGAAAAAAGAGACTGATTGAGAGGGGGAGGGGATATGATGGAGAGTGAAGTTTCAAAGGGGAAAGTGGGGACAGAGAGGGAAATAACATGAGATATTGTCTACAATTAAAGAAGTTGTCAATAACAATATTTTTTAAAATACAAATAAAACTGATGACAACCTGAAAAAAAAAAGAAAAGAAAAAGTCTCTTGGAGTGAGAGTTGTTCTCTTCTGGTGTTTATTTGTTTGTGGGAGTGTTGAGGCCTAGAATACAATCTAGAATTGATCTATCTTCCATTCAAATTCAATGGTACAGCACAAGGACCAAACCTTAAATGTTTACTATGACCTTGCCAACTGATTCACAGCCAAGGTGAAGGAGGGCACCACAGTCACCTAGCATGAATTATCTTCCCATGAGAAATAACACAGATTACACTCCAAACTTTAAATTACAAATTGTCTCAAAGTCAAGAGCAGAAAGGGAGGGTAAATCGCTATCTGGGTTATAGAGCAAGACTGTTCCTTGTGCTCTGGGTTCAGGCCACAAATACCTTGACTCCTTCCACATCTCATGGTAAATGTCACTATCCCCTTCCACCCACTCTATGCAAACCACAGTCAGCTCTCACTCTGTAGCTGCCAAAACCTGCTGTCCACCCAATCTTCATCATCAAGCTAGGGTCCTTTTATAAAATGACATTTTTTAAAATATTTTTTTATTTGGACTGGAAAGATGGCTTAGCAATTAAGGCACTTGCCTGCAAAGCCAAAGGACCTAGGTTCGACTCTCCAGCCCACATAAACCAGATGCACAGGGTGGTGCATGCATCTGGAGTTCGCTTGCGGCAGCTGAAGGCCCTGGTATGCCCACTTTCTCTCTCTCCCAAATAAATAATTTTTAAAATATTTTTATTTATTTGCAAGCAGAGAGAGAGAGAGAAAAGAAGTGCAAGAATGTGTATGCCAGGGTCTCCAGCTGCTGCAAATGAACTCCAGATGCATGTGCCACTTTGTACATCTGGCTTTATGTGGGTACTGGGAAATCAACCCAGGTTGTTAGGCTTTGGAAGCAAGTACCTTAACCACTGAGCCATCTCTCCAGCCTGAATGTCTTTTTTTTTTTTCAACACCAGTCTGCAAACTCCTCAATGACTTCCCTTAACCCACAGAATATTTTGAAAACCTCAACAGAACTCTGTTATGGTTGGAATGTGGTATGTTCCCCACAGGCTCATGTGTCTGAACACTTGGTTCTTAGCAAGCTGCACTGTGTTGGGTGGTTGGGGAACCTTTGGGATGTGTGGCCTAGCAAGCAGAAGTGAGTTACTAGAGGCATAGTGTGGAAGGTTATAGCCAAGCCCTGTTTTCCAATCCACAAAGATATGAAGAACTGTGCTGGAGTGAGACCCTACCTTGAAAAACAAACAAACAAACAGATATGGAGGCACTACAACACAAGTTCTCTCAGCCATGCCTTCCACACCATGATGTACCTTCTCAACTGTGAGCCCAAAACAAACTTCTACTCCCTTAAGCTACAAGATAGCTGTCAACTACCTGTCAAGTGATGAGATATTAACACAGATCTGTGAAGCCCTCACCTTCTTCACCCAAGTCTAGTCTCTGTACCCTTTTCCAGTCCCACCCATTACACCCTGGCCTGACTCTCTCTGCTCCAGCCCCATTGGACTATTTCAGCATGGCCCCTTCCATTCTCATGATGCACATTACGCCTGACACACAGCACAGCCCACTTTACTTAACATACAAGCATGTGAACAAATGTACAAAGGCCTGTTCACTGTGCCAGGAAAACTAAGAAAGATGTGTGACAAAACACAAGTCTAAAGAACAAATCAAATACTCAAGGTACATGGGTATGGTGTCATATTGACTCAGCTTAGTGAGATCTAAGTTCCATAAGGAAACATCTGTGTATCTGGTTACACCCTGAGCATCACGAAAGGCACCCAAACATTTCTTTTACAGGAATGAAGCCAACCAGGCATGGTGTTGCAGACCTGAAATCCCAGCATTTGGAAGGCTAAAATAGGAGGACTGAGTTTGCGCCAGCCTCAGCCACATAGTATACATATCTTGTCTCCAAAAACAAACAACAACCAAAAACGGAATAATGTCAAACAAAAGGGAAAATGTTTACTACAATGTAAGAAGCTGAACAGTGTCATGCCAAGCCTACTTATGGCTTAGTTTTAGTTGCAACAAGTTAAATTTAGCCTGTACTATAACGAGCGTGTTTGCATGTAGGCTCTGCTGTCCTTACAGAATTTTTTTTTCTTACAAAAAAATTTTAAGTGACTTCTGCCCTACAGTGTGATTCACCCAGAGAGTAGCCTGCTTCAAACTCTGCATGCTGCAGCCTATTCATTTCCTCTCCCTGTGTGGTGAGCTGTCTGGTAGGTAAATTCCATTTCAACCTATGCCCAGGTCAGCAATTCTAAACTACTTCACATGCACAGAAATGAGCAAACAGTACAGCTGATGGAGGGAGGTTCCTCCCCACTAGGGAAGAAAGGTACAAATAAGCCAGGAAAGCAACAATGAACCCTGTGGGCCTGGGTTAGTCAGAGACATCAATATGAACACGTTTAAGAGAAAAGACAGACAGTCACAGACACTGACACATATCTGTGAATAAATGGATCCATAGACAGGAATCTTTTCTAACCCTGTCCTCTGTGTGCCTAGAAGCAGTGACACACAAGCAATGAGCACACCCAACACCCCATATAGGTACTTTGATAAAAAGCAGTCAGAGGTTCCACAGAAAACTAGCTGAATTAGGGCTAGGTGGGGACGACAGAAGATGAGCTGGAAGCACATTACAGTACCTGCAAACAAGGACACAGGAACCACGCAACAATAGTAGCAACAAGGAGGCCAGCCCAGCACTGGATGCTAAAGCACAGCACAGAAGAAATATGAAGTCTGTGCCACGGAGAAAAGGAACAAAACTTCCTCACAAAAGTATTGTAAATGATTTATGTAGCCAGTACCCATTCCAGAAGATGGAGTTTAGTCCTCTTCCCCTTAGGGACTAAATAACTCACTTCCAAAACACAGTATAGAGCTGGAGAGATGGATCAACAGCTTAAGTGCTTGCCTGCAAAGCCTGAAGGCCTGGTACCCACATAAAGTCAGATGCACAGAGTGGCGCATGCATCTGGAGTTTGCAGCCACAGGAGATCTTGGTTCCTAGTGCACCTTTTCTCTCTCTCTCTCTCTCTCTCTCTCTGCAAATATTTTCTTTTAATTTAAAAACATTACACTATAATAATTTTTAAAAACAGGATGGGGGGCCAAGCGCGGTGGCACACGCCTTTAATCCCAGCACTCGGGAGGCAGAGGTAGGAAGATCCCCGAGAGTTCGAGGCCACCCTGACACTACAGAGTTAATTCCAGGTCAGCCTGGACCAGAGTGAGACCCTACCTCGCAAAACCAAAAAAAAAAAAAAAAAAAAAAAAAAACCAGGATGGAGAAAGGAAGAAAGACAACTGCACTGTGACAGATATCTGGCAAACACTCCCTGGGAGAAGGGATCAAGGTTCACCTCTGTCAGGCCACAGTAGTGACTTTGACAACCCACACCTTGTGCACATCCTCCAAACCCCATCCTGCCCAGTCTGATGAGGAAACATGAGACAAACCCAGCTTGACAGGTATTCTAAAAATGTCTGATCTGTGTACTTGAAGACTGTCCAGGTTATGAAAACAAGGAAAAAGCAAGAAATGATCACAGATGAGAGCAAAGAAGCCAATCCAAAAAAAGAGAGAGAGAGCGAGAGAGAGAGAGAGAGAGAGAAGCCAATCCACACGATACAGGATCCTGAACTGGATCCTAGAACAGAAAAAGGGTTTTCATGAGAAAATGGGTTAAATCCAAATAAATTCTAGAGCTTAGTTAATTCCAACATACTGACGTTAATTTCTTAGTTTTCATGAATGGACCATGATTATACAAAATGTTAACTTCAGAGGAAACTAGGTATTTATCACACATATATATGTACATGAAGTTACATGTAGAAAAAGCTTGAATACAAGTCGGGCGTGGTAGTGCACGCCTTTAATCCCAGCATTTGGGAGGCAGAGGTAGGAGGATCGCCGTGAGTTCAAGGCCACCCTGAGACTACATAGTTAATTCCAGGCTGACCTGGACCACAGTGAAACCCTACCTCGAAAAACAAAACAAAACAAAAAAAAAGAAAAGCTTGAATACACATATACCAAAGACATACAAGTGCCCAACAGGTGTATGAAAAGGTGTTCAATGTCACCAGTTACAGGGGAGATGCCCTTTAAGACAACAGTAAGATATCACCTCACACTTGTTAAAGTGGCTCATACTAAAAAGTCAAAAGAAACTAGACAGGGTGGTGGACACCTCTAATCTCAACACTTTGCAGAGGGAGGGAAGCAGGCAGGCAGACAGATCAATGACAGCCTGGGAACATAGTGAGTTCAAGGTCAGTCAGACCAATGAGACTCTGTCTCAAGAAAAAAGAAAACAAAAAACAAGGGTTGGGGAAAGAGCTCAATTGTAGAGCTCTTGCTTGCCTACCTTGTACAAGACCCTAAATTCAATCCTTAGCACCACACCCCCTCCCCACATACACTCAAAGTCAAAGATACCAAATGTTGGCAAAGGTGTACAGAAAAGGGAACTTTGCCTCACATATGACTGGTGGGAATGCAAACTGTGATACTGTAGGAAGAAGTATGGAAATAGTTCAAAAAATTAAAAATACGGATGATCATAATATCCAGCAATCCCACTACTGGGTACGTATTCAAAAAGGAACGAAATAGTACATCATCTCAAAGACTTACACTCCCATGCTCATTTCAGCATTGCCCAAATATTCATGATTTGGGAAAATATAAGGCCCATTAGTGAACAAAGGCCTACCTAGCATGCACAAGCCCCCAGTATAAGGCTCAGCACAGAAAGGAAGGAGGGAAGGGGGTAAGATGATGGATATATGCAGTGGGACATATTCAACTTAAACAGAAGGAAATCCATCTGCAACCACCTGGATGAAGCCAGAGGACACTGTGCTTAATGAATAAGTGAGACACAGAAAGACAGACAGATACTGCATGACTACATTTTTAATGTGGATCTAACAAAACTTAACTCAAAGAAACAGTGACCAGAGCAGTGGCTGCCAGGGATTGGCAGTGGGACAAATGGAGAGACACTCGTTGGGGAGTCCAAATCTTCCAGTTTAAAGAAAGTTCTGGCAGGGCATGGTAGCACACCTTTAATCCCAGCACTTGGGAGGCAAAGGGAAGAGGATCTCCATGAGTTCGAGGCCACCCTGAGACTACATAGTGAATTCCATGTCAGCCTGAGCTAGAGCAAGACCCTGCCTCAGAGAAAAAAATTAAAAATATTCAATGAAGGTAAATTGGCAAGCAAAATGTCTGGTGAAGCCAGGTGTGGTGGCTCACGCCTTTAATCCCAGCTCTTGGGAGACAGAGATAGAAAGATCACCATTAGTTCAAAACCACCCTGAGACTACTACAGAATGAATTCCAGGTCAGCCTGAGCTAGAGTGAGAACCTACCTCAAAAAAAAAAAAAAAAAAAAAAAAAAAAAAAAAAGCACTTGCAATCCTAGCACTGAGGAGGCAGGCAGATAGAGTACCTAGGACTCCATGTCCAGCTAGTCTAGCATAACTGGAGAGCTCCAGGCCAATATAGATGGGAGCCAGGTGTGGGAGCACATGTCTTTAATCCCAGCACTTGGGAGGCAGAGGTAGGAGGATCGCTGTGAGTTCGAGACCACCCTGAGACTACAGAGTGAATTCCAGGTCAGCCTGGGCTAGAGTGAGACCCTACCTGGAAAAAACAAAACAAAACAAAAAAAAAGATGGTGCCTAAGGATTGACCCTGAGGGTGTCTTCTGCCACACATATGTGCATGCATACTTATGTGTAAGCTGCATACATATGAACATGCCCACACACCAATTAATAAAATAAAAACTCAGGAACTTCCCTGTGGAGAAAGCAGATGGCCCACATATTATTCAAGGATCAAAGTTGACTCAACCAGTCATAAATAATTCAGTAGAGTGCAGCTAATAGACTGTATGGACGGCACAACAGGACCTCTGTGACAGTTCTGCCTGATTTGACTCTCAACTAAGAGAAAACATCTGAGGGACCTGAGCTCTTCAGGAATGTCTCACCTAAGATGATAAGATGTGACAGAGAAACCGCTCCAGAGGAAAGGTGGCCAAGAATCCATGGCAACTACACACACTGTGTGACCCTAGACCACGGGCTGGACATTAGTAGGACAATGACCCATGACAAATACATACGTTATATGCCCCTAGACCATGGGCTGGACATTAGTAGGACAAACTGGTCAAAATCTGAATACGGTCTGTCGTCTATTTTATTGGGTTTTGGCTTTGTGGAGACATGGTCTCGCTATGTAGCCCAGGCTGGTATGAAACTTGTGATCCTCCTGTCTCAGTCTCCCAAGTGCTAGAATTAAAGCGTATGTTGACATATCTGGGTATACTTTTTGTGTGTGAACAATCAAGGAGCAAGTTCCTAGACTGACTAAAGCTACATTATGCAGCTAGGCATGGCAGCACATACCTCAGGCTGAGGCAGGAGGATTCCAAGTTTGAGGCTACACAGAGTTCCAGGTCAGCCTAGGGTATGAAGCAAGACTGTCTCAAAAAGCAAAAATAGGGCTGGAGAAATGGCTTAGCGATTAAGGCACTTGCCTGCAAAACCTAAGGACCCAGATTCTATTCTCCAGGACCCACGTAAGCCAGATACATAAGGTGGCGCATATGTCTGGAGGTAATTTGCAGTGGCTGGATACCCTGGCATGCCCGTTCTCTCTCCCTCTTTCTGCCTTTTTCTTTCTCTCTCTCTCAAATAAATATAAATAAAATTTTTAAAAGCAAAACTAAAAACAAAACTAAAAAAAAAAAATACAATGCAAGGGGCTGGTGAGATGGTTCAGTGGATAAAGACACTTGCTACACAAGCATGACAACCAGAGTTCAGAGTCCTACATAAAGCCAGATACAGTCACTCAAGCATCCGTAATCCTGGTATGCCTATGAGAACCCCATAAGCCCACAGGCAAGCTAGCCTGGCATATGCAGCAGCAAACAGGAGACTCCATTTCAAACAAGGTGAAAGGTGAGGACCAACACCTGAGGTTGTCTTCTAATGTCCACATACATGCTGTAACAGGTGGGCACCCACACTTTCTCCCCCCCCCACAAACCTACAATGCAGAAACCTATATATTATAGGAATCTGCTTTAAAAGAAAATCCTTATGTGTATATGTATACTGTTTTTCACACAGGGTCTCACGTAGCCCAGGCTGGTCACACTGTGTAGCTAAGGACGACATTAAACTTCTGAACCCCTTTTCTCCATCTCCTGAGTGCTCAGATTACAGGCAAGGGCCAGCATGACCAGCTTGGGTACTGGGGATCAAACCCATGGCTTTGTGTATGCTAGGCAAGTATTCTACCAACTGAACTATATCCCTAGCGCAAAGCTGTATTTTTTTAATCCCATTAGTTCAAAACCACCCTGAGACTACTACAGAATGAATTCCAGGTCAGCCTGAGCTAGAGTGAGAACCTACCTCAAAAAAAAAAAAAAAAAAAAAAGCACTTGCAATCCTAGCACTGAGGAGGCAGGCAGATAGAGTACCTAGGACTCCATGTCCAGCTAGTCTAGCATAACTGGAGAGCTCCAGGCCAATATAGATGGGAGCCAGGTGTGGGAGCACATGTCTTTAATCCCAGCACTTGGGAGGCAGAGGTAGGAGGATCGCTGTGAGTTCGAGACCACCCTGAGACTACAGAGTGAATTCCAGGTCAGCCTGGGCTAGAGTGAGACCCTACCTGGAAAAAACAAAACAAAACAAAAAAAAAAGATGGTGCCTAAGGATTGACCCTGAGGGTGTCTTCTGCCACACATATGTGCATGCATACTTATGTGTAAGCTGCATACATATGAACATGCCCACACACCAATTAATAAAATAAAAACTCAGGAACTTCCCTGTGGAGAAAGCAGATGGCCCACATATTATTCAAGGATCAAAGTTGACTCAACCAGTCATAAATAATTCAGTAGAGTGCAGCTAATAGACTGTATGGACGGCACAACAGGACCTCTGTGACAGTTCTGCCTGATTTGACTCTCAACTAAGAGAAAACATCTGAGGGACCTGAGCTCTTCAGGAATGTCTCACCTAAGATGATAAGATGTGACAGAGAAACCGCTCCAGAGGAAAGGTGGCCAAGAATCCATGGCAACTACACACAGTGTGACCCTAGACCACGGGCTGGACATTAGTAGGACAATGACCCATGACAAATACATACGTTATATGCCCCTAGACCATGGGCTGGACATTAGTAGGACAAACTGGTCAAAATCTGAATACGGTCTGTCGTCTATTTTATTGGGTTTTGGCTTTGTGGAGACATGGTCTCGCTATGTAGCCCAGGCTGGTATGAAACTTGTGATCCTCCTGTCTCAGTCTCCCAAGTGCTAGAATTAAAGCGTATGTTGACATATCTGGGTATACTTTTTGTGTGTGAACAATCAAGGAGCAAGTTCCTAGACTGACTAAAGCTACATTATGCAGCTAGGCATGGCAGCACATACCTCAGGCTGAGGCAGGAGGATTCCAAGTTTGAGGCTACACAGAGTTCCAGGTCAGCCTAGGGTATGAAGCAAGACTGTCTCAAAAAGCAAAAATAGGGCTGGAGAAATGGCTTAGCGATTAAGGCACTTGCCTGCAAAACCTAAGGACCCAGATTCTATTCTCCAGGACCCACGTAAGCCAGATACATAAGGTGGCGCATATGTCTGGAGGTAATTTGCAGTGGCTGGATACCCTGGCATGCCCGTTCTCTCTCCCTCTTTCTGCCTTTTTCTTTCTCTCTCTCTCAAATAAATATAAATAAATTTTTTAAAAAGCAAAACTAAAAACAAAACTAAAAAAAAAAAAACTATACAATGCAAGGGGCTGGTGAGATGGTTCAGTGGATAAAGACACTTGCTACACAAGCATGACAACCAGAGTTCAGAGTCCTACATAAAGCCAGATACAGTCACTCAAGCATCCGTAATCCTGGTATGCCTATGAGAACCCCCGCAAGCCCACAGGCAAGCTAGCCTGGCATATGCAGCAGCAAACAGGAGACTCCATTTCAAACAAGGTGAAAGGTGAGGACCAACACCTGAGGTTGTCTTCTAATGTCCACATACATGCTGTAACAGGTGGGCACCCACACTTTCTCCCCCCCCCACAAACCTACAATGCAGAAACCTATATATTATAGGAATCTGCTTTAAAAGAAAATCCTTATGTGTATATGTATACTGTTTTTCACACAGGGTCTCACGTAGCCCAGGCTGGTCACACTGTGTAGCTAAGGACGACATTAAACTTCTGAACCCCTTTTCTCCATCTCCTGAGTGCTCAGATTACAGGCAAGGGCCAGCATGACCAGCTTGGGTACTGGGGATCAAACCCATGGCTTTGTGTATGCTAGGCAAGTATTCTACCAACTGAACTATATCCCTAGCGCAAAGCTGTATTTTTTTAATCCTAAATAGCAGTTAATGCTTATTATATGATGCTGACATATATTAGCACTAAAAATTTATTAGGTGGAGAGATGGTTTAGCGGTTAAGGCACTTGCCTAAAAAGCCAAAGGACCTAGGTTCAATTCCCCAGGACCCACATAAACCAGATGCACAAGGTGATGCATGCATCTGGAGATTGCAAGTGGCTGGAGGCCCTGGGGTGTCCATTCTCTCTCTCTCTGCTTCTCTCATAAATAAATAAATAAAATATTTTCAAAAATGTATTAGCTGGAAGCCAGGTGTGGTGGCGCACGCCTTTAATCCCAGCACTCGGGAGGCAGAGGTAGGAGGATCACCATGAGTTCGAGGCCACCCTGAGACTACAGAATGAATTCCAGGTCAGCCTGGGCTAGAGTGAGACCCTATCTCGAAAAACCAAAAAAAAAAAAAAAAAAAAAGTATTAGCTGAATGAATGAAAGCAAGCAAGCAAACAAGCATTGTTAGGGTGTGATCATGAGGGACATTCAGCTTTTTTTTTTTCCTTGCAAGGAAGGTACTTATAGATAAGTATAGATCTAATGATGATTTGGAAATTCAGCAATTACTTTTTTTTTTTGGTTTTTCGAGGTAGGGTCTTTGTAGCCCAGGCTAACCTGAAATTCACTATGTAGTCTCAGGTTGGCCCCTAATTCACAGTGATCCTCCTACCTCTGCCTCCCTAGCGCTGGGATTAAAGGCATGCACCACCATAGCCAGCTCATTTGTTTTGTTGTTTGTTTTTTGAGGGACGCCCAACAGACTGGCCTTTTTTTTTAATGTGAGAGAGAGAGAGGAAGAGAAAGAAGAGAGGGAGAAAGAGAGAATTGGCACACCAGGGCCTCCAGCCACTGCAGTTGAATCCAGACACATGTGCCCATTTGTGCACATGTGCAACCTTGCGCGCTTGCATCACTTTGTGCATCTGGCTTATGTGGGACCAGGAGAATCGAACATGAGTCCTTAGTTTTGCTCACTACTCAGCTTGTATCTGATGTGAATGTGTCAGGTAGAAAGGCTACAACTCCATGTTCTGCATTATGCACAGCTTATTGAAACTGAAACTTTAGGGCTGGATAGATGGCTTAGCGGTTAAGGCACTTGCCTGCAAAGCCAAAGGACCCAGGTTCGATTCCCCAGGACCCACAAAATGCCAGATGCACAAGGTGGCACATGTGTCTGGAGTTTGTCTGCATTGGCCAGAGATCCTGGTGTGCCCATTTTATCTGCACCTCCCCACCATGCATAAATAAATTAATTTTTTTTAAATGTTAATTGAAACTTTAGTTTCCAGTGTGGCCAAATTGGTGGTTCAAACTGCCAGCTCTATTAAGAGTGAAGCATTCCTTTAAGAGATGGAATCAGGATAAACATGGCCCAGACCAAAACTGAAACAGGCTAGAAACTTGAAGGCTCTGAGCTCTAAGCCTGGCATATTAAAACCACATGTCCACATGATGGAGCCTCCACCTTTGAGGTCAGAACAACAGTGTGGTGCCTTCCTAAGCTCACTAGACAGAAATCCAGAGCTGAGAAGTGGGAAGCAATTGTGGCTTCCAGAAAAAGCCCTCTGAAGTGAGAATCTGTTCCTCCTTCCAAATAGAGGGCTGTCCAGCAGGTCTGATGGTCCAGCTCTGAGGAGCTCAGGACCTTGTGGAGTCTCAGCTTAGTACCTGCTCCTCCTCGATCCTGCGCTGCAGCGTCTCAATATAGTGCTGGACAGCCATGTAGATGAACCGGTACTGTGCTTCTGTCTGAACCATCCCTGACCTTTGGGACCGCACCATCTGAATGGTCTTGGGAACATCAATATCACAGTCGACACCTACAAAGCAAAAACCATAAGGCCACAGAAGCATGCACAAAGCCAGAGTGACACTGCTCACTGCCCAGCTTTCAGCAGGCAGGGAGAGACAGCAAAGCTGGTGTTCACTGCACTGACTGACCAGACGCTGAGGTGCCGGACTTCTGAGCTAGTGCTAAAACAATGCAAGAGACGCCAGGCCAAGGTGTAGGAGTCAGTATTCCCTTACTTCCCAACAGCACCACCCACACCATGGGCAGAGACTGGTTGGTAGGGAAAGGCCACCACTGCGTGGGCAATACAAGGCCATGGCACCAGGGCTACAGCTCCAGAACTTCACACTATGCTAAAGATTCCAACAGCAACATTTCCGCTCTGAATCTAGACCTCTAGGAAAGCTTCCTGCCATTTGAATTCTCTTCCCCAGACTATTTTCCCCTGGCACTTTCCTTAATAATCTATGAACATGCCAGGGGTGGTGGTGCATGCCTTTAATCCCAGCACTTGGGAGGCAGAGGTAGGAGGATCACCAAGAGTTGGAGTCCACCCTGAGACAACATAGTGAATTCCAGGTCAGCCTGGACTAGAGTGAGACCCTACGTCGAAAAAGAAGAAAAAAAAAAATCTACAAACAGAGCTGCGCATTTTGCCCTCCAGACAACTTACCTTTCTCTCGGATGATGTCAATAAGAATATCGATCACGATGAATGTCCCTGTCCGGCCAATTCCAGCACTGCAGGTAGAAGGACAAACAGCAAGAGCGCTGGAGCCTTTCAGTGGGGTTTACACTATTATGACTACAGAAGTAATGTCTGCTCTGGGAGTGTTTAGAAGATGGTCTATTCACACCTGCATGTGTCAGCAAAGGGCAGTCAGCCCTACCGAAGTAGGGTCAGCCTCCTCTGACCAGTGTCCTCATCTGTGAGATGGAGACAACAGCATGCCTCTTACAAGTCTGTAGCATTCCTACATAAATAACATGAAAGAAGGCTATGCTCAGAGGCTGGCACTAGGCAATACTTGGTAGCTTCCCCTTCACAAGGTTCATAAAACTTCTTGAAAAAAAGTTGTAAAAATATTATTATGGGCACAGTAATGCTGCCATAAGTTGCCTCTAGCCTCCCACCTTAAATATTAGAGCCTGACATTCAAAGGAAGGCTTCTGTTTCCAAACAGCCATCTAGCTGCAAAGTCTACATAAAAACTGAACAGCACTTGGGGAGGCTGGCTGCAAGTTTGAGGTCAGCCTGGTCTACATTGCAAATTCCAGACAGCCAGGGCTAAATACATATTGATATCTTATCTCAAAGAAAAAAAAAAAACACTAAACAAAAGAAGTTTCACACATATTCACTTGGCCACATGAATGAGATTTTAGGAAACCAAACATCTCCCAAACTGAGGCACCAGAAGTCCACAAACTGCTATAGAGGTGCTGATGTAGCCTCCACCAAAAACCCATGTGGAGAATAACTTTAATCTCGTTTCAAAAAAGTAAATGTAGTTTTGAGAAACAAGTACATCATATTTTCATGGTAGAAGAGAATAGAATCACAAGGACATGAAACCTAAATTACTCTAGTAAAAAGAAAAGCTAGGCGAGGCGTGGTGGCGCACACCTTTAATCCCAGCACTCGGGAGGCAGAGGTAGGAGGATCGCATGAGTTCATGGCCACCCTGAGACTACATAGTGAATTCCAGGTCAGCCTGAGCTAGAGTGAGACCCTACCTCAAAAAGGGAAGGGAAGGGAAGGGGAAGGGGAAGGGGAAGGGAAGGGAAAGGGAAAGGAAAGGGGAGGAAAGGAAAGGAAAGGAAAGGAAAGGAAAGGAAAGGAAAGGAAAGGAAAGGAAAGGAAAGGAAAGGAAAGGAAAGGAAAGGAAAGGAAAGGAAAGGAAAGGAAAGGAAAGGAAAGGAAAGGAAAGGAAAGGAAAGGAAAGGAAAGGAAAGGAAAGAAAAGAAAAGAGGGGGGAAGGGAGGGAAGGGGAAGGGAGGGGAGGGGAGGGGAGGGGAGAGGGAAGGGAAGGGAAGGGAAGGGAAGGGAAGGGAAGGGAAGGGAAGGGAAGGGAAGGGAAGGGAAGGGAAGGGAAGGGAAGGGAAGGGAAGGGAAGGGAAGGGAAGGGAAGGGAAGCGAAGCTAGGCTAGGCTGGAGAGATGCTTTAGTGGTTAAGATGCTTGCCTGTGAAACTTAAGGAACCATGTTCAACTCCCCAGATCTCACATAAGCCAAATATATAAGGTTACACATGAGCACAAAGTAGTACACACATCTGTAGTTTGACTGCAGCGACTGGAGGCCCTGGCATGCCAATTCTCTCCCTCCCTCTCTCTCTCTCCCTCCCCCCCCCATAAAAAAAATACTTAAAAAATAAAAATAATTTAAAAGTGCCAGGCATGGTGACTTTTGCTCATAATTCTAACACTTGGGAGGCTGAAGCAGGAGGATTGACATGAGTTCAAGGTCCATCTGTGCTACAGTGTGAGTGTAAGACTGTCTCAAAAAATGACCCCCCCCCCTACACTAAGGGGTCCTGGAGAATAAGGACTATGCCTATCCCCACTCCCTACCAATGGTACATCCTGCAGGGTCTATCAGAAACAACACTTTGGGATCAAAACATCATCCCTCAATGCAGTTAATCCTCAGAAAGCTATTAAAGTTCTCCAGCAGTTCAAAAGCTGGGTACATGGGTGAAGCAAGTGCTGGGATTGGGAAATGGGGTTGGGACTGTCACCTGCAATGAACCACGACAGGACCTGCATCCATGATGCTCTCCTGCTTGTGGTGAACCTCCTCCAGGAAGTCCAGCACACCCCCAGGATCACTGGGAACTCCATGGTCCGGCCAGGTCCGAAAGTGGTACTGCCAGACCGTTCTCTCCGTATTCCCCTGGAGTAGAGCCAAGAAAAGCCAGAACAGAATTAAATAAATCAAGGGTTGAGGAATTATGGGCTCCAAGCTTTCCCAGTGTCCATGGGAGCCCATGGAATCTTCTCATATGCCATTCTCAGGCTCCCAAGGCACTACTTCACTGAGATCTCTGGAGACAACTGTCTTATCTAGCTCAACAGGACAGCCTGAAGAATCGCCCTGAATCATCAAAGTAAGCAACATTCCCTTTCCTCCTCGGCCATGTGACACTCAACTCCAGAAACTATAGAGGTCTCTAGGGACTCAGGTCCCTCTTCCCATCCAGCAGCTGAGGAAGTACAAGTTTTCCCTCAAGACACTTGTGCCCCTTTGTTACCTTTCTTTTATTGTTTGTTTGTTTTGTTTTGTTTTGTTTTTCAAGGTAGAGTCAGTCTCACTCTAGCCCAGGCTGACCTGGAATTCACTATGTAGTCTCAGGGTGGCCTTGAACTCACAGAGATCCTCCTACCTCTGCCTCCCAAGAGCTGGATTAAAGGCATGCGCCACCACACCTGGCTCCTTTGTCACCTTTTATACCCAACCTCCCTACCAAGTACAGGCAGTAAATATCGATTACAACACTGTTACAGGAGAAGCTTTTGTTTAGGGCCAAGGAGCTGAGATGAGTTCTGCAAATCAATGGTAAGATACAGGTTCAGATCCCAGGCCTTCACACTCACTGTGTCCCCTGCCTATGCCAAAGCCTCTACCTTATTTGCAAGACAGAAATGATAATCCCACTCTTGCAGTACCACATTGTGTTTCCAGCCTGTCCAATCAGATCACAGGAACAGCAACATCTTCCTAAATAACTGGAGAATATTAATGAAGTTCAGTGACCTTTTTAAAGATTGGGGAGTGGGAAGCCGGGCGTGGTGGCGCATGCCTTTAATCCCAGCATTCATGAGGCAAAGGTTGGAGGATCACTGTGAGTTCGAGGCCACCCTAAGACTACAGAGTGAATTCCAGGTCAGCCTGGACCAGAGTGAGACTCTACCTTGAAGAAAAAAAAAAGATGGGGGGGGGGGGACAATGACTAAACCAGGGCCCAACACTAGTGAACTTTAGTACATCCGAGGAATTTTGCCACAATTAAGGTCTCTCCTAGAATTAACTTCATTTATTTTTCTGATGTCATGGGGAAACTGCCTTGATGTTACTGTGTAACCTAAGATGCAGGTGGCTACATGGATCACAGAAAGACCAGCAAGGGCACATCAACATCCCTTTTTGGTCACTGGGCCTTCCCCGACTCCTTCCCAGGTGATAAGGAGGGTTCAATGAGATCCTATGGCAGCATGTGAGGGAAAGTCTACAGTGTCATCAAACAGTCCATGAAATGTCATCAAACATGCAGGAAGCCAGGTGGATCCATGTCAGCCTCCACCAGAAAAATCCAAGATCTCCCATACCTGCTTCTTAAAACCTTCTGTAAGCAAGCTCATCAATACAGGGAAAATCTACCTGCTACTCAAAAATACAAGGAGAAGACAGCAGTCTATCTAAAAAAAACCTCAGAAGAAAGCAGAGACTCCCTGGAGAAAAATCACACAGCCCCATGACTGATGAGTTCACCACCTAAAATAGTCACTCAGCATTGCCCAGAGATTTCCAGATTTCTTTCTACTGTTTCCCTCTTTCTGCTTTTTTCACATCCTCCCTTTCTTCTTACTCCCCCTGACTGAACTGAAGCCATGCTCTCAAGTGTGCACACAGAACAGATCACTCTCACTCAGCCTCTCTGACATCTGCATCCCCACATTTCCAGCTTCCTGTGGCCAGAAGGTACCTGCTGCCCCTCCCCTGCTCCCTCCTGCCACCCACTGCCTCCATGCTCGCTTCAAAAACTATAAAGCTGGGGCTGGAGAGATGGCTTAGTGGTTAAGACGAATGCCTGTGAAGCCTAAGGACCCTGGTTCAAAACTCTAGGCACCACGTAAGCCAGATGCACATGGTGGCGCATGCGTCTGGAGTTCGTTTGCAGTGGCTAGAGGCCCATTCTCACTCTCCCTCTCTCTCTCTCTAATAAATAAATAAAAATAAAATCTAAAAAAAAAAACTATAACGTTTAAGCCAGGCATGGTAGTGCACGCCTTTAATCCCAGCACTCGGGAGGCAGAGGTAGGAAGATCACCATGAGTTCAGGGCCACCCTAAGACTACATAGTTAATTCAGGTCAGGTCAGCCTGGGCCAGAGTGAGACCCTACCTCAAAAAAAAAAAAAAAAAAAGTTATAAAGTTGGCTGGACATGGTGGTGCATGCCTTTAATCCTAGCACTTGGGAGACAGCAGTAGGAGGATCACCGTGAGTTTGAGGCCAGCCTGAGACTACAGAGTGAATTCCAGGTCAGCCTGGGCTAGAGGGAACACTAGCTTGAGGAAAAAAAAAAAAAAAAAAAAAAAAAAAAAAGCTAGAAAGTTTGAGGCTGAGGAGATGGTTCGGTGAGTGATTAAAAGCACTGGCTTAAGCCAGGCATGGTGGTGCACACCTTTAATCCCAGCACTCAAGTGGCAGAGGTAGGAGGATCAACATGAGTTCAAGGCCACTCTGAGACTACATAGTGAATTCCAGGTCAGCCTGGGATAGAGTGAGACCCTACCTCAAAAAAAAAAAAAAAAAAAAAAAAAAACACTGGCTTGCAAAGCCTATCGGTCTGGGATTCAATTCCCCAGTACCCACATAAAGACAAACATGTGGCATATGTCTGGAATGTGTTTGCAGTGACAAGAGAACCTGGTACATATTAATTAGTTAGTTAGTCAGTCAATTAGTTATGAAGCCACAAAACCCTGAGTAATCCTGTTCTGTTTTGTAGTCAATCAGGCAGTCCTGAGCTGCACACGATAAAGAAGAGCTGATGGCTGAGGTAGGAGAATCACTGTGAGTTCAAGGCCAGCCTGAGACTACATAGTGAATTCCAGGTCAGCCAGGACTATAGCAAAACCATAACCTCGAGAAAAAAAAAAAAAAAAAAAGGGTGTGGTGGCGCACGCCTTTAATCCCAGCACTTGGGAAGCAGAGGTAGGAGGATCGCCATGAGCTCGAGGCCACCCTGAGAGTACATAGTGAATTCCGGGTCAGCCTGAGCTAGAGTGAGACCCTACCTTGAAAAACCAAAAAAAAAAAAAAAAAAAAAAAAAAAAAAAAAAAGAAAGGAGGAGGAGAAGAGTTGATGCATGGACTTTGCTCACCAACAGGCCTCAGGGCCTCTGCACTTGCCTAGAAATCTGCTCTCCTGAACTTCTGAATGTCTGGTCCCCCCGCCACACACACACACACACACACACACACACACACACTTGATGCCCTGGCTCAGGAGCTACCCCTTCAGAGAAGCCCTTCCTCTTCACTCCATCACAAGTATCCAATCACCCCAGTATTCACAAACTAAAATTATCTGAAAGCTTAGTTGGTTAGCTCTGTGAGGATGAGAACTGCGCCTGTGTTGTTTACCATGTCCCAGTAACGCCTGATGTGGGCCCAGCACCTAGAAAGCTCCCAGTGATGGCCACTAACCAGGAGTGAGCGGACACATGACATAAGGGCCTGAATGACTGCCTACCACACACTACAAACTCTCTAAAATACGACAATATACTTACTTGTCCAACCTTGGAAAGTTTAAGTTCTCGTAAAGTGTAGTCATGAGCAGCACTTTCTTTGACGTTCCTAACACGCATGACCCCATATTCTTTGAGTGCATATTCTTCTGGCCAATACTTGACACATTTGCTCTGGAAGGAATCAGAGGAAAGTTGTTAAATGTCTGAGCCCTGAATAAAAGCCTAAAGCAGCAGCAATTTAAGTCCTTCTAATGACCAACAGAAAGCAGCTATTAAGTCACCAAAGAAAAGGAGAATTCAAATAAGCAAGGCTGGGTTCAAAGAGCAGACACTGGAAGAAAAAAGGGGTGGCCAAATGGTCAACATGTTTATTTAGCTCCCAAGGGGGAAAAAAAAAAAAAAAGGCAAAGATGGAGGGACCAACAAATTGGAGACTGCTGTCTGGCGATCCGAGTTTTAAATCCTAGCACTATACCAGTCACTCTGCAGGGAAGGCATGGCAGGTCTCTGAGGTGGGTAGGCTGCCAATAAGCCAGTCTACTTGGTCACTTCCACAGAGTATAAGAGCATACCATGGCTTATCTAACCTCTGTGTGAAAAGCTCCCTCACAACGAGGCAGCCTGGAAGTTCCATGCCAGCTGCTCTTTCTATATCTAGACCCACCAGATATCTTCTACACATGCCATCTCCCTAAACTGGCTTTCAGAGCCAGCAGAGAAGGGAAAAAATATGAAACTACAAAAATAATTCCTTTGTCCAAAGGGAAGCTGGAGAGCTGAGCAGAGAATACTTGTATGGTAATGTATTTTCTGAGAACAGTCACCCACAACACTCAGTTTCTAAAGCTATTAACACAGATGTTCAAAGAAATATTTATTTATCTTATATACTAGGAAGATAAAACACTAAAAGGCTGAGAGGTGGCTCCATTGATAAAATGCTTGCCTACCATACATGAAGCTCTGGGTTCAATCATCAGCACCATTAATACTGAGAATGGGGATGGAGAGACAGCTCTGCTGTTAAGTGTACTTCCTGTGCAAGCATGAGGGCCTGAGACCACCAAGTTCAAATCTCCAGAATCCACATCAATAGCTGGACATGGCCACGAACACTAGTAATGCCAGTCCCATAAAGGGAAAACAGAGATCAAGGAATTGCCCTGCTCCTGAAAAGTAGCAAGCACTGGTATCAGTAAGAGACTTTAGCCGGGCGTGGTGGTGCACGCCTTTAATCCCAGCACTCGGGAGGCAGAGGTAGGAGGATCGCCATGAGTTCAAGGCCACCCTGAGACCACATAGTTAATTCCAGGTCAGCCTGGGCCAGAGTGAGACCCTACCTCAAAAACCAAAAAAAAAAAAAAAAAAAGAGAGAGAGAGAGAGAGACTTTGGCCCAAACAGAGTAAGAGAAAAAGTGAAGTAAAAAGACACCTGACGCCGGGCGTGGTGGCGCACGCCTTTAATCCCAGCACTCGGGAGGCAGAGGTAGGAGGATCGCCGAGAGTTCGAGGCCACCCTGAGACTACATAGTTAATTCCAGGTCAGCCTGGACCAGAGTGAGACCCTACCTCGCAAAACAAAAAAAAAAAAAAAAAAAAAAAAAGACACCTGACCTTCTGCTCTGGCCACCACAAGTGAGCACCCTTAGTCCCAGGTGCCAGAACAGCACATACACCACACACACATGCATACATACCACATTCCATGCATGCATACATACACACACACCCGAAAGCTTAGCACAGGGGAGGTGGAGGCAGCGGATCAGGAACTCAGGTCATCCTAGACTACACAGTGAGTATGAGCTACATGAAACCATGTCTTGAGATAACAACAAACAGCACCTAGAAAAAAAATCAGGGGGCTGGAGAAATGGCTTAACAGTTATGGTGCTTGCCCGCAAAGCCAAAGGACCCAGGTTCGATTCCCAGGAACCACATAAGTCAGATGCATAAAGGGGCACACACATCTGGAGTTCATTTACAGTGGCTGGAGGCTCTGGCATGCCCATTCTCTCCCTCTCTCTCTCTCAAATAAATAAAATATTTAAAAAAATTTTTTTAAAAGCACAGCTACAGATAGCCACAATGATTAGCCAACAAATGCAGTAAGAGGCAAGTCTGGCACAAAGATGTGGCCTCTTAGTATTAGTCTAAGTTTGACTTGACCTTTGATACCTGGTAGATCCAAACACCTTTGGATAGATTTGATATAATTTTTATTTTATTTTATTTTTTTGAGGTAGGGTCTCTACTCTAGCCCAGGCTGACCTGAAACTCACTATGTAGTCTCAGGGTGGCCTCGAACTCACGGTGATCCTCCTACCTCTGCCTCCCAAGTGCTGGGATTTTGATATAATTTTTATTTTTCTCCAAATGAACATATACTCAAAGCAGTTACTGGCCAATCAATTCAGGGAACTGTTCTCATCAACACAGACCCACCCACAACAGACAACATAAAATTAAATCATGAATTAGAAAAGAACATTTTTGTTTTGATTTTGGGGTTGTTTTTGAGGTAGAGTTTCACTCTAGCCTAGGCTGACCTGGAATTCACTATGTAGTCTCAGGGTGGCCTAGAACTCATGGTGATCCTCCTACCTCTGCCTCCTGGGTGCTGGGATTAAAGGAGTGCACCCCCACACCCGGCTTGGTTTTGGTTTTTTGAGGCAGGTTCTCACTCTAGTCCAGGCTGATCTAGAACTCACTCTGTAGCTGAACGCTGACCCCAAACTCATGGTGATCTTGCTACCTCAGCCTCTCGAGTGCTGGAACTAAAAGGTGTACACCACCATGCACGACTTAGAAAAGAACATGTTAGCTGATTTTAAACATCTATAAACTGTTGCTGCCCCCTTCCCAGTTCCCCAAACTTTCAAGGGAACCTTGGCAAACAGCTGAAAAGAAAAGGGGAGGGGAGGGGAGGGGAGGGGAGGGGAGGGGAGGGGAGGGGAGGGGAGGGGAGAAGAGAAGAGAAGAGAAGAGAAGAGAAGAGAAGAGAAGAGAAGAGAAGAGAAGAGAAGAGAAGAGAAGAGAAGAGCCAGCCAATGTGACAGTGTAGAAGAATACACATCACTGAGCAGGACTTCTACATTGTAGAAGGAGACTGGGTAGAATCAAAGCCCACCTTAACCTTCACCAGTGTTTCTAAATAGTTACAGGAATGTACTGTTTGGATAATAAAATTAATTTTTTATTTGCATGTGCATGTCCTTATGTTCTAAACTGACACACACAAGATATTTTAAAAATGCAAGTTAACTAATTAGGGCTAAAACTCACTACGGCTAAGAGTGGATCACACACTACAGTCAAATGAGGGGAAACTAATGCAACCAAATGAATCAAGCCTCAGTGGGCTGCGTCTGACACTGAGCAGTCTAAAATCCCTGTCCTAGGACCAGAACAGGTGGGCTACATATTTAAGTAAACAAAGGTGAACAGTAACCAAACTTGAGGGAAACCACAAATCCCCAGATCTAAGCAGCTCCATGAGCCCCAAGCAGAAACACAAAAGGAAACATACACTGAAGCTGGGCATGGGGCTGAACGTCTGCAATCCAACCAGGTGGTGGAAGCGGGAAAGAGAGTCAGAAGTTGAAGGCCAGACTTTTGTACTTAAAGAGCTTGAGGACAGCCTGGGTTAAGTAAGGGGGAGCGGAGGAGTAAGGTGGAGAGAAGAGGATGAGAAAGACCACGATACCATGAGGCACATTCAGACAGACTTCTCCCTGTTTTCTAGATGGTCAGCGACAGTGAGTGTGGTGGTTTGAATGCAATGTCCTCCATAGGCTCAAGTGTCTTGAATACTTGCTTCCCGGCTGGTGGCAATTTGGAAAGGCTGTAGAGCCTTGCTGAAGAAGGTCTATCAGGCCAGTCCAGTGGGTGCTCTAGCTAGCTCACTTGGACTACTTCCTTCTCCTGCTGCTATTTCAAGATGTGATGCTCAGTTACCTGCTCTGCCATGCTTTCAACATGACAAAACTTCTACAAAAAAACCATAGGCCAGGCGTGGTGGCGCACGCCTTTAATCCCAGTACTCGGGAGGCAGAGGTAGGAGGATCGTCGTGAGTTCAAGGCCACCCTGAGATTGCATAGTTAATTACAGGTCAGCCTGGGCCAGAGTGAGACCCTACCTCGAAAAAAACAAAAAAAAACCAAAAAAACTATAAACTGAAATAAGCGTTTTCCTTCCTTAAGTTGTTTCTGGTCAGGTGTTTTGTCCAGGCAACAAGAACAACTACAGTGAGCTTAACTTGTCATTCAATTGCTAGCACTACCCACCTGACATGCCCAATACTTTAAAATACCTTCTCAGAGACTGGAGACATAGCTCAGTGGTAGAGCACCTACCTAACATTCATAAGGCCTTAAGTTCCAACCTCAGCACCATACACACACCTAAATAAATAGGTAACTATATATATATATATATATATATATCTCAAAAAAGGTAACATAGCATACCTTTCCTCTTTCCACTTCCTTGGTTGTCATGACAATGACTCGGGAGTTCTCTTGGAACACCATCCGCCAGAAGTCGTTCACTGTGTTTTGCAAGCAGCCTTGAGTAGCAATGTAACTCTTTTTGGGCTTTGAATTGTTGCACTTGGTTTCGAATTCGGGCTAAAAATTTAGGAAGAAAATCCTTCAAACATTTGAAAGATGCTTTTAAGACACAAGGATGGACTTAATATACAAAAACATACAGAAAGACTGTGAAAATCAAGTTTACCATGATGATGTTCGCATTGATATAATCGGAAACTGGCTCATTGGGATCTCCATCATGTAGGACAACCCTGGTGTGATCAACTGAGGAGAAAGAGACCATGGCCACATTAAGTCCTCAGAGCACAAGTCAGTTTATCCTTAACCGAGTCCAAGTTTTAATGAAAAAATTAACCTCAAATCAGCACGTTTATAATTATAATTTGACACACAGTAATTCACGACATACCTCACAATGCTTGCTTTACAACTGCTGGTCTTGGTCATGCACTATGAGCATATAGGATCTTCTTATGGGAGAAGTAGGAGATGAGGCACACTATGTAGATATAATATACACGCATACCATATCCAGACACACATACAGGATGTTTATAATAGCTGATAAAAATGGCTGTGACCTCAGCCGGGTGTGGTGGCGCACGCCTTTAATCCCAGGACTCAAGAGGCAGAGGCAAAAGAATCACCATGAGCTTGAGGCCACCCTGAGACTACATAGCGAACTCCAGGTCAGCCTGGGCTAGAGATGAGACCCTGCCTCCAAAAGAACCTGCCCCCCCAAAAAAAATAGCTGTGACCTGATGAGTTAAGAGAGCCACGGTCAAGCCCCAGTAACAATTTCTGAATGCCGAAATGCACACACATACCCACATGCACAGAGTATTATAAGCAAGGCTTACTTTTACTTTTGTGTGCATATGTGCTGTGTGCATGCATATGTTATGCATATTCATATGTGTGTGGGCACATCTGTGTGCATGCAACTGTGTGAGTGCACATGTAGACTAGAGAGTGATATCACATATCTTCCTTAATTGTCATGCACTGCCATCAATCTGTGCATCAGATATAAGTGTTTCTTTTCTTGATGAGATATATTTAAGCAGAAGTTTCATGAAAAGTCGTGCCATTTCTGGGGTCTTGATGGGAGGCCTACATCCCTCCAGATCTGGCAGCAGGTATACAGTAAGTAAAAGGGCCCAGCATCATGAATACTTACAAGGCCTTCAGAGCAAGGACACACAAGTGTCCTTATCCCCGTGAGTGAAGGCCAGTCAGAAAGTAGGACAGGTGGATGAGCCTCAAAAGGCTATCTCCCAAATGAGAGACTAAGTCCCAGAAAGAAGGTATGCCCAGCACTGACTCAAACAAAAACACAACTCTCAGACCCTCAAGCTTATGACAAGGCCTGACACCGAGTCACCATAACCCTTGAAGCTATTACACATAGGCAGACCAGAAATTAATTAAAGAAGAAATGACCACAAATAGAGAGCCTCGTAGTGAAAATTTTACTCAAAAATCAGGATCCCAGAACCTCCATGACTGAGGCCATTCGTCCCCACTACAGCTAATTGTTCTAGAAACTGTTCACCATGTAAGGGGCTACAGCCTAGAATCTGTTAATGAGAATGTATGGACTCCCCAGCACAATGACTATTGCTAGAACAGGACACTGATACTTACAGGGAAGGATGTTTTTATATCTATTTTTGTTTTTGTTTTCTTGCCTCTGACCTTCTTTTCGACTGTAGAGAAGTTTGCATTCTTGCTGTTGTAGTGTCTAGAAAGAAAATATTATCATGTAACAAAAGCACCAAAAAAAGGAGGAGCCAGGCACCTTGGACTACATAGTGAGTTCCATACCATCTGAGCTAGAGGGAGAGCCTGCCTCAAAAAATAATAATAAATAAATAAAGGGCTGGAAAGATGGCTTAGCAGGTAAGGCGCATGCCTGTGAAACCTAAGGACCCTGGTTTGACTCTCCAGGTCCGACCTAAGCCAGATGCACATGGTGGTGCATGTGTCTGGAGTTTGTTTGCAGTGGCTAGAGGCCCTGGCACACCCATTCTCACTCTCTGTCTCAAGTAAATTAATTAATTAATTAATTAAGCAAGGCAAAGACTTCATTATCCCACTACTTTGAACAACAAAACCCATGATCTTTTAGGTATATATGTCTGCTGTTTCCTGCATGCATGGTGTGCACAAATGTGGCTTACCTCACACACTATGCCATGGGAGTTTAACCTTCACGAACTCCAGTCACCTCTCCAGGCATTAAACAGAATCCTAGAATGGCTTTGTATGTGGCCACACACAAGATTCTTTTGTATGAATGGATGGTAGAAGTCTAATTCTTGCTAGATAGCCCAGACTGGCCTTGAACTTGAGAGACGCCTGCCTCAGCATGCTTAGTGCTAGAAGTCCTTTCCTGTTGGACATGGATGTTGTTTCCAGGGTTTTGCCACTGTTGATGTACCTACTGACTTAACCCTGAAATATTTTGTAGAATGGCTTCCTCCATCCATCCCTCTCTTCCTTCCTTCTTTATCCCTTCTCCTCTTCCCACAATCTTTTTGGTTGTGGTGGTTTTGTTGTTGTTGTTGTTGTTGTTTTTTGTTATGTTGTGTTTTGTTTTTTGAGATAGTATCTCACCTGTAGCCCAGGCCAACCTAGAATATATTCTGTAGTCTCAGGCTGACCTCGAACTCACAGTGATCCTCCTGCCTCAGCCTCAAAAGTGGTGGGATTATAGGCCTGAGACACCTCACTGGGCTTTCCTTGCTTTTTTAAAAGTTTTTATTTATTTATTTATTTATTTATTTATTTATTTATTTATTTATTTATTTATTTATTTATTTGAGAGAGATAGACACAATGGATGCACCAGGACCTCCAGCCACTGCAAATGAACTCCAGACACATGTGCCACCTCGTGCATGTGGCTTACGTGTGTCCTGGGGAATTGAACCTGGGTCCTTTGGCTTTGCAGGCAAATGCCTTAACAGCTAAGCAATCCCTCCAGCCCTCCTTGCTTTTTTTTAATGTTTGTTTTATTGTTTGGGGGGGTGTTTTGTTTTCTTTTACTGTTTCTCCCCTACAATTTTCTAGTCTTTGCAAGAAAGGCCTTTCAGAGTGGTCACATGTCAGTTCCACCTGGATTCTGGAGCAGGCAGAAGTGACTCCATGCCACTGAAGGGCAACTCTGCTAGCACAGCCTCAAGGTCCTCCTGTCAAACCCAAGTCAGCCCCAGGAATCAGCCTGCATCCCCCAGAATCACATGCCCAATACTCTCCCCAGCAAAATCTGGCCACAGTAAAAGGAGCCAGGCTGGGAAGACAGAGCCAGGGAGGGAGGAGGAGCTCCAGAAGCAAGTGTTAGATACCTTTGTGGAGCAAGAAGGTAGGGAATGCCATAAAGCCAGGCAGCCACAGTGAGGCACTGCAGAACACAAGGAGACAGACAGGCCAGGCTGAGGCACATTCAGGGAGGAGATTTCATTTTCAAAATTACAAAAAGTCTCTCTTGCCGGGCGTGGTGGCTCATGCCTTTAATCCCAGCACTCGGGAGACAGAGGTAGGAGGATCGCCATGAGTTCGAGGCCACCCTGAGAATACAGAGTGAATTCCAGGTCAGCCTGGGCTAGAGTGAGACCCTACCTCGAAAAACCAAAAAAAAAAAAAAAAAAAAAAAGTCTCTCTTCATTTGTTTCCAACAAGCCTATTTTGTTTCTTGCTTGGTTGATTCTGTAGTACTGGCCATGGAACTCAGGTTTGTTTTGTTTTTTTTTTGTTTTGTTTTTTTTTTTTGGTTTTTCAAGGTAGGGTCTCAATCTAGTTCAGGCTGACCTGGAGTTCACTCTGTATGCTCAGGGTGGCCTCGAACTCAGAATAATCCTCCTACCTCTGCCTCCCAAGTGTTTTGTTGTTGTTGTTGTTGTTGTTGTTGTTTTTGAGGTAGGGTCTCACTCTAGTTCAGGGTGACCTGGAATTCACTACGTAGTCTCAGGGTGGCATTAAACTCACAGCGATCCTCCTACCTCCGCCTCCCAAGTGCTGGGATTAAAGGTGTGCACCACCATGCCTGGCTAGAACTCAGGGTTTTTGGTGCATGCTAAGCAAGCACTCTACCACTGAGCTTCCCAAGCTAATTTTTAACTAAAAATTACAAATGAGCAAATTACCCTACCTTGAAAAAAAAAAAAAGTAGTGGGGGGATGGGAGGCTAAAAAGGAAAACAATCACCAGGCATGGTGGCACACACCTTTAATCCCAGCACTCAGGAGGCTGAGGTTGGAGAATCTCATGAGTTTAGGGCCAGCCTGGAGCTACAGAGTGAGTTCTAGGTCAGCCTGGGAGCAGAGTGAGATTCTGCCTCCAAGAAAAAAAATTGTTTTTCTATATGAATGCCAAAACAGCTACCCCTTAAAGATTTCCGCAAGGAGAGATAGAATCAATATTTCACAATGTGACAAGCCTGCATTACTTCCATTTCATATATCTGAGTTTCAAAGACAGAAATAAAAGTCAGAATTTTAAATGAGTATTCAACTCTCACTTTCAAAGTGCAATCTTTAGCCTTGGCATACAGCTTGTTTAGTTGCAAATGTGGACAGAAATAAAATACAATGTATGTAGAACTCAAAACAGTATTTTGGGTTTGTTTTTTTTTGTGTGTGTGAGAGAGAGAAACAATGTCTGAGAGCAGACGCACCAGGGCTTCTAGCTGCTGCAAATGAACTCCAGATGCATGCGCCACTTTGTGCATCTAGCTTTATGTGGGTACTGGAGAATCAAACCTGGGTCCTTTGGCTTTGCAGGCAAGCACCATAAAGGCTAAGCCATCTCTCCAGTTAGGTTTATTGTTTGTTTGTTTGTTTGTTGTTGTTTGTTGGTTGGTTTTTATAAGGTAGGGTCTTGCTCTAGCCCATGCTGACCTGGAATTTACTATGTAGTCTCAGGGTGGCTTTGAACTCACAGCAATCCTCCTACCTCTGCTGCCCAAGTGCTGGGATTAAAAGTGTGCGCCACCCACCGGCTAGTTTTTGTTTTTGTTATTTTTTTAAATGTTTTATTTATTTGAGAGAGAGAGAGAGGGAAACAGAAAGAGAGAATGGTTGCCAGGGCCTCTAGCCACTGCAAAACAACTCCAGATACATGCACAACTTAGTGCATCTGGCTTACATGGGTTCTGGGGAATTGAACCTGTGTCCTTTGAATTTGTAGGCAAAGCCATTTCTCCAACCCTCCTACCTAGGTTTCTTTGTTTATTTGTTTTTGTTCTTTGTTTTTCGAAGTAGGGTCTCACACTAGCTCAGGCTGACCTGGAATTCACTTTGTAGTCTCAGGGTGGCCTTGAACTCATGGTGATCCTCCTGAGTGTTGGATTAAAACACCTAGGTTTTTTTAAAAGGGCACAGAGGGCTGGAGAGATGGCTCAGCAGTCAGGGTGCTTACCTGCAAAGCCTAATGACCCTGGTTTGATTCTCCAATACCCACATAAAGCCAGATACACAAATTGACACATACATCTGGAGTTATTTGCAGTGGCTAGAGGCCCTGGTGCACCCCATTCATTCTTTTATTCTCGCTCTCCTTGCAAATAAATAAATAATAAATTTTTAAGGCATAGATTTAAAATAAATCAATAAATCAAAAAATAAGCATGGGTAAGATGCGGCATAAGAGCCACGCCAAACCAGATCAAGGAGGGATTTAAGCAAAACTACACTCTTCTTTGGAAGAGAGCAGAATATTTTTTCCAGGAAACAGCGGAAAAGCAGGAGATGGCCAGAATCCCACTATGGAGCTTACAGCCCGACCCACACTAGCCCGCTCCACAGCGGCTCCAAGCTGCCGCCCGGAACTGCCGCTGCATCCGCTGATGCAGCCGCCGCCACCCAAAAAAGGGGACTTTACAACCTCATCAGTCTCCTTACAGAGCCCAGAAATCGAAAAAAGGTCTGCTGAGCTACTGAAAGAGATACAGGGGAACAGTGTGAGCTACTACAGGCTTCCTGAACTCACCCATCCCCCAACCATCAGAACTACGGTGATCTGCCAGCATTCAGCAACTAGCAGCAGTGTATCCAGCACCATGGAGGCAAGCTCAAGCTCTGTAGCACATCACCAGTACCACATCCAGCACAGCTGAGCCAAGCTCCACAGTGCAGGGAACGAGGTGGGCACTCAGCATTGGTGAGTTTGGAAGCCACACCAAAAGGTAACAAGGCCGGCTGACCAAAAAAAAAAAAAAAGGGTGCATTGGAAGGGTTAATCTCTTTTTCCAGGTCAGGGAACGTTATGGGTTACATATTTGTGGTTGGCTTTACCATTTTCAAATAAGCTGAATGTGGGGTGTTGAATATTGCTGCCTGTAATACTTTTAGATTTAGAGGGCCTTTATCTTTTGCTTTTGTCATTATTGGCAGGGAGGGATCCAGTTCCAGGCTGACCTGGAACCCAAGTCAGAACAAAACTCTCTATCTCCTATCTAACAGGATTAAAGGTGTAGAGCTGACAGGATTTTTTTTAAAATATTTTATTTTTATTTATTTATTTATTTATTTGACAGAAGTCAGAGAGAGAGAGAGAGAGAGAGAGAGAGAGAGAGAGAATGGACAAAATCCACTGCAAATAAACTCCAGATGCATGTTTTGATCTGGCTTATAAATTAACCTGGGTTTGTTTTGCCTTAATTCACCCTTCAGCCTTAGGGATTTTGACCTTATAAAACTATTTGTTTTAATTCCCACACTTGTATACTTTGTGCTCATTTTAATTGAATGTGTATTTTGCTCAGTTGAAGTTTAGAACTTGCCAGTAAATTGTTCCACCAGTCCACTACAATACTTGCTTAACAAGCAAATTCAACAGTTAGGATTACTTCTGAGGTTGGACTTGGGTACAAGTGCTACACATGGCACCTTAAACACTCATTCCTGAAACTCACATATGTCCCCAATATATTCAGTATTTTATTAGTTTTAGTTTGCATCTGCAATCACCTTGCTAGAGGCAAGGTCACTGGGGCAGATCTTAAGGTGTGGTGATGGTTTGAGATTCCATTGTAAAGATATGCAAATGTGCAAGTTCCAGAAGTGTGCTGTGTGACCTTTTGTGTAGTTTTTGCTGTGTGCTGTGGTGGCTGGTTGGCTTTCTCTCTCTCTGTTTGGCCCTGTGAAGAAACAGGCTGCTTTTCAAGATGGAACTTCCCCTGGATCTGTAAGTTTCAATAAATAATATCCCTTCCTCCATAACTGTGCCTGGTCTGGAAGTTCATCTCAGCAACCTGAAGCTGTCTGCTACATTAAAGTGGTACCAAGGAGTGTGGGGTGAGATGAACCTGACCGTGTGGATATTTGTCTTTTGGAACCTTTGTTTTGGAGGAATGGGCATGGACTTGGTGCTTGCAACTGAAGATGCCTTCTGGAGTGGTAAGCCAAGTTTTATGGACTATTCTGATGAGAGTTTGAGAATGCTAAGTGCAGACTGTATTGAACTTCAGGCTTGGCTTATGAGCTTTCTAAGGGGAAGGAAAGACTGCAGAGGACTTTGTTGGAACTGGGCTACTGGCATAAGGGATGGCTAAAATCCAGGCCCAGAAAGTTTGATCAAAGGTTAAATTTGTAATGGACTGATGTGCTTGGCTAAAGATATCGGACTGAAAAAGATTTTGAGTTGGAAAACCTGAAAGCAAGCTAAAAGTAGAGGCACTGAGACTGGTTAAGAAAAGCTATTGTCTCACACATTAGCAATCTTAAGGAAGGTGGAAGGAAGGTGGCCTGACTTGATTTACATTAAAACAATGGAGAGGATGCCTGAGGAAAGACTGTTAAAAATGCAAATTCTTGGAAAGAGCTGACTGGAGAAGGAACCTGCTTTTCAAGGCTGTGGTTTATTTCATCCCTGGATTAAGAATATGGCTGTGTCCTGCACACCTGGTATTAGTTTTGGAAGTATGAAAAATGCATGGAGTGGTCATGAGTTGCACACAGTTCCAGGAGCCGCTGCTGAGATGCAGCATGAAGGCAGGGCATGAAGTCCCTGAGGAATAGGCTGGAAGAGCCTTTTGGAAGATGGACCGTGGTTTGCATGGAGACCTGAAGATGTTTTGGATATACCAGACTGTGCAAAATACCATGGAGTGCAGTGTTGGCATGGGATGAAAGTTTTCCCTGGCAAATGCCCAGCTGGAGGGGCAGAATTGGAAAACCTGGAGACTGTTAGTCTCTGGTTATATTGAACTTGAACTGCAGAAGTTTGATGACGGCTGATGGTGATTGAGTTTGCATTGTTTTAGTTTCTCCTTGCTATGCCTTATACCAGTTAAAATGTTTACTCTGTGCCTTTACATGTTGAAAGTATTTAACTTGTTTGATTTTACAGGACTCACTATCTTAAGTTGATCAAGACTATGAGAACCTTTGAAATTGGACTGAGTACAATTTACAATGTGTGATAGTTATAAATCTATTGGGGGCAGGAGCTAAATCTATTGGGGGCCAGGGGTGGAATGTGGTAGTTTGAACATATGTCCCCAAATATTCAGTGTTTTGTTAGTTTTAGTTTGCATCTGCAATCACCTTGCTAGAGGCAATGTCACTGGGGGTGGATCTTAAGGTGTGGTGATGGTTTGAGATTCCATTGTAAAGATATGCAAATGTGCTTAGCAGGAGTTCCCAAGTTGCTGTGTGATGGTAGTTTTTGCTCTGTGTGCTGGACATTTTCCTCTCTGTTTAGCCCTGTGAAGAGCAGGCTGCTTTTTCTGCCTTTATGGAACTTCCCTGGATCTGTAAGCTTCAATAAATAATATCCCTTCCTCCATAACTGTGCCTGGTCTGGAATCATCTCAGCGAACCTGAAGACTGCTACATGTAAACTAAACACACCACATCTAAGAACACTGCAGATAAAAGAAAACCTAAGCATCAAATCAATCCAGGATGCAAAAGTCACAACATTATAATACAAGAAACACAAAGAATCAAGAAAATGCAATCCCACCAAAATTACAAATCATCAGAATTGTTCAAATGAGACTGTTTTAGATGAAATTCCTGAAAAAGATTTCAAAAGAATGATGTTATTTATACTCAAAGAAATAAAAGAAGAAATGAAAAAGCCAGAAAGAAAAAGAGAAAAAACAAATTAAAGAAGAAAACAAACTCCTGAAAGAGAACACAGAAAACAGCTTAATGATTAAAAAAGGTCATTACAGGACATGGGTAAGGAAAAAAATACTGAAGAAAAACAGGCTGAAATCCTAGCTCTGAAGAACACAGTCAGTGAAATAAAAAACTAATGTGTGTATTTACTCTGTGGAAAGTCTCACCAGTAGAATGGATGAAGGAGGAGGCCAGAATATCTAAACTAGAAGACCAGGTGGCAGACCTAATATAGTCCAAAAAGAGAAAGACAAGCTAATAGAAAAGGTATGAATGGGAATTCCAAGACATCCAGGACACTATGAAAAGATCAAACATAAGAATTTACATTATAGCAGAAGGGGAAGAATTTCAATCCAGAGGCTTAGTAGGTGTTTTCCACAAAATCATAGAAGAAAATTTTCTCCAAATTGGGAAAGAAATGCCAGTGCAGATACAAGAAGCTTTTATAACACCAAACAAAAAACCTAGAAAGATCCTCTCTTGCCATGTTATAATTAAACTACTAAACACAAACCAAAGAAAACATATTGAAAGCAGTTAGAGAGAAAAAGCAAGTGACCTTCAAAGGGAAACCCATCAAGATCACAGCAGATTACTCAACACAAACTTTAACAGCCAGAAGGGCTTGGAATGATGTGTTCCAAGTTCTGAAAGATAAAACCTGTCAACCAAGATTACTTTATTCTGCAAAGCTATCTATCCAAATTGATGGAGAAATAAGGACATTTCACAACAAAAACAGGCTAAAGGAATTTATGGCAACTAAACCAGCTCTACAGAAAATACTTGCAGGAATCATTCACACTGAAGAGAAAGCAAAACATACACAGAAGGAAATAGGAAAAAATAAACCATACTCAAACAACATTTAAAACAAGTGAGTAAAGTGAAAACCAGGAAGAACTACAAAACAAGAAAAATGGTGAGAATAAATGCATATCTTTTAATAATAACTCTTAATATCAATGGCCTCAATACCCCAACCAAAAGACAAAACAGACTGGATTAAAAAGCAGGATCCTACCATCTGTTGCTTCCAGGAAACTCACCTCTCAATAAAATATAGAAACCTAGGGTGAAAAGTTGGAAAAAAACTTTCAAGCAAATGGGCCTAGGAAACAAGCAGGGGTTGCTATCCTAATTTCTGACAGGATAGACTTCAAACCAACATTAGTGAAGAAAGATAAAGAAGGTCACTTTATACTGATTAAAGGAACACTCCAACAGGAGGACATTACAATCCTAAACATATATGCTCCTAACATGGGGCTCCCAATTTCATCAAACAAACACTATTAGACTTAAGGTCAGAGATAACTCCTAACACAATAGTAGTGGGTGACTTCAATACCCCACCTATCACTTGACAGGTCTAGTTCCAGCAAAAAAATAACAGAGAGACATCTGCATTAAATGAATCATGGAAAAAATGGACCTAACAGATATATACAGAACATTCCATCCAAATGCTGCAGAATAACATTTTTCTCAGCAGCACATGGGACATTCTCTAAAATAGACCATATAATAGGACACAAATCAAATCTTAACAAATACAGGAAAATTGAAATAATATGCTATCTGAACAATGGGATTAAACTGCAAATCAAACAAAAAAACTACAGAGCATACAGAAATTCATGGAGACTAAACAGTACATTATTGAATGATGTATGGGTTATTGAAGAAATTAAAAAGAAATGGTTCATAGAATCAAATGATGATGAGAATACAGCATACCAAAACCTTTGGTTCACAATGAAGGCAGTCTCCAGGACCCACGTAAAGCTAGATGCACAAGGGCACAAATCTGAGAGTTCATTTGCAGTGACTAAACAATTTAATGTTCCCATTCTCTCTCTGGAAAGCCTAACAAGGCAAACCAAATCTCAGTCTCTCAAATAAATAAATAAATAATAAAATATTTTTTAGAAAATCAATGAAACAAAGAGTTGGTTCTTTGAAAAGATAAACAAGATTGACAAACCCTTAGCAAATCTGACCAAAAGAAAGAGAGAAGAGACAAAAATTGATAAAATTAGAGATGAAAAAGGTAACATCACAACAGATACCAAAGAAATTCAAAAAATCATATGGACATACTTGAAGAATATATATGCCTCTAAGTTTGAAAACCTGAAAGAAATGGATAATTTCCTTGATTCATATGACTACCAAATTTAAATCAAGATGAGATAAACCATTTAAATAGACCTATAATAACTACAGAGATCCAGCAGTTATAAAAAGTATCCCAACTAAAAAAAAAACCCAGGCCCAGATGGATTCACTGCTGAATTTTACCAGACATTCCTGGAAGAACTAACACCAATACTTCTCAAACTTTTCCATAAAATAGAAAAAGAAGGAATTCTACCGAAATCCTTCTGTGAAGCCAGCATCACCCTGATACCCAAACCGGACAAAGACAGATCAAAAAAAGGAAATTACAGACCAATCTCTCTCATGAACATAGATGCAAAAATTCTCAACAAAATACTAGCAAACAGAATACAAGAATATATCAGAAAGATTATTAACCCTGACCAAGTAGGCTTTATTCCAGAGATGTAGGGATGGTTCAACATATGCAAATCCATAAATGTAATACACCATATAAATGGTCTGAAGGACAAAAATCACATGATCATCTCAATAGATGCAGAAAAGGCATTTGACAAAATCCAACACCCCTTCATGGTGAAAGTATTACAGAAACTGGGAACAGAAGGAACATATCTCAACATAATAAAATCTATTTATGACAAACCTACAGCCAACATAATACTAAATGGGGAAAAACTTGAAGCTTTTCCTCTAAATTCAGGAACAAGACAAGGGTGTCCACTTTCCCCACTTCTATTTCATATAGTACTAGAAGTCTTTGCCATAGCAATAAGGCAAGAGACACTCATAAAAGGGATATAAATCGGAAGGAAAGAGATCAAATTATCATTATTTGCAGATGATATGATTCTATACATAACAGACCCTAAAGACTCTACCAGCAAACTGTTAGAGCTAATAAACACCTTTAGCAATGTAGCAGGATACAAAATAAACACACAGAAATCAGTAGCTTTTCTATACACTAACAACAAATGTGCAGAGGATGAAATCAGGGAATCTCTCCCATTCACAATTGTCTCAAAAAAAAAAATAAATAAATAAAATACCGTGAAATAAACTTAACCAAGGAAGTGAAGGATCTCAACGAGAACTTTAAAAAACTTGAGCAACAAATTGCAGAAGACACAAGGAAATGGAAAGACATCCCATGCTCCTGGATTGGAAGAATCAATATTGTGAAAACGTCAATCTTACCAAAAGCAATCTACGCATTTAATGCAATCCCCATTAAAATCCCTATAGCATTCTTCACAGAAATACAAAAACAATCCTAAAATTCATCTGGAAACACAAAAAACCTCTAATAGCCAAAACAATTTTGTGCAACAAAAATCAGGCTGGTGGTATTACCATACCTGATTTTAAGTTATATTACAGAGCCATAGTAACAAAAACAGCATGGTTCTGGCACAAAGACAGACAGGCAGATCAATGGAACAGAATAGAAGACCCAAATATTAATCCAGGCTGCTACAGCCACCTGATTTTTGAGAAAAATGCCAAAAATATTCATTGGAGAAAAGATAGCCTCTTTAACAAGTGGTGCTAGGAAAACTGGACATCTGTATGTAAAAGGATAAAAATAGATCCTTGTCTCTCTTAATATCAGACCTGAATCTCTGAAACTGATAGAGGAAAAGATAGGGGAAACCCTTCAACATATTGGCATAGGCAAGGACTTTCTGAATATTTGCCAATTGATCAGGGAATAAAACCACTAATCAACCACTGGGACCTTATGAAATTATAAAGCTTTTGTACAGCAAAGGACACTGTGAATAGAGCAAAGAGACAACCTACAAAATGGGAGAAAATCTTTGCCAGCTATACATCTGACAGAGGATTAATATCCAGAATATACAAAGAACTCAAAAAACAGAATAATAAGAAATCAAACAACCCAGTTAAAAAATGGACTATGGAACTAAATAGACAGTTCTCAGAAGATAAAATACAGATGGCATATAAACATCTAAAAAAGTGTTCCACATCCTTAACCATCAGGGAAATGCAAATTAAAACCACTTGAAGATTCCATTTCACTCCTGTCAGAATGGCTACCATCAAGAAAACAAATGACAGTAAGTGTTGGTGTGGATGCAGAGAAAGAGGAACACTTCTACACTGTTGGTGGGAATGTAAGCTGGTGCAGCCATTGTGGAAATCAGTGTGGAGATTCTTGAGACAGCTAAAAATAGATTTACCATATGATCCAGCTATAGCACTCCTAGGCATATATCCAGAGGACTCTTCTCACTACCTTAAAGATACTTGCACAACCATGTTTATTGCTGCTCTATTGACAATAGCTAAGAAATGGAACCAGCCTAGATATCGCTCCACAAATGAATGGATAATGAAGATGTGGTACAGTTACACAATGGAGTTCTATTCAGTGGTAAAGAAAAATGAAATTTTGAAATTTGCAGGGAAATGGATGGATCTGGAAAGGATTATATTAAGTGAGGGAACCCAGGCTCAGAAAGCCAAACGTCACATGTTCTCTCTCATATGTGGATCCTAGCTACAAATGTATAGACTTATGTTGAACTGAAACCAAAAATAGGTACCAGAAACCAGTAAGCTGGTAAAAGGCTATAGGGGAGGCAGGAGAGGGAAGGATTTAAGTGTATGGTATTGCACATATATAAGTAGAAGAACAGATTACAGGGAGGGGAATGGCCTAAGCGAGGCCATGGGAAGAGAATGAGTAAAAGGGCAGGGGGAGAGTCAATCAAAATTCAAGATAAGTGTGAATAAGACTTATGTAAACCTGCTTTTTTTGAATAATGGCACATCCAGAAGCTGTAGACTGTTACTAGAAAATTTTCAATGCCTGGGATGGGATACCTTCCAGTGAGTTGTTGACCAAGGAGGTCCTGGTAGCCTCCAAAACATTAAAGGCTATTGCCAAAGCCCTTAGTTGCCCTTGAGAAACAGATGATAAGACCCTATTGCTGAAGACATCTCTTGCCTGAGAGGCAAGGTCACTGAGAAAGCAAGCTGATGCTGAGCAGAAAACCTTCTCCCTGTAGACCAGCCAACTGAAAGCTGGAAAAAAAACTGCAGTGCATGCAGCCCTATGGCAGACAGAAGACATCAGCAGTGCAAACAGTGGACACTGAAAATTCAACTTTGGCCATACAGGCCCAATGACTGAATGGGTGCAATAGTGGCATGTCTGCTCTTGGGATAACCAACTGCTCCATAATTGGACTGAAGGCCCTCTCTATGGGAGGGAATACATACCTGGTACTGAAAAACCTAAGCAAAAGTCTATGGCAGGTGAGGTCATGAGTCTTAGGGGGATAAAGCCTGCGCTTGTCTGGTTTATTATATGGTTGTCTGGCTTATTATATGGTTGTTAGGAATCAAACCCAGGACCTCATGTTTGTACAGCAAGTGCTCTTACCTGCTGAACCACATCCCCAATCCCTGATTTTTTTTTTTCAAGGTAGGGTCTCACTCTAGCCCAGGCTGACCTGTAATTCACTATGTAGTCTCAGGCTGGCTTCGAACTCACAGCAATCCTCCTAACTCCCCAGTGCTGGGATTAAAGGCATGCACCACCACATCTGACTTCCCCTACATTTTTAAAAATATTTTTTATTTAATTGTTTATTTATTTGAGAGAGAAAGAAAGATGCAGAGAGAAAGAGAGAGAACAGGCCATCAGGACCTCCAGCCACTGCCAATGCACCACCTTGTACATCTGGCTTACGTGAGTCTTGGGAAATCGAAACTGGGTCCTTTGGCTTTTCAGGCAAGCGCCTTAACTGTTAAGCCATCTTTCCATACCCCCCCTACATTTTTATAGACACAAAAATTAAAAAGGCCGGGCGTTGTGGCGCACGCCTTTAATCCCAGCACTTGGGAGGCAGAGGTGGGAGGATCGCCGTGAGTTCGAGGCCACCCTGAGACTACATAGTTAATTCCAGGTCAGCCTGGACCAGAGTGAAACCCTACCTCGAAAAACAAAAAAAAAAAATTAAAAAGAAGCTGGGTCCCTGTAGACCAGCCAACTGAACGCTGGAAAAAAGCTGCAGTGCATGCAGCCCTATGGGAGACAGAAGTCATCAGCAGTGAAAGCAGTGGACACTGAAAATTCAAGTTTGGCCATACAGGCCCAAGAGCATGTCTGCTCTTCGGGTAACCAACTGCTCCATAACTTGCAGTGCATGCAGCCCTATGGCAGACAGAAGACATCAGCAGTGCAAACAGTGGACACTGAAAATTCAACTTTGGCCATACAGGCCCAATGACTGAATGGGTGCAATAGTGGCATGTCTGCTCTTGGGATAACCAACTGCTCCATAATTGGACTGAAGGCCCTCTCTATGGGAGGGAATACATACCTGGTACTGAAAAACCTAAGCAAAAGTCTATGGCAGGTGAGGTCATGAGTCTTAGGGGGATAAAGCCTGCGCTTGTCTGGTTTATTATATGGTTGTCTGGCTTATTATATGGTTGTTAGGAATCAAACCCAGGACCTCATGTTTGTACAGCAAGTGCTCTTACCTGCTGAACCACATCCCCAATCCCTGATTTTTTTTTTCAAGGTAGGGTCTCTCTAGCCCAGGCTGACCTGTAATTCACTATGTAGTCTCAGGCTGGCTTCGAACTCACAGTAATCCTCCTAACTCCCCAGTGCTGGGATTAAAGGCATGCACCACCACATCTGACTTCCCCTACATTTTTAAAAATATTTTTTATTTAATTGTTTATTTATTTGAGAGAGAAAGAAAGATGCAGAGAGAAAGAGAGAGAACAGGCCATCAGGACCTCCAGCCACTGCCAATGCACCACCTTGTACATCTGGCTTACGTGAGTCTTGGGAAATCGAAACTGGGTCCTTTGGCTTTTCAGGCAAGCGCCTTTAACTGTTAAGCCATCTTTCCATACCCCTACATTTTTATAGACACAAAAATTAAAAAAGGCCGGGCGTTGTGGCGCACGCCTAATCCCAAAACTTGGGAGGCAGAGGTGGGAGGATCGCCGTGAGTTCGAGGCCACCCTGAGACTACATAGTTAATTCCAGGTCAGCCTGGACCAGAGTGAAACCCTACACTAAAAAAAAAAAAAATTAAAAAGAAGCTGGGTCCCTGTAGACCAGCCAACTGAACGCTGGAAAAAAGCTGCAGTGCATGCAGCCCTATGGGAGACAGAAGTCATCAGCAGTGAAAGCAGTGGACACTGAAAATTCAAGTTTGGCCATACAGGCCCAAGAGCATGTCTGCTCTTCGGGTAACCAACTGCTCCATAACTGGACTGAAGGCCCTCTCTATGGGAGGGAATACATACCTGGTACTGAAAAACCTAAGCAAAAGTCTATGGCAGGGAAGGTCATGAGCCTTAAGGATATAAAGCCTGTGCTTGTCTGGTTAAATGTATATATTATTCCCATCAAGCTACCCTGAAAGCACTACGTTTAATGTTCATATTCACATATTAATGCTACTCTCACTTCTGGTTAGAGAAGCTTCTCTTTTCAGATGGCGATGACCATTGGGATGACCCAAAAGGCAACATAGTGCTGAGAAGAAGGGATGGAGGAGTGCCCAGCTCTGAAACACCTCTGTCACACCCTCCAAGGCTCAGGGACCATTGCGGAAGAGGGGGCGGATAGAATGGAAGAGCCAAAGGAAGGGTATGACTTCTTACAATGCAACTGCCCAGACAGAAATTGGCCTCGATATCCATGACCTTGCAGTGCCTAGCAATACCTTCACAAGATGTTTATAATAGAAGAAAAAGATGGTGACATCAAATTAAAAGAGAGACTAATGGAGAGAGGGAGGGGATATGACGGAGATTGGAGTTCTAAAGAGGAATGGGGGGAGGGGAGGGAAATATCATACTTTTTTGTATGTAAGTATAGAAGTCGTCAATAAAAATAATATAAATAAATAAATAAATAAATAAATAAATAAATAAATAAATAAATAAGAAACAGATAAAATAAAAGGGCTGGAGAGATGGCTTACTGGTTAAGGCACTTTCCAGAAAAGCCAAAGGACCTGGGTTCAATTTCCCACCAGATGCACAAGGTGGTACATGCATCTGGAGTTTGTTTGCAGTAGCTGGAGACCCTGGCACATCTATTCTCATTCTCTCTTTTTCTCTATGTGTCTAATACATTTTTTAAAATATTTTTTTAAAAATGTTTGCCAGGCGTGGTGGCGCACACCTTTAATCCTAGCACTCAGGAGGCAGAGGGAGGAGGATCGTCATGAGTTTGAGGCCACCATGAGACTACATAGTGAATTCCAGGTCAGCCTGGGCTAGAGGAAGACTCTACCTCGAAAAGAACCAAAAAAAGAAAAAAAAAAAAACAACACAATGGCGAAACTTGGGACAGCTCCATGCCTCCCACAGCCTGAATGAACTGCTCTCCTCCTCTGGCTGAAGTCCTCCTCTCTTCACAAAAGTAACTTAGTGTCATGAAGGCCTCACTTTCTAAGGTCACACCGCAAGGCCTGCCACCATTCCTCTGTACTGGGTTCAGGAATGTTCATCCTGAACAAGTCCATGGGGCCATGTAGGAATGAGGGCACCACTGGATACTCAGCACCAGTGCAGTCCTCAGTGACAGAGCACTATGGTCCTGCAAAAGCTCAAGCTAGGTCCTTTGGCCTTTCCCTCAACAAGGAATGTAAGCAGGTCACTACTAATAAGGGAGGGCCCTTGGAGAAGAATAAGTCCCAATACATGAAAAGCTGCAAAGAATACGTCACAGGAGACTGAGTGTGTCACTCAATGGTAAGGGCTTGGCAGCATGTTCGAGGCCTTGGGTTCCATATCCCCAGCACCACAGAAACAAACAAAAAAAAAAAAAAAAAAAAACTTCACAAGACAAATGTATCAGGGAATATGGGAACCAGAAAGTATAAGCCATGAAAAGTGAATGTGATGGAGGAGGGGGAGCTAAAAACAAATGACAGCTCTCAATAGGTCAAGATGGAACAAGAAGGCATCCAAAAAATTAGAAGGTCTGTGCCAAGGTGGCCAAAAAGCCAATAGGTGAGGTGAAAAAGACTGGGCAACAAATCAAGAAGCCCTCACTGGCGAGTGGCAGAAAATGAGGGGATATGTAGAGGGGAAAATAGCAGAGGGCCAAGAACCAGATGGAAGAGCTTATGAAAGGAAGTACTCATGAGAGATGTGGAATGGACATGCAACCAGAAGTCCCCCAGTACAAACTGTTTGTCAGCCTCATTCCTGGGGACAACTTTGTGACTTTTGCTGAGTCAAGTTCTTCTTCAAAATGAAAAATCTACGTCTCCAGGAGAAACAGGCTGCCTAAGGCTTGAGCAGAAAGGGACAAGAGAGGACTGGAGAGATGGCTTAAAGGTTAAAGCATTTGCCTGTGAAGCCTAAGAACCCATGTTTGACTCTCCAGAGCCCACATAAGCCAGATGCACAAAGGTGAAGCAAGCGCAAGGTCGCACATGCCCACTAGATGACACAAGCATCTGGAGTTCAATTGTGTGGCTGAGGCCCTGGCATGCCAATTCTCTCTGTCTCTCTAAAAAAAGAAAAAGGAAAAGGAAAGGGACAGGAGAAATGATGAGATTATTAGCTCAAAGTAATGAAGGGGCAGAGGCTGGAGTGGAAGAGTGGTTCATGTCTTTGGAGGCAGGGAAGGGCTGGACTCATAGCATTAGGCTAAAATCCTGGGAAGTCCTAGACAGGTGCCAGGACCCCTCAAAGTATCTGGAGGCGCACCCGCACTCCTTACCAACCCAATGTGCAGCAGGACACAGACAATGGAAATGTCAGCAAGACCTATTTGGTAGGCATGAGTCCAGGTGAGGAATAATGCAGGGTACATGGTCCAAACCATGAAAAAGAGCTCCACAGCAGTGAAAGCTTGTGGGCAATGGGAGCAAGACAACAATGGATGCACTCCTCAAGAGCAGTGAGGTGTTTTTTTTTTTTTGGGGGGGGGTGGGCGTCTTTTGAGGTAGGGTCTTGCTCTAGCCCAGGCTGACCTAGAATTTACTATGTAGTCTCAGGCTGGCTTCAAACTCCTGGCAATCCTCCTACCTCTACCACCCGAGTGCTGAGATTAACGGTGTATGCCACCACTCCCAGAAGGAGCAGTGAGTTTTAAGTAAGACATGTAGCCAAGTCCTGGAGGGCCATCAGAATCAGAGGCAGGAAAAAGGCACAAGGACATCCACAAGTAGGGAGAAAGGACAATGCAGGGTCATGAGCTGCATGTCAGAGAAGCCAATAAAACTATGGGAATGAGGAGGTGGCAGAGGGGCTGGAGAAATGACTGCTGAAATTGTCAGTAGGGAAACCAATGGTACCAGGCATGGTGTGGCTCATAGTATTTGCAAAAATCAGAAGACAGAAAGGCGGGCATGGTGGCGCACGCCTTTAATCCCAGCACTCGGGAGGCAGAGGTAGGAGGATCACTGAGAGTTCGAGGCCACCCTGACACTACATAGTGAATTCCAGGTCAGCCTGGACCAGAGTGAGACCCTACCTCACAAAACCAAAAAAAAAAAAAAAAATCAGAAGACAGAGATTAACAACTGCCACAAATGTGAAGACAGCCTAGGATAAAAATGAGATCCTTGCCAGGCGTGGTGGTGCACATCTTTAATTCCAGCACTCGGGAGGCAGAGGTAGGAGGATCGCCGAGAGTTCGAGGCCACCCTGAGACTACATAGTTAATTCCAGATCAGCCCTGACCACAGTGAGACACTACCTCGAAAAACCAAAAAAAAAAAAAAACAAAAAGATGTGACCAATACAACTCTGCTGCACCAGCTTTTCTTCTTTTTCTTTCTTTCTTTTTTTTACCCAATAAAACTTTGTCTCACAAAAAAAAAAAATAAAAACAGATTTGGTGGCACACACCTTTAGTGGCAGCACTCAGGAGACAGAGGTAGGAGGACTGCCATGAGTTCAAGGCCTCCCTGAGACTTCATAGTAAATTCCAGGTCAGCCTGGTCTAGAGTGAGAAAGCCTACCTCAAAAACAATTTAAAAAAAAAAAAAAAAAAAGGCTGAAGCCGGGCGTTGTGGCGCACGCCTTTAATCCCAGCACTCGGGAGGCAGAGGTAGGAGGATCACCGTGAGTTCAAGGCCACCCTGAGACTACATAGTTAATTCCAGGTCAGCCTGGGCCAGAGTGAGATCCTACCTCGAAAAACCACAAAAAAAAAAAAAAAAAAAAGGCTAAAGCCGGGTGCACGCCTTTAATCCCAGCACTTGGAGGCAGAGGCAGGAGGATCGCCATGAGTTCAAGATCACCCTGAGACTAGATAGTGAATTCCAGGTCAGCCTGAGCTACAGTGAGACCTTACCTCAAAAAAAAAAAAAGAAAAGTTCAAGAAGGGTACTAGCTTTAACAGTACATATACTAAAACTGGAATGATACAGAGACAATTGATATGCACATGTGCAAGGATGACATGCAAAAGTTCAGGAAGAAAGGTGCTGAGAAGTAGCACGTCCATCCGTAGGCAAAGTGGAAAGATTTAAGGAAAGCTGCAGTAAATAATAACCCTACACATAAGCACAGCAGCCGAGGGCTGGAAAGCACAGACAAAGCAACACTGCCCAGGAGACAAAGGCAGTTCTCCACAAGTCCAGAGGGTGGCTGGCAGTAGAAAACCTCAAGCCACTGAAATGCTCTACTCCCAGGAAGGCTCCTACTAAGCACTTAGGAGCTAGGGACTCCGTGAAAGGTTCTGGTTCTACCACAAACCTGCCACCCCAGAGCATCTGAAGCAGGAAGCTGGAGCCTGGCTGGGGCTGTCATTCATTCACTTCCAGATTGCTTAGTCACCAGGGGAAGGTGTCTGCCAGAGATCACCAGGGAGAATTATTATTCTAGACATGGCTCTGGGGTGCAGTTAAAGTCTTGTTTCCATAAAACCTAACCATTGCGAAGCAGAATTTATAGCTCCCCAAAGCAGGGTGTAATCACTTTACAGAAAATCAAAGGGGACTGCAGGCTGAAAGCTGCAGGCTGAATTTGGTCTCCGAAAAATGGCCACAGTGCTCATACACCAAACAGGCTGGAAGGTGGGCAGAGGAGAGGCTGTACTCTAGAAAACTGAAATTACTAAGAAAAATGAGCTTTTAAATGGGGGTGAACAGGTAAATCAGATGTTGGTTTTATTTGGGGTTTGAGATATTTTTGTTTATTTGGGGGGGGAATTGGTCTTTTTTTGTTTTTATTTATGAGAGAGAAGTAGAAAGAATGGGCACACCAGAGCCTTCAGCCTCTGCAAACAAACTCCAAATGCATGTGCCACCTTATGTATCTGGCTTACATGGGTCCTTTGGTTTTGTAGGTAAGCACCTTAACCGCTAAACCATCTCTCAAGTTCTGTTTTTGTTGTTGTTGTTGTTGTTGTTGTTGTTGTTTTTAATATTGTAATGTTTTTAAGAGAGAGGGTGAGAGTGAGTGAGTGAGAGAGAGAGAGAGAGAGAGAGAGAAGAACTTACATGCTAGGGCCTCCAGCCACTACAACTGAACCCAGACACATGTGCCACTTTGTGAATCTGCCCTACATGGGTATTGGGCAATCAAACTCAGGTTGTTAGGCTTTGCAGGGAAGTGCCTTAACTGCTGAGCCATCATAGCACATGATCTGTTAGATATACCTTTCAAAGCTTACAATTCTGCCCTGAAAACAGACCGCTCCAGAACCCAGCCATCTGCACTGCTGTGGCCCTGGTCCCAACCTCTTTTCTAGCTTAGCCTTCCAACTGAAGATCATTGTCCAAGTGGCGGCAGGAGAGTGATCACCCTGTCTCCATACTCAAAACTCTCCATCTCAAGCCGGGCATGATGGCGCACGCCTTTAATCCCAGCACTTGGGAGGCAGAGGTAGGAGGATCACCGAGAGTTCGAGGCCACCCTGAGACTATATAGTTAATTCCAGGTCAGCCTGGACCAGAGTGAGACCCTACCTTGCAAAACCAAAAAAAAACTCTCCATCTCAGAGTGAAGTTTCAAAGGGGAAAGTGGGAGGAGGGAGGGAAATAACATGGGATATTGTCTACAATTAAAGAAGTTGTCAATAAAAATAAAAATAATAAATTTTTTTTTAAAAAGCCGGGCGTGGTGGCACACGCCTTTAATCCCAGCACTCGGGAGGCAGAGGTAGGAGGATCGCCGAGAGTTCGAGGCCACCCTGAGACTACATAGTTAATTCCAGGTCAGCATGGACCAGAGTGAGACCCTACCTTACAAAACCAAAAAAAAAAAATTTTTTTTTAAACTCTCCATCTCCCTCTAGGTAAAAAACAAAGGCCTTCAACTGACCCAAAACATCCTGCATGGTCAGACTCTCCATGGGCACACGTTCAGCACACCTCAGTGAAAGGCCTTTCACCTGCCACATTCTCTGCCTGGAATGTTTGTTTGTCTACATGGCTTACACCTTGCTTTCCTTCTAAGACACATGTCAAACAGCAATGCCTCATCACACCTCTTTTTCTTACCCTGCTTGACCATAATCTCCTGGAGTAATTGACTTCCCTGTTTACTATCTGTCTTCCAAATGGCCATAAATTCTTAGGATAAAGACTGATTCATTTCTGCTACATCCTTGGAACCTGGAACAGAGCCTGATGGGGACTCTGCTCCACGAGCATTTGCTGAATGAATGAAAGAATAAGCAAACACCATGCTGTGCCCAAAGTTTTCAGTAGGCATTTTCAGAACATCTGCCCAGCTAGCTCTAAGCCTCATCTCTAAGAACTATCTTTTCCCCAACAGAGTGTTCAGTATGTACATCATCTATCATAGTGTCCTGGGCACTACTCTTTGGACAGAGGAAGGTAGCCCCTGAGATAGAAACAATCTCCTCATACTTTAGTACAAAGACTGAAAGTTGCAGACTTCCAGATATGAAAGGCGAAAGAAGTAAGTTTTGTAAGTCAAAAAGCAGAAAAGAGCCGGGCGTGGTGGCGCACGCCTTTAATCCCAGCACTCGGGAGGCAGAGGTAGGAGGATTGCCGAGAGTTCGAGGCCACCCTGAGACTACATAGTTAATTCCAGGTCAGCCTGGACTAGAGTGAGACCCTACCTCGAAAAACCAAAAAAAAAAAAAAAAAAAAAAGCAGAAAAGGCCAGGCATGATGGCACACCCCTTTAATCCCTGTACCCAGGAGACTGTGGTAGAGGATCGCTGTGAGTTTGAGGCCAGCCTGTAGCCAAAGAGTTCCCAGTCAGCCTGGGCTAGAGTGAGATCCTACTTATAAATAAATAAATAAATAAATAAATAAATAAATAAATAAATAAATAAATAAATAAATAATCAGCAGAAGGGGCTGGAGATATGGCTTAGTGGTTAAGGCATTTGCCTGCAAAGCCAAAGGACCCCAGTTCAATTATCCAGGACCCACATAAGCCAGATGCATAAGGTGGTGCATGTATCTGGAGTTCGTTTGCAGTGATTGGATGCCCTGGCGCCCCCATTCTCCGCCCCCCCCCCGCCTCTCTCAAATAAATAAATTAATTAATTAATTTTTTTTTAAAAAGCAGCAGAAAAGGCTACTGGAGGAAAAGAAAGAAGCAGGTATACAGAGGGCAGGCTCCTGGTGAGAGCAGCCCAGAGGGGTAGAGAGAAGGAAGCATCTTGGAGGACAGTCTGCAGCAAGAGCTCCATCTGCAACTGGGGTCCTGCAGTCACCCACCAGTGTCCTGCTCAGCCCACTATGTCCCTGGAGCTCGGCTCTGAAGAACTCTCTCAACAGGGAGAGGGCAAACAGAAGGCAAATAAATGCCTCATGATATGCACTTTGCCATGATGAGCAGGTCAGCTCACACTCAGGTGGCACACAAGGCACAAATGTGAACAGCCTTCTCATGTACTGTCAGTCTCATTTGAGCAGAACTTTGTTCCAACAAATCTGGAGATATTCTCCCCCTCTGTGTATTCCAAGCCATGCAGGAGACCTATGTCTACACGGAGCAGCACTGGACAATCACGAGGAGAAGTATCAAGACTGGGTTCCTGATGTCTTGACTATACAACATATCCTTGCAGGAACTCATCAACCTGAGTTTATTTCTATAACAAAGGAGGCAAGGGCCATTCTCAGGGGCTCCGTATTTCAAGACACATCCAAAGCAACAGGAAGTTATAAATGTCTTCTGAGTAAATGGACCTGTTGCCACGCACACACCTTTAATCCCAGCACCCAGGAAGCAAAAGTAGGAGGATCACTGTGAGTTCTAGGCCATCCTGGAACTACATAGTGAATTCCAGGTCAGCCTGGGCTAAAATGAGACCTTACCTAACAAAAAAAAGAAAGAAAGAAAAGAAAAAGCCAGGTGTGGTGATTCACATATTTAGTCCCAGCTCTAGGGAGGCAAGAGGAAGGAGGATCATTTTGAATTCAAGGCTACCATGAGACTACATAATAAACTCCTGGCCAATCCGGGCTAAAGATAACCTACCTTAAAAAAGAAAAAAGTACCTGACATGACAAGTATAGCTATTCTAGAAACCCAGGAACCGAGCATACAGACAGATAAGATATGGCTGATAAAGATTCCACATGCTGTCTCATTTGAAAGCCCAATGGAACACACTGTAAAAAAAGATGTGATCCCACCTTCATCACCTTCTGAAGGCAGCTGAGGTAAGGCCATTAATGCTGTCATACCTTGCTGCTATAGACTAAACTTCAGTGTCAAAAGTTTACATTATAGGGCTGGAGAGATGGGTTAGCGGTTAAGGCGCCTGCCTGCTAAGCCTAAAGAACCCAGTTCCAATCTCCAGGTCCCACGTTTAGCCAGATGCAGTGACACAAGGGCGCAATGCCTCACTTGCCCACAAGGGGGCGCACGCACCTGGATTTCGTTCACAGCAGCTGAGAGACTGCTGGCACGCCCATTCTCTATCTGTCACCCTCTCCCTCTCTCTCTATCTGTCTCTCTGTGTCTCGCTCCAAAAAAAAAAAAAAAAAAAAAAGTTTACATTATAATGGGTATATGCCTCTAAAGATCCAATTATTTTTTTCTGTGATATTCTGCTCTGTTCTCAGTCTTGTTCCACTGGCTACAACCTCAAAGGACAATCTTTCTTTTTTTTTGGTTTTTCGAGGTAGGGTTTCACTCTAGTTCAGGCTGACCTGGTGGCCTTGAACTCATGGTGATCCTCCTACCTCTGCCTCCCAAGTGCTGGAATTAAAGGCATGCGCCACAACGCCCGGCACAAAGGACAATCTTTAAAACCTGACTGGACTGGAGAAACAGGAACATAAGAGATCTAGAAAGCAGACCACCAGCTAGCCAAACATAGCTTCAGCTACACAAAACCTCAACACCCTGATGGAGGTTTGGATAACTGTACCACTGCAGTCTGACCACCACAGAGAACTTACAGAGTACAGATGTGATCAGGCTGTTTTCCATTTCTTCCTGAAGCCAACTCAATTTTTCCCCTTACATTTTTAATGATGTATAAAAGATGCACTGAATTTGACACACTACAGAGTGAAACCTTTGAGTCAGCATTTTAAAACCAACTGTTGGGCTGAAGAAATAACTTAGTGGTTAACATGTTTGCCTGCAAAGCTTATGGACCCAGGTTTGATTGCCAAGTACCCACATAAGCCAAATGTATAAAGAAGTGAATCTGTCTGGAGTTCATTTGCAGTGGCTAGTGGCCCTGGCATGTCCAAATAAATAAATAAAATATAAATAAATATCAACCATGTTCTCCATGGCCAAGCAGGGAATGGTGCTATACACCTATAATCTCACTTGTGAGGAAGCTGAGGCAGGAAAATCTTAAGTTCCAGGGCTAAATACCATGACCCCTACTTAAAATAAAATAACCACTATCTTAAACCACTATCCAATATGATTTCCCAGGTCTATAACCACAGCATTTGAAAAGTGGAGGCAAGATGATCAAGAGTTCAAGGTCATCCTTGGCTACTCAAGGCCAATCTGGGCAACATGAGACCTTGTCTCAAAAAGAAAGAAGAGGGGGGAGAAGGAGAGGAAGGGGAGAAGGGGGGGAAGGAGGGGGCATAAGGAAGAGGGGGAGAGGAGAAAAAAGGAAAAAGGAGAGAAAGGGGAGGAGAGAGAAGGGAAGAGACCCTACCTCAAAAAACAAAAGAGGGAGCTGGAGAGATGGCTTAGCAGTTAAGGCGCATACCTGTGAAGCCTAAGGACCCCGGTTCGATTCTCCAGGTCCCATATAAGCCAGATGCATATGGTGGCGCATGCGTCTGGAGTTCAACCGCAGTGGCTAGAGGCCCTGATGCATCCATTCTCACTCTCTCTCTTTCCCTCTCCCTTTCTCTGTCTCAAATAAATAAGTAAAATAAAATCTTTAAAAAAAAAAAAAAGGGGGCTGAAGAGATGGCTTAGCAGTCAAGGTGCTTACCTGCTAAGCCTAATGACCTAGGTTTGATTCCCCACTACACATGTAAAGCCAGGTGCACAAGGTAGCACATGTGTCTGGAGTTTGTTTCCAGAGGCTAGAGGCCATGTCGTGCCCATCCTCCTTTCCTCTCTGCTTTTCTCTCTCAAATAAATAAAAATAAAACATACAAAAAGAAAAAGGAAAAAAAAAAGCAGATGGTGGGAGGGAGGGCATTCCAGGGTCTCTAGCCAGTGCAATCGAACTCCAGATATGTGTCACCTTGTGCAACTGGCTTTACATGGGTACCGAACCTTAGCCCTAACCGCTAACCCACTCTCAACAAGAAGCTTGTGTATATGTATGTGGTATGTGTGATATAATCTGTGTGTTCATGTGTGCATATGCATGTGCCCCATGCACACACATGTAACGGCCACAGGACAATGTCAGCTATCCTCCTCTATCACTCTTCCACTGTCTTCTTGACAGGGAGGCTCTCACTGAACCCAGAGGCACTGTTTCCAGTCAGGCTGGCTGACCAGTGAGCCCCAACAATTCAGAATGGGGCTACTGGCATGCATGGCTATATCTCGTTTTTTTCTTCTCTCTCTCTTTCTCTTTTTTCTTCTCTCTCTCTCTCTCTCTTTTTTCTGTGTTTTATTGAGGTAGGCTCTCACTCTAGCTCAGACAGACCTGGAATTTACTATGTAGTTTCAGGGTGGCCTTGAACTCATGGTGATCCTCCTACCTCTGCCTCCCGAGTGCTGGGATTAAAGGCGTGCACCACCATGCCCAGCAACATCTTGCTTTTTACACAGGCACTGGGGACCAAACTCAGACCCTGTCAGGCCTTCATGTGTGTGCAACAAGGACTCTTACCCCCTGAGCCATTTCCCTAGCCCTCTACAAGCAGATTAATGGCAGAAACTGTTGGCCTTGTTCTCCATGGTATTCCCAAGGACTAGTCCAATGGCAGTTATGAGAAACAAAACCTGAATCCCCAACCCTGCCCAGTAGTTTGGAGCACAAATTTCCAGGGCTGGAATTCAGCTGGTGTCTGGCTATGAAGCGTGGATAATCTATTTGACCTCCTGAGCTTCAGGCTCCTCACATATAATGCAAACAGCATCTATCTCTCCAAACTGTTCTAATATATTGTGGTTAAAAGGACTTCATTTGCACATTCCTTATTTATTCACTCATCCTACAATAATTAAGTCTTCCAATTTTTCAAAAGCATGGACCATTCCCATGAAGCAGGAATGTTTTAATATAATCATGTGAACATTAGCTAAATGTAAATGCTCACTCAATAAAGATTATGGAGTTTCTGTTGTGTGCTGGACAGTGAGTTACGGGCAGAGAATTGCAAAAGTAAGCATGCCAAAGTATTCAGTTTGACCATGTTTTGCGTCAAATGTGTGAGGAGACAAAGGATGACACTATCAATGGTAAGAGAGCAACAGGACTGCAGGACATTTTCATCAAAGACAGTCCCTTTGGTTCCCCAGGTAGCAATTTGAAATCTGAGACCTAAGCAAACCTGAGGCACTTCAAATGGACTCATTCACAGCAAAGAAGCTACAGAGTTTTGCTAAAGATCCTGATGAAGGCTGGAAATCTTCCAAAGGAATTCAATCCTTTTGTTTTTCTAGGACCTTACCACTGGACAAAACCAAAAGAACCAAATGAAGCTGTTGGCGCATCGGTCTGAAATGCACTGCCAGCTCCCTTCTCTGAGAACACAATGCCCTTCTATTCCAAAGCAGGCCCCTGGCAATTCATCCCATGCAACCAATGGCTGAACGAAAAAAGGATGTCAGATCCAAGTCTTTTCAGCTCTAATCCCAAACATAAGGCCAATTTCTCTGCTGTTAAAAATAGGACTTAATAACTCATGTTAAAACAGTGCATTAATAACTTACCTCAAATTCTTCCCAAAAGCCTTGTTTGACTTTATCTGTGGTCTCCGCTAATTTGCTTAACTCACGAACCCGGCTTTCTATTTCAGCAGCATTAATACGAGTTGTATTGAGGGGCTTACCAAGTTCAGCAGTTGGTGGAAAAGAAAGAGAATGTGTTTTAGAACAGTGTTAATGCAAACAGAAACTTCTGTGATGACTTTCACATGATAATTCTTCCAATTTCACACATAAAATAATGCAATGCAGTTTCACTTTCTTTTCTGTTCCGTAAGGAAATGTATGTTTCTTCAACTTCCACAAACACTATAATCTGCTATAGTAAACTCAAATCTAAATTTTTTATGAATAGAATACAAGACTTAAGAGCTAATACCACAGTCAAAAAATGAACTCTATAAGCTGGGTGTGGTGGCTCATGCCTTTAATCCCAGCACTTGGGAGGCAGAGGTAGGAGGATCACTGTGAGTTCGAGGCCACCCTGAGACTACATAATGAATTCCAGGTCAGCCTGAGCTAGAGTGAGACCCTACCTCGAAAAACCAAAAAAAAAAAAGAACTCTAGGGCTGGAGAGATGGCTTAGCAGGTAAGGCACTTGCCTGCAAAGCCTTTAACAACTCATATTTGCCTAGTATGGTGCTGCACGCCTTTGATCCTAGCACTTGGAAGGCAGAGGTGGAAGGATCACTGCGAGTTCGAGGCCACCTGCAATTTCATAGTTAATTCCAGGTCAGCCTGGACCACAATGAGATCCTACCTCAAAAAACCAAAAAAAAAGAAAAAGAACTCATGTTCCAATCTCCAGGTCCCATATAGCCATATAGCCAGACACACAATGACACGAGCAATGTCGCACATGCACAAGGGGCCTACATGTATGGAGTTTGTTCACAGCATGCTGAAGGTCCTGGTATGCCCATTATCTTCCTCTCTCTCAAAGATTTAAAAAAAAAAAAAATAGCCTGGTGTGGTGGTGCACACCTTTAATCCCAGCACTCAGGAGGCAGATGTAGGAGGATCACAATGAGTTCAAGGCCACCCTGAGACTATATAGTGAATTCCAGGTCAGCCTGGGCTAGAGTAAGACCCTACCTCGAAAAACCAAAATAAGGGCTGGAGAGATGGCTTAGCCGTTAAGGCGTTTGCCTGCAAAGCCAAAGGATCCCGGTTCAACTCTCCAGGACCCACGTACACCAGATGCACAAGGTGGTGCATGCATCTGGAATTCATTTGCAGTGGCTAGAGGCCCTGATGTGCCCATTCAATCTCTCTCTCTCTCTCTCTCTCTCTCTCTCTCTCTCTCTCTCTCTGTCTCAAATGAATAAATAAATAATATTTAAAAACATTTTTAAATATTTTAAAAAAGAAAAACCAAAATTAATTAATTAATTAATTAATAAAAGTGAACTCTAGCTAAGCATGGTGGCACACACTTTTAATGCCAGCATTCAGGAGTCTGAGGTAGGAGGATTATTATGAGTTTGAGGTCAGCTTGGGCTACAGAGTAAGACTTTACTTTAAAAAAAAGGGGGGGGAGGAACTCTGAAACAATAATGAGTGCAGATTAAGGAAGTAATCCCTTAGCAGAGGTGTCCTATCTGAGGCCCACAGCAGGCCAGATGTGTTCTAGGATACTATGACCTCTGCTTCTGAAGAAGATATTGAGAGTGTAGCACCTCCTGTCTCTGTCTCTCTCTCTCTCTCTCTCTCTCTCTCTCTCTCTCTTGTTTTTAAGATTTTACTTTCTTTTAATTTATTTATTTATTTATTAGAGACAGAGACAGGGAGAGAGAGAGTGAGAATGGGCGTGCCAGGGTCTCTAGCCATTGCAAACAACCTCCAGACACATGTGCCACCATGTACATCTGGCTTACATGGGACCTGGAGAATCGAACCAGGATCCTTAGGCTTCACGGAATATGCCTTAACAACTAAGCCATGTCCTGTCACTTTTTTTTTTTTTTTTTTTTTTTTTTTTGGTTTTTCAAGGTAGGGTCTCACTCTAGCCCAGGCTGACCTGGAATTCACTCTGTCATCTCAGGGTGGCCTCAAACTCATGGCAATCCTCCTACCTCTGCCTCCCGAGCGCTAGAATTAAAGGCATGCACCACCACACCTGGCCCTCCTGTCACTCTTTATTTCTCTGTTGCCACACATTTGTAGATGACAATGTCATGTTGCAATGTCAAAGGCTGGACACATGTATGGAAGTTGTCAATAAATTTACTGTTTTAATTATTTTATTTATTTGAGAGAATGAAAAAGAGGCAGAGAGAAAGAGAATGGGTATGCTAGGACCTCCAGCTACTGCAAATGAACTCCCAACGCATGCGCCTCCTTGTGCTTCTGGCTTATGTGGGTCCTGGGGAACTGAACCTGCGTCCTTTGGCTTTGCAGGCAAGTGCCTAACCACTAAATCATCTCTCCAGCCCAATAAATTTATTAAAATCAAAAACATGTCCGGGGCATGGTGGCACATGCCTTTAATCCCAGCACTCAGAAGGCAGAGGTAGGAGGATCGCCATGTGTTTGAGGCTACATGAGACTACACTGTGAATTCCACATCAGCCTAGGCTAGAGTGAAACCCTACCTCGAAAAAAATGAACAAACAAAAAATGTTTAGATACCACTAAAGAAATCTAAACATAGATCTATAAAGAAAACCTGAAGCCGGGCATGGTGGCACACACCTTTAATCCCAGCACTCGGGAGGCAGAGGTAGGAGGATTGCCATGAGTTCGAGGCCACCCTGAGACTACATAGCTAATTCCAGGTCAGCCTGGACCAGAGTGAAACCCTACCTTGAAAAACCAAAAGGAAGGAAGGAAGGAGGGAAGGAGGGAAGGAAGGAAGGAGGGAGGGGAGGGAGGGAGGGAGGGAGGGAGGAGGAAGGAAGGAAGGAAGGAAGGAAGGAAGGAAGGAAGGAAGGAAGGAAGGAAGGAAGGAAGGAAGGAAAATCTGGTAAAAACTCTAGCCTCAGAGCTGGGAAAATGGTTCAGTGCTCATACATGTGGAAATGACATAGCAAATCTGCTTCCAAATACCATGGAAGGTGGTAAGTGGGTAAAGTAACTAAAGATTTAATGAGCTGATCATAACTGAAAATTGAAGCACTGCCCTATTTCTATATTATTATACTACAGATTTGAAGTATCACTCAAGGGCTCACGTGTTGAAGGCTTGGTCCGCAACCTTAAGTGTTATGGGATGTAAAAGACCCTTTAGGATGTAGGGTCTAGCAACAGAAAGTAAGGTCATTGGGGACATGCCTTTGAAGACGACCCTGGCACCTCCTGTCTCTATTTCTCTGACTCCATGAGGTTAACAAGGCCTCTTCTGCTACATATGCCTACTATGATGAAATGAGCCACCACTGGCCCAAAGCAGCAAGGTAAAGTTAGTATGGACAAAAACCTCTGAAACATTCCTTATTAAATAATCCTCTGGCTGGAGAGATGTCTTAGTGGTTAAGGCACTTGCCTGTGAAGCCTAAGGACCCATGATTGACTCTCCAGATCCCACATAAGCCAGACGCACAAAAGTGGGCAAGCGCAAGATCACACATATCCACTAGGTGGCACAAGTGTCTGGAGTTCGAATGCAGTGGCTGAAGTCCTACCACACCAATTCTCTCTCTTTCTAAAAAAAAATAATAATCATCCTCAAGTATTTTATCATAGTGACAGAAAGCTAACTGCCACATTCTATATGTGTGAAAAATTCTATACGAGGATGTTTTAAGCTCTATGAGTAGAAAGAGCTTTAGTTTTCCAACCTGCTTGAGTTGTAGTACTGTGCCCAATGTTTCTACCATAGGATTCTTCTTGTAATGCTCCACCAGATCTGTCAAGGAATCAAACCGTTCTCCTCCACCAACATCGTACTTCAGTTCCTTCCAAGACAAAATGCATGATGCTTATTAGCATTATTAAGGTACTGATTTTCCCATACTCCCATGGCCACTGCATTTTTATTCATATTAACCACTATATGAAAACAACCACATATCCATCTACACAGGAATAATGAAAACCTGGTATATATAATTATGTAACAGATATATACACAATCACAATGGAATATTACTCAGCCTTAAGAAAGAAGAAAATCCTATCATTTGCAACCATCTGATGAGACTAGAAGGAAGTATATTAAATAAAATAACCCAAACACAGAAAAGCATCCTATTTAGTGTGAAATATAAAAGAACAAGAGGCCAGGCATGGTGACACAAGCCTTTAATCCCTTTAATAATTTGGAAGGCAGAGGTAGGAGGAGCAATTCACAGTGCCCAGCCTGAAGTGAGTACCAGGTCAGCCTGGGCTAGGGTGAGACCCTACCTTGGAAAAGAAAAAAGAAAAGAAACTGTCAAACAGGTTGGAGAGACAGCTCAGCAGCTAAGGGTACTTGTAAAACCTGATGACCTGGGTTCAATTCCCTAGTACCTACATAAAGCCAAAAACAAAGTGGAGCATGCATCCAGAGTTGATTTGCAGTAGCAAGAGGCCCTAGTGTACCTAAATTCTCATTCTCTTTCTCTCTGCTTTCAAATAAATAAATAAATAAATATTTTTCAAAAGCTGTCAAATGTAGTGTCACAGAGATCAGAATGATGTATCAGGGACTGGGGGCACAGGAATGGGGAGACACTGATCAAAAGGAAAGAAATTTTCAGTACAGAGCCCGGCGTAATGGTGCACACCTTTAATCCCAGCACTTGGGAGGCAGAGGTAGGAGGATCGTCATGAGTTCAAGGCCACCCTGAGACTACATAGTTAATTGCAGGTCAGCCTGGACCAGAATGAGACCCTACCTCGAAAAAGAAAAAAAGAAAAAAAAGAGAAGAGAAAGGAGGGAAGAGAAGGGAAGGGAAGGGAAGGGAAGGGAAGGGAAGGGAAGGGAAGGGAAGGGAAGGGAAGGGAAGGGAAGGGAAGGGAAGGGAAAAATGTTCAGGACAGCCAAAGGTGGTGGTGCACACCTTTAATCATAGCATTTGGGAGACAGAGGGAGGAGAATCATTATGAGTTTGAAGCCAGCCTAGGACCACAGTGAGGTCCAAGTGAGCAAAGGCTAGAGGGAGACCATATCTCAAGAAAGAAAAAAAAAACACAAAAAACAAACAAAAAGACTTATTCAGTACAAGGAACAGGTTCTGGAGACCTAACAAGTACTTAGTAACAATACCTTGTACACTCAAAACTTGCTTAGATGGGGCTGAAGAGATGGCTCAACAGTTAAAGGCACTTGTTAACAAAGGCTGGTAGCTAGGGTTCAATTACCTAGTACCCATGTAACGCCAGAAGCAAAAAGTGGCACATGCATCTGGAGTTTGTTTATAGAGGCAGAAAGCCCTAATGTGCCCATTCTCTCCATCTCTTTCTTTTCTCTCTGCTTGCAAATAAGTAAATGAAAACATTTTTAAAAAAATCAAAATAGAATCATGACATCAAACTGAAAAGAGAGACTGAGAGGGAAAGGGGAATACGATGGAGAATAAAGTTTCAAAGGGGAAAGTGGGGGGAGGGAGGAAAATACCATGGGATATTGTCCACAATTAAAGTTGTCAATAAAAATAAAAATAAAAATAGGCCATGTGTGGTAGGGCAGGCCTTTAATCCCAGCACTGGGGAGGCAGAGGTAGAAGGATCGCCATAAGTTCAAGGCCACCCTTGAGACTACATAGTGAATTCCAGGTCAGCCTGGGCCAGAGTGAGACCCTACCTTGGGGGAGGAGGGAATCAAAATGGGCAGGGTGTGGTGGCACAAGCCTCTAATTCCAGCACTCGGGAGGCAGAGGTAGGAGGATCACCATGAGTTCAAGGCCACCCTGAGTGGGCCAGAGTGAGACCCTACCTGGGAAAAAAAAAAAAAAAAACCCAGCTGGAGCTGGGTGTGGTGGTGCACGCCTTTAATCCCAGCACTCAGAAGGCAGAGACAGGAGGATTTCCAAGAGTTCGAGGCCACCCTGAGATTACATAGTGAATTCCATGTCAGCCTGGGCTAGAGTGAGTCCTTACCTCAAAAACCAAAAATAAAAAAATGGGAGCCAAGCGTAGTGGCGCATGCCTTTAATCCCAGCACTTGGGAGGCAGAGGTAGGAGGATCACTATGAGTTCAAGGCCACCCTGAGACTACATAGTGAATTCCAGGTCAGCCTGGGCTAGAGTGAGACCCTATCTTGAAAAATCAAAAAAAAAAAAAAAAAAAGAGGGAGGTGAGGGAGCTGGAAAGATGGCTTAGTGGTGAAGGCACTTGCCTGCAAAGCCAAAGGGCCCAGGTTCAACTCCCCAGGACCCATGTAAGCCAGATGCACAAGGGAGCACACATATCTGGAGTTCATTTGCAATGGCTGGAAGCCCTGGTGCGCCTATTTTCTCTGTCTACCTGCCTACTTCTATATCTCTCTCTCTCAAATAAATAAAAATAAAATATATTTTTTTTTTAAATCAAAATGAGCCGGCGTGGTGGGGCACGCCTTTAATCCCAGCACTCGGGAGGCAGAAGTAGGAGGATTGCCATGAGTTCAAGGCTACCCTGAGAGTACATAGCTAATTCCAGGTCAGCCTGGACCAGAGTGAGGCCCTACATCAAAAAACCAAAAAAAATAAAAAATAAAAATGAACAAAACCAGCAAGCAAGACAAGTGTGGTAGCACACACATTTAGTACCAGCTCACAGGAGGCAAAGGTAGGGGGATTGCCATGAGTTCAAGGCCAGGCTAGAACTAAAGAGTGAGTGCCCCACCATCACCAAAAACAATGCAATCTAACACAAGGCTTGGTGGTGACTACCAACACACAGGAGGTGGAGGTAGATGGAGTTCAACGTTATCCTCTGCTACACAGTAAGCTTGAGGCAAGCCTGGGCTACATGAAATACTATCTCAAAAAAGTGTGTGTGTGTGTGTGTGTGTGTGTGTGTGTGTGTGTATTTGTAACAGAGTTTCAAAGTTTCAAACACTTGGAATAAACAATAAATTAAACAAATAGAGAACCTTATGTGAATCCGCAAAGAAAACCAACTTGTACATCATGGCAGTCATAGAAACTCCCCACAGCTGACATTTCCTTGGGAGCTTTACCTGGCAGCGAATCATAACATGGGTCACTTTGGACTTGCCATCGTTGCTCTCCCCCTTGTCGTCACCAGTGCGGACAGAAAGAACAAAATCTCCAGGATGGCTCTGGCTCTCACGGACCAGAAAGCTGCCATGTTTCCCCTTCTCAGTGAGGAGTTTCTCAGCTTCCTTTCCAGACAGGTGACCATGGAACCACCTCCATGTGGAAGAAGGAGAATGAAGTGAGTTCAGCCAAGGTTTTCTGAATTCTTTCACATCCCATAAATGGCCAGTCTCTTGAACACAAGCTCAAAACAGACATTTCCTTTAGAGGCTGGCTATCTGACTAGACAAAATGACAAAGATGTTAAAAATGATTACTAAGCTTTTGGTGGGGTGCTTTTGTTATTGTTTTGTTTTGAGACAGGGCTGGCAGGGAACTCTCTATCTTCTTCATTCTCTCAAGTGCTAGGATAATGGACATCCCACCACACTCAGCCACTATAGTTCTTAAATTTAAGGTGCTTTCTGTGAAGCCAAAGAACCCAGGTTCCATTCCCTGGGGCCCACATAAGCCAGATGCACAAGGTGGAACAAGCGTCTTGAGTTCCTTTGCAGTGGCTAGAGGCCCTGGAGCACCCATCCTCTCACTATCTGTCCCTCTTCTCCCTTAAATAAAAAACAAAGCCTAGAGAGACTGAGTGAGGGGGGGCAGGGATATGATGGGGAGAGAAGTTTCAAAGAGGAAAGTGGGGGGAGGGAGCGAAGTACCATGGGATATTGTCTACAATTTAAGTTGTCAATAAAGAACAAAGAAAAAAAACCAAAGCTGGGCGTGGTGGAGCACGCTTTAATCCAGCACTCTGGAGGCAGAGGTTAGGAGGATCACTGTGAGTTCAAGGTCACCCTGAGAATACATAGTGAATTCCAGGTCAGCCTGAGCTAGAGTGAGACCCTACCTCAGAAAACCGCAAAAAAATTAAAAAATGCCACTTAACTTTTTTTTCATTTTCTACCCTAAAAGAGCCAACTATTAATCATAGCATGGTGGCACACATCTGCAATATCAGCACTCAGGTGGTGGCAGCAGAATGATCAGCAGTTCAAGGTCATTCTGAGCAACACAGTGAGTTTGAGGCCAACCTGGCATACAATAGATTTTGTCTCAAAAAAACAAGGGCTGGAGAGATGGCTTAGTTAAGGCACTTGCCAGCAAAGCCAAAGGACCCAGGTTCGACTCCCCAGTACCCATGAAAAGCAATATGCACATGGTGGCAGATGTGTTGGGAGTTCGTTTCACTGGCTAGAGGCCCTGGCACACCCTCTCTGTCTCTCCTTTCAAATAAATAAATAAATACTTAAAAAACAAAAGGGGGGCTGGAGAGATGGCTTAGTGGTTAAGGCATTTGCTTGCAAAGCCAAGGGATCCCAGTTCAATTCTCCAGTTCCCAGGTAAGCCAGATGCACAAGGGGGTGCATGCATCTGGAGTCTGTCTGCAGTGGCTGAAGCCCTGGCATACCCATTCTTTCTCTCTTTCCCTCTCTCTCTCTCTCTCCCTCCCTCCCTCTTTCTCTCTTTCAAATAAATAAAATATATTTTAAAAATAAAATAAAATAAATGAAAATTTAAAATAAAAGGGCTGGAGAGGTGGTTCAACAGATAAAGTGAGTTTCGATCCCCAGCAACCACATAAAAAAGGCAGATGCTGGGGCTGGAAAGATGGCTTAGTGGTTAAGCACTTGTCTGTGAAGCCTGAGGACCCTGGTTCAAGGTTCAATTCCCCAGTACCCATGTAAGACAGATGCACAAGGTGGCACATGCATCTCTCTCTCACCTCTTTCTCTATCTGTCTGTTGATATTAAATAAATAAAAATAAAAATAAAAGCCAGATGCTGCAGCACTAGTACCTGTAATCCCAGCATGCTCAGGACAAGAAGGCAGGCAGAGACAAGAGAATCACCTTGAAGCTCACAGACCTGCTAGCCTGACAAACACAGCTATGAGTAATGCGAGACCCTGCCCCAAATAGGGGAGGCAAGGTCACATGCAGGACGGTTCCCTGACCTCCACACTCGTGCTATGGCATGCACATACCTGCATCCACACATCTCCAAAAAAAGAAAAAAGAAAAGAAAAAGAACCAACTGGGCATGGTGGTACACACCTTTAATCCCAGTACTCGGAGGCAAAGGGGATAGTTTCATCCTGAGTTCAAGGCTACCCTGAGACTACATAGTGAATTCCAGGTCAGCCAGGGCTAGAGTGAAACCAAAACCCAAAAGAAAACAACTCCATACATACACATGTACAAACACCAAAGTGATGACAGAGAGAAAAGTCATCATGAAATCATGAATGTTTGCTTTTGTTTTGCTGGCTCTCACGGACCAGAAAGCTGCCATGTTTCCCCTTCTCAGTGAGGAGTTTCTCAGCTTCCTTTCCAGACAGGTGACCATGGAACCACCTCCATGTGGAAGAAGGAGAATGAAGTGAGTTCAGCCAAGGTTTTCTGAATTCTTTCACATCCCATAAATGGCCAGTCTCTTGAACACAAGCTCAAAACAGACATTTCCTTTAGAGGCTGGCTATCTGACTAGACAAAATGACAAAGATGTTAAAAATGATTACTAAGCTTTTGGTGGGGTGCTTTTGTTATTGTTTTGTTTTGAGACAGGGCTGGCAGGGAACTCTCTATCTTCTTCATTCTCTCAAGTGCTAGGATAATGGACATCCCACCACACTCAGCCACTATAGTTCTTAAATTTAAGGTGCTTTCTGTGAAGCCAAAGAACCCAGGTTCCATTCCCTGGGGCCCACATAAGCCAGATGCACAAGGTGGAACAAGCGTCTTGAGTTCCTTTGCAGTGGCTAGAGGCCCTGGAGCACCCATCCTCTCACTATCTGTCCCTCTTCTCCCTTAAATAAAAAACAAAGCCTAGAGAGACTGAGTGAGGGGGGGCAGGGATATGATGGGGAGAGAAGTTTCAAAGAGGAAAGTGGGGGGAGGGAGCGAAGTACCATGGGATATTGTCTACAATTTAAGTTGTCAATAAAGAACAAAGAAAAAAAAAACCAAAGCTGGGCGTGGTGGAGCACGCTTTTAATCCAGCACTCTGGAGGCAGAGGTTAGGAGGATCACTGTGAGTTCAAGGTCACCCTGAGAATACATAGTGAATTCCAGGTCAGCCTGAGCTAGAGTGAGACCCTACCTCAGAAAACCGCAAAAAAATTAAAAAATGCCACTTAACTTTTTTTTCATTTTCTACCCTAAAAGAGCCAACTATTAATCATAGCATGGTGGCACACATCTGCAATATCAGCACTCAGGTGGTGGCAGCAGAATGATCAGCAGTTCAAGGTCATTCTGAGCAACACAGTGAGTTTGAGGCCAACCTGGCATACAATAGATTTTGTCTCAAAAAAACAAGGGCTGGAGAGATGGCTTAGTTAAGGCACTTGCCAGCAAAGCCAAAGGACCCAGGTTCGACTCCCAGTACCCATGAAAAGCAATATGCACATGGTGGCAGATGTGTTGGGAGTTCGTTTCACTGGCTAGAGGCCCTGGCACACCCTCTCTGTCTCTCCTTTCAAATAAATAAATAAATACTTAAAAAACAAAAGGGGGGCTGGAGAGATGGCTTAGTGGTTAAGGCATTTGCTTGCAAAGCCAAGGGATCCCAGTTCAATTCTCCAGTTCCCAGGTAAGCCAGATGCACAAGGGGGTGCATGCATCTGGAGTCTGTCTGCAGTGGCTGAAGCCCTGGCATACCCATTCTTTCTCTCTTTCCCTCTCTCTCTCTCTCTCCCTCCCTCCCTCTTTCTCTCTTTCAAATAAATAAAATATATTTTAAAAATAAAATAAAATAAATGAAAATTTAAAATAAAAGGGCTGGAGAGGTGGTTCAACAGATAAAGTGAGTTTCGATCCCCAGCAACCACATAAAAAAGGCAGATGCTGGGGCTGGAAAGATGGCTTAGTGGTTAAGCACTTGTCTGTGAAGCCTGAGGACCCTGGTTCAAGGTTCAATTCCCCAGTACCCATGTAAGACAGATGCACAAGGTGGCACATGCATCTCTCTCTCACCTCTTTCTCTATCTGTCTGTTGATATTAAATAAATAAAAATAAAAATAAAAGCCAGATGCTGCAGCACTAGTACCTGTAATCCCAGCATGCTCAGGACAAGAAGGCAGGCAGAGACAAGAGAATCACCTTGAAGCTCACAGACCTGCTAGCCTGACAAACACAGCTATGAGTAATGCGAGACCCTGCCCCAAATAGGGGGGAGGCAAGGTCACATGCAGGACGGTTCCCTGACCTCCACACTCGTGCTATGGCATGCACATACCTGCATCCACACATCTCCAAAAAAAGAAAAAAGAAAAGAAAAAGAACCAACTGGGCATGGTGGTACACACCTTTAATCCCAGTACTCGGAGGCAAAGGGGATAGTTTCATCCTGAGTTCAAGGCTACCCTGAGACTACATAGTGAATTCCAGGTCAGCCAGGGCTAGAGTGAAACCAAAAACCCAAAAGAAAACAACTCCATACATACACATGTACAAACACCAAAGTGATGACAGAGAGAAAAGTCATCATGAAATCATGAATGTTTGCTTTTGTTTTGGCACGAGTTAAAACAGTTCTTCAGCCAAGCATGGTGGCGCATGCCTTTAATCCCAGCACTTGGGAGGCAGAGGTAGGATGAATGAGTTCAAGACCACCCTGAGACTACATAGTGAATTCCAGGTCAGCCTGGGCCAGAGCAAGACCCTACCATTACAAATTAATTCAAGTGTTCCAGATTATTCTGCATTCTAACTTATACCTAAATGGTCTCCAAAATTGCTATCAGACTCAGAGCAATCCACCTACCTCTGTCTCCTGAAAGCTGGGATTAAAGGTGTGTATCCCCACTGCCTAGCTGAATAGTCTTGTTTAAAGGCCATCCAAGGTCGTCCAAAGATGGAATGAGACAATACTTTTCTAAGTTATAATGGAAAACATTCTGATATAGTCACACTAATGCATGGCTTTTGGTAAGAGAGCAAGCATGGCCAAAGGACCTGAGTCTGTTGCCTTTCATCCATGCTCCACAGAAAAAGAGTCAGATACAGAAATAAACCATGCAGGAGCAGCTGATGGTCTTTAGCTTGAAGCTTGAAGCTCGAGCGAGAAAAACATCCTCGAAGATACAAAACACTGGGCTAGAAAGATAGCTCAGTAGTTAAAGGTACTTACTTGCAAAGATTGCTGACCCAGATTCAATCCCACAATACCCATGGTAAAGCCAAATGACATATATTTGTAGCAACAAGCAGCTCTAGTGTGCCCATATACAAATGTGCACACAAATAAGTAACATTTATAAAGACAAAAGAGGGGCTGGGGAGAAGGTTCAGCAGTTAAAGGCACTGGCTTGCCAAGTCCTCAGACCAGGGTTGTATGCCCCAGTACCCACATAACACCAGATGCCCATGTGGCACATGCGTCTGGAGTTGGTTTGCAGTGGCAAGAGGCCCTAGTATGTCCATTCATATTCTATCTCCCTCCTTCCTTAATAAGTAAATAAAAATACTTTTCAGGGCTGGAGAGATGGTTTAGTGGTTTAAGGTGCTTGCCTGCAAAGCCTAATGACCTAGGTTCAACTCCCAGGAACCAACATAAGCCAGACGCACAGAGTAGGAAATCTGTCTGGATTTGTTTGCAGTAGCTAGAGGCCCTGGTGTGGCCATTGTCTCTCTAATAAATAAATAGGTAGATAAATAAATAACAATTGATAATTAAATAAAAATAAAATACTAGGCTGGAGATAAAGCTTACCAGTTAAGGTGATTTCTGGCAAAGCCTAAGAACCCTGGTTCAATTCCCCAATACCCATGTGAAGCATCCATCTGGAGTTCGTTTGCAGTGGCTGGAGGTCCTGGCATAACAGTCCCTCTATCTGCCTCTCTCTCTTTCTCCCTCTCTCTCCAATAAATAAGTAAATAAATATTTTTTTTTTAAAAAAAAAAAAGGGCCAGGAGTGGTGGTGCACACATTCAGGAGGCAGAGGTAGATGGATTGCCATGATATCGAGGCCACCCTGAGACTACATAATGAATTCCAGGTCAGCCTGAGCTAGAGTGAGACCCGACCTCGAAAAACAAAAAAGAAAAAATTTAAAAAGCCAGGTATGGTGGCGCACGCCTTTAATCCCAGCACTTGGGAGGGAGAGGCAAGAAGATCACCATGAGTTCAAGGCTACCCTGAGACTACCAAGTAAATTCCAGGTCCACTTGGGCTAGAGTGAGACCATACCTCAAAAAATAATAATAATAAAATATTTTTTTAATTCTTTTTTTTAAATATTTTATTTTTATTTATTTGACAGAGAAAGAGGAAGGGAAAGAGAATGGGCATGCCAGGGCCTCCAGCCACTGCAAACAAACTCCAGGCAAGTGAGCCCCTTGTGCATCTGGCTAATGTGGGTCCTACAGAATCGAACTTGGGTCTTTTGGCTTTGCAGGCAAACACTTTAACAGCTTAGCCATCCCTCCAGCCCTAAAAAGTACTTTTTAAAAATTGGATTAGCCGGGCGTGGTGGTGTATACCTTTAACCCCAGCACTCGGGAGGCAGAGGTAGGAGAATTGCCATGAGTTCAAGACCACCCTGAGAGAGTCCATAGTGAATTCCAGGTCAGCCTGAGCTAGGGTGAGACCCTACCTCAAAGAGGAAACACAAAACTGTATTACCAGGATTTGGTGGCATACACCTTTAATTCCAATACTTGGTGGAGTAGGAGGATCACTGTGAGTTTGAGGCCAGCCTGGGACTACAGAGTGAGTTCCAGATCAGCCTGGGCTAGAGTCAGACCCTACCTTGGGAAAATAAAAAAAATTAATAAATCCCGGCTAGGTGGCACGTGGCTTTAATCCCAGCAATGGGGAGGCAGAGGTAGGTGGGTTCGAGTGAGTTCAAGGTCAAGCAGAGATAGGTCTGTTCGAGTGAGTTCAAGGTCACCCTGAGACGACATAGTGAATTCCAGGTCAGCCTGGGCTACAGCAAGACCCAACCTCGAAAAACCAAATAAATAAATAAATAATAACTGGATTAGCAGCTTTAGTCCCAGCACCCAGGAAGCAGAGGTAGGTGGGTTGCTGTCAGTTCAAGGACATACTGAGACTACATAGTGAATTCCAAGTCAGCTTGTACTAGAGCAAGACACCCACCTCAAAAAAAAAAACAAAAAAAAAAACTGGATTAGGAAAAAGGAGGAAAGTGCCATTAATACCAATCAACAAGCCCTAGCTTTCATCTGCTAGTTCCAAACATGGAGAGAAGGAGCTCAAAAATAATGTGATTCTCTGAAAGCAAGGTCATGCTCCCATATTTGTATGAAAGCATCAAAAGAACAGAGGAAAAGCTGGCTCTGCAGGCTCTGCTTTTCCTGGGTCCAACCTGACATCTGTTGGTGGCAGTGCTGAACAACAGGTTGGGAGCCCCACAGAGAAATGGAGTCGTTTCAACCATATTTTCCTCTCCTGTCTGCAAAGATGACCTGCTGAAGGTTGTGGATCTTACAATTATAGCATGCACTAAACATACATAGGAAAGTGGGAGATACTGCAGACGAGTAGAAGTGATGCTGCCTGGAGCTTTTGCAAGAAAAGGGCACTCTCATTCATCTTACTTTAGTAACACCTTAACAATTACAACCTAGCAAGCAGACATCAACCTGAGACATGGTCCCTACAGATCTCCACAATGCATTCATATGATGTAGGGCACACAGGGCAGACCCTGTGGTCACTAAGACAATGCTGACCTTTCCGAGGTAGGATCTGCACAGTTCAGTGGGTATTTGAGCTCGATAACATCTCCATTCTTCTCTTTCAATTGCCCATGGTGCTCCATGTAATACTGGACCAACTCAGCCAGGGTTGCAAACTTCTCCCCTCCATACAGGTCATAGTAGTCACCAGTGTTCTGAATCTTGATGTGAGTGACAGCTCCATTTCTTCTAAAAGAGTCCATTGGAAAGGGAGAAATTAATCAAGGAGCAACACTAGTGAAAACAGACCTCATGCTAATAGCACCTAACACTGAAACAAACTTGCCCCTCCCACTAACAAAATGAGAGGGAACATAATGCAAGCAACCTTCCTAACACAAAGGGCTGTGTGTTAGTTTCTGACCCCCAACAGTGTCTACTTTGAAAGACTGCCCTATTCTGTATATGTTACGTGGCAACAGTTGCTATTCTCATTAATTAAGGACACATATAAGAAAGTTAAAAGTAAACCAGGCATGGTGGCACACGCCTTTAATCCCAGCACTCGGGAGGCAGAGGTAGGAGGATCACCATAAATTCGAGGCCACCCTGAGAATACAGAGTAAATTCCGGGTCAGCCTGGGCTAGAGTGAGACCCTACCTCGAAAAACTAAAAAAAAAGAAAGAAAGAAAGTTAAAAGCAAGCACCCAAACCCCAAACCCGGCGTGATGATGCACGCCTTTAATCACAGCACTGGGGAGGGAAGTAGGAGGATCACTGTGAGTTCGAGGCTACCCTGGGACTACATAGTGAATTCCAGGTCAGCCTGAGCTAGAGTAAGACCCTACCTCAAAAAACAAAAAACAAAACAAAAAAAGTAAGCACCCAGGCTGGAGAGATGGCTTAGTGGTTAAGGCACTTGCCTACAAAGCCAAAGGACCCAGGTTCAATTCCCCAGGACCCACATAGCCAGATGCACAAGGGGGCGCACACAGAGTTTGTTTGCAGTGGCTGGGGGCCCTGGTGCACCCATTCTCTCTCTCTTTCCTTGCTTTTAACTGTATATCTCTCTCTCATAAATAAATAAAACATTAAAAAAAAAAAAAGCCAGACATGGTGGCACACGCCTTTAATCCCAGCACTCAGAAGGAGGAGGTAGGAGGATCGCCATGAGTTCGAGGACACCCTGAGACTACATAGTGAATTCTAGGTCAGCCTGGGCTAGAGTGAGACCCTACCCTGGGAAAAAAAAAAAACACGTAAGCACCCATCTATCTTGTAATCCAGCAATCCACTCCTAAGTATTTTGCCTAAAAGAAATAAAACTAAGTAGTCACAAAAAGACTTGTAAAAAAGATATAGTAAGGGGCTGGAGAGATGGCTTAGCGGTTAAGGCACTTGCCTGTGAAGCCAAAGGATTCCAGTTTGACTGTCCAGGACCCACATAAGCCAGATGCACAAGGGGGCGCATGCATCTGCAGTTCATTTGCAGTGGCTGGAGGCCCTGGCACACCCATTCTCTCTTTCTCTCTCCCTCTCTTCTCTGCCTCTTTCTCTCTCCTAACTAAATAAAATATATTAAAACCTGAAAACTAAAATACTTATCACAAAAACATCAACAGGCTTGGTGACACATGCCTATCATCCAGCACTTAGGAGGCTAAAACAGGAAGATTAAGAGTTCATGGCCAACCTAAGCTATATAACAAAACCAGAATGTTCCAGGGACTGAGGAGATTGTTCAATGGTTAAGACACTTGCTTGCAAAGCCTGATGGCCTGGGTTCAGTTCCCCAGTACCTACATAAAGCCAGATGCACAAAGTGATACATGCATCTGGAGTTCATCTGCAGCAGCAAGAGACCCTAGCATGCCCAATCTCTTTCTCTCTCTCCCTCTCTTTGCAAATAAATTAAAAAATGGCCAAGTGTGGTGGCTCACGCCTTTAAGGCCCGCACTTGGAAGTCAGAGGTAGGAGGATCGCCCTGAGTCTGAAGCCACTCTGAGACTATATAGTCCTCTACATGCATGTTTGGGATATGCACATCTGCACACACATGTGCATATACCACACATACACACAAGTATACATACCATACACACACATTCTCCCCTCCTCCCCCCAAAAAAAACCCTACATAAATACATAAATATCGCGGAAGAGGGGGCGGAAAGATTGTTAGAGTCACAAGTTGGGGCATTATGCACAGAGACTGGGGCCTATCCACCAGAACTCTTGAGCAAACTCACAATGCATGATACACATTCCCCATTGATGAGGGCCCCTTTGAAAGTGGGAGGAAGGGGAGGAGGACAATGGAACCAATACTATGAATGTAAAATCAGAATAATATAAATAAAAAATATATATTGATTAAAAAAATACACAAATAAAGGCACATGCCTTTAGTCGCAGCACTCAGGAGGTGGAGACAGGAAGTTCAAGGTCATTCTCAGCTATTTAGCAAGTTTAATTAATTGAAGAACTTCCTGTTATCAAAGAGATCCTAAAGGGCTGGAGAGATGGCCCTGCAGCTAAGGCATTTTCCTGCAAAGCCTAAGGACCCAGGTTCAATTCTGCAAGTACCCACATAGAGCCAGATGCAAAGTGGTGCCTGCATCTGGAGTTCTTTTGCAGTGGCTCAGACCTGCTCAAAGAGATGTGTGACAGGATGCACTATACTGTTCCCAAAAATCTCAAACTGAAACAAGCCAAGAACTACCCCTAGAATAATGGGTAAATGAGTATATTCACAACATATGACTACTAAATAGTAATTAAGATGAATAGATCTTAAATATACCAGCATGTTACTTGAAGAAAAAAAAAAAAGTTACTTGGGGCTGAAGAGATGGCTTAGCGGTTAAAGGCACTTGTTTGTAATAACTGATGGCCCAAGTTTGATTCCTCAGTTCCCATGTAAAGTCAGATGCACAAAATGACACATGCATCTGGAGTTGATTTACAGCAGCAAGAGGCCCTGGCATACCCATACACAAATTCTTTCTTTCTTTCTACCCCCACCCCATCTTAAATAAAAATTTAAATAATTTTTAAGAATAACGTAGAGTTTCATTCTAGCCCAAGCTGACCTGGAATTCACTATGTAGTCTCAGGGTCACTTCGAACTCAGGGTGTATGCCACCACACCTGACAAAAAAGAAAAACTCTTAAAAAGTTAATTGAAGCTGAAGCTGGGCATGGTGGTGCATGCCTTTAATCCTAGCACTCAGATGGCAGAGGTAGGAGGCTTACCATAAGTTGGAGGCCACCCTGAGAACACATACTAAATTCCAGATAGCCTAAGCCAGAGTGAGACCCTACCATGGAAGAAAAAAAAGAAAATAGTTGAGGCTGGGCGTGGTGACGTATGCCTTTAATCCCAGCACTCGGGAGGCAGAGGTAGGAGGATCACCATAAATTCAAGAGACTACAAAGTGAATTCCAGGTCAGCCTGAGCCAGTGAGACCCTACCTTGAAAGAAAGAAAGGGAGGGAGGGGAGGAGGGAAGAGAAGGGAAGGGGAGGGGAGGGGAGGGAAGAAAAGAAAGAGAGAAAGAGAAAGAGAAAGAGAGACAGACAGAAAGAGGGAGGGAGGAAGGGGGGAAAGGAGGGAGGAAGGGAGGGAGAGAGGGGCTTAGCAGTTAAGGCACTTGCCTGCAAAGCCTAAGGACCCAGGTTTAATTCCCCAGGACCCACATTATCCAGGTGCACATGATGGCACGTGTGTCTGGAGTTCCTTTACAGTGGCTAAAGCCCCTAGCATACACATTCTCATTCTCTCTCTCTCTCAATTAAATAAATATACGTATGTATAAACGGATGTGAAAAGACCTGACAGAGCCCAGTGCAGTATGTGCAGCAGAAAACAAAGCATAGGGCCAAGCTGAAGCATGAGGGAAACCAAGCCTAGCACTGCAGAGTTCAGGACAAGTATACTCCCACCTCATCCTCGGTTGTCTCTCTAGGCAGAAGGAATGTCTGTCATCATATCCCTTTGGCTGAGTTCCCAATAGTATCACTCTGGGAGGCCACAAAAAGCCTGTGAGCAGCCAGTGCCTATGAGGTCCCACAACAGCAGCAGGCTTCCAAGCCCTGGGAATAAGGCAGCCAATGGCTCCAACATGACCTCGCATTCCACCTGGAAACACTCCTAGGAGTCTCTCCACCCAACTTACCTAACAGATAGGGTGAAGTCTCCAGGGTTACTTTTACTGGGTCTGGCCAAAAAACTGCCATCGACTCCTCTTGTCAATAGTAGGTTTTCTGCCTCCACACCAGTGATGTTTGGGTGAAACCATCTTGAGAAAGAAAGACAAAAATTGATGAAAAACCAAGGATTCCCTCTGCAGAGCTCCCCACACCACCACCAAGCTGCCTATGCACAGGGGTTAATCACATACAGCAATGTCCTCCCCGCCCCTCCACCATCTTCTCCTCTTTCCCTTCCTGGGTAGGGGACTTTGGATCCTGCTAGCACAAAAGGTGGGACAGCATACAGTGGACATCATTAGCAGGGCTGAGGCATTAATTGGTGTACTGGGGGTATGTGTGCCCAAAACCACAGTTCACATTAAGGAAATTGTGTGCACGGAATCAAACTGAGCAAACAGGCAGCTAAGTGAACATACTGGGGATGACACAGCGAGATTTCTCATTGCTAAGAGGGGAGCAAATATGGTCACAACCAGAATAAGCCTGGGGTAGTAGACTGCAACTGGAAATGGCTGTGTAAACTGGTGTTTTGTTTGTTTATTTATTTATTTACTTGTTGGTTTGTTTTGGTGGTTTTTTCAGGTAGAGTCTTCCTCTAGCCCAGGCTGATCTGGAATTCACTCTGTAGTCTCAGGCTGGCCTTGAACTCTTGGCGATCCTCCTGCCTCTGCCTCCCAATTGGTGGGATTAAAGGCATGCACCATCATGCCTAGCTGTTTTGGTTTTTAGAGGTAGGGTTTCACTCTAGTCCAAGATGACCTGGAACTCACAGCAACCTTCCCTAATTCTGCCTCCCGAGGGATTAAAGGCATGTGCTACCACACCCAGCTAAACTGTGTGGAGACAGTTTCATAGATACAGAAACAGAAATGGAGCTGGAGGTGTAGCTCAGTAGTAGACTGTGTATTTTATACCCACAAGGCTCTGGGCTGGAACCTCAGCATGTTAGAGTGAGTGTGAGTGTATGTGTGTGTGTATATATATATATACATGAATATGTGTTTATGAATATGCACTTATGAATACACATACATACACTAATTTCCTGGCTCTACTCTTCTGCAAACGCTTAGAAGCATGGTAGTAACCAGCCCACCAAGTCCCTTAGTTCCCAACTACTAATTCAATCAAATTAAGTAGCATTCCTGAAGACATGCTTATTCCAAGCTGGAGAGTAAAACAAAGATGAACTTAGAACGCTTAAGTGCTATAGTTAGAAAGTGTTCCAACGTGGACATGTCAAATGAAGCAGGGGTCAACTTGAAGGACCTCACACTGACCAAAGTGGAGAACAATTTATATTTCAAAATAAAGAATGATATTAAAGAATTGTAAGCCATTAATAAAATGGCAAATTTACAGCCCATATAGATATTAACTTTTTAATGGATATTTATTTATTTGACACAGAGAAAGAGATAAAATATGAATGGGCGTGCCAGGGTCTCCAGCCATTGCAAACAAACTTATGCACCACCTTATGCATCTGGCTAACATGGGTCCAGGGGAATGGAACCTAGGTCCTTTGGCTTTGCAGGCAAACGCCTTAACCACTAAGCCTGGTATTAACTTTTTTAAAAATATTTTTTTCATTTATCTGAGAGACAGAGAATGGGTGTACCAGGGTCTTCAGCTGCTGCAAATGAACTCCAGACCTTGTGCATGTACCATCTTATGCATCTGGCTTACATGGGTCCTGGGAAATTGAACCTAGGTCCTTTGACTTTGTAGGCAAGCCCCTTAAGTGCTAAGCCATCTGTCCAGCCTGATATTAACTTTTTAAAACATATTTTTATTTATTTACTTATTTATTTATTTGAGAGAAAGAGGGAGGAGAGAATGGGTGCGCCAGGCCTCCAGGCACTGAAAAGGAACTCTAAATGCATGCACCCCTTTGTGCATCTGGCTTACGTGGGTCGTGGAGAATCAAACCAGGATCCTTTGGCTTTATAGGCAAGCACCTTAACCACTAAGCCATCTCACCAGCCCCTGATATTAATTTTTTTACTTGTTGCTATTGATTTTGAATCTTGTTTCTTTTGTTTTGAGAGAGGGCTTCATGTAGCCCAAATTGACCTAGATGAACTTGAACTCCAGATCCCCTGCCTCCACCTCCCAAGAGCTAGAATTACAAATGTTTGCCACTATCCCTGGCTCAGATGCTAAATTTAACAAATAAGGATGGGGGTGTCAAATGTTTAGATTTGTTTGTGCCTTCAAATAAAAGTCAGTAGAGACCAGGAAGCTACAAAGAGGCTATGAGAGAGGACTTAAGGGGAGGGTATAGTAGGTATGTAGGTAGAGGGATAGAATACTGAGGGTGAAATGGTCTAAGGGGATGGGGTGGAGGAGGGCTAATCAAAATTTTAAGATGTTGAGGCCAGGTGTGGTGGCACACACCTTTAATCCCAGAACTCCAGAGGCAGAGGTAAGAGGACCCTGAGACTACATAGTGAATTCCAGGTCAGCCTAGCTAGAGTGAGACTCTAACTCAAAAAAAAAAAAAGAAAAGAAAAAGAAAAAGAAAAATTTCAGTGCCAGGAGTGCGATACCATCCAAAAAGCTGTTGGCCAGGAAGGTCCCTAGTGCCCCCAAAACATTATAAGCTGTTGCCAAGGCTCTTGGTTGCCCACAAAAACTAGATGGTAAGACCTTATTGCTGAAGACTCCACATGCTTGGGCTTGCAGGTCACTGAGACATCAAGCCTGAGCTGAGTTGGAAGACCCCTCTCACTGTTGACTAGCTATCAGAATGCTAAAAAGAGCTATGCAGCCTGTCAGGGGAGAAAAGTCATCAACTGTCTTAACCAGCAGTGGACCCTGCAGGTTTAATGGCTGGCCAGCCAGGCCAAATGTACCAACTGGTACAACGGTGGCAAATCTGTTATAGGGGAAACCAACTACTCTCTAATTAAACTTGAGGCCTGCTCCAAGGGGGAAAATTCCTGCCTAGTACTAAAAACCTAATGAAAAGCTTGAAAGGTCATAAACCCTAGGGGAGAAACTACTTTTGCTGTCTGGCCACCAAACTATGCTCTACACACTTTATGTCAGTACATTAACGCTACTCTCACTTCTAGTTAGAGAAGTTTCTCTTTTCAGATGGTGTGATCAATGGAGTAACTCAAAACTCACCCAAAGCCGGGCATGGTGGCGCACGCCTTTAATCCCAGCACTTGGGAGGCAGAGGTAGGAGGATTGCCGTGAGTTCAAGGCTACCCTGAGACTACATAGTTAATTCCACGTCAGCCTGGGCCAGAGTGAGACCCTACCTGGAAAAACAAACAAACAAAAAAAAAAAAAAAAACTCACCCAAGTGCTAAGAAGACATAACAGTGGAGTGTTTAGCACTCCAAAAACATCTCTATCATACCCTCCAAGGCTAAGGAACCATTATGGAAGAGGTTACAGAAGGCATGTCAGAACCAAAAACAGGAGGAATGCTTCCAATTCTGTCTATACAAGACCTGAATAATAGAAAGGAAAAAAATGACAACATCGAGCCGGGTGTGGTGGCACACGCCTCTAATCCCAGCACTGGGAGGCAGAGGTAGGAGGATCACCATGAGGCCACCCTGAGACTACAGAGTGAATTCCAGGCCAGACTGAGCAAGAGTGAAACCCTACCTCGAAAAACCAAAGAAAAAAAAATGACAACATCAAAATAGAAGATAAGAGTAGATAGAAAGAAGAGATTCAGTGGAGGGAGGACTTGGGAGGAGAAAAAGGAAGGTGGTATACGAGGATTATAATCATGGCATACTGTTTATATTTCTGGAAGTTGTCAATTACAAAGTTTTAAAAAATTACAGGGCTGGGTTGATGGCTTGGTGGTTAAAGGCACTTGGTTACAAAGCCTGCTGGCACAGGTTTGATTCCCAAGTACCCACACATAAAGTCAGATGCACGAAGTGATACATGTATTTGGTTAATCTGCAGGGGCAAGAAGCACATGGGAACACCCAGTATCCAAAGAGACTACAAAGTGAATTCCAGGTCAGCCTGAGCCAGTGAGACCCTACCTTGAAAGAAAGAAAGGGAGGGAGGGGAGGAGGGAAGAGAAGGGAAGGGGAGGGGAGGGGAGGGAAGAAAAGAAAGAGAGAAAGAGAAAGAGAAAGAGAGACAGACAGAAAGAGGGAGGGAGGAAGGGGGAAAGGAGGGAGGAAGGGAGGGAGAGAGGGGCTTAGCAGTTAAGGCACTTGCCTGCAAAGCCTAAGGACCCAGGTTTAATTCCCAGGACCCACATTATCCAGGTGCACATGATGGCACGTGTGTCTGGAGTTCCTTTACAGTGGCTAAAGCCCCTAGCATACACATTCTCATTCTCTCTCTCTCTCAATTAAATAAATATACGTATGTATAAACGGATGTGAAAAGACCTGACAGAGCCCAGTGCAGTATGTGCAGCAGAAAACAAAGCATAGGGCCAAGCTGAAGCATGAGGGAAACCAAGCCTAGCACTGCAGAGTTCAGGACAAGTATACTCCCACCTCATCCTCGGTTGTCTCTCTAGGCAGAAGGAATGTCTGTCATCATATCCCTTTGGCTGAGTTCCCAATAGTATCACTCTGGGAGGCCACAAAAAGCCTGTGAGCAGCCAGTGCCTATGAGGTCCCACAACAGCAGCAGGCTTCCAAGCCCTGGGAATAAGGCAGCCAATGGCTCCAACATGACCTCGCATTCCACCTGGAAACACTCCTAGGAGTCTCTCCACCCAACTTACCTAACAGATAGGGTGAAGTCTCCAGGGTTACTTTTACTGGGTCTGGCCAAAAAACTGCCATCGACTCCTCTTGTCAATAGTAGGTTTTCTGCCTCCACACCAGTGATGTTTGGGTGAAACCATCTTGAGAAAGAAAGACAAAAATTGATGAAAAACCAAGGATTCCCTCTGCAGAGCTCCCCACACCACCACCAAGCTGCCTATGCACAGGGGTTAATCACATACAGCAATGTCCTCCCCGCCCCTCCACCATCTTCTCCTCTTTCCCTTCCTGGGTAGGGGACTTTGGATCCTGCTAGCACAAAAGGTGGGACAGCATACAGTGGACATCATTAGCAGGGCTGAGGCATTAATTGGTGTACTGGGGGTATGTGTGCCCAAAACCACAGTTCACATTAAGGAAATTGTGTGCACGGAATCAAACTGAGCAAACAGGCAGCTAAGTGAACATACTGGGGATGACACAGCGAGATTTCTCATTGCTAAGAGGGGAGCAAATATGGTCACAACCAGAATAAGCCTGGGGTAGTAGACTGCAACTGGAAATGGCTGTGTAAACTGGTGTTTTGTTTGTTTATTTATTTATTTACTTGTTGGTTTGTTTTGGTGGTTTTTTCAGGTAGAGTCTTCCTCTAGCCCAGGCTGATCTGGAATTCACTCTGTAGTCTCAGGCTGGCCTTGAACTCTTGGCGATCCTCCTGCCTCTGCCTCCCAATTGGTGGGATTAAAGGCATGCACCATCATGCCTAGCTGTTTTGGTTTTTAGAGGTAGGGTTTCACTCTAGTCCAAGATGACCTGGAACTCACAGCAACCTTCCTAATTCTGCCTCCCGAGGGATTAAAGGCATGTGCTACCACACCCAGCTAAACTGTGTGGAGACAGTTTCATAGATACAGAAACAGAAATGGAGCTGGAGGTGTAGCTCAGTAGTAGACTGTGTATTTTATACCCACAAGGCTCTGGGCTGGAACCTCAGCATGTTAGAGTGAGTGTGAGTGTATGTGTGTGTGTATATATATATATACATGAATATGTGTTTATGAATATGCACTTATGAATACACATACATACACTAATTTCCTGGCTCTACTCTTCTGCAAACGCTTAGAAGCATGGTAGTAACCAGCCCACCAAGTCCCTTAGTTCCCAACTACTAATTCAATCAAATTAAGTAGCATTCCTGAAGACATGCTTATTCCAAGCTGGAGAGTAAAACAAAGATGAACTTAGAACGCTTTAAGTGCTATAGTTAGAAAGTGTTCCAACGTGGACATGTCAAATGAAGCAGGGGTCAACTTGAAGGACCTCACACTGACCAAAGTGGAGAACAATTTATATTTCAAAATAAAGAATGATATTAAAGAATTGTAAGCCATTAATAAAATGGCAAATTTACAGCCCATATAGATATTAACTTTTTAATGGATATTTATTTATTTGACACAGAGAAAGAGATAAAATATGAATGGGCGTGCCAGGGTCTCCAGCCATTGCAAACAAACTTATGCACCACCTTATGCATCTGGCTAACATGGGTCCAGGGGAATGGAACCTAGGTCCTTTGGCTTTGCAGGCAAACGCCTTAACCACTAAGCCTGGTATTAACTTTTTTAAAAATATTTTTTTCATTTATCTGAGAGACAGAGAATGGGTGTACCAGGGTCTTCAGCTGCTGCAAATGAACTCCAGACCTTGTGCATGTACCATCTTATGCATCTGGCTTACATGGGTCCTGGGAAATTGAACCTAGGTCCTTTGACTTTGTAGGCAAGCCCCTTAAGTGCTAAGCCATCTGTCCAGCCTGATATTAACTTTTTAAAACATATTTTATTTATTTACTTATTTATTTATTTGAGAGAAAGAGGGAGGGAGAGAATGGGTGCGCCAGGGCCTCCAGGCACTGAAAAGGAACTCTAAATGCATGCACCCCTTTGTGCATCTGGCTTACGTGGGTCGTGGAGAATCAAACCAGGATCCTTTGGCTTTATAGGCAAGCACCTTAACCACTAAGCCATCTCACCAGCCCCTGATATTAATTTTTTACTTGTTGCTATTGATTTTGAATCTTGTTTCTTTTGTTTTGAGAGAGGGCTTCATGTAGCCCAAATTGACCTAGATGAACTTGAACTCCAGATCCCCCTGCCTCCACCTCCCAAGAGCTAGAATTACAAATGTTTGCCACTATCCCTGGCTCAGATGCTAAATTTAACAAATAAGGATGGGGGGTGTCAAATGTTTAGATTTGTTTGTGCCTTCAAATAAAAGTCAGTAGAGACCAGGAAGCTACAAAGAGGCTATGAGAGAGGACTTAAGGGGAGGGTATAGTAGGTATGTAGGTAGAGGGATAGAATACTGGGGTGAAATGGTCTAAGGGGATGGGGTGGAGGAGGGCTAATCAAAATTTTAAGATGTTGAGGCCAGGTGTGGTGGCACACACCTTTAATCCCAGAACTCCAGAGGCAGAGGTAAGAGGACCCTGAGACTACATAGTGAATTCCAGGTCAGCCTAGCTAGAGTGAGACTCTAACTCGAAAAAAAAAAAGAAAAGAAAAAGAAAAAGAAAAATTTCAGTGCCAGGAGTGCGATACCATCCAAAAAGCTGTTGGCCAGGAAGGTCCCTAGTGCCCCCAAAACATTATAAGCTGTTGCCAAGGCTCTTGGTTGCCCACAAAAACTAGATGGTAAGACCTTATTGCTGAAGACTCCACATGCTTGGGCTTGCAGGTCACTGAGACATCAAGCCTGAGCTGAGTTGGAAGACCCCTCTCACTGTTGACTAGCTATCAGAATGCTAAAAAGAGCTATGCAGCCTGTCAGGGGAGAAAAGTCATCAACTGTCTTAACCAGCAGTGGACCCTGCAGGTTTAATGGCTGGCCAGCCAGGCCAAATGTACCAACTGGTACAACGGTGGCAAATCTGTTATAGGGGAAACCAACTACTCTCTAATTAAACTTGAGGCCTGCTCCAAGGGGGAAAATTCCTGCCTAGTACTAAAAAAACCTAATGAAAAGCTTGAAAGGTCATAAACCCTAGGGGAGAAACTACTTTTGCTGTCTGGCCACCAAACTATGCTCTACACACTTTATGTCAGTACATTAACGCTACTCTCACTTCTAGTTAGAGAAGTTTCTCTTTTCAGATGGTGTGATCAATGGAGTAACTCAAAACTCACCCAAAGCCGGGCATGGTGGCGCACGCCTTTAATCCCAGCACTTGGGAGGCAGAGGTAGGAGGATTGCCGTGAGTTCAAGGCTACCCTGAGACTACATAGTTAATTCCACGTCAGCCTGGGCCAGAGTGAGACCCTACCTGGAAAAACAAACAAACAAAAAAAAAAAAAAAAAAACTCACCCAAGTGCTAAGAAGACATAACAGTGGAGTGTTTAGCACTCCAAAAACATCTCTATCATACCCTCCAAGGCTAAGGAACCATTATGGAAGAGGTTACAGAAGGCATGTCAGAACCAAAAACAGGAGGAATGCTTCCAATTCTGTCTATACAAGACCTGAATAATAGAAAGGAAAAAAAAATGACAACATCGAGCCGGGTGTGGTGGCACACGCCTCTAATCCCAGCACTGGGGAGGCAGAGGTAGGAGGATCACCATGAGGCCACCCTGAGACTACAGAGTGAATTCCAGGCCAGACTGAGCAAGAGTGAAACCCTACCTCGAAAAACCAAAGAAAAAAAAATGACAACATCAAAATAGAAGATAAGAGTAGATAGAAAGAAGAGATTCAGTGGAGGGAGGACTTGGGAGGAGAAAAAGGAAGGTGGTATACGAGGATTATAATCATGGCATACTGTTTATATTTCTGGAAGTTGTCAATTACAAAGTTTTAAAAAAATTACAGGGCTGGGTTGATGGCTTGGTGGTTAAAGGCACTTGGTTACAAAGCCTGCTGGCACAGGTTTGATTCCCAAGTACCCACACATAAAGTCAGATGCACGAAGTGATACATGTATTTGGTTAATCTGCAGGGGCAAGAAGCACATGGGAACACCCAGTATCCATCTATCCTCTCTCTCCTTAAAAACAAATAAATAGCCGGGCGTGGTGGCGCACGCCTTTAATCCCAGCACTCGGGAGGCAGAAGTAGGAGGATCGCCGAGAGTTTGAGGCCACCCTGAGACTACATAGTTAATTCCAGGTCAGCCTGGACCAGAGTGAGACCCTACCTCGCAAAACCAAAAATAAATAAATAAATAAATAAATAAATAAATAAATAAATAAACAAACAAAATTTAAAAAAAGAAAGAAAGCACAAGCCAGGTGTGTGTGAGGAAGGGATGCCTTTAGTCCCAGTACTCAAGAGGCGAAGATACAAGTACTAGCCCTGGCACTACAGTGAGTTCCAGGTGAACCTGGGCTAGAGTACGACTCTGTCTTGGGGGGTGGGGGGGAGCTGGGCATGGTGGTGCACATCTTTAATCCCAGCAGAGGTAGGACTGAGAGGCAGTGGTAAAGGATCACCATGAGTTTGAGGCCACCCTGTGATTACACAGTGAATTCCAGGTCACCTTAGACCAGAGCAAGACCCTACCTACCTTGCAAAAAAAAAAAAAAAAAAAAAAAGGAGGAGAAAAAGCACAGGCTCAAATCAAAGGAATAAAATTAAGGATATTCTTTCTACTCCTCCCCTTGAGAGCTTGTCTGATTATAGCAGAAAATTTTACCCAGAAGACCATCAACCTTGACCTTCTTGAGACTATAATTCCAGTATCAAATACTGGTGCATTCAGAATGCAACCATCCAATATTTATTTAAAAAAAAAAAAAACCTGTCCACATCTTTGATCTGCGGTTCCCACCTAAGTGCCCAGAACCCTAGGGAATCAGTAGTAACAGCAGACTTCTGGCCATAATTTTTCAAAGAGCATCCACATAAGCTAATTTGTCTACCCATATCAGCTAATTAAAATGTCCAATCTGTTTTGCGGCATGGCTGCAAGACAACCATGTTAACCTAAGGTAGCAGTCTAAAGCTGAGTGGAATGTATGCCTTCTACAGCACAAAGAAAATGGAAAGCAGGGCAGGAGAAATGGCTTAGGGGTTAAGGCGCCTGCTGGCAAAGCCAAAGGACCCAGGTTTGATTCTCTGGGACCCACATAAGCCTGACGCACAAGGTAGCACAGGGCTGTTGAGAGGGCAAGTTAATATCATCTATACCGTTCTGTCTAGAACAGAGCCTGCACATCCCAGTGGACAATGCAATCATACATCCATCCAAAAAATATAGCTGAGAGCTGGAGAGATGACTCAGCAGCTAAGGTGCTTGCCTGCAAAGCCTAAGAACCTAAGTTAAAATCTCCAGGTCCCATGTAGCCAGACACACAGTGACACATGTGAGCAATATCACACATGCGCAAAAGGAGGCGCATACGTCTGGAGTTCATTTGCAGCAGGCTGAAGGTCCTGGTACTCACATTCTCTCCCTCTCCCTCTCAAAATAAAAAATATAAATATATATATATATATTGGAGCCAGGGGTGGTGGTGCATGCCTTTAATCCAAGCACTTGAGAGGCAGAGGTAAGAGGATTGCTGTGAGTTTCAGGCCATCCTGGAACTACAGAGTGTATTCCAGATCAGCCTGGGCTAGAATGAGTCTCAACCTCAAAAACAAACAAACAAGCCTGGAGAGATGGCTTAGTGGTTAAGGCGCTTGCCTGCAAAGCCAAAGGACCTTGGTTTGATTCCCCAGGACCCACATAAGTCAGATGCACAAAGTGGCACATGCATATGGAGTTCGTTTGCAGTGGCTGGAGACCCTGGCGGGCCCATTCTTTCTCTCTCTTGTTCTTTCCCTCTGTCTCATTCTCTCTCTCAAATAAATAAAAACAAAATTATTACACACGCCTTTAATGCCAGCACTCAGGAGGCAGAGGTAGAAAGATCGCTGTGAGTTCAGGCTACATAGTGAGCTCCAGCTCAGCCTGGGTTAGAGTAAGATTCTGCCTCCAAAAAAAAAAAAATCTAAGCTGGTGAGATGGCTTAGCAGTTAAGACATTTGCCTGTGAAGCCAAAGGACACAGGTTCAATTCTCCAGGTCCCAGATGCACGTGGTGGTGCATACATCTGGAATTGCATGCCCATTCTCTCTGTGACACACTCCTTTAAACCCAGTATTTGTGAGGTAGAGGTAGGATGATCACCGTGAGTTCAAGGCCACCCTTAGACTACATAGTGAATTCCAGGTCAGCCTGCACTAAGAGTGAAACCCTACCTTGAAAAACCAAAAACAAAGGGGGGGGGCGCTGAAGAAATGGCTAAGTGGTTAAGGCACTTGCCTGAAAAGCCAAAGGATCTCGGTTCAATTCCCCAAGACCCACGTAAGCCAGATGCACAAGACAGAGAATGGGTGTGCTAGGGCCTCCAGCAAACAAACTCCAGATGCATGCACCCCCTTGTACATCTGGCTTACGTGGGTCCTGGGAAATCAAACCTGGATCCTTTGGCTTCACAGGCTAATATTTCTCCAGCCCCTTTTTTTGTTTTTTTGAGGTAGGGTTTCACTCTAGCCCAGGCTGACCTGGAATTCACTGCGTAGTCTCAGGGTGGCCTCGAACTCATGGAGATCCTCCTACCTCTGCCTCCCAAGTACTGGGATTAAAGGCGTGCACCACCACACCCGGATTCTCTCTGCTTCTTTCATGATCTCAAATAAATAAATAAAAATAAAACATTAAGAAAATATTTTTTAAAAAGGAAAAAAGAAACCGGGCGTGGTGGCACACGCCTTTAATCCCAGCACGCAGGAGGCAGAGGTAGGAGGATCTCCATGAGTTCAAGGCCAACCTCAGACTACACAGTGAATTCCAGGTCAGCCTGGACTAGAGTGAGACCCTACCTTGTAAAACCAAAAAAAAAAAAAAAAAGATTTTTAAAAATCTGTACCTACATATATATTCTTTGTATTGTTATTTTTTAAACTTTTCTCCAAGCTCAATATTAATTACAAATAAAAAGGAAGTAATTTTGAGAAACCTTACAAAATAAAAAAAAAATTTTTTTTGAGGTAGGGGTCTCACTCTATCCCAGGCTAACCTAGAATTCACTATGTAGTGTAAGGCTGGTCTTGAACTCATAGCAATCCGCCTCCTTCTGCCTCCTGAGTGCTGGGATTAAAGGCATGTACCACCACTCCTGACAAAAATTGTAATTTTGTGGAGGGTGGGGGGTTCGAGGTAGGGTCTCACTCTAGCGCAGGCTGACCTGGAATTCTCTATATAGTCTCAGGGTGGCCTCAAACTCACGGTGATCCTCCTCCCTCTGCCTCCCAAGTGCTGGGATTAAAGGTGTGTGCCACCACGCTGCCCAGCTTAAATTTTAAAAAAGGCATATATATATATATATATATATATATATATATATATATATATATATATATATTTTTTTTTTTTTTTTAATTACTAGGCAGAAAAAAAGAAGGAAAAAACCTTATTGAGCTAGAGAAACAGGTAGCTTAGTGGCGAAGGCACTTGCTTTCAAAACCCGAAGACCTGGGTTTGTTTCTCCAGTACCACATCTAGAATTCGTCTGCAGGGGCAAGAGGCCCTGGCACACCCATATTCATTCTCACTCTTTCTCTTCCCTCCCTCCCTCCTTTCCCCTTTCTCTCTCCTTGCAAATAATTAATCATTTTTTTTAAGTTTTTAAGTTCAGCCAGGCATGGTAGCGCACGCCTTTAATCCCAGCACTCGGAAGGCAGAGGTAAGAGGATCACCGTGAGTTCGAGGCCACCCTGAGAATACAAACAAACTCCAGATGTGTGTGCCCCCTTGTGCATCTGGCTTACATGGATCCTGCATTGGTGGCCTCGAACTCATGGTGATCCTCCTACCTCTGCCTCCCAATTGCTGGGGTGCTGGAACTTAAGGCATGCACCACCATGCCCAGCTCAGTCTGCTACTATTTCTAAAGTGGACCTGGGAACTCAAGATGGTCTCCTATTGGAACAAGGTTCCCATCCTGGGTATTTTACAAAATACACACCTTTTTTTTTTTTAATCTTTTTGTGTGTGCTAAGTGGGGGCACATGTGGACCATAGCACATATGTAGAGGTCAGAGGACAAGGTAGAGTGTTAGTCCTTGCCTTCCATCTGGTTTGAGGCAGCTGTGTACTAGCTGGTGTATCTTCATATCCCATTTCCCTGAGCACTGGGATTACAGACTCGATGTATTTATGTGGGTCTGGGGAATCCACACTTAGGTCTTCATGCTTGTATGGCAAGCACTTACCCACTGAGTCAGCTCCCCAGCCTTCCCAAAATAGCACATTCTTAGAGAATCCATCCTGCTGACAGGGAGGGTGTGGAAGGCACTGTAAAGCAATTTTCCAGGCTTAGGTGAGGCCAAGTAAATTCCACTCCACCCATCCACAGCAGGAGATAAAGCAAATGGTATCTCATAACCCTTTTATTAAAGAAACTGCATTATTTCATTTTCAACTTATAATTATACCTGTCCTGTTATTAAAAGTGAACAAATGAGAGTGCTATGTTCAGGGGAAACGAAGTAACCCGTATTTAGCACACAGGACAGACAGACAGTAAAGGCTTAATAAGCATTAGTTTTCATGTTATTATTATTGGTGGAAGTCACACAGGATGGATAGTTCTCATGCGTAATTATGTTTGTTTCCCATGGGCCACTTTGGTGCATGTATTATTAAGTTACACTGTCTTTCCAGATACATAACTTCATCCCTCTGGGGCCATCTATATACACATTATTTCAAAGAACATACAATTAAAAATTGATACTTCCATAGCAAAACCCATCTCCTTGAGCCTGAATAGATTTTAAACTACCCTTCTTAAGAATTTTTTTTCCAGCTGGGCGTGGTGGTGCACTCCTTTAATCCCAGCACTGGGGAGGTAGAGGTAGGAGGATTGCTATGAGTTTGGGGCCACCCTGAGAATACATAGTGAATTCCAGGTCAGCTTGAGCTAGAATGAGACACTCCTTCAAAAAGAAAAAATAGATAAATAAATAAAATTTTTAGAAAAGAATTTTTTTCCAATCAGACTGGGAAATGCAGTAGTTAAAGGAACTCGCTTGCAAAGCCTACCAGCTACAGTTCAATTCCCCAACTACCCATGTAAAGCTAAATGTAAAAAGTGGTACAAGCATCTAACATTTCATCAGTAGTAGCAGAAGATCCTGGTGTGTGTGCATGCACATATATAGGCACGTGCAAATAAATTTTAAATTTTTTAAATATTTGAGAGACTTGGGCTGGAAAGATGGCTTAGCAGTTAAGGTGTTTACCTACAAAGCCAAAGAATCCCAGTTCAACTCTGCAGGACCCATGTAAGCCAGATGCACAAGGGGGCACATACATCTGGAATTTGTTTGCAGTGGTTAAAGGCCCTGGCACACCCATTCTCTCCCTCTCTCTCTCTCTCTCTCTCTCTCTCTTCTTCTCTTTCTCAAGTAGATAAATAAAATTTTTAAAAAAGAGAGAAAGAGAGAGAGAGAGAGAAAGAAAGAGAGAGAGAGAGAAGAAAGAAGACAGAAAGACAGACTGACACAGACACACAGAGAGTGAGCCAGGGCCTCTAGCCATTGCAAACAAACTACAGACAGATGCACCACTTTGTGCATCTAGCTTTACATGGGTACTGGAGAATCAAATCCAGCCCAATAAATGAAATTTATAAAAAAAAAATTTTTTTTGCAAAAGCATTTATAATAATCAAAATCTTTCAATTCTATGGCTTATATGACAATTTTATAATTGGCAGCATACTTATCACAAGAAAGGTATAGTATGAATTCCTTCCACATTTGAAATTTTAGTTATGGAAGGTGGAAAATAGTGGCATTAATAGAAATCTTTATTTATAAGGTTGTTTTCAAGGCTTACAAATACTTGGTTTTTGTTTTATATCTTTTTATTTAATAATTTATTTATTTGAGAAAGAAACAGACAGATACTATGGCCTGCCAAACTACCACTTTGTGCATCTTTTTTTTTTTTTTTTTTTTTTTGGTTTTTCGAGGTAGGGTCTCACTCTGGCCCAGGCTGACCTGGAATTAACTATGTAGTCTCAGGGTGGCACTTTGTGCATCTTACTTTACGTGAGTACTGAGGAACTGAACTAGGGCTGGTAGGCTTTGCAAGCAAGTGCCTTTAACCACTGAACCATCTCCCCAGCCCAGTTTTTTTGTTGTTGTTGTTTGTTGGTTGGGTAGGTAGATGGGTGGTTGTTTGTCTAGTTTGGTTTGGTTTGCAACCCAGGCTGACCTGTAATTCAATATGTAGTTTCAGGGTGGCCTCGAACTCACGGTGATCATCCTACCTCTACCTCCCAAGTGCTAGGATTAAAAACAAGTGATACCACACCCAGCTCTGGTTTTTGTTTTGAGTAAAGGTCTTATGTAGCCCAGGCTATCCTCAAACTCACTATGTAGCAGACGACAACAGCTGGGATTACAGGCATGTGCCACACAGTGCTCAGAATGGAGCCCGGGGGTCAAGCACAGTACAATGGCATCTAGCAACTGAGCAGTAGCTTTGCTCTTTGAGGCTAAGAACTTACTAATATTTAGTCAATTTCTACAAATACTGAGTGAACAAGGACACACAGGAATGATAAGTGCATGGAAACCCCAGTGATGCAGAAACTGTCAAGCAGGCCAACCCTTCAGGATTATTCTCCAAGCTGCCGAGATACAAAAGGTGTTAGAGGTTGGGAGTCCAATGTCTACTTGTAGTTCCTTGCCTACAAATAGAGATTGCGGTTACAGCTTTCCTACCTCCACTTCAAAAAAGTTATCTGTCCCCGGGGTGGTGGCACACGCCTTTAATCCCAGCATTCGGGAGGCAGAGGTAGGAGGATCACTGTGAGTTCAAGGCTACCCTAAGACTACATAGTGAATTCTAGGTCAGCCTGAGCTAGAGTGAAACCCTACCTCGAAAAGCAACAACAACAACAAAAAAAAAAAGTTATCTGTCCTTGAAGAGACGGTTACAGTCTGGTACTTTCTGCAGACTATCAACTCTTCCTCTGTTCTAGTTATACTTTACTGTTCTACAGAAAAAGGATAGATTGTGAAGAAAAGCAGTCATTAGGGACAAGCAATCTAAGCAAGACGCTGCGAAGACAAAGCTGTGAGAGAAGCTTTGCGGTGGTAGCAGACAGCTCGGGCCATACAAATCACTATCTTCCCAGGCGTCTCACTGGTCAGCATCTCTGCCTGATGACAAGACAATAAAAGAAAACTGCCTCCAAAAGCTGATTTCCACAAACTGATTCTGCCCCCACTTCAAAGCCTCTCCCACCACTCTGTCTGATCTCATGAACCCCTCCTGCCTCCTACAATCCTGCTTTCCCAGAAGCCAGAAAGATATTTTTAAATAGATCAGCTCATGCCGCTCCCCTGATCCCATCCTTCTATGGTTCTGCACTGCTCTTAAAATACAATCCAAACTCCTCTCTGAGGTGCACATGACACTGAAGACCTCAAGAGTCCCAGCATAGGGCTGGAATGCAGTTCAGTGCTGAACCTGCAACACGGTCCTGGGCTCCATCCCCAGCACAAGAAAGAGAGAATCCCTCCCTGCATGGTCCAATGCCCATTCCGCTTACCTCCCCAGACTCACCACTCCTACCTGGGCTCCTGCTTGCTCTTTAAACACTTCAAGAACTTCCCAGCCTCACCACTTTCACATTGCTGTTTCCTAAAACCAGGAACACCCAATGCCTAGTACAAGGCCCCACACATAATAATCCTACCCAGAGCTCAATGAGCCAGGTGTAATGGGGCACACCCATAATCATAGCACTCAGCAGGCTGAGGGAGGAAGTTCCTGCCAGCCTGGGCTACTTAAGACTGTTTCTAAATAAATAAAAATAAAGAGGTCTTCGATGAATAAATAGATGTCTCTGGAGGAGGTGAGTTTTTTAATATTTTATTTTTATTTATTTATTTGCGAGAGAGAGATAGAATAGGCATGCCAGGGCCTTCAGCCATTGCAAACAAACTCCAGATGCATATGCCACCTGTGCATCTGGCTTACATGGGTTCTGGGGAATTGAACCTGGGTCCTCTGGCTTTGCAGGCAAGTACCTTAACCACTAAGCCATCTCTCCAGCCCTTTTTTTGGTTTTTAGAGGTAGGGTCTTGTTCTAACTCAGGCTGACCTGGAATTCACTATGTAGTCACCACAACCAGCTTTTATCATCTTTTGTGTGTGTGTTTACATGTGTGAACAGAGTAAGTGGTCAACCTCAGTGTCAAGTCCTTGACTTCCACCTTGCTGAAGGCACAGTCCACAGCACATATGCCAGGATCGCTGTCCCATTAGCTTCTGAGACTCTCCACCTCCCATCCTGCTGTAGGTGCACTGGGATTACAGAATCCTGTGTGTGGTTTTACCTAGGTTCTGGAACTCAAACTCAAGTTGTCACACTTGCAAAGCAAGCACTTTTACTCACTGAGCCATCTTCCCAGTCCTCTTTTTTTTTGAAACAGGGTCTTGTCATGTACCCTAAGTTGGCCCCAGACTCACAGCAAGCCTCCTGCCTCAGTCTCCTAGTGCTGGGATTACAAGTATGTAACACCATGCCTAACATTATCTTTACTATAGACTTTGGGGACCGAAGAGATGGCTCAGTGGTTAAAGGTACTTGCTTGCAAAGCTGGCTGACTCAGGTTCAACTCCCCAGTACCTATATAAAGCCAGATACACAAAATGGTCCATGCATCTGAAGTTCATTTGCAGCAGCAAGAGGCCCTGGCACACCCATACATTCATATAGTCTCTGTCCTCACAAATTAGCAAAATATTGTTTAACTTTAATTGAGAGAGGGAGGGAAAGAGGCAGAGAGAGAATGGGTGCACCAGGACCTCCAGCCCCTGCAAATGAACTCCAAACATGTACACCACCTTGTGCATCTGGCTTACATGGGTACTGGGGAACTGAACCTGGGTCCTTAGGCTTTGCAGGCAAACACCTTATTTGCTAAGCCATCTCTCCAGCACAAGTAAAATGTTTGTTTGTCTACTTATTTACTTATTTATTTAAGAGAGAAAGAATGGGCACATCAGGGCCTTCAGACACTGCAAACTCCCTGAAAATGAACTCCAGACCCATACGCCACCTTGTGCATCTGGCTTACATGGATACTGGGGAATCAAACCTGCGTCCTTAGGCTTCACAGGCAAATGCCTTAACCACTAAGCCATCTCTCCAACGTAAGTAAAGTATTTTTAAGATATATTTTATTTATGGTCTGGAAGCCGGGTGTGGTGGTGCATGCCTTTAATCCCAGCACTCAGGAGGCAGAGGTAGGAGGATCACCATGAGTTCAAGGCCACCCTGAGACTACACTTGGGAAGCAAAGGGAGGAAGATCGCCATGAGTTTGAGGTCAGCCTGGGCTAGAGTAAGACCCTACCTTGAAAAAAAAAAGAGGGAGAGAGAGAGAAAGAGACCAACACTGTGTCAAAGAACGGTGGTACACAGACAACTCCTCTGACCTCCACAAGTGCACGTATATACACATACATACATTCATTCATCCATTCATACACACACACACAAACTTTTTTTTAATTTTTCTTTATTTGAGATAGAGAGAGAGAGAAATAGGCAGGGGGAGAGAAAGAATGGGCACTCCAGGGCCTCCAGCCACTGCATACAAACTCCAGATGCATGCGCCACCTTATGCATCTGGTTTACATGGGTCCTGGGGAATCAAACCTGGGTCCTTTGGCTTTGTAGGTAAGCGCCTTAACCACTAGGCCATTTCTCCAGCCCCCACACACAAATTTTTATGTCAGTCTTGAAGCTAGGCATGATGGCTCACACCTATCATGAGGTCAGCCTGAGCTAGGGAGTGAGTTCCAAGTCAGCCTGTACTAGAGCAAGACCTTGCTTCAAAAGCAAACCAACAAGAGGCAGCCTTGGATGACAAGTGCCATGTGTTTCTAGAGAAGACTGAACTCAGTGTCTCTATTGTTCCGTGGCTGCCTAACAAATTCCACCAGGGCCTGCACGAGCTGCCTGTGCTTTTCCAGAATCATGTGCATCTCCTAACAGTGTCCATGTCGACTATGCGCAAGAAAAGAAATCAATCTCAGCAGCAGCCTGTACACTTGAGCAACTCCAGCCAAACACTTGGCTGTATATATGAGGACACACCATTAATAAAGACAAGTCCATTTCCAAAGGAAAGGGCCAGAACTGTCATTTTTCAGCAGGGCAAATTTATTTACTCCCACAGGAGATAAACAAACATGGCCACCAGGGAGAGCTTGGGACAAAATGTACAAGCCCTGCAATGATAAACCAAAGCCTGAGAACAAGCCGATGTTCCGTCCTCAGCTCATGCCATGGCGTAAACCTTTTGTAGGAACAAAAAGTAGACATAAAGGATACATTACAAGCTGAGGAAAGACGAGAGGGCAGGCAGTTTCGTACAGTGAGGCAAACTTAAACTCTCAAATTAGTACTTTCACTGCTCAATCAGCCAGAGGGAGATCATTCATTGTTCCATGCCTACATTTTCCTCCCTGTGAGGTCAAGATCAATACACTGTATATATCAATATGCGTATTACTGAACCCGTATAAAACCTAAAGCTGAGCAAAGCGTGGTGGCACACGCCTTTAATCCCAGCACTCGGGAGGCAGAGGTAAGAGAATCATCATGAGTTCGAGGCCACCCTGAGACTACATAGTGAATTCCAGGTCAGCCTGAATTAGAGTGAGACCCTACCTCGAAAAAAAAAAAAAAAAAAAAAAAAACCTAAAGCTGAAGCTGGAGAAATGGTTCAGCAAAGCCAGCTGACAAAAGTTCAATCCCCAGTACCAACATAAAATCAGATGTACAGAGTGGCACATGCATCTGGAGTTTGTTTGCAGTGGCAAGAGGTCCTGGCACACCCATACTAACTCACTCTCTTTGCTCACAAATAAGTTTTAAAAATTACTTTAGAAATTAAAGCCTTCAAACACTAATAAAAAAGAAGTACTGGCTGGGTATGGTGGCTCATGCCTTTAATCCCTCTGGGAGGCAGCGGTAGGAGGATCACAGTGAGTTTAAGGCCACCCTGAGACTACAGAGTAAATTCCAGGTCAGCCTAGGCTACAATGAGACCCTACCTTGAAAAACCAAAATAAATTTTAAAAAAAAAAAAAGTATTTTGGCCAGGCATGGTGGCATATGCCTTTAGTTCCAGCATTCAGGAGGCTAAGCTAGGAGGATCATCTTGACTCCAAGGCCAGCCTGGGGCTACAGAGTGAGTTCCAAGTCAGCCTGGGCTAGAGTAAGACCCTGCTTCAAACAAAAAAAAAGAAAAAAGGCTGGGCATAGTGACGCATGCCTTTAATCCCAGCACTTGAGAGGCAGAGGTAGGAGATTGCTGTGAGTTTGAGGCCAGCCTGAGACTACATAGTAAATTCCAGGGCTAGAGTAAGACTCTATCTCAAAACAAAAAGGGGAAAAAAAAAGTATTTTTGGACTGGGAAGATAGTTCAGATAAAGCCAGATGCACAAAGTGGTATATGCATCTGGAGTTTGTTTGAACAGCAAGAGGCCTTGGTGGACTGTTCTTTTTTCTCTCTCTCTCTCTCCTTGCAAATAAAATTATTTTTTAAATGCTTGCAAAAGAAGTATTTTGATAAGCCAAACAATTCAATATAGTGCATTTATTCAAGTGCCCTTAAACTGTCTATCATCAAAATTTACTGCATTCTCTTACCCACACATTTCTGTGGTTTCCCCATCAGCAATTATTACTAGCTAAAGTTGTTTACTCACGCTTGATCTCTTTTTTGCAGTCGTGAGAATAGGAATGTTTACCTCTATGGTGCATAGTGTGTGGGCACACATGGGTGCAGGTGCGCGTGGAGGCCAGAGGTTGACATCAGATGTCCACCTCCATCATTCCTCCGGTTACTGACTAAGGCAATGTGTGTCACTTGAAGGCAGAATTCACCAATTCAGCTAGTCCGGCAAGACAACTTATCCTGGGGAGCCTCTTTCTCAGACTCCCAAGTGCTGGGGTTGTAGGCAGGCCTCCACACCCACACATGTGGGTGCTGGGGATCTGAACTCTCATCCTCACGCTTGCACAGCAAGTGCTTTTAGCCACAGAGCCAACTCCCCAACCCCAGAATATTTACCTTTCTTACTGCTTTATCCTGTCTGACTCAACACCTATTTCAACTTGCTTTGTTTCACGTTTTGAAGTGGTAAGGGGGTGCTGGGGGTAGAACCCAGGACCTCATGCATGTAAGGCAAGTTTTCAATTACTGAGCTACACTATCAGCACAGTAACTTTTTTTTTTCTTGCATCTTTATGTTGAAAAAGCATACTAAAATCTAATTATTACACATAGAAAGGATAGTGATCCCAAGTGGGTGAAGAAAATCTAATCACAAATCTCCCATGCCTGTCAGCTAATGCTGAAGCTCAAGTTCTGGTCTGAGAGGTCCAGATATCAGTGTTCGTCTCCTTCCTCACACCCACTGCCACAGAATCCAAATCGGTCTTCATAAGCCTTCTCTGGGGCCACCAAGTCCTCACAGTCCCAAGAAGACTCCTCCCTCCATCTCCTCAGCTAGATACCAGCGAACACAGGCACGCCTGTCATCACCACTATCCTCATGGACCTCAGAAAACTTCCTCCATCCCTGCATCCACAGAGCAGGAAAGAAGGCACACTTGGCTGATAGAGCACATACCAGCTTATGAATTTGGTCTGAAAGGTGGTTTGCCTAAGGTGCAGTGCCCCAAGCAGTTATCCTTCCTTGATTGCAATTAGTTGCTCAGAGAGAAAGATGGCTACAGTTACCAAAGCAAATTTCATCTTTAAGTGTTATGACTTTGGGTCCAGGAGTTTAGCACTGAAAGCTCCAGGTAGTTGGACAAGAGATGAGTCATAGAAATTCACAGACCTTTTATCCAGACCTATGTTATTCTCCATATACCTGGACCTCATAAGCTCCAGGCCTTACCTTGCCTTTTTTTTTTTTTTTTTTTTTGAGAGAGAGACACAGAGAGAGACAGAGAGAGAGGAAGACAGATAGAGATGGGCGCGCCAGCAGCCTCTCAGCTGCTGCGAACGAAATCCAGATGTGTGCGCCCCCTTGTGGTCAAGTGCGGCATTGCGCCCTTGAGTCACTTTGCATCTGGCTAAACGTGGGAGCTGGAGATTGGAACCAGCACTCTTAGGCTTAGGAGGCAGGCACCTTAACCGCTAAGCCATCTCTCCAGCCCTCACCTTGCTTTTTTTTCCTCAGCACAGCAACTCTTGTTGAATGAATAAGTACCAAGCTCAAAATAATTTGAGCCGGAGCCGGGCGTAGTGGTGTACACCTTTAGTCCCAGCCCTCAGAAGACAGAGGTAGGAGGATCACTGAGAGTTCAAGGCCACCCTGAGACCACATAGTGAATTTCAGGTCAGCCTAAGCTAGAGTGAGACCCTACCACGGAAAACCAAAAAAAATAATAATAATTTGAGCCAGGCGTGGTGGCCCACACCTTTAATCCCAGCACTTGGAAAGCAGAGGTAGGAGGATCAACATGAGTTCAAGGCAACCCTGAGAATACAGAGTGAATTCCAGGTCAGCCTGGGCTAAAGCGAGACCCTACCTCAAAAAAACAAAAATAAATAAATAAGTAATTTGAAAAAGAACCCAGCCAGAGATCTAACATTATCTAAATTATTTTGCGGGGGGCGGGGGGGGGGGACTTCAAGTTAAGAGTCTGTAGTTCCAGGCTGGCCTCAAACTCATGGTGATTCTCCTACCTCTGCCCTGAATGCTGGGATTAAAGGCAGGTGCCACTCCCAGGCAGACTATCTAATTTCAAGACTTACTATAAAGCTACAATAATCAAGACCACATGGTAATGGCCTAAGGACAGACAGAAAGAACAGTGCAAGAGAGTCTAGAAACAGACCTGCCTGAAAAAGGACAAGTGATTTCCAACAAAGGTGCAAACTCAGGGCCAGGGAGATGGCTCAGAGATTAAAGGCGCTTTCTTCCCAGTAACCACTTAAAGACAACACATCTGTGATCTCAGCACCCTACGACAGTAAGAGGCAGGGCAATGCATACATGCCCAAACACACATGTCCCACGAATATACATTATATATATATATAATTTTCTAAAGAAATAGATAGTCTTTTCAAAAACTAGTGCTGGAGCCAGGCGTGGTGGTACATGCCTTTAATTCTAGCACTTGGGAGGCAGAGGTTGGAGGATCACTGTGAGTTCGAGGCCACCCTGAGAATACAGAGTGAATTCCAGGTCAGCCTGGGATAGAGTGAAACCCTACCTCAAAAAAACAAAAAAAAACAAAACAAAAAAAAAAAAACTAGTGCTGAGCTGGAGAGATGGCTTAGCGTTAAAGCATTTGCCTGTGAAGCTTAAGGACCCCATTTCGAGGCTCGATTCCCCAGTACCCACGTAAGCCAGATGCACAAGGAGGCGCATGCATATGGAGTTCATTTGCAGTGGCCGGAGACCCTGGCATGCCCATTCTCTCTCTCCCTCTATGCCTATTTCTGTATCTCTCAAATAAATGAATAAAAATTAAAAAATAAATTTTTTTAAAAAACTAGTGCTAAGGGCTGGAGAGATGGCTTAATAATTAAGGCGCTTCCCTGCAGAGCCAAGGGACCCAGGTTAGATTCCCCAGGACCAACATTAAGCCAGATGCACAAGGTGGCACACGCATCTGGAGTTTGCAGTGGATGGATGCCCTAGCATGCCCATTTTCTCTCTCTTTCAAATAAATAAATAAAAATAAAATATAAAAAAGGGGGCTGGGAAAAATAAAATATAAAAAGGAGGCTGGAACTGAAAGCTGGAAAAAGCTGCACTGCATGCAGCGTATGGGAGACAGAAGTCATCAGCAGTGAAAACAGTGGACGCTGAATATTCAAGTTTGGCCATACAGGCCCAATGACTGAACGGGTGCAATAGTGGCATGTCTACTCTTGGGGTAACCAACTGCTCCATAATTGGACTGAAGGCCCTCTCTATGGGAGGGAATACATGCCTGGTACTGAAAAACCTAAGCAAAAGTCTATGGCAGGTGAGGTCATGAGCCTTAGGGGTATAAAGCCTGCTCTTGTCTGACTAAATGTATATATTATTCCCACCAAGCTGCCCTGAAAATACTACACTTCATGTTCATATTCACATATTAACACTACTCTCACTTCTGGTTAGAGAAGCTTCTCTTTTCAGATGGCGATGACCACTGGGATGACCCAAAAGGCAACATAGTGCTGAGAAGAAGGGATGGAGGAGTGCCCAGCTCTGAAACACCTCTGTCACACCCTCCAAGGCTCAGGGACCATTGCGGAAGAGGGGGTGGATAGAATGGAAGAGCCAAAGGAAGGGTATGACCTCTTACAATGCAACTGCCCAGACAGAAATTGGCCTCGATATCCATGACCTTGCAGTGCCTAGCAATACCTCCACAAGACCCTCAAAATAGAAGAAAAAGATGATGACATAAAACTAAAAGAGAGACTAATGGAGAGAGGGAGGGGATAAGATGGAGATTGGAGTTCTAAAGTGGAATGGGGGAGGGGAGGGAAATATCAGGTGGTTTTTTTGTATGTAAGTATAAAAGTTGTCAATAAAAAAATAATAATTAAAAAAAATAAATAAAAATAAAAAAGGAGGCTGGGAAAAAATAAAAAAGGGGGGCTGGGGAAATGGCTTAGCAGCTAAGGTGTTTTCCTGCGAAGCCTAAGGACCCCAGTTCAATTCCCCAGGACCCACATAAGCCAGCTGCACAAGGGGCACATGTGTCTGGAGTTCATTTAGAGTGGCTAGAGACCCCGGCATGTCCCTTCTCTCTGCCTCTTCCTCTCTCTTTCTCTCAAATAATGAAATATTTTATATATATATATATATTTTTTTTTTTTTTTTTTTTTTTTGTCCGAGGTAGGGTTTCACTCTAGTCCAGGCTGACCTGGAATTCACTCTGTATTCTCAGGGTGGCCTTGAACTCACTGAGATCTTCCTACCTCTGCCTCCCAAGTGCTGGGATTAAAGGCATGCGCCACCACACCCGGCTATATATTTTTTAAACTAGTGCTAGCTGGGCGTGGTGGCGCACGCCTTTGATCCCAGTACTTGGGAGAGTGAATTCGAGGTCAGCCTGGGCTAGAACAAGACCCAACCTTAAAAAAAAAAAAAATACAGCCTAGTGCTTGTGCTGGTTTGATTCAGGTGTCCCCCATAAACTTATGAGTGTTCTGAGTGCTAGGATCCTAGGTCATGGAGATTTGGGAATTAACACCTCCTGGAGGTAGTGTATTGTTGGGAGTGGGCTTATTGGTATTATAGTTAGTGTCCCTTGCCAGTGTTTGGCACACTCTCCTGTTTCTCTTGTCCACCTGATGTTGGTCAGCGGGTGATGTCCACCCTCTGCTCATGCCATCATTTCCCCCTGCCATCATAGAGTTTCCCCCAAGTTTATAAGCCAAAATAAACCCTTTCCTCCCTCAAGCTGCTCTTGCTCAGATGATTTCTGTCAGGAATGCGAACCTGGCTGCAACAGTGCTGAAGCTGGACATGGTGGCACATGCCTTTAATCCCAGCACTCAGGAGGCAGAGGTAGGAGGATCACATCTCATGCCAAATACAAAGAACTCAAACTGAGTCATAAATCTAAGCTACTATGCAAGGTGGTGCATGCTTTTAATCCGAACACTCAGGAGGCAGAGGTAGGAGGATCACCGGGAGTTTGAGGCCACCCTGAGAATACATAGTGAATTCCAGGTTAGCCTGAGCTAGAGTGAGACCCTTCCTAGAAAAAGAGACTACATATTGAATTACAGGTCAGACTGGGCTAGAGCAAGTGCCTACGTAGGGGAGAAAAAACAAAAAAACAAAAAGAAACATCAGGGCTGGAGAGATGGCTCAGCAACTAAGACACTCGCCTGCAATGCCTAATGAACTGGGTACAAAAATTAAAAAAAAAAAAAAGGCGACATCACAGAAAATATATAGATGCCAAAAAAGCCCATGAAATGATCATCACCACCATTATTAGTAATTAGGGATAACTGACATTAGAACCGCTGAGATACCATGACCTCCACAAAAATAGCTAAATTAAAAGCACTTGGGCCAGGAGTGGTAGTGCGCACCTTTGATCCCAGGCACTAGGGAGGCAGAGGTAGAAGGATCACTGTGACTTTGAGGCCACCCAGAGAATACACATAGTGAATTCCACGTCAGCCTGGACTAGAGTGAAACTCTACCTCAAAAAGAAACCAAAAAAGGGAGCCGGGTATGGTAGCACACGCCTTTAATCCCAGCACTCGGGAGGCAGAGGTAGGAGGATCGCCATGAGTTCAAGGCCACCCTGTGACTACATAGTGAATTCCAGGTCACCCTGGGCTAGAGTGAAACCTGACCTCAAAAAAAATGAGAAAGGAAAGGAAAGGAAAGGAAAGGAAAGGAAAGGAAAGGAAAGGAAAGGAAAAGAAAAGAAAAGAAAAGAAAAGAAAAGAAAAGAAAAGAAAAGAAAAGAAAAGAAAAGAAAAGAAAAGAAAAGAAAAGAAAAGAAAAGAAAAGAAAAGAAACAAAACAGGTTGGCAACTCCTATCCAGTTTAAGCCTTCATCGACTATATGATCCACCCATTCAACCTGTGGATAGTTACTGAAGAGGAATGTGTCCATGCAAATACAAGCATTCATAGTTCCTATCCTGTGTGACTGACCAACTCTGGAGAACAACCAAAGGTCCATCAACAGGTAGCTGAATAAACAATCTACTACATTACACAATGGAGCACTGAATAACTAAGCACTAAGATACAGTCAACTATCTGACATGCGACAACACAATATTTGCATTAAGTTTAAGAAGCCAGACAAAAAATATACATACTAAGTCAGTTCAATCTGAACCAGAGTGAGATCCTGCTCAAAAAAAGCAAACAGGGGCTGGAGAGATGGCTCAGTAGTTCAGGTGCTTGCCTGCAAAAGCCAACCACCCAAGTTTGATTCCCCAGTAGCCAAGTCAAGTCAGATGCACAAAGTGGCACATGCATCTGGAGTTTGCTTATGGGGAATCGAACCAAGGTCCTTTGGCTTTGCAGGCAAGTGCCTTAACCGCTAAGCCATCTCTCCAGCCCCAAAAAATATTAAAAAAAAAAAAAAAAGTTGGGCTGGAGAGATGGCTTAGTGGTTAAGTGCTTGCCTGTGAAGCATAAGGACTCCAGTTCAAGGCTCAATTTCCCAAGATCCACATAAGCCATTTGCACAAGGTGGTACATGCATCTGGAGTTCGTTTGCAATGGCTGGAGGCCCTGGTGTGCCCATTCTCTCTCTCTCTCTCTCTCTCTCTCTCTCAAATAAATAAAAATAAAACAAACAAAAAAGTTTACATATTGTCTAAATTCCATTTATACAAGATTCTAGGAAATGCAAACCAGTATTTGGTAATAGAAAGCAGAACAGTGATTGCCTAAGAACAAGAGAGGGATGAAAAAGAGTCTGAGGAAACCTCACAGGGAGTGAGAGACATGTTCCTTATCTTGACTGCAGTGATGGTTTCTCAAGCAATACATAAGGCAAAGTTTATCAAATTGTGCACTGAATTACATGCAATTTTTCACATGACATTTATATCTCAATAAAGCTGATTTTTAAATAATCAAACAAGGCTGAGGATGTACCTAGATGAACAAGAGTGCTTGTCTAGTATACACAAGGCCCTGGTTTCAAAATTCAAAACTAAATGAGGCCGGGCATGGTGGCGCACACCTTTAATCCCAGCACTTGGGAGGCAGAGGTAGGAGGATTGCCATGAGTTCAAGGCCACCCTGAGACTACATAGTGAATTCCAGGTCAGCCTGAGCTAGAGTGAGACCCTACCTCCGAAAAACTTTAAAAAAAAAAAAAAAAAAACTAAATGAGGTATGTTAGTGCATGCCTTTAATCCCAGCACTCAGGAGGCAGAGGTAGGAAGATTGCCCTGAGTCTGAGGCCACCCTGAGACTACATAGTGAATTCCAGGTCAGCCTGGGCTAGAGCCAAGCCCTACCTTGAAAAACAAAAAAATTTAAACTAGGGTTGGAGAAACGGCTCAATGGTTAAGGTGCTTGCCTGCAAAGCCTAACAACCGAGTTCGATTCCCAGTACCCATATAAAGCCAGATGCACAAAGTAGTGTTTGCATCTGAAGTTTGTTTGTAGTGGCTAGAGGCATTGGTGCACCCATTCTTTCCCTCCCTCTCTCTCCTCTTGCAAATGAATACCATGTTCCTTATCTTGACTGCAGTGATGGTTTCTCAAGCAATACATAAGGCAAAGTTTATCAAATTGTGCACTGAATTACATGCAATTTTTCACATGACATTTATATCTCAATAAAGCTGATTTTTAAATAATCAAACAAGGCTGAGGATGTACCTAGATGAACAAGAGTGCTTGTCTAGTATACACAAGGCCCTGGTTTCAAAATTCAAAACTAAATGAGGCCGGGCGTGGTGGCACACACCTTTAATCCCAGCACTTGGGAGGCAGAGGTAGGAGGATTGCCATGAGTTCAAGGCCACCCTGAGACTACATAGTGAATTCCAGGTCAGCCTGAGCTAGAGTGAGACCCTACCTCGAAAAACTTTAAAAAAAAAAAAAAAAAAAAAAAAACTAAATGAGGTATGTTAGTGCATGCCTTTAATCCCAGCACTCAGGAGGCAGAGGTAGGAAGATTGCCCTGAGTCTGAGGCCACCCTGAGACTACATAGTGAATTCCAGGTCAGCCTGGGCTAGAGCGAAGCCCTACCTTGAAAAAACAAAAAAAATTTAAACTAGGGTTGGAGAAACGGCTCAATGGTTAAGGTGCTTGCCTGCAAAGCCTAACAACCGGAGTTCGATTCCCCAGTACCCATATAAAGCCAGATGCACAAAGTAGTGTTTGCATCTGAAGTTTGTTTGTAGTGGCTAGAGGCATTGGTGCACCCATTCTTTCCCTCCCTCTCTCTCCTCTTGCAAATGAATACATATATATATTTTTTTGTTGTTGTTGTTTTGTTTTGTTTTGTTTTGTTTTGTTTTGTTTTTCGAGGTAGGGTTTCACTCTGGTCCAGGCTGACCTGGAATTAACTATGTTGTCTCAGAGTGGCCTCAAACTCACGGCGATCCTCCTACCTCTGCCTCCCAAGTGCTGGGATTAAAGGAGTGCACCACCACACCCGGCTATAAATATATTAAAAAAAAAAAAAAAAGATTCATTAAAACTCAAAACTAGGGAGTGGAGAGATGACTTAGCGGTGAAGGCGTTTGCCTGCGAAGCCAAAGCATCCCAGTTCGATTCTCCAGGACCCATGTAAGCCAGCTGCACAAGGGGGTGCATGCATCTGGAGTTCGTTTGCAGTGGCTGGAGGCCCTGGTGCACCCATTCATTCTCTCTCTCCCTCTTTCTCTCTCTCAAATAAATAAATAAATAAAATATTTTTTTAAAAAATCTCAAGCCGGCCATGGTGGTGCCTTTAATTCCAGCACTCAGGAGACAGAGGTAGGAGGATCGCCCCTAAATTCAAGGCCACCCTGAGACTACATAATGAATTCCAGGTCAGCATGGGCCAGCAGGAAACCCTACCTCAAAATAAAAAGGGGGGGGTGTCAGGCGAGGTGGTGCACGCACTGGGGAGGCAGAGGTAGGAGGATTGCCATGAGTTCAAGGACACTCTGCAATTACATAGTGAATTCCAGATCAGCCTGAAAATTTTTTCTTTTTCAAGGTAGGATCTCGATCTAGCCCAGGCTGACCTGGAATTCATTATGTAATCTCAGGCCAGCCTAGAACTCACAATGATACCCTACTTCTGTCTCCTGAGTGTTAGGATTAAAGGTGTGCTCCTCTACACCCAGCAAGAATTTTTTGCAAAGAAATAGTCATAATAAAACAAGCTAGAATCAGGCATGGTGGCACATGCCTTTAATCCCAGAACTTGGGATGCAGAGGTAGGAGAATCACCATGAGTTTGAGTCCAGCCTGGGACCAGAGTGAGTTCCAGGTCAGCCTGGACTAGAGCAAGACCCTACACCTCAAAACTAAGAGAAAAAAAGGCTAAACTTGGAAGATCATAAGTTCAATGCCAGCCTGGACTACATAGTAAGATTCCATCTCAACCAATTAATCAATCTTACAACCTAGAAATACTAAAAGAAGAAAGAAAGAAAGAAAGAAAGAAAGAAAGAAAGAAAGAAGCCAAATATGCATGTCATATTCCCTAATATGAATTTCTAGGAGGTACACAGTTTTCTATAACAGGTACATAAGGAATATCGAGGCTGGAAGGGAAAAAGAATTATTCCATTTCAAACTGTCATCTTACTACTAGCTGCCTGGACTATGCCCACACCTCCCTGCTTCTAAACTAACAAGATGTACAATGTAGGGTTTAGTACCACTCAGCCCCTCTCCCCACTGCCAACCCTCAAGTCTTTCTGTCTCCTGAGTAGTAGATCCTTGCTTGTCTGGAAGAGCAGACACAAGGAACAAAAGTCTCAATGACTATTTGACAGATTAAAGAATAGACAACTGTTTTACTTAAAAGCTCTCTAAAGAGTTAGAACATTTGAGGCTACACACTATTCAGTTGAAATGCAATTATATACATTACATACATACATACATACACACACACACACACACACACACACACACACTCAGATCTGCAAACACTGTCCAAATCACTCATGTTCTAAGAATTTCCTCTTTTTTTCAAACTCTCCTTTTTTTTTTTAGACCATGAATGAATAACATTCAGGTGTATTTTGAGAAGATGTTCCTAATAATCTGAAAAGTCTCTCAGTCGAGTACATCCAACAGCTTGAAAACCATTTTTCAAATGTCTAAGTAAGTAGCCATAAAGCCCAACAGTCATGGAAAAGAATAGACAATGGGGCTTATGTGTGAGCGATATAGAGTGATAATATAAAAATAGCAGTATCATTATTTTAAAACCAGAGGTCACACTAGTGTTTAGCAACAAAATTAAGGCTCACAAATAATTAGCAATAGTTATAAAATAACAATGGTAATTAACTTTGGGGGATTCTGGCTCCACCACTTATTAGCTGAGTGACTTTGATTGCTTCATTTTGAAACTCGGTTTACTCATCTTCAGAGCGAAGTAATGCCACCGGCCTCATAGGATCGTGGTGAGGATTTAAACGTGTCTCGTTGGTTTCTAGTTATAGCAAACTGCAGGTTAGCTAAGACTGGTATTGTTCCTCCTGAACTTTGAAAGGATCTCGTTAACTCACTATCCTAATCTTTAGTTTGAAATCCTGAGCCTCAGTTTCCACATCCGTGAAACGGGAACCACGAGTTACCTGACTTTTAAGGTCGGGGAAGGATTAAAAACCACTATAAGCTCCCTTCCCCGCCACCTCCCAAAGCGAAGATCACAGAGGAAGGAAATACTTCTGGTGGCTGCAGACACCGTCAGTTTTTCCATTTCTGGCACATAAGAGGTGAAGGAGAAGGAGATGCAGAGGGGCGCTTAAAAAGGTCCGGGGGTCTTGAGTGAAGTCCCCCGAGTGTAGACGGAGGGTGACCCACAGGCTTCCCTCCCGCGTTCCCGGCCGGCCGAGGAGCCTCCCCGAGCGCGCGGGGTTATTTCGGAATCACCATGAGGCAATTCTCATGAGGCAATGGGTCAGGAATGCGGCGCCGAGCCGGGCCGCCGGCGTCCGCGGCTGCCCCGGAGGCTCTACCTGCCCCCAGTCCCCACGGGTATCCCGGGGCTGCGGGAGCCGGAACTCCGGGAGGCAGGAAATGAATGGGGACCCGAGGGGTGGGGGCGCGGAGGGCCGAGACCACCCCCTCCCCGGACCCCGGGAGGGAGAGTGAACGTGGGGAACCTGCGTGACCTCCTCCTGTACCCCACGTCCCAAGCCCGACCAGGACGGCCCCCTCCGAGCGGGCCCGAGCGAGACGGACTAGGTGAGGACCGAGACGAGGCCCCGCGGCCGGGCCGGGCCGGGCCGGCCCCTCCGGACTCCGCTCACCTCCGCGATGTCATGTTCCTCCCGCCCTCCGCGGACCTCCGCGACGGACCCGCTCTTTGCTCACGCTCCGCTGCGCCGCGTCACATCGGGCTGGCCCCGAGGGAGGCCCGCTCGGGACCGGACGGGGGGCAGAGCCAGCCGGCCGCGCGCAGACCCCCCTCCAGGCCTGGGGATCCCGGACACTGTGCAGCCGCCCCTCGGCCAGGCTCGCTCCGCCTCCTCTCCCGCCCCCCGGCGCCGGCGTGACGTCACGGCGCGCGACGCCCGCCGCCTCTTCCTGCTTCCGGGCCGCCTGGGTTCCCTGAGCCTAGGGTCTTCCTCCTTTAAATCTGGGCTGCTTTCATTCTTTTTTTTTTTTTTTTCAAAGAAATCTTTTTATTTATTTATTTTGAGAGACAGAGATAGAATGGGCATACCAGGGCCTTCAGCTGTTGCAAATGAAGTCCAGATGTACGCACTCCCTTGTGTGTGCATGTGTGACATTGCGCGCTTGTGTGTGTCTCGCTTACATGAAACCTGAAGTTTTGAACATTAGTTCTTAAGCTTCTCAGGCAAGCCCCTTACCTGATAAGTCATCTTTCCATCCCTCAATTTTTTTAATAATTTTTTTATTGACAACTTCTTTACTTACATACAAAAAGTGCATGGTTTTTCCCTCCCTCCCCCCATTCCGCTTTAGAACTCCAATCTCCATCATATCCCCTCCCTGCTTTCATTCTATACATGGACACTTACCAACTGGCACTTTGGGAAAGTTCATTTCTCAGGGCCTCAGTTTCCCCCATTCCTGTAAAATGAAGATAGTAATTGCCTTTTCTTTATAGAGTTATGGTAAATATTAATTACGGGGCTGGAGAGATGGCTTAGTGGTTAAAACACTTGCCTGCAAAGCCAAAGGATCCCATTTCGACTCTCCAGGACCACATAAGCCAGATGCACAAGGGGGTTGCATGCATCTGGAGTTGGTTTGCAGTGACTGGAGGCCCTGGGGCGCCCATTCTCTCCTCTCTCAGCCTCTTTCTCTCAAATAAGTAAATAAAATATATTTTTTTACAAGATTACTTATGCAAAATGCTCAGAACTGGGCTTATCTGAACAGTGCTTTACAGTTGTTAAACCAGAGATGGTGTTGCACGCCTGTATTCCCAGCACTCCAGGAGGCGGAGACAGGAGGGTTTCTACAAGTTTAAGGCTACCCTGGGCTACCTAGAGCTCTACCCAGAAACAACAGAGTGAGAGAATGGCTAGTCATTAATATAACTAGACATTTGTAGAGTGTTTTTCTAGTTGTTAAGCACTGTTTTATTAGACTTAGATATAACAGTAAACAAAAAAGAAAAAAAAAGCCAGGCATGGTGGCACACTCCTTTAATCCCAGCACTCAGGAGACAAAGGTAGGAGGATCGCCATTGGTTCCAGGCTAATCTGAGACTATGTAGTGAATTCCAAGTCAGCCTGAGCTACAGTGAGACCCTACCTCGGAAAACTTTTTAAAAAATTAAAATTAAAAAAAAATAAAAAAATAATGGTGATAGGGCTGGAGAGATGGCTTAGCAGTTAAATGTTTGCCTGTGAAGCCTAAGAACCCTGGTTTGAGGCTTGATTCCCCAGTACCCACATAAGCCAAATAGATGCACAAGGTGGCGCATGTATCTCTAGTTCGTTTGCAGTGGCGGGAGGCCCTAGTGTGCCCATTCTCTCTCGCACTCTCTATCTGTCGCTCTCAAATAAATAAATAACAAATAATGATAATAATAACGGTAATAGGCTGCAGAGATGGCTTAGTGGTTAAGGCCATCTCTCCAGCCAAAGGACCCAGGTTCAACTCCCCAGGACCCCATATAAAGCCGGCTGCACCAGGTAGTGTATGCATCTGGAGTGTATTTGCAACGGTTGGAGGCCCTGGTGTGTCCATTCTCTCACTCTCTCTCATAAATAAATAAAAATAAAATATTTTTAAAATATATTAAAAATATTTTAAAATATTTTTTAAAAAATAATGATGATGCCAGGCATGGTGGCACATGCCTTCAAACACTCAGGAGGCAGAGGTAGGAGGATTGCCATGAGTTCAAGGCCACCCTGAGACTAACATAGTGAATTCCAGGTCAGCCTGAACTAGAGTAAGACCCTACCTCAAAAAAACAAAAACAAGGGCTGGAAAGATGGCTTAGCAGTTAAGGCGTTTGCCTATGAAGCCTAAGGACCCTGGTTCAATTCTCCAGGACCCACATAGGCCGGATGCACATACATGGTGGCACATGCGTGTCTGGAGTTTGTTTGCAGTGACTAGAGGCCCTGATGCACCCATTCTCTCTCCCTTTCTTTCTCTCTCTCTCTCTCTCTATCTCTCTCTCTCTCTCTGTGTCTCTAGTAAATTAATTAATTAGATCTTTTTAAAAACAGAGCTGGGGAGATGGCTTAGCGGTTAAGGTGTTTGCATGTGAAGCCAAAGGACCCAGGTTCAATTCCCCACAACCCACGTAAGCCAGATGCACAAGGGGCACATGCATCTGGAGTTCATTTGCAGTGGCTACAAGTCCTGGTGTGCCTATTCTCTCTCTGTCTGTCTCTCTTCTATCTCTCTCTGCGTGAAAATAAATAAATAAAATTTTTTTAAATGGTGACAAGGGCTGGAGAGATGACTTAGTGGTTAAAGTGCTTGCTTACAGTGTCTAGAGGCCCTGGCACACCCATTCTCTATCTGCCTCTCTCTCAAATAAATTTTTAAAAAATTTTAATGGCCAGGCATAAGTAAGCACTTCTCTTAATGTTCATACCCACATATTAATACTTTCACTTTTGATTAGAGAAGCTTCTCTTTTCAGATGGCAGTGACCTTGGGATGACTCAGAAGGCAACATGGTGCTGAGAAGTGACAGAGGAGTGCTCAGCACTGAAACATCTCTATCATATCTTCCCAGGCTCAGGGTCCATTGCAGAAGAGGTGGCGGAAAGAATGTAAGAACCAGGGCTGTAGAGATGACTTAGCGGTTAAGGCCAAAGGATCCCAGTTCAACTGTCCAGGACCCACGTAAGTTAGATGCACAAGGGGGCTCATACATCTGGAGTTCATTTGCAGTGGCTAGAGGCCCTGGTGCACCCATTCTCTCTCTCTCTCTCTGCCTCTTTCTCTCTCTCTCAAATAAATAAATAAATATTTAAAAAAAAAAAAAAAAAGAATGTGTAAGAGCCAAAGGAAGGGTAGAACTCCTTACAACGTGCTCCTCCAGACACAAAATGGCCTGGATATCCGTGATCTCACAGTGCCTGACACTACCTACACAAGACATCACAAGAGGAGGAAAAGATCATGACATCAAACTGAAAAGAAAGACTGATTGAGAGGGGGAGGGGATATGATGGAGAGTGGAGTTTGAAAGGGGAAAGTGGAGGTGGGAGGGAATTACCATGGGTTATTGTCTACAATTATGGAAGTTCTCAATAAAAAATAAAAACTAGCAGGGCGTGGTGGCACACGCTTTTCATCCCAGCACTCAGGAGGCAGAGGTGGGAGGATTGCTGTGAGTTCAAGGCCACCCTGAGACTACAGAGTGAATTCCAGGTCAGCCTGAGCTAGAGTGAGACCCTGCCTCAAAAAACCAAAAAAATAAAAAATAAAAATAAAAATTAGCTGGGCATGGTGGCACACTCCTTTAATCCTAGCATTTGGGAGGCAGAGGTAGGAGGATCGTGGTGAGTTCAAGGACACCCTCAGAGTACATAGTGAATTCCAGGTCAGCCTGAGCTAGAGCGAGACCCTACCTGGGAAAACTAAAAATAAATAACTAAATAAACAAACAAATAAATAAAAATTAAAGCTGAGCATGGTGGCGCACGCACTTAATCCCAGCACTCAGGAGGCAGACATAGAGGATCACCTTGAGTTCGAGGCCAGCTTGAGACTACATAATGAAATCCAGGTCAACCTGGGCTAGAGCAAGACCCTACCTCAAAAAAATTAATTAATTAATTAAGTTAAAATAAATAAAAAATAGCCAGGCATGGTGATGCATGCCTTTAATCCCAGCACTCAGGAGGCAGAGGTAGGAGAATCGCTGTGAGTTCAAGGCCACCCTGAGACTACATAATGAATTCCAGGTCAACCTGGGCCAGAGCAAGACCCTACCTTGAAAAAACAAAATAAGTTAAGGCACTTGCCTGTGAAGCCTAAGGACCCAAGTTTGACTCCCCAGAACCCACATAAACCAGATGCCTTGACCTTTACTCTGAAGTGGAACCATCTTCAAAGCCTTGTACATCTGAAAAGTAAATGCCAAATATGATTTAGCTACAACTTAAACAGCTGTTTGGAGGGTAATGGTCTGTACGTGTCCCTTGACTGCTTTGTGAAAAGAAAAGAGAGGCCTGCCAGGCATAGCAGTGCACACCTTTAATCAAGCATTAGGGAGACAGAGAGAGGTAGGAGGATCGCCATGAGTTCAAGGCCACCCTGAGACTATATAGTGAATTTCAGGTCAGTCTGGGCTAGAGTAAAACACTAACTCAAAAAAGAGAGAGAGAGAAGGAAAGAGATAGAGGGGCCCTTCCTTTCCTGTGCTCTTGATGCTGCTTGTTCATGCTTCTCTCAGCACCTCACACACTTCAGCACCACTGGTGACCAAGCCTTCTGTTTCTTCCCTTAGATCAAGAGCTCTTTTTAAGACAGTCATTGTTTTCTTCAGCTGTATATGCCCAGAGCCTAGCACAATGACCAGCTAGAACAAACTCAAAATATATTCAATTAGCCGGGCGTGGTGGTGCACGCCTTGAATCCCAGCACTCGGGAGGCAGAGGTAGGAGGATTGCCAAGAGTTCGAGCCCACCCTGAGACTACATAGTGAATTCCAGGTCAGCCTGGACCAGAGTGAGACCCTACCTCGAAAAAACAAATATATATATATATATATATATATATATATATATATATATATATATATATATATGTATGTTTTTTTTTTTCAATTAAAAGCTGGGTGTGGTGGCACACATCTTTAATCCAGGCACTCAGGAGGCAGAGGTAGGAAGATTGCCATTACTTCAAGGACAGCCTTGAATTCTAGATCAGCCTGGACTAAAGACATCACCTCAGGGAAAAAAAAAAAAAGTAGGGCTGGAGGGATGGCTTAGCAGTTAGTTGAGGTGTTTGCCTGCAAAGCCAAAGGACCCTGGTTCAATTCCCCAGGACCCACATTAACCAGATGCACAAGGGGGCACACACATCTGGAGTTCGTTTGCAGTGGCTAGAGGCCCTGGCACACCCATTTTCTCTCTCTTTCTCTCTCTGCCTCTTTCTCTGTCAAATAAATAAATAAAAATAAATTATTAGGCTGGAGAGATGGCTTAGCGGTTAAGGCATTTGCCTGCAAAGCCAAAGGACCCCAGTCTGACTCTCCAAGACCCACATAAGCCAGATGCACAAGGGGGCACATGCATCTGGAACTCATTTGCAGTGGCTGGGGGCCATGGCATGTCCATTCTCTCTCTCTCTCTCTTCCTCTGCCTCGTTCTCTCTTCAAATAAATAAATAAAATATTTTTTAACAAGCTGGGTGTGGTGGCGCACACCTTTAATCCCAGCACTTGGGAGGCAAAGGCAGGAGGATCATCGTGAGGCCACCCTGAGACTACATAGTGAATTCCAGGTCAGCCTGGACTAGAGTGAAACCCTACCTTGAAAAACCAAAAAATATATATATTTTTAAAATATTTTTTAAAAACTTAAAACACTTCCAGTTTTCTCACACAACCTTAATCCCAGCACAAATGTAAAGAGTTAGGAGGATTTCTTTTTTAGAGTTTAATTTTATTTACCCTGAGACTAAATAGTTAATTCCAGGTCAGCCTGGACCAGAGTGAGACCCTACCTTGCTAAAACCAAAAAAAAAAAAAAAAAAAAACTTAAAACACTTCCAGTTTTCTCACACAACCTTACATCCACTTTGTCAAATGTAAAACACATATAAGGATTTCTTTTTTTAATTTTAATTTTATTTATTTGAGAGGGAAAGAGAGAGAATGAGAACACCAAGGCCTCTAGACACTACAAACTCCAGATACATGTGCCACCATGTGCATCTGGCTTACATGGGATCTGGAGAATTGAACCTGGGTTTTTAGGCTTCGGGGGCAAGTCCCTTAACCACTAAGCCAGCTCTCAGCCCAGGATTTTTTTTTTTTTTAAGCAGGGTTTTAATCTACCCCAGACTCACCTGGAACTCACTCTGTAGTTTCAGGCTGACCTCAAACTCATAGTGATCCTTCTACTTCTGCCTCTGAGTGCTGGGATTAAAGGCATATATCACTACGACCAACCTTTCTAGATTTTTTTTTTTTAGGTAGGGTCTCACTCAGGCTAACCTGGAATTCACTATGTCATCTCAGGATGGCCTCGAACTCACAGTAATCCTCCTACCTCTGCCTCCCGAGTACTGGGATTAAAGGCATGTGCCACTATGCCCGGCTTAAGTTTTTAAAATATTTTTATTTATTTGAGAGAAGAGGCAGATACAGAGAATGGGTGCACCAGGGCCTCTAGTCACTGAAAACAAACTCCAGATGCACGCACCATGTTGGGCATCCAGCTTTATTTGGGTGTTAGGGAATCAAACCTGGTTCCTTCCTTTGGCTTTGTCAGAAAACACCTTAACCACTAAGCCATCTCTCCAACCCAGGAAGTCTTTTTCTTCTTGTCATTTTTATTTTATTTTTATTTATTTACTTATTAGAGACAGAAAGGGAGAAAGAGAGAGAGAGAGAATGGGCAAAGCAGGGTCTCCAGCCACTGCAAACGAACTCCAGATGCATGTGCCACCATGTGCATCTGGCTTATGTGGGTCCTGAAGAATCAAGCCTCAAACCAGGGTCCTTAGGCTTTACAGGCAAGCGCTTAACTGCTAAGCCATCTCTCCAGCCCATCTCTTTTTAAAAATTTTATTTATTTTATTTTTTATTTTTGTTTTGGTTTTCTGAGGTAGGGTCTCACCCTAGCCCAGGCTGACCTGGAATTCACTATGTAGTCTCAGGGTGGCCTTGAACTCACAGCAATCCTCCTACCTCTGCCTCCCTAGTGCTGGGGTGCCACCACCCGGCCATTTTTTTTTTTTTTTTTTTTTTTTTTTTGAGGTAGGGTCTCACTCTAGCTCAGGCTGACCTGGAATTCACTATGTAGTCTTAGGGTGGCCTTGAACTCAGGGTGATCCTCCTACTTCTGCCTCCCAAGTACTGGGATTAAAGGCATGTGCCACCACCCCTGGACTTTTTTTTTAAGTGTTTTATTTTTATTTATTTGAGAGAGAAAGAGGCAGAGAGGAAGAAGGGGGGAGAGAGAGAAATGGGTATGCCTAGGCATCCAGCCACTGCAAACAAACTCCAGAAGCATGCACCACCTTGTGCATCTGGCTTATGTGGGTCCTGGGGAATTGGACCTGGGCTGTTTGGCTTGTAGGCAAGCACCTTAACCACTAAGCCATCTCTCCAGCCTCTTTCTAGTTTTTGTTTATCATTTATTTGAGAAAAAAAGAGAGAGAGCTGGGCATAGTGGCATACACCTTTAATCCCAGTACTTAGGAGGCAGAGGTAGGAGGATCAAGTCAGCCTGAGCTAGTGCAAGACCCTACCTTGAAAAACCAAAAAAAAAGCATATGCATCACGACTTCATTGGCAGCAATAAAATGCTCTAGCACACCCACAATCTCAATCTCTCTCTCTCTCTCTCTTTGGTTTTTCAAGGCCTGCAGGGTCTTGCTCTAGCCCAGGCTGACCTATAGTCTCAGGGTGGCCTTGAACTCACAGCAATCCTCCTACTTCTGCCTCCCAAGTGCTGAGATTAAAGGTGTGCACCACCATGCCCGACTCCTAGTTTTTTTTAATATATAAAATATTTTATTTAGGGCTGGAGAGATGGCTTAGCAGTTAAGGTGTTTGCCTGTGAAGCCTAAGGACCCCGGTTCAATTCTCCAGGTCCCACATAAGCCAGATGCACATGGTGGTGCATGCATCTGGAGTTCGTTTGCAGTGGCTGGAGGCCCTGGTGTGCCCATTCTCTCTCTCTCTCTCTCTCTCTCTCTCTCTCTCTGCCCCCATCTCAAATAAATAAATAAAAACAAAATCTTTTTTTAAAATATTTTTTATTTATTTGAGAGAGGTGTACAACAGACATAGAAAGAAGCTGATAGAGAGTGGGTATAGGTATTCCAGGGCCTCCTGCCACTGCAAACAAAAGCCAGAAGCATGCACCACATTTGTGCATCTGTTTTTACGTGGGTTCAATGGAAGTAGGGTTTCTTTTTTTTTTTTTTTTTTTGGTTTTTTCGAGGTAGGGTCTCACTCTGGCTGACCTGGAGATTCTCAGGGTGGCCTGGCCCTCCTACCAGGAGGGTGCTGGGATTAAAGGCGTGAGCTACCACGCACTCTCAGGGTTTTTATCGCTTGGGATTGCTGTTAAGATCTCAGTTGGCCTCCTATCAGGAGGGTGCTGGGATTACAAAGTGCTTTATTCTCTCAGCCATTTACTTGGGATTGAATTTAAATGTTTTGTTTGTTTTCCACTGTCTTTAGTTTTGTTTTGTTTTGTTTTGTTTTGTTTTGTTTTTCAAGGTAGGGTCTCACTCTAGCTCAGGCTGACCTGGAATTTACTATGTAATCTCAGAGTGGCCTCAAACTCATAGTGATCCTCCTACCTCTGCCTACCAAGTGCTGGGATTAAAGGTGTGCGCCATCATGCTGGCTAGAACTTTTTTGTTTAAGATTTTTTTAAATTTATTTAGTATGTATGTGTGTGTGAATAGGTGCACATGTGTTATTTATAAACTGCTTTGCATCTGGTGTTATGTGGGTGCTGCGGAATCAAACCCAGACCAACATGCTTTGAAGGCAAGCACCTTTAAGTGCTAAGCTATCTCTCCAACCCCTACTAATAACTATGCATGTATGTATGTATGTATGTATGTATGTATGTATGTATGTATGTATGTATGTATGTATTTTCAAGGTAGGGTCTCGCTCTAGCTCAAGCTGACCTGGAACTCACTCTGTAGACCCAGGTTGGCCTCAAACTCATAGTGATTCTCCTAACTCTGCCTCTGGAGTACTGGGATTAAGCGCCACCACACCCAGTTTATTTTATTTTAAATTTTATTTAATTATTTGCAATGAGAGAGAGAGAGAAAGAGGGAGACAGAGAGAGAGAATGGGCACACCAGGGCCTCCAGCCACTGGAAATGAGCTCCAGATATATATGCCACTTTGTGCATCTGGCTTTACATGGGTACTGAAGAATTGAACCCTGCCAGGCGTGGTGGTGCACACCTTTAATCCCAGCATTCAGGAGGCAGAGAGAGGTAGGATCCCCATGAGTTTGAGGCCACTCTGAGACTATATTTAATCCAGGTCAGCCTGAGCTAGAGTGAGACCCTGCCTCGAAAAACAAAAACAAAAAAAAAAATTGAACCCAGATAGTCAGTCTTTGCAAGTAACCGCCTTTAACAGCTGAACCATCTCTCCAGGCCCCAAAGAGTTATTAAAAAAAATTTTTTTTGTTTATTTATTTGAGAGTGACAGACAGAGAGTAAAAAAGGCAGATAGATAGAGAGAGAATAGGTGCACTAGAGCCTCCAGCCACTGCAAACAAACTCCAGATGCATGCACCACCTTGTGCATCTGGTTTATGTGGGTCCTGGGGAATCGAGCCTTGAACCAGGGTCCTTAGACTTCACAGGCAAGTGCTTAACTGCTAAGCCACCTCTCCAGGCCCCAAAAGTTTTTTTTTTTGTTTGTTTTTTTTTTTTTTCGAGGTAGGGTCTCACTCTGGCCCAGGCTGACCTGGAATTAACTATGCAGTCTCAGGGTGGCCTCGAACTCACAGCAATCCTCCTACCTCTGCCTCCCGAGTGCTGGGATTAAAGGCGTGCACCACCATGCCCAGCTAAACTGAGGTGTTTGTTTGGTTGGTTTTTTTAGGTAAGGTCTCGCTGTAGCCCAAGTTGGCCTGAAATTCACTCAGGCTGGCCTTGTCTCAAATCCTCCAACCTCTACCTCCTGAATGCTGGGATTAAAGATGTTCACCACCATACCCAGCCTTGTACTGCTTTTTAAAATATATTTTCATTTATACATTTTCAAGCAAAGAAGAGGGAGGGGATTGGGCATCCTAGGCAGGGTCTCTAGCTGCTACAAATGAACTCCAGATACATGCACCACTTTGTGCATCTGGCTCTACATGGATCCTGGGAAAATGTTAGGCTGTGCAGACAAGCCCCTTAACTACTGAGCTATAACTCCAGCCCCTCCCACTGCTTTTTGTGTCTAGCCTTTCATGGGAGTATCGAGCTGGGGCTAGCAGGTTTTGCAAGCACAGAGCCCTTAACTGCTGAGCTACCTGTCCACCCAACCCAATTACCTTTTTTTTTTTTTTATTATTGGTTTTTCAAGGTAGGGTCTCACTCTGGCCCAGGCTGACCTGGAATTAACTATGTAGTCTCAGGGTGGCCTCGAATTCACAGCGATCCTCCTACCTCTGCCTCCCGAGTGCTGGGATTAAAGGCGTGTGCCACCATGCTCGGCTTACTTTTTTTTTATTGTTTTTTCAAGTAGGGTCTCGCTGTAGCCCAGGCTGACCTGGAATTCATTATGTAGTCTCAGGCTGGGCTTGAAATCACAGTGATTCTCCTACCTCTGCCTCCCAGGTGCTGGGACCAAGGGTGTGCACAATTTATCAGGGCCCTTTTTTTGAGGAATAGTATAGTCTAGTCTAGGCTGACCTGGAACTCACTCTGCAACCCAGGCTAGTGTTGAAATCTCAGTGATCCTCCTGCCTCAGCCTCCTAAGTGCTGGGATCAAAGGCATGTGCCTCCATGCCAAACTAAGACTTTATAATCAACATATTGTTGATATTTTGGTCAACTAATGAATCATATGCACTACCACAACAAAACACAAGAGGGAGCTCAGTTATGCTTTTATTTCAGCAGTGGATCATTTAACAAATATTTACCTGGTGACAAACCCTAGTTTGGCATGGTGGCTCATACCTTTAATCCCAGCACTTGGGAGGCAGAGGTAGGAGGATTTCCCTGAGTTTGAAGCCACCCTGAGAGTACATAGCGAATTCCAGAACAGACTAAGCTAGAGGAAGCCCCTACCTGGAAAAACAAAAACAAATCCCTGGTCCCTGACATTATCAGACTTTTTTTTTTTTTTTTCCTTTTGTGCTGGGAATGGAACAAAAAGCCTTGTGCATGCTAGGCAAGCACTCCAAAACTAAGGTACCGCCTAAGCCCTGTTGTTAGGATTCTGGAGTGGCAAAGCAATGTCATTCATTGGGAAACATTTTCTGCAGAAACTGTTCCTAAGAGGTTCCTCAGAGGGCTGAACAAGTAAGGCTGATAGCATCCCCACTTGTTGTTGTTGTTTGAGGTAGGGTCTCACTCTAGCCCAGCCTGACCAGGAATTCACTATGTAGTCTCAGGGTGGCCTTGAACTCACAGCAAACCTCCTATCTCTGCCTCCTGAGTGCCTGAGTGCTGGGATTAAAGGCATGTGCCACCACGCCCAGCCTCCGCTCTTTTTATTTATTTACTTGACAGATACACTGGGTTATTTTTCCGAGGATATCATTTTTTAAAATTTTGTATGCATGTGTGTATGTACATGTTGCAGGCCAGAGGACAGCCTCAGATGTGGTCCTTAGATAAGCCTGGAGCTTATCAACTAGGCCAGACTGGCTGGCAAGCAAGCGCCTAGGATTGTTCCTGTCTCGAGCTCCAAATTTCAGGATTACACGTGCCTGCCACCATGCCCAGCATTTTACATGAGTACTGAAGATCAAACTCACTTTATCATATTTGTAGTACACTTTCTAACTGAGCCATCTCTCCTGCTCCATTGCAGGCAAGTACCTTAATCGCTGAGCCATGTCTCCAGCTGAGACTTTTTTAAAAAAATATTATTATTTGGGCTGGAGGGCTTAGCAGTTAAGGTGTTTGCCTGCGAAGCCTAAGCCAGCTGCACAAGGGGGTGCATGCATCTGGAGTTCGTTTGCAGTGGCTGACCTGGAACTCACTTGGCCTTGAACTCAGGGGCTATCCTCCTACCTCTGCCTCAGCAACCTGAATGCATGTGCCAACTTGACAGACTTCCTAACTACCTTTAAATAGGAACAGCTCCTCATTCAGGACCTTTTATTTATTTTTTTATTTATGAGATACAGAGAGAGGGAGAGAGTGAGAGAGAGTGAGAATGGGCATGCCAGGGCCTCTAGCCACTGCAAACAAACTCCAGATGCATGCACCACCTTGTGCATCTGGCTTGCGTGGGACCTGGAGAACCGAACCTGAATCCTTAGGCTTCTCAGGCATGCGCCTTAACCACTAAACCATCTCTCCAGCCCTTGTTTTATTTTTTTTCGAGGCAAGGTTTTGCTCTAGCCCTGGCTGACTTGGAATTCAGTATAGTCTCAGGCTGGCCTCAAACTCACTGCGACCCTCCTACCTCTACCTCAGAGTGCTGGGATTAAAGGTTTGCGCCACCACATCCGCTTCATGGACTTTTGCACGAAGGAGAAAAACTACATTTCCCATGAGCCTCCAGTCTCGGAAGGAAGTCTTGCTAGACACATTCCCGTCATTGCTTATAGACCGGAAGCCGGGAACTTAGTTCTCTTTCCCATCTTACAAGGTAAGAATGGCGGCTCTCTCCTGAAGACTCGCTTTCAGGGTTACAATCCTTCGCCATCTGAAGCTGGAGGACTTTGGATCGCACCCCTGCAGGCGTCACACCTGCTCAGGGTCAACTCAGAGGCCCCTCACGCCTCTTATTTCTTTCGCTTGGGTTGGAATCGGGGAGCAGAGGGTGAGGTGGAGCGCGGCAGAGGCTCCGGCTGCTCGCACGGGAAACCGGGTCCCTGCGGGTCGCCGTAGCTGGCTAGTGGGACTAGAGGGACAGTAGCTCGGTGCGTGTCCCTGAGAGCGCGATCGGGCTTCCAGAGTTCCCCCGCTCCGCTTGTGTCAGCCACGTTTGGTGTGTGGAGCTGAAGCCTGAAACTCCTTTGCCGTCTTAGCACGTTCACAGCCGCAAGTCGCCTCCACGTCGTCGGCCTGGGTATCTCATCGTATCTCGCTGAGACAGTGTTCTTAAAAGCAAAGGCTGGGAAAGTTCTCGACTGCTTCCTAGTTGTGGAAACTGCTAAAGGTTCCATCTTGATTTTGTCATTTACAATGAGAATAATAAGATGGTGTTGTCGGGACTTGACTATTACATATTTAGTTAAAACCAGTCCTAGCCGGGCGTGCCTTTCATCCCAGCCCTCGGGAGGGGGAAGCAGAGGTAGGAGGATCGCCTTGAGTTCGAGGCCACCCTGAGACTACATAGTGAATTTGTAGGACAGTCCGGACTAGAGTGAGACCCTAACTCGAAAAAAAAAAAAAGTCCTTACAAATTGATAGTGTCTTGTTGAGGGGATACCCTCAAAACTGGCCTAGTGAATGTTAGGGTGCAGGTGCGGACTTCAGGAGGAAGGCCTACATCAAGCCACAGAGGGGGCTTGTGGAAGGAGAGTCCCGCCAACCTATTTCTATGCAGTTTTAGTGTTGCCTGGTGAGGGGTGGTTGCTTAAGTGCCTTTTCTTTTGTCACGTTGGTAGATGGCGGGTGAAAAGGCCGAGAAAGCAGACACTAAGGAGAAGAAACCTGCCGACAAGAAGGCTGATGCTGTAGGCAAGGATAAAAAGGGTGACCCCAAGGTTACAAAGCCAAAGAAGGGGAAGCCCCACTGCAGCCGGAACCCAGTCCTGGTGAGAGGAATTGGCAGGTACTCCCGATCAGCTATGTATTCCAGAAAGGCTCTGTACAAGAGGAAGTACTCAACTGCCAAATCCAAGGTAAGGGAAGTGTGGGACCACTGATCACTGCTTGTTCACCTTGATGGTCTTCATGGCCCTGACTTCTTGATGGCTTTTGTCTTTGCAGGTTGAAAAGAAAAAAAAGGAAAAGGTTCTTGCTACAGTCACAAAACCAGTTGGCGGTGATAAGAATGGAGGTACCCGGGTGGTTAAGCTTCGCAAAATGGTAAGGTTTGGGGGAGGTTAATTTTTTTGTTGTTGTTGTTTTTTTCCAGGTAGGGTCTCACTCTAGCCCAGGTTGACCTGGAATTCACTGTGTATTCTCAGGATGGCCTCGAACTTACAGTGATTCTCCTACCTCTGCCCTGAGTGCTGGGATTAAAGGCAATGTGCCACCACGCCCGGCCGTAATTTTTTTTTTTATTATTTGAGAGAGAGAATGGGTGTACCAGGGCCTCCAGCCACTGGAAATGGACTCCAGAAACATGTGCCACCTTGTGCATCTGGCTTATGTGGGTCCTGGGAAATTGAACCAGGGGCCTTTTTGGTTTTTCAAGGTAGGGTCTCGCTCTAGTTTAGGCTGACCTGGAATTCACTATGTAGTCTTAGGGTGGCCCTGAACCCAAAGCGATCCTCCTACCTCTGCCTCCCATGGGCTGGGATTAAAGGCGTTGCCCCACCACATCTGGCTCCTTTTTAAAAGTATTTGTGTAAGCTTGTGCTGGAAGATACGTGGTCTTGGATTTGCAATTTTGACTTGAACATTTACTGTTTAACCTTAAATACATCAAGTTGGTTTTCTGAGTTTTGTTTCTATGGCCCTGTGTGAAAGGGAGACTATTAGACTGGGGTGTCACTCTGGGGGAATGCTTGGTCTAGCATGTGGAAGGCATAGATTTTCCAGCCCCAGTCCCCAAAAGGCAAATTGTGAGTTGTGTTTAGAAGTACTTTCTTGTTATCTTTTACAATAAGTAAACTTTGGTTCTAATGTTTAGCTTTGTGTACCTTTTGATTTTTTTTTTTTTTTTTTTTTGAGGTAGGGTCTCACTCTAGCCCAGGCCAACCTGGAATTCACTATTTTCAGGGTGGGCTCAAACTCAACAGAGATCCTCCTACCTCTGCCTCCTGAGTGCTAGGATTAAAGGCGTACACCACCACACCTGGATTGTGTAACTTTTCCCTTTGCTAACAAAATAGGAGTAGTTGCTACTTATGTTGTTGAAGGTCTCAAAGTGGTGTAGATATGGCATACTTGAGTTGGAAAACAATTGAGTTTCCTATTTTCATTGTTTGAGACACCGTACCTGGTGCAGTTATGTTATTTTGTGTATATTCACAATTGAATTTAAAAAGGCCTGGGTGAGAGTGTCACACATTTGGAAGGTAGCTTTTCATGATGTCTCAGACCTTTATAACTATCCAGTTGCAATGGAATTTGGCTGAGGTTCTTTGCTTGAACACTCAGTCCCTTGGACAGTGTCCACCAGGTTTTGCACATGAAAGATGCAGGAGTCTTGTTGGCCTTTCAATCTGTTAAAAAAAAACACACACAATATGGTTTTATGTCACTTGGCCTGCTGATCTGAATGGCTGGCTTGACTACGTTGGCTATATGACTTCTCTCCAGCCTAGGTATTATCCTACTGAAGACGTGCCACGGAAGCTGTTGAGCCATGGCAAGAAGCCCTTCAGTCAGCATGTGAGAAAGTTGCGTGCCAGTATCACTCCTGGGACCATCCTGATCATACTTACAGGACGCCACAGAGGCAAGGTGAGCAAGAGTGCCCCAGATACGCTGCACCCTTGCAGGGGTGTAGGATTCATTATGGAGGACATGAATCCCGCCACTCAGTAGAACGTTGTAGCGTGTGTGTAGTGGTTCCATCCTTGCCTAGTTTTTTTCTGCTGTCACTCACCTACTGTAAACATCTTGTTTCAGAACAAGAAAATCTATGGCCCTGTGTGAAAGGGAGACTATTAGACTGGGGTGTCACTCTGGGAATGCTTGGTCTAGCATGTGGAAGGCATAGATTTTCCAGCCCCAGTCCCCAAAAGGCAAATTGTGAGTTGTGTTTAGAAGTACTTTCTTGTTATCTTTTACAATAAGTAAACTTTGGTTCTAATGTTTAGCTTTGTGTACCTTTTGATTTTTTTGTTTTTCTTTTTTTGAGGTAGGGTCTCACTCTAGCCCAGGCCAACCTGGAATTCACTATTTTCAGGGTGGGCTCAAACTCAACAGAGATCCTCCTGCCTCTGCCTCCTGAGTGCTAGGATTAAAGGCGTACACCACCACACCTGGATTGTGTAACTTTTCCCTTTGCTAACAAAATAGGAGTAGTTGCTACTTATGTTGTTGAAGGTCTCAAAGTGGTGTAGATATGGCATACTTGAGTTGGAAAACAATTGAGTTTCCTATTTTCATTGTGTGAGACACCGTACCTGGTGCAGTTATGTTATTTTGTGTATATTCACAATTCAATTTAAAAAGGCCTGGGTGAGAGTGTCACACATTTGGAAGGTAGCTTTTCATGATGTCTCAGACCTTTATAACTATCCAGTTGCAATGGAATTTGGCTGAGGTTCTTTGCTTGAACACTCAGTCCCTTGGACAGTGTCCACCAGGTTTTGCACATGAAAGATGCAGGAGTCTTGTTGGCCTTTCAATCTGTTAAAAAAAAACACACACAAATATGGTTTTATGTCACTTGGCCTGCTGATCTGAATGGCTGGCTTGACTACGTTGGCTATATGACTTCTCTCCAGCCTAGGTATTATCCTACTGAAGACGTGCCACGGAAGCTGTTGAGCCATGGCAAGAAGCCCTTTAGTCAGCATGTGAGAAAGTTGCGTGCCAGTATCACTCCTGGGACCATCCTGATCATACTTACAGGACGCCACAGAGGCAAGGTGAGCAAGAGTGCCCCAGATACGCTGCACCCTTGCAGGGGTGTAGGATTCATTATGGAGGACATGAATCCCGCCACTCAGTAGAACGTTGTAGCGTGTGTGTAGTGGTTCCATCCTTGCCTAGTTTTTTTCTGCTGTCACTCACCTACTGTAAACATCTTGTTTCAGAACAAGAAAATGCTACTTGTTTATATGATTACAAGTATAGCCCTGGCTGGCTTTGAATTTTTTTTTCAAGGTAGGGTCTCACTATCTCAGGCTGACCTGCAATTTACTATGTAGTCTCAGGGTGGCCTGGAACTCACGGTGATCCTTCTACTTCTGCCTCTCAAGTGCTGGGATGAAAGGCATGCACCACCACGCCCAGCTTTGAATTCTTGATCTTCGTGCCTTCTACCTCCTAAGGACTGGGATCACGCCATACCTAGCCTTAGAATTTGTCTTTGCCAAATTTAGATTCCTATGTTTTGACTGACTCTGAAATCTGTTTTAATCACAAATTATTTTCCATTTGACTTGTAGAGAGTGGTTTTCCTGAAACAGCTGGAAAGTGGCTTGCTGCTTGTGACTGGTAAGAAAATTTTTGTTTTCTGGTTTTATTTATTTAATTTATTGGCTTTTCGAGGTAGGGTCTCACTATAGCCCAGGCTGACCTGGATTTCACTTTGTAGTCTCAAGGTGGCCTTGAACTTACAGCTATTCTCCTACCTCTGCTTCTCAAGTGCATCACCACACCTAGCTTGTTTTATAAATTTTTGAGGGATGTTGTGCCAGGGTTTCACACTAGTCATGCTGCTGACCTGGAATTCACTTGCCCAGGATGGTCTCAAACTCATGGGGACTCTTCCTCAGCCTCCCCAGGCTTTGTTTTGTGTGTATGCATTACTTACACTGGCATGCACTTGGAGGTCAGAGGACAACCTCAGACTGTTTCTGTCCTACCTTGTTTGACATAGTATGTGTTCTCCCTACCGCATAGGTAGGGTCTCACTCCAGCCTAGGCTGACCTTGAACTCACAGCTATCCTGCTACCACTTCCTCCCAAGTGCTGGGATTAAAGGCATGCACCACTACACCCAGTTCCCTGGCTTTATTTGAGACATTGTCTAACTGTATATCCCAGGCTGGCTACCAACTCATTACAGGCCTGGACTTGAAATGTATTTGCTGAATTTGTGTGCACTCTAGGTTCTGCATAGTCGGTACTGCATATACCACTCTGCATGAACCTTTACTTGGATACTTTGGACTTGAATACAGCCTGGTAGGCTTTGTAAGCAAGTTCCTTTAACAGCTGGACTATCTTCCCTGCCCCTGAAACTTAGATTTTCTAAATTTCTTGCTGGGTACACATTTGTCACCGCCTATGTGGAGCTGCTAAACCTTAATCCATTGTCTTTTGTACATGCAAGTTAAATAGGCATCTGTTAAATTATTATTTTGATTTTTCGGTTTTTCTGGGTAGGGTCTTGCTCTAGCCAGGCTGACCTGGAATGCACTATGTGGTCTCAGGGTAGCCTCATACTCAAGGTGGTCCTCCTGCCTCTGCCTCCCAAGTGCTGGGATTAAAGACGTGCATCACCACGCCAGGCATGTTAAAATTTTTTTTAATGTAACATGTTTTCTTGGCCTCAAGGAAAAAAATCCTATTTGAATGCACTTGCAGTTGGGCTATGGCTTAGCATCATGGTGGAGTTAGTGAACTAATGAAAAGCCAACTGTTTATCCTGGGTAGTTAAATTGTTTCCTGGAATCTAGTTTGACCAGGCTGTATAAACAAGCACCTTTCCCCACCTGGATCATGTAGAGAGGTGTGAAGAAAGAAAGGCCCTAGACAGACTTTGGAACACTTGGGCAGTTTGCTAAATCTAGCTTAATGCCAGCTCAAGGTTAGATCTTGAATGTGTTGGCCTATTGTTTATAAGTTAATTTTCTCCCCTTAGGACCGCTTTCTCTAAATCGAGTTCCTCTGCGTAGAACACACCAAAAGTTTGTCATTGCCACTTCCACAAAAATTGATATCAGCAAAGTCAAAATTCCTAAACACCTCAATGATGCTTACTTCAAGAAGAAGAAGCTGCGGAAGCCCAGGCATCAGGAAGGCGAGATCTTTGACACAGAGAAGGAGGTACTGTTCCCTGTGGTGACATGGGTTTCCAGACAGGGGCACACAAAAAGAGCAAGTGTAATAGTGAAGTATCAGGAGGAGGAGGAGTAGTCAAGATTCTTGTAGGTTCAGTATTTTTACAGAGGGCTGGGAACTCTCCTTGGCCTTTGGGTGAATTACTGCTGCCACTATGTTGGAAATGTGCTCTTAAGAGCTCTTGATGTATGTTAAAGCCATCAAGGGGGGGGGGTTGCCATTTATATTACAAAGAACATGTACTTCACAGGTCTCAAGAAGGTTGTCATTTTTTGGTTTTTCCGAGGTAGGTAGGCTGACCTGGAATTCACTATGTAGTCTTGGTGGTCCTCCTACCTGTGCCTCATGAGTGCTGGGATTAAAGGCGTGTACAACCACACCCGGCTCAGATTTCTTCTTTTTTAGGTTTTTCAAGGTAGGGTCTCTAGCTCAGGCTGACCTGGAATTCACTGTGCAGTCTCAGGGTGGCCTCAAACTCACAGCAATCCTCTACCTCCTACCTCCTCGGCCTCCTGAGAACTGTGATTAAAGGCATGTACCACCATGTCTGGCTCAGATTTCATTTAAAAAAAAATTGTTAGCTTTTTTGAGAGTGACAGAGAAAGAGGCAGAGAGAGAGAATGGGCTTGCCAGGACCTCCAGCCATTGAAAACAAACTCCAGATGCATGTGCCACCTTGTGCATCTGGCTTACATGGGACCTGGAGAATCAAACTGAGGTCCTTAGGCTTTGCAGGCATGTGCCTTAACTGCTAAGCCATCTCTTCAGTCCTCAGATTTCATTTTTTTAACAGATCTTAGTTTTTAAAAAGTTACAGATACTGTGAGTTCTGTATAAACAGAAGGATATCCAGTTAGTTCCTTTGTTTTGATTTATAAACCTCAACTTCACCACAGAATACAACATGTAGGCCAAAGAAAGCATAATAGTTTCTATAATTTTGAAACTTTCTGAACGGACAGTTCAAGCCTGACCCAACTGTTAAAAAGGTTACTTAATGAAGTTGGGCATGGTGGCACATGCCTTTAATCCCAGCACTTGGGGGGGTCAGAGGTAGGAGAATCACCTTGAGTTTGAGGCCACACTGAGACTACATAGTGAATCCCAGGTCAGCCTGGGTTAGAGTGAGACCCTACCTCAAGAAACCACAAGAAAAGGATTGCTTAATGAATAGTCTGTATGGAAATTGTATAAAATGTTATTTAACTTTCAATGTTAACAGCTTCAAGAGGACTACATTACTAATTACTATTCAGAATAAAAAACCTGCTTCAGAGTCCCCAAGGTGGCCTGAATATGCCACCCTGCACTTAAGGGGTGTAATGTTCCAATGGAAACTTTGGCTTTAGGAGAGTCACAAACATTTAAGAATGGCTTTAATCATCATTTTAAGTATATGGTGGGCAGGAAAAGTGCTTAATTAAAAATACAACCATAGTAGTGATGCTGGCAGGGTGCAGTTACTCCTGTAAAAACTAGTTTGTACGTGATAAGACAATGAGGAAAAGCAATCCCAGCACTCAGGAGGCAGAGGTAGGAGCATTGCTATGAGTTTGAGGCCACCCTGAGACTATGTAGTGAATTCCAGGTCAGCCTGAGCTGTTGTGAGACCCTACCTCGAAAAACCAAAAGAAAAAAAAGAAAGAAAGAAAGAAAGAAAAGCGTTCACAGTGATCTATATTAACAGTTGTGCATTTAAGACAAGAACATGTACAGATCTGAGCACCCTAGGGCTCTCTGTCTTCTCAAGGAAATAAGCATTTACATATAGATTGTACTAAGTTAAAAACAGATCAATTGTACATGCCCCATCAGACAGTCTGTGTCCTGCAGTGTGTAACTTAACGCCATTTTAAAAATTGTCTGCAAAAGTAATATGAAATTAAACAAAAACATTGTTGAGAACAAGCATCTTTCACTTGCTGTTAAAAGCAGTGAATGTCATTCATGAAATCAACAATGAGGAAGGGCCCCACAAACACAGGTCTGTCTGGGCAAGCTGACCAGTAAATTTTACAGTTTTTAAAATGAAGGTTATATACTTTGTTACAAGTCCTAGCTACAGTTGTCACATGACATCTGTTTCTTAGCTTGCTTTGTGATTCCTGGGAGGTGTGACAGGTCTTAAGGCATTTGGCTTTTTCTCTGCAAGTAAGAAGTTCTTGTGATATAGACAGGACTGAGTAGCTTGGTGTTGGTGCCTGTTTTTAAATGCTTTAACTTTCTCTTTATTTAGAAATACGAGATTACAGAGCAACGCAAAGTGGATCAGAAAGCTGTGGACTCCCAAATTTTGCCAAAGATCAAAGCTGTTCCTCAGCTCCAGGGCTACCTGCGGTCTCTTTTTGCTCTAACAAATGGAGTTTATCCTCACAAATTGGTGTTCTAAATTTCTTAATAAGAACCTAATTAAACAACTGATAAATTTGTGTCCTTTTTATTTGGTTTGATTTTGTTTTTAAGGTCTTCCCTGTATGTGGTGGTGGAAAGTGTTTTTTGTTTTTCGAGGTAGGGGTTCACTCTAACCCAGGCTGACATGGAATTGGAATTTACTGTGTGGTTTTAGGGTGGCCTCCAATCTGAGCACTGAGATTAAAAGATTGTACCATCTCGCCCAGCCCTTTTTTTTTTTTTTTTTTTCTGAGAGAATTTGTGTGTCAGGGCCTCCAGCCATTGCAATTGAACTCCAGATGGCTGGGCCACCTTGTGCATCTGGTTTACATGGGTTCTAGAGAGTCAAACTGGGTCCTTATTCTTCACAGGCAAATGCCTTCCTTAACCACTAAACTATCTCTTCAGTCCATGAGATGGGATTTTTTAAAGATCCACTGGTGTGATGGAATTTTTGCCTTTGCTATGGAGTAGAATTGGAGAGGCGTTTGGTGTCCATGTACCTGTTTGTCGATGGACTTTTGTTATTTTAATATTTTTTTTCCAAGTAAGGTTTTACTCTAGCCCAGGCTGACCTGGAATTTACTATGTGGCCTCACACTCAGGCTATCCTTCCTACCTCTACCTCCTGAGTGCTGGGATTAAAGGCATGTGCCACCACACCTGGCTTTTTTTGTTATGTTTTTCGAGGTAGGGTCTTAATCTAGCACAGGCTGACCTGAATTCACTATGTAGTCTCAGGCTGGCCTTGAACTCAGGGCAAACCTCCTTCCTCTGCCCCCTGAGTGCTGCTTAACCACAGCCAGCTTTTAAAAAATATTTTAAGGGTTTTAATTTGTTTGCAAAGAGAATGGGAGCTGTGACACTGCAAACTGCAGGCACTGCATCTGGCTTTACAGAATTGAAGCCTGGTGGTCAGGCTTTTTAAACAAGACTTGGATGGCTTAGCAGTGTTTACCTGCAAAGCCAAAGGACCAAGGATCTGGCCAGATGCCACAAGGGGGCGTGTGTCTCTTTTTTTGAGGTAGGCTCTCATGCTGGCCCTACCAGGTGCCTGTAGGGTCTGACTAGGCCAGGCTGACCTGGAGTTCACTCTATTCGCAGGGAAGCCTTGAACTCATGGCGATCCTCCTACCTCTGCCTCCCCAGTGCTGATCTTAAAGGCATTATTTTTTGGTTTTTTGAGATAGGGTTTCATTCTAGTTCAGGCTGTCCTGGTATTCACTGTGTAGTTGTGGGGTGGCCGCGAACTCATGGTGATCTCCCTACCTCTGTCTCCCAAGTGCTGGGATTAAAAGCATGTGTCATCACACCTGGCATTCTTTTTTTATATTATCTGTCTATTTTGGGTGGGGGAGAATGGGCATGCCAGGGCCTCCAGCCACTGCAAACAACTCCAGACACGTGCCACTTTGTGCATCTGGCTTAAATGGGTCCTGGAGAATCAGTCCGGGATCCTTTGGCTTTACAGGCAAACACCTTAACCTCCAAGCCATCCCTCCAGCCCCCTGTTTTTTTTTTTATTTTAAGGTTTATATTATTTGAGAAAGAGGCAGATAGAACGGGTGCAGTAGGACCTTCAGCCACTGCAAAGAAACTTCAGATGACCTTCAATCCCAGCTGGGAAGAGGTAGGAGGATCTTCAGATTCGCCATGTGAGACCACATAGTGAATTCCAGGTCAGCCTGGACTGGCTTACCTTGCAAAACCAAAAAAAGGGGAATTGGAAGACTCAAACCAGGGTCCTTAGGCTTCACAGGGAAGCACTTAAATCACTAAGCCATCTCTCCAGTGCCTCTCTTGTTTTTTTAAATATTTTTCCCCAGGTGTGGTGATGCACACCTTTAATCCCAGAATTTGGGAGGCAGAGGTAGGAGTATCACCATGAGTTGAGGCCACCCTGAAACTACATAGTGAATTCCAGGTCAGCCTGAGCTGCAGTGAAACCCTACCTCGAAAAACCAAAAAAAAAAAAAAAAAAAAAAACTTGGGTTGGAGAGATGGCTTAGTGATTAAATGCTTGCTGTGAAGCCTAAGGACCCTGGTTTGAGGCTTGATTGCCCAGTACTCACATAAGCCAGATGTACAAGATGGCACATGTATCTTGAGTTCATTTGGGCTGGAGAGATGGCTTTCCAGTTAAGGCATTTGCCTGCAAAGCCAAAGGATCCCATTTTAATTCTCCAGGACCCATGAAAGCCAGATGCACAAGGGGGCACATGTGTCTGGAGTTCCTTTGCAATGGATGGATGCCCTGGTGTGCCCATTCTGTCCCTCTCAAATAAAAGTGAATCACGCTGGGTGTGGTGGTGCAGCACTCAGGAGGTAGAGGTAAGGAGGATCACTGAGTTTCAGGCTAACCTGAGACTACATGGTGAGAAATAAAGTGTGAACCAGGGTTAAGGCACTTGCCTGGAAAGCCTAACAATCCAGGTTTGATTCCCCAAGTACCCACACAAAGCCAGGTGCACAGAGTGGTGCATATGTCTGGAGTTTATAACAGCTTATTCTCAAATAAATAAAAATAAAATATTAGAATAAAAAATAAATTGGAAGCCGGGCGTGGTGGTGCACGCCTTTAATCCCAGCACTCGGGAGGCAGAGGTAGGAGGATTGCCGAGAGTTCGAGGCCACCCTGAGACTACATAGTTAATTCCAGGTCAGCCTGGACCAGAGTGAGACCCTACCTTGAAAAACCAAAAAATAAAATAAATAAATTGGATGTGGGAGGTAGAAGTAGGAGGATAGTTGTCACTTCAAGGCCACCCTGAGACTATTAGTCAATTTCAGGTCAGCCTGGGCTAGAGCAAGACCGTACCTTTTGGGATGGGGGGGCTAGAGAGATGGCTTAGAGGTCAAGGCTCTTGCTTGTGAAACCTAAAGACCCAGGTTTGATTTCCACTACCCACAGAAAGGTAGATGCACAAGGTGACACCATATATATATATATAATTTTTTTTTTTTCCCCCAAGGTAGGGTCTCACTCTAGAGCAGGCTGACCTGGAATTCACTCTGTAGTCTCAGGCAGAGGTAGGAGGATTGCTGTGAATTCGAGGCTGCCCAGAGACTACAGAGTGAATTCCAGGTCAGCCTCAACTAGAGTTAAACCCTACCTTGAAAATATACATGTATATATAATATATATTTTAATGTATATATATTGCTGGGCATGGTGGCGCACGCCTTTAGTCCCAGCACTTGGGAGGCAGAGGTAGGTGAATCGCCGTGAGTTTGAGGCCATCCTGAGACTATATAGTGAATTCCAGGTCAACCTGGGCTAGAGTGAGACCCTACCTCAAAAAAACCAAATATATATATTATTTTAATTGTGCCACCTTGTGCATCTGGCAAAAGGGCTGGAGATTAAAGGCTCTGTGATTAAGGTACTTGCCTGGGAAGCCTGAGGACCCAGGTTTTATTCCCCAGTACACAAAGCCAGATGCACAAAGTGGTGCGTGCATCTGGAGACCAATTGCAACGGCTGGAGGTCCTTCCTGCCTTCACCTCCCTCTGCCCCTCCCTTCATCACTCCCTCACTCCCTTCATTCCTCCCTGGTTTCTTTCATTCCCCACCCCCTTTGTTTTTTCTTTTTTTCAAATATTTTTATTTATATTTGACAGAGAATGGGTGTGTCAGGGCCTCCAGCCACTGCAAATGAACTCTAGATGCGTATGCCCCCTTGTGCATCTGGCTAACATGGGTCCTGAGGAAACGAATCTGGGTCCTCTGATTTGGCAGACAAATGCCTTAACTGCTAAGCCATCCCTCCAGAGCTCCTTGGTTTTCTTTTTTTCTTTCTTTCTTTTTTTTTTTTTAACATTAGAGTCACTTTATTGCTCTAGAAAGTTTACTTTTTAAAACCATCAGATTACACAAATAGGGATAAGGCTAACCACACACACATAAGAAAATCAACTGTATATTATGAGGTTGTTTCTCCAACTTAGTGGATAAATATTACAAAAATACAAAAGTAGCTGGTTACAATTAAGCTGTCAAGAAAATTTTTTCTGAATATCTATACTAATACTTTCTATAGATTCTGAATGTGAACAAAAAGAAAACTGATGTTATTGATAATTTACTAATATATTTGAGAAATAAAAATTACATGCAGACAGGAGAAAATAGGTCATAAAAACCTTTACATTATTCTATACTAAAATTGAGCAATGTTTTAAACATATCCAAATCATGCATCAGTAGTAAGGATCAGAGTGAATTTTGTAAAGGAACTGATAGCTCAATGAAGACTTAACGTATTATACAACCCAAATTCATGTGTGCATTACAAGGCTGATATGCACACTATTTTCCAAATTACAGTTTTTTTTTTTGTTGTTTTTTGTTTGTTTTTTTGTGGTTTCATTCTAGCTCAGGCTGACCTGGGCTGATATGCACACTCCTCCTATTGCCTCCCCTGGGATTAAGGCGTCTACTCTGAGCTCTATCAATTTACCTTACCTATAAACCTTTCCATTTAACCTTTTGAATGAGATTGGATGAATACATATGAAATCTACAGGATACTCTTCATTATTAGTTCAGAACAGACATGAGTACAGTCATAGGCTCAGTCTTCAATCACATTCCTTTCAAAAGGCATCTGAACTTCTGCAACTGTCTAGGAAAGGTCAAGCTGTTGGTGCCAGTCTGCTTATAAAGGCAATGCTCTGGAGACAAAGTCTTCTCACAAACAGTGGGCAGGCGGGCTTCATTATGAGGTGTTCGACAACAATCCTCAGTTCATTAAACAAGTTCCGACAATGTGGATTTCTTCTAGAGGAGTACTGAAGAGTAAGAAATCTATAATATATAAAAGGCTGCAGCAAACTTCCTTGGCCACTAAAAAGCATAAAAACTGTAGCAGGCATCAAGAAAATTTCATTACAAGCAATGAACTTCAGTATATTTTGTTGGTTAGCACTTAATTTATCCAAGACAGATCTCAAAAGAGGTAAACTATTTGACCCCTTAGCATCAAGGACTTTTTTTGTGTATGTGGTAGCATGAAGCAAGGAGAACAACAAGACAGGGAAAATGCTCACTGTAACAGGATAAGAATTGACAAAGATGAGGTAGTGGCAGCTGTCTTCTAACAAAGCCTGGGCCAGGAATGCTCTGCTTAACTGGAAGTGTGGTAATCTTTGATGCAGCCTCAGAGCACTGGTAAGAGCATTTGCCAGCAAAGCACGCTGGTAAAAGCTTGCTGCTTCATGCAACCCAAGAAGAGGCAGAACAAACAAGGCAGAGCAGTATACTGTGAACAAGCGAGAAAGCCACATTGCTGTGTCCAATTTATTGGTCATCATGAATTGCATGGCGCCCGCCCCTTGGGGGCCGGTCGGGGTCGTGTCGGCCATGGGAGACCCGCGCGCCCGGAAGGCTGTCCCTGACCGCCGGGAACTCACTATGTAGTTTCAGGGTGGCCTGAAATTTATGGCAATCCTCCTACCTCTGCCTCCCAAGTGCTGGGATTAAAGGCATGCACCATCAAGCCCCGTCTTTTTTTTTTTTTTTTTTTTTGGTTTTCTGAGGTAGGGTCTCACTCTGGCTCAGGCTGACCTGGAACCACTATGAGGTCTCAGGGTGGCCTGAAACTCTGGCAATCCTCCTACCTCTGCCTCCCAAGTGCTGGGATTAAAGGCATGCACCATCAAGCCCCGTCTTTTTTTTTTTTTAATTGACAGCTTCCATACTTACACTGAACAATGATAATTCCCTCCCTTCCCCCACCTTCCCCTTCATAAATCCACACTACATCATATACCCTCTCTCTCTCCATTAGTCTCTCTTTAATTTTGATGTCATCAACTTTTCTTCCTATGATGAGGGTCTTGTGAAAGTAGTGCTAGGCACTGCCAGGTCATGGATATCGAGGCCAATTTCTTTTTTTTTAAATTAATTATGTATTTATTACAGAGGGGTGTGGGAATAGAGGGAGAAAAGAGAGCGGGGGGGAAGAGAGGGAAAGAACGGGAACACCAGGGCCTCTAGCCACTGTAAATGAACTCCAGACACGCGCCACTATGTGCATCTGGTTTACATGGGCACTGGGGAGTTGAACCTGGGTCCTTAGGCTTCACAGGCAATTGCCTTAATGGCTAAGCCATCTCTCCAGCCCTAGGCCAATTTCTGTCTGGATTGCATTGTAAGCAGTCCTACCCTTCCTTTGGCTCTTACATTCTGTCACCTCTTTTGCAATGGACCCTGAGCCTCAGAGGGTGTGATAGAGATGTTTCAGTGCTGAACACTCCTCCATTCCATCTTCTCAACAGTGGTATCTTTTGGCTCATCCTAGTGGTCACCACCATCTGAAAAGAGAAGCTTCTCTAACCAAAAGTGAGATTAGCATTAATGTATGGGTATGAACATTGAGTAAAGTACTTACAGAGCAGTTTGGTGGGTATAAATATGCATTTAGCCAGACAAGAATAGGCGTTACACCCCTAAGGCTCATGACCTCCCTCCATGGGCTTTTGATTAGATTTTCAGTAACAGGCAGGTATTCCTTCCCATACAGCGGGCCTCCAGTCCAATTAGAGAGTAGTGTTTTCCCCATAATAGACGTGCCACTATTGCACCTGTTGGCTCATTTGGCCTGACTGGCCCAACTTGAGACTTGGCTTGAGCCAGTGTTTTTACCACTGATGGCTTCTGTCTCCCAGAGGTCTGCAAGCAGTGCAGCTTTTTCCCGCTTTCTGTCAGCTGGTCTAAAGGGAGGAGGTTTTCAGCTCAGCCTCCATTTGATTTCTTTTTTTGTTTTTGTTTTTCAAGGTAGGGTTTTGCTCTAGCTCAGGCTGACTTTGAATTCACTATGAAGCCTCAGGGTGGCCTCGAACTCATGGCAATCCTCCTGCCTCTGCCTTCCAAGTGCTGCAATTAAAGGTGTGCGCCACCAGGCCTGGCCCTCATTTGATTTCTGAGTGACCTTACAGCCTAGGCATATGGAGTGTTCAGCAATAAGATCTTATCATCTATTCCTGGTGAGAAACCAAGAGCCTTGGTAACAGCCTGTAATGTTTTGGGGCATCAGGGAACTCCCTGGCCAACAACTCACTGGAAGGTATCCCATCTCTGGCACTGAAATTTTTCTAGTAACAGTCTATGCCTTCTGGGTGTGCCATTATCCAAAAAAGTAAATCATCATATGGCTTATTCACAGTATCCTGAATTTTTATTAACCCCCCACCCTTTTAGGACATTCCACCTGCAGTAATCTGTTTGTCTACATATATATATATGTATGTATACACACACCCTTCCCATTTAACCTTTTGAATGAGATTGGATGAACACATGAGATCTACAGGATACTCTTTCATTATTAGTTCTTAACAGACATGAGTACAGTCATAGGCCTCAGTCTTCAATCACATTCCTTCTAAAAGGCATCTGAACTTCTGCAACTGTCTAGAAAGGTCAAGCTGTTGGTGCCAGTCTGCTTGTAAAGGCAATGCTCTGAGACAAAGTCTTCACAAACAGTGGGCATGGCTTCATTATGAGGTGTTCGACAACAATCTTCAGTTCATTAAAACAAGTTCCGACAATGTGGGATTTCTTCTAGAGGAGTACTAAAGAGTAAGCAGTATATTACATAAAGGCTGCAAACTTCCTTTGGCCACTAAAAAGCATAAAAACTGAGCAGGTATCAAGAAAATTTCATTAATAAGCAATGAACTTTGTGTATATTTTGTTGGTTAGCACTTAATTTATCCAAGACAGATCTCAAAAGAGGTAACCTATTTGACCCCTTAGCATCAAGGACTTTTTTTGTGTATGGGCAGCATGAAGCAAGGAAACAACAAGACAGGAAAATGCTCACTGTAACAGATAAGAATTGACAAAGATGAGGTAGTGGGCAGCTGTCTTCTAACAAAGCCTGGGCCAGGGAATGCTCTGCTTAACTGAAGTGGTAACCTTGATGCAGCCTCAGAGCACTGGTAGCATTTGCCAGCAAAGCACGCTGGTAAAAAGCTTGCTGCTTCCATGCAACCTGGAAGAGGCAGAACAAACAAGGCAGAGCAGTATACTGTGAACAAGCGAGAAAGCCACATTGCTGTGTCCAGTTTATTGGTCATCATGAACAGATGGCGCCCGCCCTTGGGGGCCGGTCGGGGTCGTGTCGGCCATGGGAGACCCGCGCGCCCGGAAGGCTGTCCTGACCGCCGGGAACCACTAAGTAGTTTCAGGGTCCAGAAAACGTGGCAATCCTCCTACCTCTGCCTCCCAAGTGCTGGGACTGAAGGCATGCACCATCAAGCCCCCCTTTAGTTTTTTTTTTTTGGAGTTTCAGGTAGGTCTCACGTGGCTCAGGCTGACCTGAACTCACCATGAGGTCTCAGGGTGGCCTGAAACTTATCAGCAATCCTCCTACCTCTGCCTCCCGAGTGCTGATTTTAAGGCATGCACCACCACGCCCGGCTTTTTCTCTTTTGACAGCTTCCATACAACACTGAACAATGATATAACTCAACCTTGCCTTCATAAATAAAATCATTTTCCCTCCTCTTATCCATTAGTTTATTTAATTTAAGTCAACAAGAAGGGAGAGATTATGGGGTCACACCAGGGCCTGCTAGCCACTGCCAGGTCATGGATGTGCCACCAGATGCATCTTTTTTAAATTAATTACCTGTATTTATTACAGAGGGGTGGGAATAGAGGGAGAAAAGAGAGCGGGGAAGAGAGGAAAGAACCATGAACACCAGGGCCTCTTGCCACTTTTTATGAACTCACAGACACAATGGGCACTATGTGCATCTGGCCACATGGGCACTGGGGACTTGAACCTGGCACCTTAGGCTCACAGGCAAACACCTTAATGGCTAAGCCATCTCTCCAGCCCTAGCCACTAGAAAATGGTTTGCATTGTAGGGTCCTACCCTGGCCCAGGCTTTACATTCTGTCACCTTAACAATGGACCCTGAGCCTCAGAGGGTGTGATAGAGATGTTTCAGTGTGACTCCTCCATTCCATCTTCAACAGTGGGGACTGGGAAATAAACCTAGTGGTCACCACCATCTGAAAAGAGTGCCTTCTTAAAAAAAATTGAGATTAGCATTAATGACCGGAAACATTGAGTAAAAGTACAGAATTCCATAGCCTCAGTAGAGAGATTTACTAAATAAACTCCTTGAGTCTTTCATAGGCTTTCTTTTCTAAGGCTCACTGACAAACCACAATGTCAGGATTAAATTTAAATTCTAGAAAGGCAGGTACCTTCCCCTGAGGCCCTCCAGGTTGTTTGTGGAAAGACAGATTTAGGAAAGAAATAAGACTCATATCAATCTCTTGTAGAGATGGCTTAGCAGTTTGAGACTTGCTGAGCCAGTTTTAAGGACTGAGGTTTGATTCCCAGGACTCACATAAGCATATGCACAAGGTGGAACATGCTCTAGTTCCTTTGCAGTGGCTGGAGGCTTTGAGGTGCACCACTTTGATCTCTCTATTTTTCTCTCTTGCAAATAAATAAATGCTTTGCTCCACACTGACACAAACAACACACTATGACACTCAGGTGGCACTTGAACTCATGGCAATCCTCCTTTGATTTCTGCCTCAAGTATAGCAACAAAGATACCACCCAAAGGCAGTTCATTTGGATTTTTGAGTCACCTATGAATCCCAACTAGACTAGGAAACAAAGGGTTCACTCCCTAAGAGCAGGATCATCATTATTGTTTGAAACCAAGAACCAGGGTGTATCCTCAGCCCTGTAGCCTAAAGAATCCCAACTCAGGGAACTTTTTCTTTTTTACCAAAATTGCCAACAACTCACTGAAGGTACCCTACCTGGGCTGAAATTTTTCATTCTGTAACTTGTTTAAGCCTTCAAACTCATGAGCCATTATCCAAAAAAAGTCTGCCATTTTTTTTGGGATTAAAGGAGATCACCATGGTTATTGAACCCCAAACTTTTAAGATTCCACCTGTTTACCAAATTGATCAATGCCAGCTGTCCATGCCATAAACACACACCAAGAAGTTGAACAATTTTGAATCAGGATTTATTTTTTCTTTTTCTATTTTAAAAATTTATTTATTTATTTATTTGTAGATTTTATTTATTTGAGGGAGAGAAAAGGGAGACAGAAAGAGAATTGGAAAAGGCCAGAACATCTAAGAAATCTTAAAAGGTAGAGGAGATGCATGTTTTGTTTTTGGCATCCAGCTGTCTACCAGAACCTGGACCAGGCATACAGATCCACAGGGTTTGTAGGCAAGACCCCTTAACTGCTAAGTCATCCTTCCAGCCTTTTTTTTTTTTTATTTATTTGTTATTTATTTATTTGACAGAGAAACAGGGAGGGGAGGAGAGACTGGATGGGCTTCTGCCAGGGCCTTAAGCTCACAGCAGTCCATTCCAGATTGTCTCCCCCTTGATGGGAAAGCTGTATGCACATGTGGTTTTGTTTGTTTGTTTGTTTGTTTTTGAATTGCAGGCAAATGCCTTTCAGGTAAACCAGCCTTCTCTCTCCAAATTAAAAATGTAGTCTGTGGTGGCCTTACTCATAACACTCCTCCTGGTAAGGAGATAGCTACCTGGATTTGAGAATTTAGGGGCTTGACCCAAGAGGAGTTTTGATTTGATTTATTTTTTTAATAAAAGTAATTTATTTATTTATTTGAGACAGAGAGAAGAGAGAGATTGTGGTGAGACAATAGGCCTCCAGCCACAGGTTTCCAGATTTACCAGGACAAGTGAGCTGTGCATTTGGCAAATGTGGGTGGGAATTAACCAGGGTACCTGGGACTTTGAATAAAATACCTTAACTGCTATTTTGTCTCCAGCCTTTTTTTGTTTACCAAAATTTTGTTGTCAATATTGTATTTCAGTCATCCTTCTAAAAAAAAATTGTTGTTCACCTGCTATTCACATCTGATGCCAGGTTTTACTCCATTGAGCTCATGTTGATCCTCCTACCTTCTTGCCACAATCAAATCTGGGGTTATAAAATTAGTGACTGTATCTTGTAATTTTGCAAAGGACTTACTTTTTAATTTTTGTTGTTTTTTTGAATAAATTGTTTTAACTTCTCACCTGAACCTGCTCATTGCTAGTCTCAGGAAAAACAATGGCTTTGAACTTATTTGCAATACAAATTTATCCTAAACTTTTTGAACCAATTGTTTTAGATTTTTTGTGTGTGGATTTCTTAGCCTTTTATTTTTTTGTATCAATTTGCAGAGGGGCGTGGAAATCTCCTGCCTTTAAAATCCCAGATTTTTTTAGAGGTGATTTTGCCTTGTGGAAGGCTTTTCCTGGTAGAATCATTGTTGTCAAGGTCAGACCACTAGCTTGTTGTGTGAGAAGCTGACTTTAGAGGAAAGTATCCTGCCATGTAACATGAAGCACAATGTGAGTTTATTGATGAAAATGTTGGATGTACTATAGGCTGCAGAAGGAAAACCTTTTAGTTCAGTGTTCTGAAAAGTTCATTTTAATGGGTGATAGTATCAAATCTTTTGTATGAAATGAGATTGTTCATGTGATGGCAATTTTTTTTTGTTTTTATGTGATGTAGTGTATCCTGGTGAGGCTGATTTTAAAATAGTCCATCAATCTCAAAGAGAGAACTAGTTTATTCAGAGCTATTTTTGAGAAATGAGAGAATGAAGGATGAAAAAACATGGTTTTGTTTAAACAAATTTGTCCATATGTTTCTAAGAGCTATTTTTGTTTCTTGAGAGATATGGGGAGGCAAAGGAGGATTGTAAGATGAGGTTCAAGGCTTCATGTGGTATGGGGTTGGACCAGTCAGAGACAAAAGGCAGCTGGCAGGACTCTATCTTGATGTCATGATCTTTCCTCCTATTATGATGGTCTTGTGTAGGTAGTGTCAGGCACTGTGAGGTCATGGATATCCAGGCCATTTTGTGTCTGGAGGAGCACATTGTAAGGAGTCCTACCCTTCCTTTGGCTCTTACATTCTTTCTGCCAATTCTTCTGCAATGGACCCTGAGCCTTGGAAGGTGTGTTTGAGATATTTCAGTGCTGAGCACTCCATACCTCTGTCCCTTCTTCAGCACCATGGTGCCTTCTGAGTCATCCCAAGGTCACCACCATCTGAAAAGAGAAGCTTCTCAACCAAAAGTGAGAGTAGCATTAATATATGGGTGTGAACATTAAGAGAAGTGCTTACTGGGCAGTTTGGTGAGCATAGTATATACATTTAGCCAGACACCAGCAGATGTTACACCCCAGGCTCATGACTGGCTGTCGTAGGTTTTCAGTATCAGGGATGTATTCCTCCCATGGAGTGGGCCTGTCCAGAAGAGTGGTTGGTTTCCATAACAGACATGCCACTATTGCACCCATTGGCTCATTTGGCCTGGCTGGCCAAATTTAAGCTTAACTTGTTACTGTTGAGTACCTTCACTGGTGATTTCTCTCCCATTGAACTGCATGATAGCTTTTTCCAGCTCCTGTCAGCTGGTCCACACTTTATTTTCAGCTCAGCTCCAGCAGGATTTCTCAGTGACCTTGCAGCCCAAGTATGTGGAGTCTTCAGCAATAGGGTCTTACCATCTATTCCTGTGTGGGTAACCAAGGGCCTCAGTAATGGCCTGTAATATTTTGGGGTATCTGTTTCCTCCTGAATGAACTCACTGAAGGTATCCCATCCTTTGGCACTGAAAATTTTCTAGACAGTCTATGGCTTCTGGTTGTTCCTTGTCCAAAAAGTAGGTTTATTTATGGGGATTATTACATCCTCCCAGATTTTGGCTTAACCCTGCCATCTTTAGGCCATTCCACCTGCAGTAATCTGTTTGTCTACTTATATATATGTATGTATACTACACATCCATTAAGTCCCCCACCCTCTCCTCCCTCCTTTGGTTCCCCTTTCTAGCTTTGGCCTCTTTATTTATTTATTTATTTACATACATTTTATTTCATTTGAGAGCTAGGATACATGTAGAAAGAGAATGTGACTTTTGGCTTTCTGGGCCTGGCCCTCACTAGTATAATCCTTTCCAGATCCATCCATTTTCCTGATTTCATAATTTCCTTTTCCTTTTACACCATTGAATAAAACTCCATTGTATAAATGTGCCACATCTATTATCTACACATTTTTGTTGAACATCTAGACTGGTTCCATTTCCTAGCTATTGTGAATAGAGCAGCAATAAACATGGTTGAGCAAGCCTCTCTAAGGTAGTGAGAAGAGTCCTAGGATATATGCCTAGGAGTGGGAAAGGGGTCATATGGTGAATCTATTTTTTTGCTTTCTCAGGAACCTCCACACTGATTTTCCACAATGGCTGTTTGTTTTTGTTCCACCAACAGTGTAGAAGGGTTCCACTTTTTCCACATCCTCACTAGCATTTATTGTCATTTGTTTTCTGATGGTAGCCATTCTGGCAGGAGTGAGATGGAATCTCAAAGTAGTTTTAATTTTGGGATTTCCTGATGGCTACCACCCTGGCCTTTTTAATTTGTTTATTTGTTTGTTTTTTAATTGGTTTGGCTTTTTGACAGTTTTTGAGAGAGAAGGTCTCACCTACCTACCTATTTTTAATTTTAATTTTTAATTTTTTTTTTGAGGTAGGTGCTCACTCTAGCTCACCTGGAATTCACTATGTAGTCTCAGGGTGGCCTTGAACTCGTGGTAATCCTCCTACCATTGCCTCCCAAGTGCTGGGATTAATGGCATACACACACAACCTTTTCTTTAAAAAATATGAATTATTAGCCGGGCGTGGTGGCGCATGCCTTTAATCCCAGCCCTTGGGAGGCAGAGGTAGGAGGATTGCCGAGAGTTCAAGGCCACCCTGAGAAGACATAGTGACTTCCAGGTCAGCCTGAGCCAGAGTGAGACCCTACCTCGAAAACCAAAAAAAAAAAAAAAAAAAGAATTATTAAGTTTATTGAGAAAATCACAAATTGTGGGATTTGTTTAAGGGAAATTGGAACTTAAGAAGGAAAGCTAGAACAGAGTCATGAACAGGTGGGAAGTAGGAATCTAAGAGCTTGTGTAGAATTGAGAAACCGGCATGGCACCTGCCATGTGTTTTTAGAGAAGTTAAGATGACAAATGGTGAGGCTCAAGGAAAAATGAGAGGGCAGATATCAAAGCAGAGACCAAGAGATTCAGAGGAGAAATGAGAAATGAGAAATGAAGGAATCAAACTCATGGTTACCTCAAGTTTAAAGAAATAGCACAGGAGCCAGGCATGGTGGCACATGCCTTTAATCCCAGCACTGGGGAGGCAAAGGTAGGAGGATCACCATGAGTTCAAGGCCACCCTGAGACTACCTAGTGAATTCCAGGTCAGCCTGGGCTGGAGTGAGACCCTACCTTGAAAAACCAAAAAAAAAAAAAAAAAAAAAAAAAAAAAAAAAAAGAAAAGAAAAGAAAAAAAAGTAAAAGGAATAGCACAGATAGCAAACCAAGAGTTAGTGAGAGCACCCACATGGTAGGATGGTAGGTGTGGAGTATAAGAAAAATACACACATGGTCTATTCAGAAACCAGAGGAAAAAGTCATGCATGTAATCAAAGTGAGAAGTTACCCCAAACTATAGAGCAGAGACAAGCAGAAAAGCTATCCATACCCCTTCCCCCTCTCATTCAGTCTCTCTTTTATTTTGATGTCATGATCTTTTCCTCCTATTATGATGGTCTTGTGTAGGTAGTGGCAGGTACTGTGAGGTCATGGATATCCAGGCCTTTTTGTGTCTGGAGGAGCAATTGTAAGGAGTCCCACCCTTCCTTTGGTTCTTACATTCTTTCCGCCACCTCTTCCGCAATGGGCCCTGAGCCTTGGACGGTGTGTTAGAGATGTTTCAGTGCTGAGCACTCCCTCCTCTGTCCCTTCTTCTCAGCACCATGGTGCCTTCTGAGTCATCCCAAGGTCACCACCATCTGAAAAGAGAAGCTTCTCTAACCAAAAGTGAGAGTAGCATTAATATATGATTGTAAACATTAAGAGAAGTGCTTACTCGGCAGTTTGGTGAGCATAGTATATATACATTTAGCCAGACAGCAGCAAACATTACACCCTTAGGGCTCATGACTATTCCTGTCGTAGGTTTTCAGTATCAGGCATATATTCCCTCCCTTGGAGTGGGCCTCCAGCCCAATTAGAGAGTGGTTGGTTTCCCCCATAGCAGACATGCCACTATGGTACCCATTGGTTCATTTGGCCTGGCTGGCCAAATTTAAGGCTTGCAGTTGAGTATCTCTCCTTTGTCTGCATGCAACATAGCTTTTTCCAGCTTTCTGTCAGCTGGTCTACACGGAGGATATTTTCAGCTCAGCTCCAGCAGGATTTCTCAGTGACCTTGCAGCCCAAGTATGTGGAGTCTTCAGCAATAGGGTCTTACCATCTATTCCTGGTGGGAAACCAAGGGCCTCAGTAAAATGGCCTGTAATATTTTGTTGGCATTTGGAACCTCCCTGGCCAACAACTCACTGGAAGGTATCCAGTCCCTGGCACTGAAAATTTTCTACTAATAATCAATGGCTTCTGGGTATTCCATTGTCCAAAAAAGTAGGTTTTCATATGATTTATTCACATCCTCTTAGATTTTGTTTAGCCCTCCCCACATCTTTATCTGTTCTTCTACTTAATATATATGCAATACCATCCTATTAAGTCCCCCTTCCCTTTCTATTTCCTTTATGTCCCCTTTCTAGCTTACTGACCTCTCTTAACTGAGTTTAATTCCAACTTACATAAAAGTCCAATCATTTGATCCACATATGAGAGAACATGTGACGTTTGGCTTTCTGGGCCTGGCTTTCCAGCTCCATCTATTTTCCTGCAAATTTCATAATTTCATTTTTCTTTACTGCTGAGAACTCCATTGTATAAATGTGCCACCTCTTCATTATCCACTTATCAGTTGAGGGACATCTAAGCTGGTTCCATTTCCTAGCTATTGTGAATAGAGTGGCAATAAACATGGTTGAGCAAGCATCTCTAAGGTAGTGAGACAAGTCCTTAGGATATATGCCTAGGAGTGGTATAGCTGGGTCATATGGTAAATTTATTTTTAGCTTTCTCAGGAACCTCCACACTGATTTCCACAATGGCTGTATCAGATTGTATTCCCACCAACAGTGTAGAAGGGTTCCACTTTTTCCACATCCTCACCAGCATTTATTGTCATTTGTTTTCATGATGGTAGCCATTCTGGCAGGAGTGAGATGGAATCTCAAAGTAGTTTTAATTTGCATTTCCCTGATGGCTAGAACCTTTGGTGGTTTTTCTTTGTTTGTTTGTTTGTTTGTTTTGGTTTGGTTTTTGGTTTTTTGAGGTAAGGTCTCACTCACCTAGCTAGCTCAGGCTGACTTGGGTTTCACTATGTAGTCTCAGGGTGGCCTCGAACTCATGGTGATCTGCTCCTACTTCTGCCTCCCGAGGGCTGGGATTAAATCTGTGAGCCATCACGCCTGGCTCTTTGGTTTTTTTTGTTTGTTTGTGTTTTGTTTTTCAAGGTAGGGTCTCACTCTAGCTCAGGCTGACCTGGAATTCACTATGTAGTCTCAGGCTGGCATAGAGCCTTTGTTTTTTAAAGATAGGTTCTGCTTATAGAGTCCAGAGATCCATATTCCTCTGCCTCCTGAGGTCTGGGATTATAGGCTTGTCAGGAAGCCCATAATTCCTTTCCTTGTTCCTCTCTCCCCTCTCCTTTCCTCTCTGTTCCTTTTCTGTTTCTATATAGGGTTGTTGTGTATGTAGCCCAAGAAGACATTGAACTCACTGTGTACCCTAGGTTAGCCCCAAACTCTTGACTCTTATGTCTCATTGTATCTGGCTCACTTTCTTCCTTTTTTTTTTTTTTTGGTTTGTTTGTTTTTTGAGGTAGGGTCTCACTCTAGCCCAGGCTGACCTGGAATTCACTATGTAGTCTCAGGGTGGCCTCGAAGTCACAGCGATCCTCCTACCTTTGCCTTCAAGATCTGGGATTAAAGACATGCGCCACCACACCCAGCTAGTTTAATTTATTTTTTTTCAGAAGTGCTCTGTGTTTGCAAATTGCAAGTTATAATAGACGATTATTGAATAGCAATGCCTCAGTTACCCACAAGGGGCACTGGAATACATAGCATCCTTCATATGTCCATGGTGCTGATTTCTCACAGGAAAAGAGCTACATTTATTAAGACTGCTTCATTTTAGGCGTTTCATCAAAGTAGATGTCTGACCCTTAGTTTTGGTGACTCATCAAGACCTTCTAATATCTGTCATCTCATTTTTTTTTTTTTTGAAGTAGGCTCTTGCTGTAGCCCAGGCTGATCTGGAATTCACTATGTAGTCTCAGGGTGGCCTGAAATTCATGGTGATCCTCCTACCTCTGTCTCTCAAGTGCTGGGATTAAAGGCATGCACCACCACACCTGGCCTATCTATCATCTTTTTCTTCTTCACTCTGGTCAGTCTTGTGCCAGTCCAAGAACTTCACCTCTAGCAGCACAAAACAAATGCCACAGCTATGCCTCTTAATTATGGCTTCCGTTCCAAAAACCAACAAAATAGAACCATGGTCCTATTCCATTATTTCTAGCTGCTGGTCTGCTATCTTATTTCTCTTCCCTACTGCCCTGTAGTCTCAGGAACAAAATTATCTTTGAAATGCAAAAATGAATAATAGGAGCCAGCATGCTGGCATGTGCCTTTAATCACAGCACTCAGAAGGCAGAGGTAGGAGGATTGTTGTAAGTTCAAGGTCAGCCTGTGACTACAGAGTGAGTTCTAGGTCAACCTAGGCTAGAGTGAGACCCTACCTTGAAAAAAAAAAGAGAAAAAAAAAAAAAGAGCTGGTTGTGGTGGTGCATGCCTTTAATCCCAGCATTGAGGAGGTAGAGGTAAGAGCATCACCATGAGTTCAAGGCCACCCTGAGATGACATAGTGAATTCCAAGTCAGCCTGAGCTAGAGTGAGACCCTAGCCCCCCAAAAAACAAAATAATAATAATAATTATTATTATTATTTTAAAGTTAAAAATAAATAAATAAATAAAAAACCGGGCATGGTGGTACATACCTTTAATCCCAGCACTCGGGAGGCAGAGGTAGGAGGATTGCCATGAGTTCTAGGCCACCCTGAGACTATATAGTGAATTCATGGTCAGTCTGGGCTAGAGTGAGACCCTACCTTGAAAAATCAAAAATAAATATAAAGAAGAAAGAGCCGGGTATAGTGGCACATGCTCTTAAACCTGGCACTTGCACTTGGAAGGCAGAGGATCACTGTGAGTTCAAGGCCAGCCTGAGACTACATAGTGAATTCCAGATCAATCTGGAGTAGAGCAAGACCTTACCTCAAAGAAAAAAAAAAAGGAAAAGAAAAAAGTGAATAGAGCCTACGGCCTGTGGATCTACAGATTTCTCAGAAGGAGATTTCTAGCAAAAGTGTGTTTCCTTTTTGAGATGGTGACTAGAAGGATGGAAATGATATCCTCCCCGACTCTACCACTGTCTCTGTGTGTGTATGTGTGTGTGTATGCATATGCTTTTTACTTTCCTTTTGAAAGTCCTGAAAAATTAACATGGCTGCTTCCTCTAGAATTATTTGCAAGCTGTATTTCTGTTTATCAAGGATGGCTTATCTCCATACCACACTCACATATTTGAGGGCCCAGTAAGGATTACAAACTCATTTCAGTCAGCTGGTACAGAGAAATCAACAGAAAGAGCCATATCACAGAATCCCAGAGGGGCCCCAGCTTGAGTCAGAGCCAGTGAGCATCACGTCAGCAACTGGATGTTGAAACATAGTCTCTGCCAACAAGCTTGCCCTCCTAAGGAGGAATCTCCCAAGAGCAGCCAAGGCCCAAGATATTAAAAGCTACTCTTCCTGCATGCCTCCATATTCTCTTAGCTTTCTCTCTCTGTGTCTTGGTTTTTTGTTTGTTTGTTTTGTTTTGTTTTTCCAGTTTTTTTTTTTTTTTGTTTGTTTTTTTGAGGTAGGGTCTTGCTCTAGCCCAGGCTGACCTGGAATTCACTGTGTAGTCTCAGGGTGGCCCTAAACTTACAGCGATCCTCCCAAGTGCTGGGATTAAAGGCTTGCACTACCATGCCCAGCTTTTAAAAAGTTTTTTATTTTTATTTATGAGAGAGAGAATGAGAGACAGAGAATGGGCATGCCAGGTCCTTAGCCACTGGAAATGAACTCCAGGTGCGTGCACCACCTTGTGCATCTGGCTTATATGGGTTCTAGGGAGTCGAACCTGGGTCCATAGGCTTCGCAGGCAAGTGCCTTAACCGCTAAGCCATCTCTCCAGCCCCAGCTTCCTTCCTTCCTTCCCTCCCTCCCTCCTTCTCTCCCTTCCTCCCTCCCTCCTTCCCTCCTTCCCTCTCTCTCTTTCTTTCTTTCTTTCTTTCTTCTTTCTTTCTTTTGTTGCTGAGATAGAGTCTTGCTCTAGCCTAGGCTGGAATTCAAACTCATAGCATTCCTTCTATCTCTGCCTCCCAAGAGCTGGGACTAAAGGCATGTGCCACCACGCCCAACTCTTCTCTTTTTTTTGGTAAGATCTTACTCTAGCCCAGGCTGACCTGGAACTCACTCTGGAAGCCCAGTCTAACCTTGAAATCATGGCAACCCTTCAACCTCAGCCTCATGAGTGCTGGGATTAAAGGTGTGTACCACCATGCCAGACTCCTTTTGGTTTAGGATTACCAATGTAATGTGTTCCCTTGCTCTTTTCCCCATCCCATTCATCTTTGTGTAATGAAAGGGTACAAAGGAGAGTTGTAACTTAGTGTGGAGGAAAATATCTTTAACCCCAGCACTCTAAGGTGAAGATGGAAGGAACAGGAGTTCAAGGTTGTTCTTGGCTATATAGGAAGTTTGAGTTCAAGGCAAGCCTGAACATGAGACCCTATATAAAAAATAGAACTCTCTCTCTCCTTGCAAACAAATACATGAAAATATTATAAAAGGGCTGGAAAGATGGCTTAGCAGTTAAGGCACTTGCCTGTAAAACCAAAGGACCCAGGTTTGATTTTCCAGAACTCAAGGTGGTGCTGCATCTGGAGTTTGTTTGTAGCGGCTGGAGGCCTTGGTGTGCCCATTCTCTATCTGCCCCCCCCAAATAAATAAATAAAGATAAATATAAAATATTTTAAAATATACTTATGAATGGGTGTTTCCTCATGTGTGTGTTTGTGTGTGTGGGGAGAGAGAGAATGTATTATATTGATTAAATATGGATTCTTGAGGCTAGAGAGATTGCTTAGTGGTTAAGGCCTGCAAAGCCTAAGGACCCAGGTTTGATTCCCCAGTACCCACCTAAGCCAGATGCACAAGGTGGCACATGAGTCTGGAGTTTGTTGGAAGTGGCGAGAGGCCCTAGCGAGCCCATTCTATCTCTCTCTTTCTATCTGCCTCATTCTCTCTCAAATAAATAAATTAACTGACTAAATAAATAAATATGGATTCTTGCTGGGTGATGGTACACACCTTTAACTCCAGCACTCAGGAAGCAGAGGTAGGAGGATCACCATGAGTTCAAGGTTAGACTGGGCTTCCAGAGTAAGTTCCAGGTCAGCTTGGTCTAGAGTAAGACCTTACCACAAAAAGAGGAGAGCTGGGCATGGTGGCACACATCTTTAGTCCTAGCACTTGGGAGGCAGAGGTAGAAAAATTCAGATCAGCCTGGCCTGAAGTGAGACCCTACCATAAAAAGCAATAAATAAGCCAGGTGTGGTGGCACATGCCTTTAATCCCAGCACTTGGGAGGCAGAGGTAGGAGGATTGCCGTGAGTTTGAGGACACCCTGAGACTACATAGTTAATTCCAGGTCAGCCTGGGCCAGAGTGAGACCCTACCTCAAAAAAAAAAAAAAAAAAAAAACCCACCAATAAATAAAGATAATAATTTTAATGTTATTTTAATTTTTCTACATTTTTAATTATTTACTTGCAAGGAGAGAGAGAATAGGCACAGCAGGGCTTCTCTCCATTGCAGCAACTGAACTCCAGATGTATGTTCCACTTTGTGCATCAGGCTTTACATGCGTACTGGGGAATTGAACTGGGTCTTTAGATTTTGTAGCTAAGTGCCTTAACTGCTGAGCCATCTTTCCAGCCATTCAATGTTTTTTTTTTTTTTTCGAGGCAGGGTCTTCCCTTTAATTTTTTGTTCAAGGTAGGGTCTCATTCTAGCTCCAGCCAGACCATGTAGTCTCAGGGTGACCTCAAACTTATGGCCTCCTGCCTCTGCCTCCCGAGTACTGTGATTAAAGGCATGTGCCTATATATATATATATATATATATATATATATATATATATATATATATATATATATGTATATATATATATATATGTTTTTTCGAGGTAGGGTCTTGCTCTAGCCCAGGCTGACCTGAATTCACTATGTAGTTTCAGGGTGGCCTTGAACTCATGGTGATCCTCCTACCTCTGCCTCCTGAGTGCTAAGATTAAAGGCATGTGCCATCACGCCCAGCATTTTTTTTTTGTTGTTTGTTTGTTTTGTTTTTTGAGGTCGGGTCTCGCTCTAGTCCAGGCTGACTTGGAATTCACTATGGCGATCCTCCCATCTATGCCTCCCGAGTGCTGGGATTAAAGATGTGCGCCACCATGCCCGAGTTACGCCCAGCTTTTTAAAAACATTTTTATTTATTTACTTGAGAGAGAGAAAGAGTAAGATAGATAGATAGATAGATAGATAGATAGGGAGAGGATGAGTGCACCAGGGCCTCTAGCCACTACAAACAAACTCCAGACGCATGTGCCACCTTTTGCATCTGGGTTACGTGGGTACTGGGGAATTGAACCTGGGTCCTTAGACTTCGCAGGCCCCCTTAAATGTTTTTATTTTTATTTTTATTTATTTATTTATTTATTTTGAGGTAGGGTCTCACTCTGGTCCAGGCTGACCTGGAATTCACAATGTCTCAGGGTGGCCTTGAATTCACGGCAATCCTCCTACCTCTGCCTCACAAGTGCTGGCATTAAAGGCGTACGCCATCATGCCTGGCTCCTTCAATGTTTTTTTTTTTTTTTTAATATTTTATTATTTATTTATTTATTTGAGAGAAAGAGAGCAATACAGAAATAGGCAGGCAAAAAGAGATAGAGCATGGGCGCGCCAGGGCCTCCAGCCACTGCAAACGAACTCCAGATTCATGCGCCACCTTGTACATCTGGCTTACGTGGGTCCTGTGGAATTGAGCCTCAAACCAGGGTTCTTAGGCGTCACAGGCAAGCGCTTAACCGCTAAGCCATTTCTCCAGCCCTCCTTCAATGTTTTTAAATTAAGCTTCTGGCAAGTTTTACTAAAGAAAATTTTTACATGATTTACTTTTCACCAGTCTGCTCTGGCATGCTTCTAATGTCAGAATCACCTGGATCAATGATAGATAAAGTGCACACTGTAATATTTACCACATGCTGTGCCCACTCAATATTATTGCCACTGTAGTGATGACCACCATAGCATAGTATTCCACCTCAGGTTTCCTCTAAGCTGAGCAGTTGTTGGCAAGGACGACCAGTCTCACTTTGCCCTATCTGGTCATCTTCAGAGTCTGCTAGGGCCCAGCATACACTTGCCACTTTTCATAACAAATTTGAACCTGGAGTTGAAGAACTCCAGAGACTTTTTCGTCTTCTTTGTGGCCATGATCTTCTTGCCTTAGGTGCAGTTTGGGCCCCAACCAAGAACAGCTGTCAAGATGCCCAGGGAGTGAAAAAGGAAGGCCTTGGTAGACCTCTGCATAAAATTCTCTGTACTAGGAACTATGTCTTGCTGATTCATTCTAAAAATTCCCAATAAGTGATCTTATTTCCAGAAGGGGTTCTATAAATATTAATTCTTCAGCTGCCTCATCACCTCATCAAGGAACATTGGCAACCGTGTAGTCCAATGACTAATTCAATACAGTTGCTAAAATATTAAGTAACTCTTCATTATGCAGTCCCTGGATGTGTGCTGCTTTCATTAATTAGGGTAAAGGACAATAGTTTCTAGGCTTATTGATTCTGATCTTGAGATATAAACATTAAGGGTAGGAGAAACCACCTTCTCTTCCTCTTCCTCCTCCTCCTCTTCCTCCTCCTCCTCCTCTTCTTCTTCTTCTTTTTCAAGGTAGGGTCTCACTCTAGCCCAGGCTGACCTGGAATTCACTATGTAGTCTCAGGGTAGCCTCCAACTCACAGCAATCCTTTTAACCTCTGCCTACCAAGTGCTGGGATTAAAGGGGTGCACCACCACACCCTGCTCTCTTTTTCTCAAGTAAATAAAAATATTTAAAAAATAATGTTGGGGGCTGGGGAGATTGCTCAGTGGTTAAAGGCACTTGCATGAAAGCCTGCTGGCCCAGGTTCAATTCCCCAGTATCCACATAAAGCTGGAAACACAGTGGCACATGTGCTTGTATTCATTTGCAATGACAGGAGGCCCTGGCATACCCATACTCTTCTCTCTTTCTCTCCCTCACAATTAAACAATATAAAATAATAAAAAAGGAAAGCTAGGGTTGTGGAATCAGGTAGACCTGGGTCCCAGTCCAAGCTTTGATGCTGTCTTTGCAGAGCTGAGCAAAGAATTTAACCAAGCTTTGGTTTCTCAGATGCAAGTGGTAATGTGTCTTAGCTTTCTATTGCTGTGGCAAAATACCGGGGGGGGGGGGGATCACCTTAAAGGAGGATTTATTTTGGCTCATGGTTTTGGAGGTTTTAGTTCAAAGTCAACATTTAGACTGTGGTTAGACAGAATGTTATGATGGCAGGAATATGTGGCTGCTTATCTCATGATGGTTGGGACAAGAGAGTTGAAGGAAAAAACTGGGGATAAGATGTACATGCCCCTATAGCCATCAGCTTTGCACTGCTGGAAGAAAACAAACAACCAAGAGCAGCTTATGGGAAGAAAGGGTTTATGGTGGCTTACAGAGTCAAGGGGAAGCTCCATGATGGCAGGGGGAAATGTGTCATGACAGAGGGTGGACTTCATCTCCTGGCCAACATCAGGTGGACAACAGCATCAGGACAGTGTGTCAAACACTGGCAAGAGGAAGCTGGTCATAACACCCATTAGCCTGCCCCCAAAAATACACAGCCTCCAGGAGGATCCAGTTCTCAAATTGCCACCAGCTGGGAACCTAGCATTCAGAACACATGAGTTTATGGGGGACACCTGAATCAAACTACCACATTCTACCCCTGGTCCCCATAAACTGATAACCATCCATGATGTAAAATGCAATACCCTTAGTTCAATGCTAAAAGTATCCATAGTTTTAGCTGGGCGTGGTGGCTCATGCTTTTAATCCCAGCACTTGGGAGGCAGAGGTAGGAGGATCGCTGTGAGTTTGAGGCCACCCTGAGACTACATAGTGAATTCCAGGTCAGCCTGGATTAGAGTGAAACCTTACCTTGGAAAAAAAAAAAAGGATCCATAGTTTTTATAAATTCCTATGCTGTTCAAACATCCGCATAGTCCAAGGTCTTTTAACTGAGCCATACAATTAATAATAATAATAATGACACAGAATAAACATTCACATTGCAAAAGATGACATTGGGCATAACAAGGAAAAATTGAACATACAATCTGGCCTTGAACTTGCTACATGGCTGAAATTTATCTTGAACTTCTGATCCTCTTGCCTCCACCTCCCAAGTATTGAGATTATAGGCATGTGCTACCACACCAAAAATTTTAAAAATATTTTTATTTTTATTCATTTATTTGATAGAGAGAGGGGCAGAGAGAGAGAGAGAGAGAGAGAGAGAGAGAGAGAAAGGCATGCCAGGGTCTCCAGCCACTGCATATGAACTCCAGATGCTTGTGCCACCTTGTGCATCTGGCTTTATGTGGGTCCTGGGAATTGAACCTAGGTCCTTTGGCTTTGTAGGCAAGTGCCTTATCCACTAAGCCATCTCTCCAGCCCACCACACCAAATTTATGTGGTGCTAGGGACTGAACCTGGGGCTTCATGCATACTAGGCAAGCACTTGAACAACTGAGTTACAATCCCAATCCACCATCACTTATTTTGTTTGGTTTTCCATTATATTTGAGACAGGGTCACATGTAGCCTAGCTTGGCCTTAAACTCCCTATGTAGCTGAGGATGACTATAAATTTCAGATCCTCTTTCCTCTACCTCCCAAGTGCTGGGATTACATGTACCATCAACTACAGGATTTTTTTTTTTTTTTTTTGGCTTTTTGAGGTAGGGTCTCACTGTATAGCTAAGGTTGGCTTCCAACTCATGAAGATCTTACTACTTCTGCCTCCTGAGTGCTGGGATTAAATGCATGTGCCACCATGCCTGACTTCAACTACATTTTTTTTTTTTTTTTTTTTTTTGAGGTAGGCTCTCACTCTAGCCCAAGCTGACCTGGAATTCTGGAATTCACTATGCAGTCTCAGGGTGGCCTCGAACTCATGGTGATCCTCCTACCTCTGCCTCCTGAGTGCTGGGATTAAAGGTGTGCACCACCACACCCGGCACTTAATTTTTTAAAACTTTATTTATTTATTTTTTTTTGAGAGAGAGACAGACAGGGACAGAGAGAGAGAGAGAAATTTGGCATGCCAGGGCTTCAGCCACTGCAATCAAATTCCAGACACTTGCACCACCTAGTGGACATGTGTGACCTTGAGCTTGCCTCACCTATGTGTGTCTGGCTTATGTGGGATCTGGAGAGTTGAACATGAGTCCTTAGGCTTTGCACACAAATGCCTTACCAGTTAGGCCATCACTCCAGCCCCCTCCCCTTTTTTTTGTTTTTTCGAGGTAGGGTTTCACTCTGGCTTAGGCTAAACTGGAATTCACTATGAATTTTTTTTTTTTTTTTTTTTTTTAGAATCTTACTCTAGCTCAGACTGACCTGGAGTTCATTATGTAGTCTCAGGGTGGCCTCAAACTCACGGCAATCCTCCTACCTCTGCCTCCTGAGTGCTGGGATTAAAGACATGTACCACCAGGCCCCGCTTTTGTTTGTTTGTTTGTTTTTTGTTTTTATGAGGTAGGGTTTCACTCTGGTCCAGGCTGACCTGGAATTAACTATGTAGTCTCAGGGTGGCCTCAAACTCACGGTGATCCTCCTACCTCTGCCTCCCAAGTGCTGGGATTAAAGGCGTGTGTCACCATGCCTGGCTTTTAATTTAATTTAATTTAATTTAATTTAATTTAATTTAATTTAATTTAATTATTTGAGTGTGAGAGAGAGAGACAAGAGAGGCAGATAGACAGAGAATGGGCATGCCAGGGCCTCCAGCCACTGCAAACAAACTCCAGATACATGTGTCACCTTGTGCATCTGGCTTACATGAGTCCTGGGGAATTGAACCTATGTTCTTTGGCTTTGTAGGCAAGTGCCTTAAACGCTAAGTCATCTCTCTAGGCCCCTTTTAAAACTTTTTTAGAAAAATGTTTTATTTGGGCAGGAGAGATGGCTCAATGGTTAAGGTACTTGCCTGCAAAACCTAATGACCCAAGTTTGATTCCCCAGTACCTACATAAAGCCAGATGCACAAAAAGGGGCACATGCACCTGGAATTTGCAGTGGTTACAGGCTCTGCTATGCCCATTCTCTTCCTCATTCTCTCTGCTTGAAAATAAAATTTAAAAATATTTTATTTATTTATTTTTGTGTGTGACAGAGAAACACATACAGAGAACGGGTGCACCAGGGCCTCTAGCCACTTCAAATGAACTCCAGATGCATGCACCACTTTGTGTATCTGGCTTAAGTGGGTCCTGGGGAATCAAACTTGGGTCCTTTGGCTTTGTAGGCAAGTGCCTTAACTGCTAAGCCATCTCTCCAGCCTCCCTTTTGAACATTTTATTGACAACTTCCATAATTATAGATAATAAACCATAATTATCTTCCCACCCCCACTTACCCCTTAAAAATTCACCCTCCATCATATCTCCTCTCCTTCTCAATTAGTCTTTTATTTTGACCTCATTCTCTTTTCCTCTTATGAGGGTTTTATGTAGATAGTGCCAGGCACTGAGAGGTCATGTATATCCAGGCCATTTTGCGTCTGGAAGAGTGCATTGTAAGCAGTCCTCTGGTCCAGACTTGCACGGATGTCATTTAAACTAGCAAGCAGGGCTAACTCTGTCTGTTAGGCCTAGGTTGAGACTCTGGCTTGAGCGAGGGTTGGGTGCACACCTGAGCAAGAAAAGGGGGTAAGGGTCTTCTAGTGCATGGCAACCCCAGGATGACCTGAATGGCTCCTGGAGACGAATGCGCCCGGAGAGTTCAACCTAAGGGTAGAATGCAGCATAAAAAAAAAAATAAAAAAATAAAAAATGCGGGGGAGGTGGGGGTGGTGCTGCTGCAGCGGGGCTAAATAGTCCAGAGCAGCGGTGGGCGGGGCCAGGCGGGAGGGCGGGGCCCGTATTGTCCTCTCCGCGGGGCATGCCGGGAGCCCCGCCCCCAAGATGGCGTCTCACTGACAGTTGGCTGCTGAGCGGCGGAGGCGGATCTTGCTCTCAGGGCGGCGGCGGCGACGGCCGCGGCGGTGGTGGCAGCGGCAGGGCCGGGGTCTCTCCGGGGCCCGAGGTGTAGGTGGTGGTGTGGAAAAGGAGATGGCGGCTCGGCACGCCTAGGGCGGAGCTGCGCGGCGACACGGCTGCTGCCATGGGACGGTGAGGCGGCGTCTCCCCGGCCGGCGGGCGTCCGCGCTCCTTCCTCAGCGCCATCCCATCCCATCCATTCCCTCAGCCCGGGCCATGGGCTCGTCGGCGGCCGCGGCTGCGGCGGCGGCGGCGGCGGCGGCCGCGGACTCGGCGCAGTGGCTGTCGGTGAAGGAGGAGACCATCTTCCTGCACGACGGGCTGATCCGGGTCACCGATCTGGCCGAGCTGCCCAGCGAGATCCTCGGCGCCCCGGAGGCCGCAGACACCGACCTGGAGGTGAGCCCAAGCTGCGGGGACCCCCCCCTTCCCACTTCCCACCTCTGCCATCGGGGAAAGGGGGGCTCGCTCACTGTGGGCTGCTCCGGGGGTTCGCGTGTCCATCGCCCAGCAGATGTGTGGGCGCCGCCGGCGGGGTTGCAGGACTGCAGACTGCGCGCTCCCCTGGCCGCCCCGGGGCCGCGTGCCCGTCCGTCCGCCCGCAGGTCCGCCCGCTGGGGATGGCATCTGTGGGTTCATTTTGTACGTCCCGACCCCTGGCATCTTAATAGAGCATCAGTCTGGATGGCCTGGATGCTCGGGAGGAGCCGCAGCCACCGTCTCCCAGCCTCGATCTCCTTCCCCACCCCCCCTTCCCCACGCGCCCCTAGACCCACTTCCAGGGCACACCCAGGTTGCTTTGCTTGAGGGATTTTTTTTCCTTTTTCTTTCCCCCCATTTTAACGTTGCACACCCTCCCTCTCTATGCCCTGTTTTGTGTGGCTGGTGTGTGCGTGTGTGTGTGTGTGTGTGTGCGTGCTCGCAGCTGCCTGGCCTCCCATAGGCAATCCGGCAGCTCGCCTGCGTCGTGCCTCGGATTGACACCCGGCCTTTGTCAGGGAAGCAGGCGGTGTGGACAGCGAACAGGGGGATGCTGCCGCCGCGCTAGCCAGGGAAGGGGCGTCTGGAGCAGCCGAGGCTTGGGAACCGATGGCAGGTGTAGCAGCTAGTTTCTTGCTGTTGTGCCTCTGGGGCTGGGGAGAAGGTACGCCTGGTGGACGGGAACTTTCCACCGACTTCTCAGGGCTTCTCGTTTGTGTGTGTGTGTGTGTGTGTGTGTGTGTGTGTGTGTGTCTGTCTAGAGGTGGGAATGTTGTCAGTGCCTCTTCATCCAGGCCGCGGGGTGCTGACACTGCTTCCTGTCCCTCAGCTCTGTGGGATGACATTTTGGTGTGTAAGGTAGCAGGAGAGTGTCATGCCCGTTCTTATCGTTGCAAGGAGGGCCTCCCTGGGGTAGGGTGCTGGGCCTGCCTTCCGGCTGCCAATAGAACGTGAGGAATCTTTTGTGTTTCTGGTTTTCCCTACACTTTGGCTTTCAGCACTGCGAGCATTTGTAGAAATGGATTAAAATCCCATACTGTGTGTCTCTGGAAACAGCAGTGATCAGATGGCATTATCCGAGACTCTCCGTGCTTGTGATTCAAAGAGGGTCAACTGTATTTTTGTGTCTGGTTTCGAGGTTGATTCAGCAGTTCCCTTTCAAACTCTTAATTGACTTATTTTACATTCTAGTCACGCACATACGGAAGATGTACTTTGGTAGGAAATTCCTAAGGTGGAGTCATAATACAGTTGTGTGTATCAGTTATGTTCTATAAAAAGCAAGGTGTGTCTGTCTGTCTTATCTGCCTGCAAATTCAAGGGCTATGATGGTGGACATTTAATTGGCTCTCTTGTGTGTGAAAGGTGGGATGAGGATGCTCTTTGTTCCTTAGAGACTAATCTCAGTTCAAAGAACCAAACATGCTATATGTATTCAATTTATGTAATTTATTTTTAGGATTGGAAATTATAGAATTATTTAAAATATCTAAGATATTAAATTGGCAGTCCTAAAATGTTTACAGTATATGTGTTTAGTAAATTTGTCAGCTATTAAAGAATTATCTTATGAGACACACTCTCTGACCAGACAGATTAATTTTTTTTTCAATTTATGGGCAAACCTCTCCAGAACTAATATTTGTATGAATGATGGACTGTTATGACTGGCCAGTAGTGAGAACTTATTTCATTTCTTCCCACCTGTTATAGAGGCTACACAGTGTAGCTGTTAGACTTGTTTGTATGGCTGTATTTTGGGGCTGGGAGACGGTTCTGTGAGTAAAGTTCTTGCCTTGCAAGTATGAGGACCTGAGTAACATGAAATGCCAGGCATGGTGATGGTGGTCTGTGCCTGTCATTCCAGCACTGGGGAGACAGGGAATCTCTGGGATTGACTAACCAGCTGGACTAGCTATATTGTGAGCTCTAGGTTCAGTGACAGAACGTTTTCAAGAACAAGGTGGTGTTGGGTGTGGTAGCACACACCTTCAATCTCAGCAGAGGTAGAAGGATTGCTGTGAGTTCCAGGTTAACCTGAGACTACAGAGTTACTCCTAGGTTAGCCTGGACTAAAGTGGGACCCTACTTCAAAACAAACAAAACAAACAAACAAACAAACAAACAAACAGACAGACAAACAGACAGACAAGGTAGAGAATGACTGAAGAAGAATCATGATGTTGACCTTTGGCATACAAACACATATATGCACACTTATCACACACCCATATGAACCAAAAGAAACCCACAATACTGATTAAAATGTATCTTATGAGTCAAGCATTATCCTATCAGATTGTCTATGGACTCTAGAAACTAACCCTTATTATTCCTTGTAACAATTGTTTGTATATATTGAATCATTGTGTGAATGAGGCAAGTAAAGTGCAGAGCCAAGTAGGCAGTTTACTCAAAAATCACATATTCCTGAGCTTGGAAATTAATCCAGTTTTGTTCATCTCAAATACATAGACTCCTGAGCATAATACTTTACTCTGTCCACATATGTGGAAGTTTGTGTCTTTCCTTTTTTCTTTTTAGGTTTTTCTTGTTTTTTTCGAAGTATAGTTTCACTCTAGCCCAGGCTGACCTGGAATTCACTGTATAGTCTCAGAGTGGCCTTGAACTCATGGCGATCCTCCTACCTCTGCCTCCTGAGTGCTGGGATTAAAGGTGTGCGCCACCACAATCAGCTCATCTTTATCTTTTTTTTGTTTTGTTTTGTTTTGTTTTTGGAGGTAGGGTTTCACTCTAGCTCAGGCTGACCTGGAATTTACTATGTAGTCTCAGGGCAGCCTTGAACTCATGGCAATCCTCCTATCTCTGCCTCCCAAATGTTGGAATTAATGGCTTGTGCCACCACACCCATTAAATCTTTTTTTTAAATTAATTAATTTATTTGCAAGCAAAGAGACTGAGAGAAGAGAGGGAAGTGAGAAAGTGTGCCATATGGCTGTTGGGCAAAGAGCATGCTATACAGCGAGGACCAAGGCCCTGAGAGGGAAAGCATCCTTACAGTGGTGGGAGCTCTGAACCCTTATCCAGGAAGCAGCGGGAGAGAAGAGAGAATGGGAGGTGGACCCTGGGGGGTACTGATCTTACTTACTGTAAGGAAGGTCCTAGGCTTTTGCCTGAGAGAATTAGGAGTGTGCAGTAAACTTTTTCTTTATTTTAAATTAAAATTTAAAATCCTTGTGCAAGGTAATGGATTTCATTAGGGCATTCATGTGTACACATCATTGACCACACAATGCTCCCAGCTCCCAAGGACTTTTTTTTTTTTTTTTTTTTTTTTTGGTTTTTCAAGGTAGGATCTCTTTCTAGCTCAGGCTAACCTGGAATTCACTATGTAGTCTCTGGCTGACCTCCAACTCACAGTGATCCTCCTACCTCTGCCTCCCAAGTGCTGGGATTAAAGGCATACGCCACCACGTCTGGCTTAGTCTTTTCTTTTCTTTTTTATTTTTTTGGTTTTTCAAGGTAGGGTTTCACTTTAGCCTAGGCTGACCTGGAATTCACTATGTAGTCTCAGGGTGGCCTTGAACTCACAGCTGTCCTCCTAACCCTGCCTCCCTAGTGCTGGGATTAAAGGTGTGAGCCCACACCCAGTAATCTTTTCTTTTTTTATTTTAAAATGTTTTTTTAAAATTTTATTTATTTAAGAGAGAGAGAGAAAAATGGGTGCACCAGGGCCTCCAGCCACTGTAAATGTACTTCAGATGCATGAATCCCTTTGTGCATCTGGCTTACGTGGGTCCTGGAGAATAGAACTGGGATCCTTTGGCTTTGCAGGCAAACGCTTTAATCCCTAAGCTATCTCTCCAGCCCTATTTTAAAATGTTAAAAAAAATATTTTATTTATTTATTTGAAAGAGAAAAAGAGGCAGGTAGATAGAGAAAAAGAGAGAAAGGACACACGAAGGCTTCTAGCCACTGCAAACAAACTCCAGACACGTGCATCATCTTGTGCATCTGGCTTATGTGGGTGCTGGGGAATCAAACCTGGGTCCTTAGTCTTCGCAAGCTAGCGCCTTAACTGTTAAGCCAGCTCTCCAGCCCAATTTAAAAATATTTTATTTATTTATTTGTAAGCAGAGAGATATACGAGAGGGAGAGATATAGAAAATGGGCATCTTGGGGGGCTGGAGAGATGGCTTAGTGGTTAAGTGCTTGCTTGTGAAACCTAAGGACCCTGGTTCAAGGCTCAATTCCCCAGGACCCATGTGAGCCAGATGCACAAGGTGGCGTGTGCATCTGGAGTTCATTTGCAGTGCTGAAGACCTTGGTATGCCCATTCTCCATCTCCCTCTCTCCCTCTTTCTCTATTTGTTGCTAATAAATAAATAAAAATAAAAAAAAATTTATTAAAAAAAAGGGCACCTCAGGGCCTCTAGCATCTGCAAACAAACTCCAAATGCATGTGCCACCTTTTGCATCTGGCTTTATGTGGATACTGAGGAACCAAATCTAGTTCTTCAAGCTTTGCAGGCAAATACCTTAATTGCTTAGCCATCTCTCTGGCTTTATCCCCAGCATCACACATGTACACGTGTATAGCATGTGAACATACACACAATGACAAATATGTTTATTTATTTATTTATTTTGGCTTTTCAAGATAGTATCTTGCTCTAGCCCAGTCTGACCTGGAATTCACTATGTAGTCTCAGGGTGACCTTGAACTCACCGTGATCCTCCTACTTCTGCCTCCCAAGTGCTGGGATTAAAGATGTGCACCCCAACACCTGGCTAAACATGTTGATTTAAAAATATATATATATATTTCTTTATTTGAGGGCTGGAGGGATGGCTTAGTGGTTAAGGCATTTGCCTGCAAAGCCAAAGGACCCAGGTTTGATTCCCTAGGACCCATGTTAGCCAGATGCACAAGGGGGCACATGCATCTGGAATTTGTTTGCAGTGGCTGGAGGCCCTGTAGTGTCCATTCTCTCTCTCTCTTTCTCTGTTAAATAAATAAATAAATAAATAAATAAATAAATAAATAAAATTTCAAAATACATACATTTTTATTTGAGAGAGTTTTTCAAGGTAGGGTCTCATTCTCACCCAGGCTGACTTGGAATTCACTATGTAATCACAGGTTGTTGTCGAACTCATGGCTATCCTCCTACCTCTGCCTCCCGAGTGCTGGGATTAAAAAGTGTGTGCCACCACGCTTGTTTTTTTTTTTTTTTTTTTTTTTTTTTTTGTGTGTTTTTTGAGTTAGGGTCTCACTCTGGCCCAGGCTGACCTGGAATTCACTCTGTATTCTCAGGGTGGCCTCGAACTCATGGCAATCCTCCTACCTCTGCCTCCTGAGTGCTTGGATTAGAGGCATGGGCCACCATACCCGGCTAATTATTATCTTTTAACTAAAGGTAATTGAGGGTGGAGAGATGGTGTAGCAGTCAAGGTGCTTGCCTGCAAAGCCTAAGGACCCAGGTTCGATTCCCTAGTACCCATGTAAACCAGATGCACAAGGTGGTGCATGTGTCTGGAGTTTGTTTGCAGTAGCTAGAGGCCCTGGTGTACCCATTCTTTCTTTTCTCTACCTGCCTTTTTCTCTCTTAAATAAATAAAATAGTAAAAAAATAAAGGTAATTGGTAACTTGTGGGGTTCCAAAAACTTATTTACTATTTCATGTTGACTGACAAACCCCAACTGGTGACAGGTAACACGCTCAAGTGTGCACACTCACAGACACATATACATAGACTAATTTTAAACTCAAACAGTTTGGTTAGTGGTTTCCTTCTTTCCTTCCTTCCTTCCTCCCCCTCCCTCCCTCCCTCCCTCCCTCCCTCCTCTCTCTTTCTTTCTTTCTTTCTTTCTTTCTTTCTTTCTTTCTTTCTTTCTTTCTTTCTTTTTTCTTTTTGTGTGTGGTGCTGAGGATTTAATCCATGTTAGCCAAACACTCTACAACTAAGCTATAGCCCTAGCCTTGTTTTTCATTTTTCATTGTCTATAAAAACTTTCTTTTCCTCCTTCCTTCCTTCCTTCCTTCCTTCCTTCCTTCCTTCCTTCCTTCCTTCCTTCCTTCCTCCCTCCCTCCCTCCCTCCCTCCCTCCCTCCCTCCCTCCCTCCCTCCCTCTTTCTTTCTTTCTTTCTTTCTTTCTTTCTTTCTTTCTTTCTTTCTTTCTTTCTTTCTTAAAAATATTTTATTTACTTATTTGAGAGAGAGAAAGGCAGAGAGAGAGAGAGAGAGAATGGGCATGCCAGGGCATCGAGCCACTGCAAACGAACTCCAGATGCATGTGCCCCCTTGTGCATCTGGCTTATGTGGGTCCTGGAGAATCGAACCAGGATCCCTTGGCTTTGCAGGCAAACGTCTTAACTGCTAAGCCATCCCTCCAGCCCTCTTTCTTTCTTTTTAAAAGATTTATTTTTATTTATTATTTATTAGAGACACAGAGAGAGACTGAGAGAGAGTGAGAGTGGTCATGCCTGGGCTTCCAGCCACTGCAAATGAACTCCAGACGCAGGCATCCCCTTGTGCATCTGGCTTACATGGGACCTGGAGAATCGAACCTGGATCCTAAGGCTTCACAGGCATACACCTTAACCGCTAAGCCATCTCTCCAGCCCTCTTTCTTTTTCTTTTTTTTTTTTTAATGTTTAAAGAGATTTTATTAGATTAAGAGGAGGAAAGAGAAGGAAATAGAGAGAGCTCCTGCCATGAAGAAGGCTAGAGGGAGTAAAGCCCTCTTTCTCTCCTTTTCTGAGTTACACTCATTCCATGCAAAGATTTAAACATGAATAATCCTGTCAGCTTTATTTGTGACTGACTGGATCTGGAAAGAGTATAGATGTCCATCACCAGGTAAATGGATAAACAAGTGTAGATCATCCATACAGTGGAATATTACTCAGCAATAAAATGTAATGAACTGGCCAGGCATGAGGTCCCACACCTTTAATCCCAGCACTTGGGAGACAGAGGTAGGAGAATTACTGTGAGTTCAATGTCATCCTAGAACTGTAGAGTGAGTTTCAGGTCAGCCTGGGTTAGAGTGAGACCCTACATCAGAATAAAGTAAAATAAAATAAATAAAAAAAAGAAGAAGCAATGAACTGTTGATATTCAAAACATGTATTTATAGCAGAGACAATACATGCTATAATGTTCCATTTCTGTGAAATTCTAGAAAATAAAAACTACCTGTATGTAAGGCTGCCTGGCTATAAACAAGTGGGCAGGGAAGAATGAGAGGGAAACTGTTAAAAACCTTAGGAGACTTTTGGGGTGGTATTTTTTTTTTTAGAGAGAGAGCGAGAGAGAATTTGCATGCCAGGGCCTCCAGCCACTACAATCGAATCCAGATGCCTGTGCCACCTAGTGCACATGTGTGAGCTTGTGTACTTACATCATTTTGTGTTTGGCACATGGGACCTGGAGAGTTGAACATGGATCCTTGGGCTTCGCAGGCAAGCACCATAACCACTAAGCCGCCTCTCCAGCCCTGTTTTTTTGTTTTTTGAGGTAGGGTCTTGCTGTAGCCCAGGCTGACCTGGAATTCAGTATGTAGTCTCAGGCTGGCCTTGAACTCATGGTGATCCTCTTACCTCTGCCTTCCATGCCTTCCAAGTTCTGGGATTAAAGGCATGTACCACACCCAGCCTGTTTTTTTTAAAATTTTATTTATTTATATATTTATTTATTAGAGAGAGAGAGAGAGGAAGAAGCAGATAGAAAAAGAGAGAGAATGGGCATGCCAGGGCCTCTAGCTGCTACAAATGAACTCCAGATGCATGCGCCCTCTTGTGCATCTGGCTTATGTGGGTTCTGGGGAATCAAACCGAGGTCCTTAGGCTTTGGAGGCAAACACCTTAATTGCTAAGCCATTTCCCTAGCCCTTAGTATTTTATTTTATTTTTAATTTTTTTAAAGACTTTATTTATTTTTTAATATTTTTTTTTGGTTTTACGAGGTAGGGTCTCACTCTGGTCCAGGCTGACCTGAAATTAACTATGTAGTCTCAGGGTGGCCTCGAACTCTTGGCGATCCTCCTCGATGCCTCCCGAGTGCTGGTATTAAAGGTGTGCGCCACCACGCCTGGCCCAAAGACTTTATTTTTATTTATTTATTAGAGACAGAGAGAGAGAGAGACACCGAGAGAAAGTGAGAATGGGCACACTAGGGCCTCCAGCCACTGTAAGTGAACTCCAGACTCATGTACCACCATGTTCATCTGGCTTATGTAGGACTTGGAGAATTGAATTGGGGTCCTTAGGCTTTGCAGGCATGTGCCTTAACTTCTAAGCCATCTCTCCAGCCCAGTATTTTATTTTAAAAATATTTTATTTTTGCCGGGCGTGGTGGCGCACGCCTTTAATCCCAGCACTCGGGAGGCAGAGGTAGGAGGATCACCTTGAGTTCAAGGCCACCCTGAGACTACATAGTAAATTTCAGGTCAGCCTAGGCCAGAGTGAGACCCTACCTCGAAAAACCAAAAAAAAAAAAAATTATTTTTATTTATTTATGAGAGAGACAGAGAGAGAGAGTGAGTAGGTGTGCCAGGGCCTCTAGCTACTGCAAACAAACTCTAGATGTCTGCGTCACCATGTGCGTCTGACTATATGGGTTCTGGGGACCTGAATCTGGGACCTTAGGCTTCACAGGCAAGCACTTTAACCACTAAGCTATATCTCCAGCCTTATTTCCTTGTTTTGATTGTGGTATGTAGTCTCATGTTCTAAGATAAAATATTTTATTTATTACTTTTTAGTTTTTTGAGGTAGAGTTTCACTCTAGCCCAGGCTGACCTGAAATTCACTATGTAGTTTCAGGGTGGTCTTGAACTCATGGTGATCTTTCTACCTCTGCCTCCTGAGTGCTGGGATTAAAGGTGTATGCCACCATGCCTGGCTGGCTATTTATTTATTTGAGAGAGTGTGTGTGTATGGATGTGCCAGGGCCACTGTATATGAACCCTGGATCCATGTGCCATGTTGTGTATCTGGCATTATGTGGGCATTGGGGAATTGAACTCGGGCTTTGCAAGCAAGTGCCTGTTGAGCCATCTACAAAGGCCTAAATTCTGCATGTTCTTTTCTTTTTAAAATATTTTATTTTTATTTATTTATGAGAGAGAGATAATATGAATAGGCATGCCAGGGTCTCTAGCCATAGCAAATGAATTCCAGAGGCATATGCCACAATGTGTATCTGGCTTATGTGGGTACTGAGGAATTGAACTTGGGTCCTTAGGTGTCACTGGCAAGTGTCTTAATCACCAAGTCATCTCTCCAGCCCAAATTCTGCACTTTCAACATGTCGGCTTATCATATGGCAATTATACCTTAATAAGCAAACAAAATCTACACTTGCCCAGAATGTTTGTGGGTATTGTTTAAGAAACAGGCAGGCCCAACAGGGGTTTTTGTATGCTGTTTGTTTTGCTTGCAAGATAAAAGCATTTGGGTTTGAAGCTGCTTATCCCAAACAGCCAAGGCTCTGAGTCCTCACCACACACGCATATGGAACCTGTGAGATGACATTTAAATTTATGTTGATCAACTCTAGGAGGATACCACTAGCCTGCTTAGCCTTTGGTGAAGTCCTTTGAAAAGTTCAGAATGGAACTTATAGAATTCTGAATTCTAGATTTGTTAATAAATAAATGAATAAACTGTCATTATTCACCAGTAGTTTTCCTTCCCTTCCTTTCCCTCCTCTCTTCTTTTTCCCTTTCCTCCCTTCCCCCCTTTCTCTTTCTTTGGAGGCAGGGCTTCATTCCAGGCTGATCTGGAACTCAGTCTGTAGGCCAGGCTGGCCTCAAACTCAGGATGATCCTCCTACCTCAGTCTCCTGAGTGCTGGGATTAAAAGCATGCCCACTCATCCAGTAGTTTTTTTTTTTTTTTTTTTTTTGTGTGTGTGTTTTTTTAAAAATTCTTTTGTTTATTTTATTTTTATTTATTTATTTGAGAGCGACAGACAGAGAGAGAAAAAGGGAGGGAGGGAGAGAGGGAGAGAGAGAGAGAGAGAGACAGAGAATGGGCATGCCAGGGCCTCTGGCCACTGCAAATGAACTCCAGATGCATGCACACCTTCTGCATCTGGCTTACGTGGGTCCTGGAGAATCGAGCCTTGAACCAGGGTCCTTAGGCTTCACAGGCAAGCCCTTAACTGCTAAGCCATCTCTCCAGCCCTGTGTGTGTTTTTAAAATTCATTTATTAGACAGAGGAGGAGGAAAGAGCTAGAGGGAAAGAGAATGGGTGTACCAGAGCCTCTAGCCACTGCAAATGAACTCCAGATGCATGTGCCATCTTGTGTATCTGGCTTACATGGGATCTGGGGAATTGAACCTAGGTCCTTAACCACTAAACTATCTCTCCAGCACAGTTTTTTGTGTGCTTTTTTTTTTTTTTTTTTTTTTTTGGTTTTGCAAGGTAGGGTCTCACTCTGGTCCAGGCTGACCTGGAATTCACTATGTAGTCTCAGGGTGGCCTCGAACTCTCCGCGATCCTCCTATCTCTGCCTCCCCAGTGCTGGGATTAAAGGCATGCACCACCACGCCCGGCTTTTTGTGTGCTTTTTAAAAAATAATTTCTCTCTGCCACACCCTCCAAGGCTCAGGGCCCATTGTGGAAGAGGGGGCAGATAGAATGGAAGAGCCAAAGGAAGGGTACGACTCTTTACAATGCAACTGCCCAGACAGAAATTGGCTTTGATATCCATGACCTTACAGTGCCTAGCAATACCCTTGCAAGACCCTCATAATAGAAGAAAAAGATGATGACATCAAATTAAAAGAGAGGCTAATGGAGAGAGGGAAGGGATATGATGAAGATTGGAGTTCTAAAGGTGTATGGGGGCAGGGGAGGGAAATATCATGCATTTTTTGTATGTAAGTTTAGAAATGTTCAATAAAAAATTTAAAAAAAATTTCTATTTATTTATTTGAGAGGGAGACAGTATGGGCTTGCCAAGGCCTCCTGCCACCGCAAACACACTCCAGCTATATGTATCACTTTGTGCATCTGGTTTATGTGGGTACTGGGGTATTGAACCCAGGCCATCAGGCCTTGCAAGTGAGCATGTTTAACTGCTGAGCCATCTCTCTAGCCCTCATCCAGTAGTTTTTTCCAGCATATGGTAGTTGAGCACTGGAATAATCAATGAATTGTGGCTCATTGTTCCATGACCTTAGATTAAAGTCTGTATAAGCTATAGCACTGTAAAGTGAGGCAAAGTGGCCAAGGACTATGGGAAGCAGTACTGCCCAGAGTTTAAAGTCACTTTCTCTTTTTCTGGTTCTTGAGACAGGATGTTATGAGATCCAGATGGCCAGTAGCCAAGGATAACTTTGAACTTCTGATCGTGCCTCTATCTCCTGAGTATGAATTACAGATGTGTTCCATGACACCTGGATTGGTACATCTCCACCACCATCTAACATATTTTTTTTTTCTAATAAAAAATTGTATTTACATAAAAGCATTCAGAATGTCAACAAAACAGCTGCATTTTTTTTGCAATTACTGAGTGGCATTCAGTTAACAGAACAACAATTATTTCATATAAGCTGCATCAGAGACAACTGAAGATGAAAAAAAAACACATTGTCCCCATATATAACTAATTTATGCTGTGCACCAACAAGAACCTGCTTTAAATTTCCATGCCAATTTACAACCCCTATACTGTACCAGGCAAGGTTAGTGGCTATTTAAAATACTACCAGGATGGGGCTATCTAAAGACACATTCAGCACTGTGTTAACTATACAAAAAAACACACTGTACAGTTTAAAAACAAATCATACACAGTCTTACATTTCAATTTTTTTCTTTAAAAGGAGTTGTTGTGTACAGGGGGGTTAAATGCTTTATAGACAAGGAAAAAAAACTGCTAGAACCAACTTATTCATCATCCTCATCTTCTTCTTCTTTCTCTTCCTTCTTTTTCTTGCTCTTTTCAGCCTTGACAACTCCTTTGTTTGCTGCATCAGGTTTTCCTTTAGCTCTGTAGGCAGCAATATCCTTTTCATACTTTTCCTTCAGTTTGGCAGCTTTCTTTTCGTAAGGCTGCTGGTCATCGGCAGCAGTGTTGTTCCACATCTCTCTCAATTTCTTTTCTTTTTCTTTCTTTCTTTTTTTTTTTTGCAAAGTTTTTCAAGGCAGGGTCTCACCAATCTGGCCGAGGCTGACCTGGAATTCACTATGGAGTCTCAGGGTGGCCTCGAACTTACGGCGATCCTCCTACCTCTGCCTCCCAAGTGCTGGGATTAAAGGCGTGCGCCACCATGGCCGGCCTCTCTCAATTTCTTTGCAACATCACCAGTGGATAGGCCAGGGTGTTCTCCTTTAATTTTGGGGCGACATTCAGAACAGAACAAGAAGGAGGCTTCTTGGGTGCATTGGGATCCTTGAGCTTCTTTTTTGTTTCCCCCTTAGGAGGGATATAGGTTTTCATTTCTCTCTCATAATGCCTTGGCCATGTCTTCAAACTTTCCTTTTTCTTTAGCAGACATGGTTTTCCACTTCCCTGAGCACTTCTTAGAGAACTTTGAGAAGTTGGCAGAAGCATCTGGATGCTTCTTCTTGTGTTCCTCCTAGGAGGTTTGCACAAAGAAGGCATATGATGACATTGCCTCTCGGCTTCTTAGGGTCTCCTTTGCCCATCTTTAGTTGTTTTTCCTCAACGAGGCACCGAGAGTCACCCAGTTGCCCATCTGGCTCTCATTTGCCAGGGTGCTGTCTCTGTGGAGCTCAATGTACTGGAATGGCTGTGGAGAGCGGGAGCCAGATGCAGCCTCCTCACTCTCTCTGCTCTGTTCATATTTATTTATTTATTCATTCAAGGTAGGGTCTCACTCTAGTCCAGGCTGATCTGGAATTCACTCTGCATTCTCAGGGTGGCCTTGAACTCATGGCAATCCTTCTACCTCTGCCTCCCAAGTGCTGGGATTAAAGGCATGCGCCACCACGCCCGGCTCATATTTCTTTTCTTTTCTTTTTTTTTTAAACTTTATTTTATTTGAGAGAGAGAGAGGGAAAACATGAGTGAGATGCAGGGAGAATGGGCACATTAGGGTCTTCAGCCACTGCAGACAAACTCCAGATGCATGAACCACCATGTGCATCTGGCTTATGTGGGTCCTGGAGAATCGATCCTGGGTCTCTTGGCTTTGCAGGCAAGCAAGTGCCAACTCTCCAGCCCCACCTAGCATATTTCATGGTAACTTTGTGCTAAACATCTCATATTCATTATCTCCTTCTCTCTATCTTTTTTTTGGTTTTTCAAGGTAGGGTTTTACTCTAGCTCAGGCTGACCTCGAAATCACAGCAGTCCTCCTACCTCTGCCTCCAAAGTACTGGGATTAAAGGTGTGCATCACCACACCCAGCTTTTTTTTTTGTTGTTATTTATTTTTATTTATTTATTTATTTATTTATTTATTTATTTGAGAATGACAGACAGAGAGAGAAAGAGGCAGAGAGAGAATGGGCACACCAGGGCCTCCAGCCACTGCAAATGAACTCCAGATGCATGCACCACCTTTTGCATCTGGCTCACGTGGGTACTGGGGAGTTGAGTCTCGAACTGGGGTCCTTAGGCTTCACAAGCAAGAGCTTAACTGCTACACCATCTCTCCAGCCTGATAGCTTCTTATTTATTTATTTACTTATGAGATAGAGAGAGAGAGAGAGAGAGAGAGAGAGAGAGAGAAAGAATGGGCATGCTAGGGCCTCTAGCCACTGCAAATGAACTCCAGACACATGCGCCACCATGTGCATCTGGCTTACATGGGTACTGGGGAATCAAACCTTGAACTGGGGTCCTTAGGCTTCACAGGCAAATGCTTAACCTCAAAGCTACCTTTCCAGCTCCCCCCCTTTTTTTGTTTTTTTTGAGTCAGGGTCTCACTCGAGCCCAGGCTGATCTGGAATTCACTGTGTAGTCTCAGGGTGGCCTCCAACTCACAGTCATCCTCCTATTTCTGCCTCTTAAGTGCTGGGACTAAAGGCATGTGCCACCACGCCAGGCTTCCATAATCTCTGTTAATCCTCACAAAAGCCTTATTAGTTTGGCTACTATTATCTTTTAAAAAATTGATTAATTAATGTATGTGTGTGCACAGGATGTGGGTAGGGTATGCCAGGGTCTTTTTCTGCAAACAAACTCTAGAGGCATGTACCACTTTGTGCATCTGGCTTTATGTGGGTTCTGAGGAATAAACCTAGGCCAGCAGGCCTTGGCAGCAAGCACCATTAAATACTGAGCTATCTTGGGCTGGAGAGATGGCTTAGCGGTTAAAGTGCATGCCTGCTAAGCCTAAGAATGCCCGTTCGATTCTCCAGGTCCTCTGTTTAGTTAGACACAGTGACGTAAGGCTGCAATGCCGCACTTCCCCACAAGGGGGCGCATGCATCTGGAGTTCGTTCACAGCAGCTGAGTGGCCACTGGCACACCCATTCTCTCTCTCTCTCTGACTCTCTCCAAAAATAATAATAATCATAATAATAATGAGCTATCTCTCCAACCTGATTATTTATTTTTTTTTGGTTTTTTGAGGTAGGGTCTCCTTCTAGCTCAGGCTGACCTGGAATTCACTGTGTAGTCTCAAGGTGGCCTCAATCTCACAGCAATCCTAGTGATCCTCCTACCTCTACCTCCCGAGTGCTGGGATTTAAGGTGTGTGCCAAAATGCCTGGCCTGATTTTTTTTTTTTTTAAGATTTATTTATTAGAGAGATTGAGAGAGAGAGAGAGAGAGGGAAAATGGGCACGTCAGGGCCTCTAGCCACTGCAGATGGACTCCAGACCCATGTACATGTGCATCTGGTTAACGTGGGACGTGGAGAATTGAACCTGGGTCCTTAGACTTTGCAGGTATGTGCCTTAACTGCTAAGCCATCTCTCTAGCCCCCACCCCTTTCTCTCTCTCTCTCTATATATATTTTTATTTAAAAATTTTTTATTTTCATTTTTATTTATTTGTTTGAAAGAGAGAAAGCCAGGTGTGGTGGTGCATGCCTTTAATCCTAGCACTTGTGAGGCAGAGGTAGGTGGATCACTACATAGTGAATTCCAGGTCAGCCTAGGCTAGAGCAAGTCCCTACCTTGAAAAACAAAACAAAACAAAAAACAGTGCACACACACACACACAAACAAAGAAAGAGAGAGAGAAAGAGGCTGATAGAAAAAGAGAGAATGGGTGCACCAAGGCCTCCAGACATTGCAAACAAACTCCATATGCATGATCCACCTTGTGCATATATATGGCTTATGTGGGTCCTGGGGAATTTAACCTGGGTCCTTTGGTTTTGCAGGCAAGTGCCTTAATGCTTAAGCCATCTCTTCAGTGCCCCCTTTTTTATTAATTATTATTATTTTTTATTGACACCTTCTATACTTACATACAAAAACCATATGATATTTCCCTCCCCTCCCCCCATTCCACTTTAGAACTCCAATCTCCATCATATCCCTTCCCTCTCTCCATTAGTCTCTATTTTTTTTTTTTTTTTTTTGGTTTTGTGAGATAGGGTCTCACTCTGGCCCAGACTGACCTGGAATTAACTATGTAGTCTCAGGGTGGCCTCGAACTCTTGGCGATCCTCCTACCTCTGCCTCCTGAGTGCTGGGATTAAAGGCGTGTGCCACCACACCCGGCTTTAGTCTCTATTTTAATTTGATGTCATCATCTTTTTCTTCTATTTTGAGGGTCTTGCGAAGGTATTGCTAGGCACTGCAAGGTCATGGATATCGAGGCCAATCTCTGGGCAGTTGCACTGTAAGAAGTCATACCCTTCCTTTGGCTCTTCCATTCTATCCACCCCCTCTTCCGCAATGGTCCCTGAGCCTTGGAGGGTGTGACAGGGGTGTTTCAATGCTGGGCACTCCTCTATCCCTTCTTCTCAGCACTATGTTGCCTTTTGGGTCATCCCAGTGGTCATCGCCATCTGAAAAGAGAAGCTTCTCTAACCAGAAGTAAGAATGGCGTTAATATGTGAACATGAACATTAAGTGCAGTGCCCCCAGGGCAGCTTGGTGGGAATAATGTATACAAGAGCAGGCTTTGTACCCCTAAGGCTCATGACCTCACCTGCCATAGACTTTTTTTTTTTTTTTTTTGCCATAGACTTTTGCTTAGGTTTTTCAGTACCAGGTATGTATTCCCTCCTGTAGAGAGGGCCTTCAGTCCAATTATGGAGCAGTTGGTTACCCCAAAAGTAGACATGCCACTATTGCACCTGTGCAGTCATTGGGCCTGTATAGCCAAACTTGAATATTCAGCGTCCACTGTTTTCACTACTGATGACTTCTGTCTCCCATACGGCTGCATGCAGTGCAGCTTTTTCCAGCTTTCTGTTGGCTGGTCTACAGGGAGAAGGATTTCTGCTCAGCACCAGCTTGCTTTCTCAGTGACCTTGCCTCTCAGGCAAGAGATGTCTTCAGCAATAGGGTCTTACTATCTGTTTCTCAAGAGAAACCAAGGGCTTTGGCAAAAGCCTTTAATGTTTTGGAGGCTGCAGGACCTCCTTGGCCAACAACTCACTGGAAGGTATCCCATCCCAGGCACTGAAAATTTTCTAGTAACAGTCTACAGCTTCTAGATGTGCCATTATTCAAAAAAGTAGGTTTACATAAGTCTTATTCACAATATCTTGAATTTAGATTGACCCTCCCCCTGCCCTTCTTTTATGCATTCTCTTCTCATGGCCTCACTTAGGCCATTCCCCTCCCTGTAATCTGTTCTTCTACTTATATATGTGCAATACCATACACTTAAGTCCTTCCCTTTCCTTCCTCCCTTATAGCCTTTTACCAGCTTACTGGTTTCTGGTACCTATTATTGGTTCCAGTTCACACACAAGTCTATACATTTGTAGCTAGGATCCACATATGAGAGAGAACATGTGACTTTTGGCTTTCTGAGCCTGGGTTACCTCACTTAGTATAATTCTTTCCAGATCCATCCATTTCCCTGCAAATTTCTTTTCTTTTCTCTTCTCTTCTCTTCTCTTCTCTTCTCTTCTCTTCTCTTCTCTTCTCTTCTCTTCTTTTCTTTTCTTTTCTTTTTGGTTTTCTGAGGTAGGGTCTCACTGTAGCCCAGGCAGGCTGACCTAGAATTCACTATGTAGTGTCTCAGGTGGCCTTGAACTCAAGGTGATCCTCCTACCTCTGCCTCCTGAGTGCTAGGATTAAAGGCATGTGCCACCACACCTGGCTCCTTTTTTTTTTTTTTTTTTTGAGGTAGGGTCTCATTCTAGCCCAGGCTGACCTGGTACTCACTCTCTAGTCTCATGTAGGCCTCAAGTTCACAGCAATCCTCCTACCTCTGCCTCCTGAGTGCTGGGATTAAAGCTGTGTACCTCTACCCCTGGCCTTTTTTTTTTTAATGAGGAAGTTTTAGCATAGGCAGAAAATTTAATAACTTGACAAGGGTGATAGTGGTAAAGTTGAGGCTGAAATATACCTTATCCAGCCCTGTGTTTACAGTCTTAATCACTTAATCTATTTTATTTATTCATTTGAGAGAAAGAGAGAGAGAGAGAGAGAGAGAGAGAGAGAGAGAGAGAGAATGGGCACACCAGGGCCTCCAGCCACTGCAAACAAACTCCAGATTCATGTGCCCCCTTGTGCGTCTGGCTTATGTGGGTCCTGGGGAATCAAACTGGGATCCTTTAGCTATGCAGGCAAAAACCTTAACCGCTAAGCCATCTCTCCAGCCCCCACAGTCTTAATCATTGAAAAAAAAAAAAAAACTAGGAGGGCCGCTGAGTAGCACTCCATTGTGTAAATGTGCCACATCTTCATTATCCACTCATCAGTTGAAGGGCATCTAGGCTGGTTCCATTGCCTAGCTATTGTGAATAGAGTGGCAATAAACATGGTCCAGCAAGTATCTCTAAGGTAATGAGATGAGTCCTTAGGATATATGCCTAGGAGTGGTATAGCTGGGTCATATGGTAGATCTACTTTTAGATGTCTCAGGAACCTCCACACTGATTTCTACAATGGCTGGACCAGATTGCATTTCCAACAAGGGTGTAGAAGGGTTCCTCTTTTTCCACATCCTCACCAGCATTTATAGTCATTTATTTTCATGATGGTAGCCAATCTGACAGGAGTGAGATGGAATCTCAAGGTAGTTTTAATCTGCATTTCTGTGATGACTAGGGATGTAGAACATTTCTTTAGATGTATTTCTTCTTCTGAGAACTCTCTATTTAGTTCCATAGCCCATTTTTTAATTGGGTTGTTTGATTTCTTTTTTTTTTTTTTTTTCCGAGGTAGTCTCACTCTGGTCCAGGCTGACCTGGAATTCACTATGTAATCTCAGGGTGGCCTCAAACTCTGCCTCGCCAGTGCTGGGATTAAAGGTGTGTGCCACCATGCCCAGCTTGATTTCTTATTATTTAATTTTTTGAGTTCTTTATATATCCTAGATATTAATCCTTTGTCAGATGTATAGCTGGCAAAGATTTTCTCCCATTCTGTAGGTTGTCTTTTTGCTCTATTCACAGAGTCCTTAGCTGTACAAAAGCTTTGTAATTTCATGGGGTCCCATTGGTTGATCTGTGGTTTATTTATTTATATTTATTTGAGAAAGAGTTAGATAGAGAATAGTATGCCTGGGCCTCCAGCCACTGCAAATAAACTTTAGATGCATGCACCACCTTGTGTATCTGGTTTATGTGGGTCCTGGGGAATTGAACCTAGGCCCTTTGGCTTTGTAGGCAAGTGCCTTAACCTCTAAGCCATCTCTCCAGCCATATATATTTATTTTTTCAGTTTTTTTTGCCCCCTTTTTTTTTTTTTTTTTGAGGTAGGGTCTCACTCTAGCTCAGGGTGACCTGGAATTCACTATGTAGTTTCAGGCTGGCCTTGAACTCTCTGCAATCCTCCTACTTCTTCCTCCCCAGTGGTGGGATTAAAGGTGTGTACTACCATGCCCGGCTTTTTTCAGTTTTTTGAGCTAGCATCTCACTCTAACCCAGGCTGGCGTAGAACTCACTATGTAGTCTCAGGGTGGCCTTGAACTCATGGTGATCCTCTTATCTCTGCCTCCCGAGTGCTAGGATTAAAGGCGTGTGCCACCATGCCAGGCTAGTCCTATTTTTTTTTTTTTTTTTTTTTTTTTGGTTTTTCATTCTCACTCTTTTTAACTATGTAGTCTCAGGGTGGCCTTGAACTTCCTATCTGCCTCCCGAGTGCTGGGATTAAAGCGTTAGTCAATTACTTTTTTCTTATGGAATGCTTTACAAATTTGCCTGTCATTCTTTTTTTTTTTTTTTTTTTTTTTTGTCTTTTCAAGGTAGGGTCTCACTCTAGTCCAGGCTGACCTGGAATTTACTATGTAGTCTCAGGATGGCCTCAAACTCACAGTGCTGGAATTAAAGGCTTGTACCACCACACCTTGTACAGAGGCCATACTAATCTCTGTATCATTACAATTGTTTAGTATATGTGCTGCTAAAGCTAGCACTGTGTTAATTCTTTTTTTTTTTTTTTTTTTTTTTTTGGTTGGGTCTTGCCCTAACCCAGGCCAACCTGGAATTCACTATGTATTCTCAGAGTGGCCTCGAATTCACAGCAATCCTCCTACCTCTGCCTCCTGAGTGCTGGGATTAAAGGCATGTGCCACCATGCTGGCTTGTTAAAAAATGCATCTGATGGACTGGTGAGATGCTTAGTGGTTAAGGCTCTTGCCTGCAAAGCCAAAGGACCCAGGGTTGACCCAGGACCCACATAAGCCAGATGCACAGGGGTAAGTCAGATGCCCAAGGGGGCACATGCATGTGGAGTTCGTTTGCAGAGGCTGGAGGCCTTGGTGCATCCATTCTCTCTCTCTCTCTCTCCCTGCCTATCTCTGTCTGTCTCTCTTTTTCTCAAATAAATAAAAATTAAATATTTTTTTAAAAATGCGTCTGAGGGCTGAAGAGATGGCTTAGTGGTTAAGTGCTTGCCTGTGAAACCTAAGGATCCTGGTTCCAGGCTCGATTCCCCAGGACCTATAAGGGGGTGCAAGCATCTGGAGTTCATTTGTAGTGGCTGGAGGCCCTGGTGTGCCCATTCTCTATTTGCCTGCCTCTTTCTCAGTCTGACTATTGCTCTCAAATAAAAAAAAAAAAAAAAAGTGCCTGGAGTTTGTTCGCAGTTGTGTAGAGGTCCTGGCATGCCCATTCTATCCCTCCCTCTCTGTCTCTCCCTCTCTCTGTCTCTAATAAATGAAAATAAGTCTTTTAAAACATTTTTATTTATTTGCAAGTAGATAAAGATAAAAGAGAGACAGAAAGCATGGGTGTACCAGGGCTTCCAGCTGCTGCAAATGAACTCCAATTGCACATGCCACATTGTGCATCTGGCTTTATGTGGGTACTAGGCAATTGAACTCAAATTGTTAGTTTTTGTAGACAAGTGCCTTTACCACTGAGCCATCTCTCTGGTGCTTGAATCATTTTATAAGCTACTGTTTTGTAATGTTTCTGGAAAGTTATTTTATGCATAGTCACTGTAAATGAAAGCCAAATAGCTCATCTGCAGATTTTTTTTTTTAGCAGCAGAGATAGACTTAATTTGTTTTATTTATTTGAATGATCCCCATTGTAATTTTCTTCCTTACCAACTCATTTGCAATATGGCTAAGTAGAGAAGATAATGGTTAGTGTTCATTTTGGTTTTCCTCCAATTGTATGTCTAAAGCCTTGCTAAATCAGCTTTGATTACTATCTGTATTTTTTTTTTTAAATTTGTTTTGTTTTTTCGAGGTAGGGTCTCACTCTAGCCTAGGCTGATCTGGAATTTACTATGTAGTCTTAGGGTGGACTTGAACTCATGGCGATCCTCCTACCTCTGCCTCCCGAGTGCTGGGATTAAAGGTGTGCGCCACCCCGCCTGGCTATTATCTGTTGCTTTGGCTTCCATGTTGACAGTCATAAAACGTTACCTGCTGGCTAGGGCTACTGGGTGGGTTATCTGTCACACATCTATTCCCTCCTACATCATAAGGTACCTGTGGTGATAATTAGGAAAAGACTGTCAATTCCCCAAAGTGTCTCATGCTTTCTCCTCCCTCCATTGCTTTCTATCTTCTTCTGCAGTGGAGGTTGTGGGTGAACACAAGGAATGTAGTCTGCTTCACATGTTTAGTCAGTGGTGCTGATAATGGTAAATAACATCAGGTGATCAACTGTTTCACAAGTGAAGAGCTATTTCAGGAGAGAAGACTGCAGAAATTTTGTAGTGGTTACTTTGATCCCACATTTTGGGGGGGTAGGAAGGGGTTTGAGACAGGGTTGCACTGTGGCCCAGGCTGACTGGGAATTTTTGTAGGCCAGGCTGGCCTAGAACTCACTTTGATCTCTCTACCTTAAGCTCTCCAGTACTGGGGTTATAGATAGGCATGAGCCACCACACCCAGATATTTTAAAAAATTTATTTATTGAGAGCCATTTGTGCTGACACATGCCTTTAATCCCAGCACTTGGGAGGCAGAGGTAGGAGAATCGCCATGAGAATACAGAGTGAATTCCAGGTCAGCCTGGACTAGAGTAAGACCCTACCTTGAAAAACAAACAAACAAAACAGACAAACAAAAAATTTATTTATTTATTTGTGAGCAGAGAGAGATAGAAGAAAGACAGATAAAGACATTGGGTACACCAAGGCCTCCAGCCTCTGCAAGTGGACTTCAGATGTGCACAGCACCCTGTTCATCTGGCTTGACATGAGTACTGGGAAATTGAACTCGGTTGTTAGGCCTGTAGGCAAGCACCTTAACCACTAGGTCATCTCTCCAGAACTCCCCCCCGCCTTTTTTTTGAGATAGGATCTTACTATGTATGTAGTCTTGGCTGGCCTGAAACTCACTGAACTTACTATACAATTCAAGCTGGCCTTGAGTTAAAGTTATCCTTCTGCATCTGCCTAATTGCTGGGATTATATACATGTACCATCACACCCAGCCCTTTTTATTTTTAAATTTTTGCTTATTTAGTTTTTTTTTTTTTTTTTGGTTTTCAAGGTAGGGTCTCACTCTGGTCCAGGCTGACCTGGAATTAGCTATGTAGTCTCAGGGTGGCCTCGAACTCATGGCAGTCCTCCTACCTCTGCCTCCCGAGTGCTGGGATCAAAGGCGTGCGCCACCACGCCCGGCTTATTTAGTTTTTTGAGACAGAAAATCACTTATATAGCCCAGACTATCCTCAGACTTGGGAAGTTCCCCAGTCTGATCTCCCTAGTGCTGGGATTACATAAAAGATAACATAGCTTTCTGTAACATGCTTTATACATCGGTAATATAATGTTTTCATCATTCTCCCTTTCCATACATAGTAGTCTTTTTTAAGTTATTTTTAAGTGCTGCACAAGTCACAATGGCATATTTTACTTAATCATTCTCCTTTTGAGAGCATCATAGTTTCTTATTGCTGTACTAACAAATTAGTACAAATTTCGTGGCTCAAAACAGCACAGATCTACTCTCTTACATTTCTGGAGTTCAGAAGTGTGCCATTAGTCTTACTTTTGTGCCAAAAGTCAAAGAGTTGGCAGAGCTGGGCCCTGCTGCTGGCTCAGAGGTGAATCTGTACCCTTGGCTTTTTCAGTTTCCAGGGGCCTCCTGCCTTATGTGGCTTTTGGCTCCTTCCTCAACCATCAGAAGAGAGGTACTCTGCCCTGGCACCACATAGACTTCTCTGACTAATTTGTTCCCCTTATGCCACCAAAGGTCACATTCACAGTTTCTAGAGATTGGCACATGGACATTTGGCAAGGTACCATTTTCCAGCTGAGTGGTTTTTGTTTTGTTCTTTTTTTTTTTTTTTTTTTTTTTTAAGTAGGGTCTCACTGTGGCCCGGGCTGACCTGGAATTCACGTCTCAAGCTGGCCTCGAACTCATGGCAATTTTCCTACCTCTGCTTCCCAAGTGCTGGGATTGAGGGCGTGCGCTGCCATTCCTGGTTGGCTGAGTGTTTTTGTTATTTTTAGTTTCTGACTTTCAAACACAATCCTTGGAGCCAGAGAGATGGTTCAGTGGTTAAGACACTTGCCTGCAAATCCCAATAAGTTGAGTTTGATTCCCCAGGACCCATATAAAGCCAGACGCACAAAGTGGCACATGCATCTCCAGTCTGTTTGCAGTGGCTAGAGGCATGTCCATTCTCTCTGTCTCTCATCTACCTCTTTCTGCTTGTAAATAAATAAATAAATCAAATACATAAAAACTCCAGTCCTTGGGACTGGGGAGTTGGATACGTGGTTAAAGGTGCTAGCTTGCAAAGGTGCCCTCCTGGATTTGATTCTCCAATATCCATGTAAAGCAAGATGCAAAAGTGGCACAAATATCTGACATTTGTTTGCAGTGGCAAGAGATCCTAGTGAACCCTTACACACATACTTTACACAAACATGCAATTAAATAAATAAAACGTGCTGAAGGGATGGCTTAATGGTTAAGGCGTTTGTTTGCAAAGACAAAGGACCCAGGTTCGATTCCCTAGGACCCATATTAGCCAGTTGCACAAGGTGGTACATACATCTGGAGTTCGTTTGCTGCAGTGGCTGGAGGCCCTGGCGCGCCCATTCTCTCTGTCAAATAAAAAAATAAAAATAAATAAAACTTTTTTTTTCAAGGTAGTTTTTTGCTCTAGTCCAGGCTGACCTGGAATTCACTCTGTATTCTCAGGGTAGCCTCAAACTCACGGTGATCCTCCTACCTCTGCCTCTCAAGTGCTGGGATTAAAGGCGTGCACCACCATGCCCATCAATAAAACTATTTTTAGACCAGAAGTACTCAGGATCTATCATTGCATATGTACTTGCTGGAATATGTATCTAGGGTTGATCTGAGATGTCATAGGATCATTGTCAATTTCAGTAGATACTGCCAAATTGCTTTCCCAATTGCCTGCACTGATTTATACTCCCAATGCCAGTTTGGTAGGATCTCTTTTCCTTGTACCCCTATACAGAGCATTTTAGAAGTCAATGGCTTGGAATTTTGTTTGGTTATTTGGTTAAGCCAATGACTCTCCACAGATGGGAGGGACTAATAGATGGACCTGGAAATGAGTGCCCAGCCTCCTTGGCTCCAAGAAGCCAGAATTGTCTGTTGGTGCCTTCTGCTCTTATCACTTCATTGCAGGGCACCTCGCTTGGGCCTGATCTCCTTTGCCTCCTGGCACAAACTTATTTTGATCAGCAATCTAGTTAGTACAGACCATGTCCATATATAGGCAGGAGAGAGCACTGAGTTTGTATTCTGTAATGAGCTGCCAGCAGAGCCGAGACCAGCAGATCCAAGGATCTCTTCCTGCTTTTGTTTTCAACATTTTATTAATTTGAAAAGGACACAGAGCGAGAATGGGCATGCCAGGACCTCTAGCCATTGCAAATGAATTCCAGTCACATGTGCCACCTTGTGACCTGGCTTTATGGGGTACTGGGGAACTGAACCTGGGTCCTTAAAGGCTTTGTAGGCAACCTCCTTAACCGCTGATCCATCTCAGCCCCTGTTTGTTTTGAGGCATGATCTTTTTTTTTTTCCTGTTAAGATTTTTTTTACTGTCATTGTTTTTTTTTTTTTTTTTTTTTGTTTTGTTTTTTTTTAGAGTTCTTCTTGTTTTGAGATTACTAGTGTCTATTGCTTTACTGTTATAGGAGGAAGCAGAACTAATTTCTTTTTCCCAAAGTGTGAGCAATTACCTAGATCTAAACCTATGTTTTGGTCACAGCATGGAGGCCTGATAGCTTTGTTGAGGCAGGATCTTAATGTAGCCTGGGTTAGAGTGAAACCCTACCTTGAAAAAAAAAAGTCAGGAATGGTAGTCCTTGCTTATAATACATGAGGGGCTGGAGAGATGGCTCAGTAGTTAAAGGCATTTGCTTATAAAGCATGATAGGTGGGATTCAATTCCTGAGCACCCAAGTAAAGCCAGATACACAAAGTGGCTCATGGGTCTGGAGTTTGCAGTGGCAGAAGGGCCTGGCATGCTCTTTTCTCCTTCCCTCCCTCTTTCTTTCTCTCAAAATAAATAAAAATTCAAAAAAAGTACATGATTATTATAGAAAATAGAGAAAATATTGAAAAATATAAGAGAAAAAACTAAGTAGCCCAGGATTACACCAACCAGAAAATTATTTTTTGTCCCCCTCCTCCTCCTCCTCCTCTTCTTCTTCTTCTTTTCCTCTTCCCTCTTCCCCTTCCCCTCCCCCCCTCCTTCTTCTTCTTCATTTTTCAAGGTAGGGTTTCACTATAGTCTATGCTGACCTGAAATTCACTATGTAGTCTCAGGATAACCTCAAGCTCACAGTGATCCTCCTACCTCTGTCTCCTGAGTGCTGGGATTAAAGACGTGCACCACCACGCCCAGCTGTTATTTTCTTCTTTAACTCATATTTTCATATATAGGAAACTGGGATTATATGCTACATGCAGTTCTGTATTTTATTCTTTTTTAAATTTGTTTACTTTTATTTATTTGTGAGTGACAGACAGAGAGAGAGAGAGGAGGGAGGGAGAAAGAATGGGCGCTACAGGGCTTCCAGCCACTGCAAATGAACTCCAGATGCATGCGCCACCTTGTGCATCTGGCTTACATGGGTCCTGGGGAATCAAGCCTCGAACCGAGGTCCTTAGGCTTCCCAGGCAAACGCTTAACCACTAAGCCATCTCTCCAGTCCCCAGTTCTGTATTAAAAAAAATATTTTATTTGGCTGGGCCTATTTTATTGAAAAATAAAAATAAATAAATAAATAAATGCTTTTTTAAAAAAACTTTAGAAATAACATTACCTTTACTTACAACATTTCAGCTTTGGCAAATTTAAGACAATTATTTGAATGTTACGACACCTGAAAGAATGGTATTTTTGCTTGACAATCCTAAAATCATCCACATCTTTGTAATATCTACATAATGTGACTGGATAATTCTAATCATGCAATGGAATGACACATGAAGAAAAGTCTTATTAGGCAAACTTTTTTTTTTTTTTTTTTTTGGTTTCGAGGTAGGGTCTCACTCTAGCCCAGGCTGACCTGGAATTCACTATGTATTCTCAGGGTGGCCTTGAACTCATGGCAATCCTCCTACCTCTGCCTCCCGAGTGCTGGGATTAAAGGCGTGTGCCACCATGCCCGGCTTTAGGCAAACTTTTTATTTCGAGGTAAGGTCTTGCTCTAGCTCAAGCTGACCTGGAACTCACAGTATTCTCAGGATGGCCTCAAATTCACAGTGATTCTCCTACCTCTGCCTCCCAAGTGCTGGTATTAAATGCATGCACCACCATGCCCATCTTTGTTTTGAAAACAGTTTTTTTTTTTTTTTGTGTGTGTGTGTGTGTGTGTATGAGGTAGAGTTTCAGTCTAGCTAAACCTGACCTCTGAAACTCACTCTGGAACCCAGGTTGTCATTGAACTTACAGTGAATCCTATCTCAACCTCCCAAGTGCTAAGATTAAAGATTTGAGCCACCATGTCTGGCTTTCTTTTTTTTTTTTTTTGAGACAGTGTCTCGCTCTGATTACAGGTGTGAACTACCACACCTTACTTCAATTTAATGTACCTATCATTTGAAATTCAACTAGAATTTGAAATAAGTACTATAGAACGTAGTTAAGAATAGTTTTGTAGTGATGACAAAAAATAATTTGAGGTGTGCAGTGTTGTCCCTTGTTTTGATAGGAACATCTAAATAACACACCCATGTTTCCTTCTCACTCTTTCTCTTAGGAGCCAAGATGAAGATTTTTAGACAAGTATATAAAAAAATTGCTATTGGGACTGTGGAGATGGCTTAGCAGTTAAAGGTGCTTGCTTACAAAAGCTGCTGACCTGGGTTAAATTCCCCAGTACCCATGTAAAGCCAGATGCAAAAGTGATTCATGCATCTGGAGTTTGTTTGCAATGACAAGAGGTCCTGGTGCACCTATGTACGTGTACACTCCCCCCCTCCAATAAACCCTTATTCTTGGAGCTGAGAGGATGCCTTTATATGCATATAAAGCCTACCATCCCAGGTTCAATTCCTCACTCACATAAGGCCAGATTCAAAGTGGCACATGCATCTGAAGTTCATTTGTGGTGGCAAGAGACCTTGGTGTGTCCATACATGCATGTGTATGTGCATGTGTGCACACACACATGCATATCAAATAAAAAATATAAGCAAATAGTATTATTAATGCTTTGAGCATATATTCCATTTGTCAGCTACTGGCAGATAGTGGAATTATCCTTCACATTTTTTTTTTTTTTTTGGTTTTGCGAGGTAGGGTCTCACTGTGGCCCAGGCTGACCTGGAATTAACTATGTAGTCTCAGGGTGGCCTCGAACTCATGGCGATCCTCCTACCTCTGCCTCCCGAGTGCTGGGATTAAAGGCGTGTGCCACCACGCCCGGCTATCCTTCACATTTTAAAAGTTACATTTCTGGGGCTGGAGAGATGGCTCAGCATTTAAAGGCACTTGCTTGTAATCTCTGATGGCCTGGGTTCAATTTCCCAGTACCCACATGAAGCTAGATGCACAAAGTGGTGCATGCATCTGGAGTTTGTGTGCAGTGGCAAGAGGTCCTAGTACACCCACACTCTCTTTCATTTATTCTGTCTGCTTCTTAGTCTCTGTCTCTGTCTCTGTCTCTCAAATAAATTTTTTTTTTTTTTTTTTGCTTTTTCGAGGTAGGGTCTCACTGTAGCTCAGGCTGACCTGGAATTCAATATGCAGTCTCAGGGTGGCCTCAAACTCACGGCAATCCTCCTACCTCTGCCTCCCGAGTGCTGGGATTAAAGGCGTGCACCACCACACCCAGCAATAAAAATATTTTAAAATGTTACATTTCTGTAATATCATTAGCAATCACATGAATCCTAGGAAAGGAGATGATTCTTGAAGTCTAACATTTCAAATTAAAGTTTGAATTTGAATTGGGCTTTTGCTTTGAAAAGATCTGGTTGTAGTTTCTTAAAATAACTCACTTCATCTCTGTTCTGCAGTCATTGTTGAAACCCAGGGAAGAACTACCTTATGGAAACGGAAAGACAAACCAGAAACTGTCATTCTTTAGTGGTATCATGTGTTCTTCTATGAGAGAGGTGATAAGAATGAAATTTATAAGTTGGTTAATGATTTTATAGCCATTTCTCCCAGGAGCATGTTTATAATGTCAGGAAACTGAACAGGTTTGGTGAACTATGTATTAGCATATGAAGGTACCCAGAAACAGTTCCTTACCTGGATTTAAGTATAATGAAGCTATCCTTGGACCTCAGAGTGAATAGACAACACTGCTAGGGATGTCAGGTCCTGCTTAGCTTGGGAGTATTGACTTCTGGTTAGGTGGTGTCCAGCTAGATTCTTAGCTCTTAGGAAATTCCTCTATTGGTTTCCATGGGATTGCCATTCTGTTTTTGTCTGTGCTAAGTCAAGGACTTAATAGCTTTCTTGGTTTGCTAACACAAAAACAGTGATACTTCAAGCCATCTGACACTGAGTATCTGTAGAAATTGTCTTTTTGTTGTTGTTTTATTTTTTTACTATTTTTTTGGAGAGAGACACACAGAGAGAGACAGAGAGAGAGAGAGAGAGAGAGGGAGAGAGAGAGAGGAAGACAGAGATGGGCGCACCAGCAGTGTCTCAGCTGCTGCGAATGAAATCGAGATGTGTCCGCCCCCTTGTGGTCAAGTGTGGCATTGCGCCCTTGCGTCACTTTGCACCTGGCTAAACGTGGGACTGGAGATGGGAACCGCTGGAGATGGGAACCAGTGTTCTTAGGCTTAGGAGGCAGGCGCCTTAACCCCTAAGCCATCTCTCCAGCCCTGTTGTTGTTTTTTGAGGTAGGGTTTCACTCTAGCTCAGGCAGACCTGGAATTCACTATGTAGTCTCAGGGTGGCCTTGAACTCAAGGCGATCCTTCTACCTCTGCCTCCCAGGTACTCGGATTAAAGGTGTACGCCACCATGCCTGGCTCCAAAATTTTTTTAAAAATTTATTTGCAAGCAGAGAGAGTGAGAGCATGTGAGAGAGTATCAGTGCATCAGGACCTCCTGCCACTGTAAACAAACTCCAGATGAATGCTGTACTTTGTGCATCTGGCTTTACGTGAGTACTCGGGGATTGAACCCAGGCTATCAGGCTTTGCAAGCAAGTGCCTTTAACCAATGCCCCTTCTCTCCAGCTCATAAAAGACTATTTATTTATTTATTGTCTTTTTTATTAGTTATCTATATAATGTGTATGCTATTTTATTTTTTATTTTGTTTTTTTATACTATTTTATTTATTTTTAAACATTTTTTTTTTGTTTTTTTTTTTCAAGGTAGGGTCTCACTCTAGCCCAGGCTGTCCTGGAATTCACTCTGTAGTCTCAGGGTGGCCTCGAACTCATGGCGATCCTCCTACCTCTGCCTCCCGAGTGCTGGGATTAAAGCGTGCACCACCACGCCCGGCTTTTAAACATTTTTTTAATTTACAGCTTCCATAATTATAAGCAACAAATCATGATAACCACCTCCCACTTTCCCTTCACAACTCCACTCTCCTATCATAGCCTCTCCCCCTCTCAATCAGTCTCTCTTTTTAATTTATCTTTTATTTTATTTATTTATTTATTTATTTATTTATTTATTTATTTATTTATTTATTTTGGTTTTTAAGTAGGGTCTCACTTTAGCTCAGGCTGACCTGGAATTCACTATGTAGTCTCAGGTTGGCCTTGAACTAAATGGCAATCCTCCTACCTCTGCCTTCCAAGTGCTGGGATTAAAGCGTGTGCCACCACACCCTGCTTTTATTTTGTTATTAATTTTTTTTTTTTTGAGGTAGGGTCTCACTCTAACTCAGGCTGACCTGGATGGACTTCACTATGTAGTCCCAGGAGGCCTTGAACTCACCACTAACTTCCTACTTATGTCTCCTGAGTGGTGGGGTTAAAGGTGTGTGCCACCATGCCTGGCTCCTTATTTTTATTTTTATGTTTTGGTTTTTCAAGGTAGGGTCTCACTCTGGTCCAGGCTGATCTGGAATTAACTATGTAGTCTCAGGGTGGCCTCAAACTCTCAAGCGATCCTCCTACCTCTGCCTCCTGAGTGCTGGGATTAAGGCGTGCGCCACCACGCCGGTCTTAATATATGTATAAAATTTTTTTTTTTTGTGTGTGTGTATGAGGTAGAGTTTCAGTCTAGCTAAAACTCGACTCCCAAAACTCACTCTGGAACCCAGGTTGTCATTGAACTTACAGTGAATCCTATCTCAACCTCCCAAGTGCTAAGATTAAAGATTTGAGCCACCATGTCTGGCTTTCTTTTTTTTTTTGAGACAGTGTTCGCTCTGATTACAGGTGTGAACTACCACACCTTACTTCAATTTAATGTACCTATCATTTGAAATTCAACTAGAATTTGAAATAAGTACTATAGAACGCAGTTAAGAATAGTTTTGTAGTGATGACAAAAATAATTTGAGGTGTGCAGTGTTGTCCCTTGTTTTGATAGGAACATCTAAATAACACACCCATGTTTCCTTCTCACTCTTTCTCTTAGGAGCCAAGATGAAGATTTTAGACAAGTATATAAAAAATTGCTATTGGGACTGTGGAGATGGCTTAGCAGTTAAAGGTGCTTGACAAAAGCTGCTGACCTGGGTTAAATTCCCAGTACCCATGTAAAGCCAGATGCAAAAGTGATTCATGCATCTGGAGTTTGTTTGTAATGACAAGAGGTCCTGGTGCACCTATGTACGTGTACACTCCCCCTCCAATAAACCCTTATTCTTGGAGCTGAGAGGATGCCTTTATATGCATATAAAGCCTACCATCCCAGGTTCAATTCTCACTCACATAAGGCCAGATTCAAAGTGGCATGCATCTGAAGTTCATTTGTGGTGGCAAGAGACTGGTGTGTCCATACATGCATGTGTATGTGCATGTGTGCACACACACATGCATATCAAATAAAAAATATAAGCAAATAGTATTATTAATGCTTTGAGCATATATTCCATTTGTCAGCTACTGGCAGATAGTGGAATTATCCTTCATTTTTTTTTTTTTTTGGTTTTGCGAGGTAGGGTCTCACTGTGGCCCAGGCTGACCTGGAATTAACTATGTAGTCTCAGGGTGGCCTCGAACTCATGGCGATCCAAAGGCGTGCCACCACCCAGCCTTTTAATTTCTTTTCTTATCCTATCACTTATAGTTATTTGTTTAAAGAGCTAGAAATGGTAGAGCAGGGAGAGAGACAGAGATGTGCTTTAGCCCCTAGCCACCTGAGACGACATAGCTAATTCCAGGTCAGCCTGGAATGATGAGAATGAATAAATGGTGGGTCTTCTGCCACTGCAAAGGAACTCAGTCTCATTTAAGTACTGATGGGGGATGCCGTGTGTGTGTGTGTGTGTGTGTGTGTGTGTGTGTGTGTTTGGTTTTCTGCGGTAGGGTCACTCTGGTGCAGGTGACCTGGAATTACTATGTAGTCTCAGGGTGGCCTTGGGCTCTTGGCGATCCTCTACCTCTGCCTCCAGTGCTGGGATTAAGGCGTGCACCACCACGCCCAGCTGTTATTTTCTTCTTTAACTCATATTTTCATATATAGGAAACTGGGATTATATACTACATGTTTCTGGATTTTATTCTTTTTCAATTTGTTTAACTTTTATTTATTGCTTGACAGACAGACAGAGAGAGAGGGAGGGGAGAAAATGGGCGCTTCACAGGCTTCCAGCCACTGCAAATGAACTCAGATGCATGCGCCACCTTGTGCATCAAACTCACATGGGTCCTGGGGAATCAAGCCTCCCGAAGTGAGGTCCTTAGGCTTCCCAGGCAAGCGCTTAACCACTAAGCCATCTCTCCAGTCCCAGTTCTGTATTAAAAAAATTTTTATTTGGCTGGAGCCTATTTTATTGAAAAATAAAAATAAATAAATAAATAAATGCTTTTTAAAAAACTTTAGAAATAACATTACCTTTACTTACAACATTTCAGCTTTGGCAAATTTAAGACAATTACACCTGGCATTTTGTGACACCTTAACCAAGTGAGTATGCCACTTTAGGCAAACTTTTTTGCCACTGTCTTGCTCAAACTCCAGATGCATGCAACTCTTTGTGCATCTGGCTTTATGGCCTCAAATTCACAGTGATTCTCCTACCTCTGCCTCCCAAGTGCTGGTATTAAATGCATGCACCACCATGCCCATCTTTGTTTTGAAAACAGTTTTTTTTTTTTTTTTGTTGTGTGTGTGTGTGTATGAGGTAGAGTTTCAGTCTAGCTAAACCTGACCTCTGAAACTCACTCTGGAACCCAGGTTGTCATTGAACTTACAGTGAATCCTATCTCAACCTCCCAAGTGCTAAGATTAAAGATTTGAGCCACCATGTCTGGCTTTCTCTTTTTTTTTTTTTTTTGAGACAGTGTCTCGCTCTGATTACAGGTGTGAACTACCACACCTTACTTCAATTTAATGTACCTATCATTTGAAATTCAACTAGAATTTGAAATAAGTACTATAGAACGTAGTTAAGAATAGTTTTGTAGTGATGACAAAAAATAATTTGAGGTGTGCAGTGTTGTCCCTTGTTTTGATAGGAACATCTAAATAACACACCCATGTTTCCCTCTCACTCTTTCTCTTAGGAGCCAAGATGAAGATTTTTAGACAAGTATATAAAAAAATTGCTATTGGGACTGTGGAGATGGCTTAGCAGTTAAAGGTGCTTGCTTACAAAAGCTGCTGACCTGGGTTAAATTCCCCAGTACCCATGTAAAGCCAGATGCAAAAGTGATTCATGCATCTGGAGTTTGTTTGCAATGACAAGAGGTCCTGGTGCACCTATGTACGTGTACACTCCCCCAATAAACCCTTATTCTTGGAGCTGAGAGGATGCCTCAGCAATTAAATGCACTTGCATATAAAGCCTACCATCCCAGGTTCAATTCCTCACTCACATAAGGCCAGATTCAAAGTGGCACATGCATCTGAAGTTCATTTGTGGTGGCAAGAGACCTTGGTGTGTCCATACATGCATGTGTATGTGCATGTGTGCACACACACATGCATATCAAATAAAAAATATAAGCAAATAGTATTATTAATGCTTTGAGCATATATTCCATTTGTCAGCTACTGGCAGATAGTGGAATTATCCTTCACATTTTTTTTTTTTTTGGTTTTGTGAGGTAGGGTCTCACTGTGGCCCAGGCTGACCTGGAATTAACTATGTAGTCTCAGGGTGGCCTCGAACTCATGGCGATCCTCCTACCTCTGCCTCCCGAGTGCTGGGATTAAAGGCGTGTGCCACCACGCCCGGCTATCCTTCACATTTTAAAAGTTACATTTCTGGGGCTGGAGAGATGGCTCAGCATTTAAAGGCACTTGCTTGTAATCTCTGATGGCCTGGGTTCAATTTCCCAGTACCCACATGAAGCTAGATGCACAAAGTGGTGCATGCATCTGGAATTTGTGTGCAGTGGCAAGAGGTCCTAGTACACCCACACTCTCTTTCATTTATTCTGTCTGCTTCTTAGTCTCTGTCTCTGTCTCTGTGTCTCAAATAAATTTTTTTTTTTTTTTTTTTTGCTTTTTCGAGGTAGGGTCTCACTGTAGCTCAGGCTGACCTGGAATTCAATATGCAGTCTCAGGGTGGCCTCAAACTCACGGCAATCCTCCTACCTCTGCCTCCCGAGTGCTGGGATTAAAGGCGTGCGCCACCACGCCCAGCAATAAAAATATTTTAAAATGTTACATTTCTGTAATATCATTAGCAATCACATGAATCCTAGGAAAGGAGATGATTCTTGAAGTCTAACATTTCAAATTAAAGTTTGAATTTGAATTGGGCTTTTGCTTTGAAAAGATCTGGTTGTAGTTTCTAAAAATAACTCACTTCATCTCTGTTCTGCAGTCATTGTTGAAACCCAGGGAAGAACTACCTTATGGAAACTGAAAGACAAACTAGAAACTGTCATTCTTTAGTGGTATCATGTGTTCTTCTATGAGAGAGGTGATAAGAATGAAATTTATAAGTTGGTTAATGATTTTATAGCCATTTCTCCCAGGAGCATGTTTATAATGTCAGGAAACTGAACAGGTTTGGTGAACTATGTATTAGCATATGAAGGTACCCAGAAACAGTTCCTTACCTGGATTTAAGTATAATGAAGCTATCCTTGGACCTCAGAGTGATTAGACAACACTGCTAGGGATGTCAGGTCCTGCTTAGCTTGGGAGTGTTGACTTCTGGTTAGGTGGTGTCCAGCTAGATTCTTAGCTCTTAGGAAATTCCTCTATTGGTTTCCATGGGATTGCCATTCTGTTTTTGTCTGTGCTAAGTCAAGGACTTAATAGCTTTCTTGGTTTGCTAACACAAAAACAGTGATACTTCAAGCCATCTGACACTGAGTATCTGTAGAAATTGTCTTTTTGTTGTTATTTTATTTTTTTATTTTTTACTATTTTTTTGGAGAGAGACAGAGAGAGAGAGAGAGAGAGAGAGAGAGAGAGGAGAGAGAGAGAGAGGGAGAGGAAGACAGAGATGGGCACACCAGCAGTGTCTCAGCTGCTGCGAATGAAATCGAGATGTGTCCGCCCCCTTGTGGTCAAGTGTGGCATTGCGCCCTTGCGTCACTTTGCACCTGGCTAAACGTGGGACCTGGAGATGGGAACCGCTGGAGATGGGAACCAGTGTTCTTAGGCTTAGGAGGCAGGCGCCTTAACCCCTAAGCCATCTCTCCAGCCCTGTTGTTGTTTTTTGAGGTAGGGTTTCACTCTAGCTCAGGCAGACCTGGAATTCACTATGTAGTCTCAGGGTGGCCTTGAACTCAAGGCGATCCTTCTACCTCTGCCTCCCAGGTCCTCGGATTAAAGGTGTATGCCACCATGCCTGGCTCCAAAATTTTTTTAAAAATTTATTTGCAAGCAGAGAGAGTGAGAGCATGTGAGAGAGTATCAGTGCATCAGGACCTCCTGCCACTGTAAACAAACTCCAGATGAATGCTGTACTTTGTGCATCTGGCTTTACGTGAGTACTCGGGGATTGAACCCAGGCTATCAGGCTTTGCAAGCAAGTGCCTTTAACCAATGCCCCTTCTCTCCAGCTCATAAAAGACTATTTATTTATTTATTTATTGTCTTTTTTATTAGTTATCTATATAATGTGTATGCTATTTTATTTTTTATTTTGTTTTTTATACTATTTTATTTATTTTTAAACATTTTTTTTTGTTTTTTTTTTTTTCAAGGTAGGGTCTCACTCTAGCCCAGGCTGTCCTGGAATTCACTCTGTAGTCTCAGGGTGGCCTCGAACTCATGGCGATCCTCCTACCTCTGCCTCCCGAGTGCTGGGATTAAAGGCGTGCACCACCACGCCCGGCTTTTAAACATTTTTTTAATTTACAGCTTCCATAATTATAAGCAACAAATCATGATAACCACCTCCCACTTTCCCCTTCACAACTCCACTCTCCTATCATAGCCTCTCCCCCTCTCAATCAGTCTCTCTTTTTTAATTTATCTTTTTATTTTATTTATTTATTTATTTATTTATTTATTTATTTATTTATTTTGGTTTTTCGAAGTAGGGTCTCACTTTAGCTCAGGCTGACCTGGAATTCACTATGTAGTCTCAGGTTGGCCTTGAACTCGTGGCAATCCTCCTACCTCTGCCTTCCAAGTGCTGGGATTAAAGGCGTGTGCCACCACACCCTGCTTTTATTTTGTTATTAATTTTTTTTTTGAGGTAGGGTCTCACTCTAACTCAGGCTGACCTGGATGGAATTCACTATGTAGTCCCAGGGAGGCCTTGAACTCACCACTAACTTCCTACTTATGTCTCCTGAGTGGTGGGGTTAAAGGTGTGTGCCACCATGCCTGGCTCCTTATTTTTTATTTTTATGTTTTTGGTTTTTTTCAAGGTAGGGTCTCACTCTGGTCCAGGCTGATCTGGAATTAACTATGTAGTCTCAGGGTGGCCTCAAACTCTCAGCGATCCTCCTACCTCTGCCTCCTGAGTGCTGGGATTAAAGGCGTGCGCCACCACGCCCGGTCTTAATATATGTATAAAATTTTATTTATTTTTGGAGAGGGAGACAGATAGAGATGGGTGTTCCAGCAGTCTCTCAGCTGCTGTGAACGAAATCCAGATGTGTGCGCCCCCTTGTGGTCAAGTGTGGCATTGCGCCCTTGTGTCACTTTGCATCTGGCTAAACGTGGGACCTGGAGATTGGAACTGGGTTCTTAGGCTTAGGAGGCAGGTGCCTTAAACACTAAGCCATCTCTCCAGCCCTATTTTTTATTTTTTAAAAATATTTTTATTTGGGCTGGGTGAAGTGCACACTAATCCCATCACTCGGGAGGCATAGGTAGGATCGCCGTGAGTTCAAGGCCAGCCTGAGACTACATAGTGAGTTCCACGTTAGCCTGCACTAGAGTGAGACCCTACCTTGAAAAACCAAAAAAAATTTTTTCTTCACTTATTTATTTGAGAGAGGGAGAATGAGAGAGAGACAGATAGAGAACGGGTGTGCCAGGGCTTTTAGCTGCTGCACATGAACTCCATACACACGCGCCACCTTGTGCATCTGGCTTCCATGGGTCCTAGAGAATTGAACCTTGGTCCTTTGTTTTTGTAGGCAAGTGCCTTAACTGTCAAGCCATCTCTCCAGCCCTCTCTCTTTTATTTTGATATAAGTAAGTAGTAGAAGTAAAAGGCCAGCTTGAACCTTCCCTTGAGTGTAGTTTCTAGAAACTATACATATCATCTAAACACAAGAATAACATTCTCAGCAACCCCCCAAAGCAAAGCCTGCTCCAAAACTACACTCACAAGCTCTTCTTCCATAATAATCAAATACTGGGAGGTGACAGCCAGTTTCCTGACATGGTAGGCGTGTGGATGTTTCTGTTCCAACCCTATTCATAGCTTTCTCATTACTTAGGGAGCTGCCATAGTGAATAATACATTTGATAATTGATTTAAAACCCCAGACTAGGAAGGATTGTGCCTATTGAACTTATTTTTGGATTCTTCCTTTTTCATGTTTTTATTTATATATTACTTATTTATATATACACACCTATATGGTGTGTCTATATGTGTGTGCATGTGGAGGTCAAAGAACTACATTAGGATACTGGTCCTTGCCTTCCTCCTAGTTTGAGACATGGTCTCTCCCATTGTTTGCAGCTGTAAACTTGACTTTATGTGGGTTCTGGGGATCCAACTGGTTGGCAGGCTTGGATAGCAAACACTTTTAACCCTGAGCTATTCTTTAGCACTCTATATATTCTGAGGTAGGGTTTCACTCTAGCCCAGGCTGACCTGGAATTCATTATGTATTCTCAGGGTGGCCTTGAACTGATAGTGATCCTTCTACCTCTGCCTCCCTAGTACTGGAATTAAAGGCGTGTGCCACCATCTCCGGTTGAACTACAACATATTTTAAAAGCAAAGTAGGAAGCAAAAACAGCTGGACATGGTGGCACATGCTTTTAATCCCAGCACTCAGGAGGCAGAGGTAGGAGGATCTCTGTGAGTTTAAGGCCACCCTGAGACTACATAGTGAATTCTAGGTCAGCCTGGACTAGAGTGAGCCCCTCCCTTCTGAAAAAAAAAAAAAAAAGAAGTGGGACTGGAGAGATGGCTCAGTGGTTAAGGTGCTTGCCTGCAAAGCCAAAGGACCTCGGTTTGATTCCCCAGTACCCACGTAAGCCAGATGCACAAGGTGGCACATGCATCTGGAGTTTGTTTGCAGTGGCTGGAAGCCTTGGTGTACCCATTCTCTCTCTCTGTGCCTCTTTCCCTCTCTCAAATAAATAAATAATAATAAAAATAAAAAAGAAGGGCTGGAGAGATGGCTTAGTGGCTAAGGCACCTGCCTGCTAAGCCTAAGAAAACTGGTTCCAATCTCCAGCGGTTCCAATCTCCAGGTCCCAAGTTTAGCCAGATGCAAAGTGACGCAAGGGCGCAATGCTGCACTTGCCCACAAGGGGGTGCACACATCTGGATTTCGTTCACAGCAGCTGAGAGACTGCTGGTGTGCCCATCTCTATCTGTCTCCCTCTCCCTCTCTGTCTCTCTCCAAAAATAAATAAAATAAAAAATAAAAAAATAAAAAAGAAGAAAAACATATTTTAAATATTTTAATTAATTTATTTGAGAGATAATTTTTGTGTATGTATGGGCATGCTAGGGCCTCTTGCCACTGCAATCAAACTCTAGATGCATGCACCACTTTGTGCATCTGGATTTATTTGTATACTGGGGAATCAAACTTGAGCTGTCAGGCTTTGTAAGCAAGTACTTTTAACCAGTAAGCTCTCAATTCCCTCATGGCTGCACATGCTCCTCAGCCTTCTCAGCAGCCCAGTGGGCAGTTTTGCTTTATAATTGTTAAACTGAATGAAAAAAGGCTGAGGCTGAGAATGGGGTGGAGCTCTGTGCTAGCCTGGCATGTCTGAGGCCCTGGTTCCATCCATATCAGTGTGTGTGTGTTGGGGTATGTTTAGTTACCTTCTCATTGCTGGGATAAAACATCTAACCAGAAGCAGCTGATGGGAAGAAAGTTTCTTTCCTCCTTCCTTCTCTCCCTCTCTCCCTCCCTCCTTCCTTCTTAAATATTTTATTTGCAAGCAGAGAGAGAGAGAGAGAGAGAGAGAGAGAGAGAGAGAGAGACAGAGGGAGAATGGGTGTGCCGGGGCCTCTAGCTCCTGCAAACAAAATTCAGATGCATGCGCCCCCTTGTGTGTCTGGCTTACATGGGTACTGGGGAATCGAACCTGGGTCCTTTGACTTCGCAGGCAACTTCCTTAACTGCTAAGCCATCTCTACAGCCCTTTTTTTTTCTTTTGTTTTTTTGAGGTAAGGTTTCACTCTAGCCCAGGCTGGCCTGGAACTCACTATGTAGTCTCAGTGTGTCCTAAAACTCATGGTGATCCTCCTACCTCTGCCTCCTGCACAAGGTGGCGCGTGTGTCTGGAGTTCATGTGCAGCAGCTGAAGGCCCTGGTACACCCCTTGCGTCACTTTGCATCTGGCTAAACGTGGGACCTGGAGATTGGAACCGCTGGAGACTGGAACCAGTGTTCTTCTTAGGCTTAGGTGGCAGACACCTTAACTGCTAAGCCATCTCTCCAGCCC